>VMRM01000021.1:6426785-7092857 GCA_010277075.1 Poeciliopsis retropinna
CATCATCTGAAGATCCATCAGTGGCCAACTGATGTATTAGGACATTTTTATTCTCTTTGGTTACCACCCATATGAATCAGCAGACAGTTTGCTGATCTGCTTGTTTCTGCTAAAGACAACAAAAACAAATTACTTCTTTTACCCAGCAAGTACTATCATGACTGTATTTTCACTGTGTTAGATGAATCAGCTCTATTTATACAACTTTCACATTTTAAAAAGTCTGTTGCCAATTAACCACAAGTTCCAGTTATCTAACAGTAATCCCAAAACAAGGCTTCTACATATAGACAAGAGTAAAGACAGTAAATATAAAAGTTATTATGTACGGTTTTGGTAAATAAATGGTAGGAGGTGTAACTCACCCGTAGTAACAAAGAGCTGCTAATTTAAAAGCGACTCCAAGTGGACTTAGCAATAACATACTTTAGCATGTAGCCTACAGAACAGTTAGCATACCATCATATTTGGAGTAGCAATATGTGTTGTGAAAACAACAAAAACAAGCTGTTATATGAAAATCTGTGTAGTTAGCATAGGGAGATGCTAACTTTTATTGCTAGATGAGATATGACACTTTTTTATAGCTTTGTGATTCTCTCAAGACAAGTTAGCATAGCAACATCAGTTCAAGGAACTACAAAACAAATAATAGCTGTACTTTACAAAACTATAAAGGTGCGAAATCTACTTATTATCTATAGCTAGCATATTAACATGAGTTAGCATAGCAGCACTAGCTGAGATAACTGTCTCATACAAATGTGACAGAGAAAAAATAATTTTTTTTGGCATTTGTCCAACTAGTAGCAACATTTTTAGGTGATTTAAATGGATGAAATATGATCTATTCCATATGATCCCACTTTCATAAAATCATGCTAAAACTTAAATGAACTAGACCAAAGAACTTGCATTCACTCTAATATCATACAAGGACCCAACAGAGGTGTTACAGTCAGATTTATTAAACCAAGTATGTTTCATGTAAACAAGTGTGCACAAAGGGAAGACCTTGTCATGAAGGTCTCAACGCTAAACCAAACGTCTACCTGAGATTTAGTTCAATTCACCAATTCACGTGTAATTCACAGAACAATGCAGAGAAACAAATCTAGACTATTTCAGTTTTCTGTGGCACATGTTGATGCAACAATACAACATGTTAGACAGCAGTTATCGGAGACAGATTTGGTAATCTTACAAGCTACGATGTCGGCCCTAAATGACTCTTCAAATAGAATTTTATTCACTTTTTTTTTTTCCGCTCAGTCATATTATTTTTTACAAAGCTTTACTAAAGCTCCTTTAAAGTCTTTAATATTGCTCTTGCTACATTGAAAAAATAGAAAAGTTTCATTTGAACATTGAGAAGTGGATGTAGTTTTAAAGAGGACCTATTATGCAAAATTCACATTTTGCATGTTTTTATGCTTCCATTTGGGTCTCAGTTAATTCTAAAAAGAGCCAAAGCACAAAAAAAAAAAAGCAAACAAACAAAAAAAACACCCAGCTGTTTTTTTAGGCAATAAGCTAATGTTTTTTGTTGAAAAATGTGTTGTTTCCAAAGGCTCCTGAATCAAACGGACACTGCCTGGTTACCTAGCAACCCCAGCAGAGCCCAGCCCCGTTACCTCCTGGTCAGCTGGTTTTACAGCTGCATTTGCTGGAAAAAGACAAGTGTTTTGTTCTTGATTTACCATCCAGAAAAGATGTTCTATAATGTTCAAAGATGGTTGAATAATTATGTATCTTTTTGCAGCCATTTTCACATGCATGTGTAAAGTTGAGCTCGGGAAAGGCTATTTTGGATTTAAAGTGAGAAGAGGTCCTAAAACAGCTCATTCTGAAAAAGATAAAAATAGTCTGAACTGAGCAGACTAAAATCTTATTATCTAAGAAGGATTTTGTGCAAAAATGTAGCATAGCCCAAAGACCTATCCTACCTGTTCAAGGAAGCATAATAGGTCACCTTTAATAAAGAGTGTTGTTCTCTAGTGTTCATGGCTGTGTTTCAATAGTCCTTATCAGTTAAGTATTTGTTTTTCATTTCCATTTCCTCTGTAGCCATCACATATTCATTACTGACTGCAGAAGAAAATACAAATCAAAGAACAACACCATAGAGACATTAGGGAGGATTGTAAGCTGAAAAAGAAACACCTAGGGTTCTGTCGCTGAAGTGCTGGGTGTCACTGAATCGTCCCCTCCCTGAGCTCCTTCCTCTCTCGCCGGTGTTGCATCTATTTCTGCTGCCCGATCCGCCGAAGAAGATGTGTGCGTGTCGGAGGCGTCGAAGGACTCGCCCCCGAGGTCAGTCAGTTTGATGTAGCCCTTGCTGTTTGAGCGCTCCAGTCGAGGGCAGCTGAAACGCCTCACTCTGTCACTCTGACGTCCCCCAGACACAGACAGGCTGCAGCGCCGGGCGAGCCTCGGCTGATCCGCCAAGGAGTTCAGCGACGTATTTGAGCCCATTGCCGTGGAAACAGGCTGCACAGGAAACAGCTGGGTCCAATGTGGATGAGGCCGAGACTGCGGCATCCCCTGTTGATTACTTGTCTCTGTGCTCATGTCCTCATGGCTCTGATGAAGAGGCGGGGGGTCAGTCGCCGCTGCATCCATCTCAACACGACTGTTGCTGCTGCCATGTCCTTCCTCCTTAATGTTCTCGGCCGCAGCCTCAATAATAACCTCTTCCTCCGAGCGCCCCTCTGCCTCCTCCACCTCGCAGTTATTGAGTTTGATGACTGGCAGCGTGAAAGCGTTCACAGAGGACGTGACGATAGAAGTTGTCTCCCACTGCCGAGGCTGTGGGGCTTGCTCGCTACTATTGCTGTAGTCTTTATAGATGCTGTAGACGGTGTCCGTAAAGCTCTGCACATCTCTGGAAAAACTCCGTGGCCTGCTGGCCAGTGAGGAGCGTCTAAACATCTCGTTGGTGTCCAACTCCCCCTTCAATTGGAGTCCGGTGGAAGGCCAGGAACTGCGTGTGAGTGCCCCGCTTGCCGGGAATGACACAGAAGGACCCTCGGCGCTTCTGGATTGAGTGTAGTTCACCAAACCGTTCAGAGGTGAGTACTCCTTCGAGCGTATGCTATGCAGATCAATTACCGTGGAGTAGATATCTCTCAGGTTAATGATTTTGGTTTTCTTGTCTCGGTTTTCATGGAGGACAGCATTGGCACAGATGAAGAGGAAAATACCGATTCCCATTACCAGCGGTCCGAAGACTTTCAGGTTGTCTGAGTAAAGGTAATTATCCAGGAAGTCACAGAGGATGCCACAGTGAGGAGTGGGGCTGGGGTTGCTGCTGTTGGAATGGCTCTGGTTTGACACATTGGTCTGCCTTGAGGAATGGGTTGAGTTAGATGGTGTGCTTCTGGAGTAGCTCAGCTTGCTGTTGTGGAAGGCACCGTTTCTGCGGCGCTCCTGGTACTCCTGCTGACTCTGACTGGGCCAGTAACCCAGAACGGCCATGGAGATCCCAACCATGAGGATTACAATGCCAACGGCAGCCACCAAACCAGCTGGCGAGCATAGATTGAGCTTTCCTTTCACCACCACCACATCGTTCTTCTTCTTCTTCTTGGATTTCCGTTTCCGCTTGTTTTCGGCTCGGTTTTTGGAGCGGAGGGAATCCTGCCGCCTGTTCATGCGCAGCAGCCCACCGGTGGCAATCATGGTGGCGACTGGACAGTAGGCTCGTCACTCAGTCTATAAGGACACAAGACAGAACAGTCAGCTAATATCGGAGAGAGTAAATCATTTTATAGACTCCAAAAAAGTAAAATTTCAACATTTTTAGTTGTCAGCCTCTAAAAAGACCTGTTTGTCATGACAGTAAAGTATAAGATAGATAATCCTCCACTATTGTGACCCACATAAATGTACCACACCCAGAAACAACAATCAGAGCTATGAGGAAAGTCTTAGTGCTGTCAGTCAACCTCATGTACTTGCTGCTTAACATATTAATGGTTCCAAGAAAACTGTTTATTCACCGCAATTGGTGGCTATCCTAAGTAGCCTGAGCATTCATGACGCATTCTACTGTTGGGAAGACATTGTAGCCTAACAGAGAGAAGGGTGTGAGCATGATTGACAGCGCTAAGACCCTCCTCCTGGCTCTGATTGGTTGTTTTTGACCAAGATGTGTATTTTTGCAGTTTGTACTTGAAGCACTGGGAGAAGGCAAATGAGCTCTATCCATCCATCCATCCATCCATCCATCCATCCATCCATCCATCCATCCATCCATCCATCCATCCATCCATCCATCCATCCATCCATCCATCCATCCATCCATCCATCCATCCATCCAACCAACCAACCAACCAACCAACCATCCAACCAACCAACCAACCTGGGGCATAATTAGTATCTGAAAATTTCAGGTAATTTATTATATTTTGATAGGAGAAAGGAATATCAGTATAACTTTTTTTTATAGTCCAAGTAAGAAAACTTGACTTGCAGCTATAGTAAAAAAAAACAAAAAAAAAAACACAAAAAATACAATCACAAACACAATTACTCTGCAACAGTAGCCAAATCAGTAACGAGCCAGAAGTAATTGTTGTGGAAAATGAACAAACCAACCTCGAGAAAGACTAAAAGTGTAGAATCAAAGTTTCCTGATTATTCTTTTATGTTTCATGATTGATCAAATCATGAAATAAAGGAGAGGCGACTGTTTAATTCTTTGAGATGGCCAACGGTAAAACAACCGCGTTGCTCCGCCGTTCACATTTTTTACTTCCCACTAATATCACTTCCTGTCTGAAACTATGGAAATCTAAAAGGTTGGCAGAGTCACAAAATCAAACTAAAAAGAACATAAATATGTTTGAAACTCAGACTATTATATTTTACTATAAATTAAGCTCATAAAAGTAAAATTCAATTATGTAGCTTTGTTAATTAACATCCATGGGGATGAGGTAGAGAATCTATTAATGGCTACAACAGAAAAAGAGCAAACACGCTTCATTTTCCTGTATGTATGCGGTGAGATAGCACGGGGGGGGCGGAATCGATATCTAACAGAACCAGTCTGAGCCAGACAAACCCATAGACAGAGACAGAACCCTGTGACCTGACTCCAGCATGTCATCATTTGACATTTTCTTTTTATAAATACCACACTGGCTCTTAAATGCAATCACAAATAATCTGTCATATTTTATAAGAAAAAGCTGCCTCAGAACCACAACCAGTGGAAATAGGTCATAATAAGAATCCTTAGAACACCATGTACAGACCGATTCAATAAATTAGAACGTTATTGAAAAGCTAATTTATTTTAAGTACTTTATCATCAAGTGAAAAGCATCATAAAGGTTAGATGATGACTGATTTTCCACTTAAGGCTACTTCAGAAAGTACTTATAATCTGGCAAATGATTCATTGGGATATTTATTCTAATTTATTAAAGATGGCTGTGCATTTTTATTGTAGTGTCTCTCAAAATTTCATCCCATTAAAACTTCAACGTTTCTAATTAGGATGATCATGATGTAGGGATGTTTTTCTCCAGAAGGGGTAAAGAAGCTGATTGATTTGTTGATGGGAGGAACTAAATGCAGGACAGACCTGGAATGAAACCAGATTTGGTTCAACTTTCAGCAGGACATCAACCTCAAACATACAACTAGATGTATAAAGGCCTTGCTTAGATCACAAAAATACTTTCCTTCCAATTAGACAAAGCTTGAGCTTTTCCAACAACAAATAAGTAAACTTTCAGTCTCAAGGTTTGCAAGTCAGTGGCGACATACCTTACAAGATCTGCAGATGTAACTGCAGCCAAAGATAGATTCACAAAGTAGTGATACAAGAGGAATATGTATAAATTAATACCAAAATGAAATTAGTACCACGTACGATTTCCTTCCAATTCACAAATAACACGTAAATTTATGTTGGTCCGGTCAGATAAAAGCTTAATGAAACAAATACAGAATGAATAGCCACTGAAATCCATCAAAATTCTGCATCAATCAGACCATTTTGGGGCAAAATGGTCCATTTACTGGTAGGAAATAGAAGTAGGTTGAGATAATGAGTAAAGCATGTAATGTGGGAATAAGTTGCCAAAGGGACAAAGTGACCCAGAGCCCCATTCAAACCCTTAAAACAAGATATTAATAAACCAGTGAAGGACTCTGGCAACTATTTTACCAGCAGTTCTCTTATGTTGTTTAGCAGTTATGCAACAGAGCAGCTGCTGCTTAATTTTTTAAATTTTTTCCAAAAAAAGTACAAAAATAATGAAAACACTCAGCATAACCTTACTTTTGTATTTTGCAGACAGGAATCTTATTTTCAACACCAAACAGTTCTTAAAGCTTGTTGTAGCAATTCAGCTTTGATAGACGGATGGCAACTAGATTAAGATCCCAGCATTCATTGCAGTGTCAGCGTCCGTTATGGTGAACGTTGTCACATGTCATCTTAGTACACGTCACCCTGCCGTTGAGTTATTCTGCAACTTAAGAAACACGCAGCGCATGACAAGTAAGGAACAAGTTCTTTAACAGAAACCCTTTAAAGTGAGTCAAATTATAAAGAAGTATTGAAAAGTTAAAAAGGAGCTGGTCATGAAAAACATGTGCAATTCTTCAATAATTATTAAGATGCCCCATCATGCATTTCATTAGATGGACTTTGTAGTAGTTCTAAATAACCAGCAAACAAATAATCAACTTATTAATAATAAATTGGCCCAAATGGCTACTTTTTTATTAGGTAAATAATGTAAAACAGTTGACTAGTAACACAAAACCCATTTCATTAAACATTAAGTCACTGTATAGTTTGCTCACAACAAAATTACTGATCAGTCATAAAAGAAATTATTGTTACGTCATATTTTAATAACATTTCTTGGCTCATTTTGAGTAAGATTGCTGATCTTAAACATAATTCATAATTCATCCTCGAGTCAGTAAAGGAATATTTTTTTCCTTTTACTTGTAAAAGTAGACACTTAAATTCACTACATTTTAGCATTTTAGCTTCTCCAACCCTCAAAAAAATGAAGTTTTGGAGTCAAAATCTCCAAATCTTCAGGATCATTTTTAGACTGACTGTATAAAAAAATGACGCTATTCTAAAACTCAGGTGTGTAAAGTACTCAGAAGATCAAGTGTGTTACATTTGGAAACTACAAAAAATAGCTGCTGACTCAGTCCCACCTACAGAAGCTGCAGCGGAAATACAGAAACATCAACTTAATCATTTATCCATGACTACTTCATCAACTGTAATCATAATAAATATCAGGAGAAAGAATAAAGCATTGTTGCTTACTCTATATAAAAAAAACAACATAAAAAAATAGATGTGAAATTGACAAAAATAGATTATTTTCCTCCTGTAAAGGGCGATGTGCAGTTTTATCCTGCCCTGCATCAGAGATTGTGCAACAAGTAGAAAATATGCTGCTTCCTCACAATGACCCCTGGAAATGTATAGGTGCAATTCAAGCCAAAAGTGTATGTCTAAAAATACAAAGAGGTAGGAAAAAGCATGATGATAACCACCTAGGCTGACAGGAGGGAATAAGAAGTGCGGTATCAGGATGTGACAGTGTAATGTGTCCAGACAGGAAGCCAGCAGGCATGTTCCCTCCACCTCACTCCTGACTCTCCTCTCTCCCACCAAATCTCCCCCGCTGACCCTCTCCTTCCTGCTTTCAGACCCATCAACCAGCACAGCTGCACTTCGAGATGACAGCGCCCTTCACGATCGGTACATCACGAAGAAAAATAGAAACTATTACTCGCTTGTTTACGCACCAGCCCAGTTATGTAATGTATTCTTTTTACGGTTTTGTTTTTGTATTTATGATTAATGACGAAGCAAAACTCACCCACTGTGTTGCATTGATGGAGATGTGAATTTTATACCAAATGGAAAGATCATTAAAGAATAATTAATAAAGTTTAGTCAAGTATTCCCATTTTGGCCATTCTGGTTGAAGTTTGATTTAAATCATTGTTCCAATATTTGTTTTCTCAAAAAAGATTTTGTTCAAACAATTTTTTAAGGGGCAAAACTCAAAATTAAACTTTCATCAAGTGTTAGAGTCAGAAAAAATAAAATTTATCAAAGTTTGACACATAACTTATTAGTAACTAAATTTAAAACTCTCTTCTGGCACAAAAACAACATTTGGAGTAGGGCTGAAACAATAAATTAAATTTATTATGATATCTCTACAGAAATAATTGTAAACTAATTTAGTATATAGACTGAAAAATGGTAATTTGCTGAAAGAATAACATTCTCAAAAGCAGTAATTTAAACAGTAAAGTGAAAAATAAAAGAAGATGCAGATGGACCCAGAAGATAAAATGAAATTGATAGAAAAGCTCAACTGTGGAATATTTTGCACTCTAAGGTTCAGCCGCACCAGCACGGTTTAGTCCACTTTAACAGAACTCTAGATTGTCTAGAAAGTCTGGTTTGTTTAGGGAGGTGTGAATGCTCAACTGAACTCTGATACGGCCAGAAATACGGACTTGGGTCCATGCAAAAATCTAGGTCTCGATTTGGTTGAAATGAGCTCTGGTGCGGTTTGAATGCATATGTGAATCTTAAGCGGACCAGAGACCACTCCAAAAGAAGCAAGCGGACTATATCACAGGGCATTCTGGGTAAATGCAACCAAAACAAACACAATAATCTATCGATAGAGGGATAAATGGCTCGTGGTGTTTTACCAAAGACAAATCTACAACTTCTAAAATCTGATGTGACAATTTCTTTTAAATTTCCTTTTTTTTTTGCTTCTTCTTCAGAGTTTTTTTTTTGTTGCTTTCTTCAACAGAAAGTGGTGCAGAGCTACTGCAGGTGAGGGGCTGAACAGGTTTTTAAATTTGGTTAGTGTGAAAGTGAATAGCACCAGCTAAAAATATAACAAATGTTGCAATTTTGGTTCCCGATCTAGTCGAGTCTACTGGACCATCAGGAGTGAAAACAGCCTGAAATAATTTGGTATTTGTTGCACGCTGTGCGTAAAAGTGAAAAAGACTGCAAACTGCATATTCTGAAACAGAAAGACCATCATGGATGAGGATACCAGAGCCTGGAAAATTATTATTATTATTCATAAATCTCATATAATCAAGAAAAAATTCAAGAGGACAACAAAAAGTCTGTAAATTATGCAACACTATTTGATATTGTGATGATACTATCACTTTCTTGAAAAGGCAATGTTTTTGCTTTTTTAGAGCAACATATCAAGATAATTGAGAAAATGTTGCAAATAAGACAAAGTGCTTTCATATCTGAACTGTACTGGTGGATGGAAACAACGCCCATTTTAATCTAATGGTCCTCTAAATGTTTGTGCTGTACAGGCTGTTCACTCACAACAATACTCTTTCCAGATAACCGCAGTGATGACGTTCAGCTTGTTTCCAAAGAAAAATGTTGGATGTTTGGCATGAGTCACAATTTCCAACAATAAACGATTCACTCTTATAACAGCAGCAGCAGAATCTCTCTGCAGTTTTATCCCGAAAGCAATAAACCAGATTTTAATGTAGAAGCTATGAGCAGATTTTATGTAGACACGAGTCAAAAATATTTGTCCTCATAGCCAGAATTTAAGCTGATAATGTTTTGTTGCAAAACTTTCTGGTCTAAAGGTGACTAAGCCTAGATTTCAAATTAGATTTATAGTTATGTTTTATTCAGTAGCATTGATGATGCTGAACAGGTAAAAAAAAAAAGATTTGTTTCTTTGTAGGTTTGGCCATCAACCAGATACAGCCGGTAATATTTTTTTTGTCCTGTCTGACATCACCGATGTGCGCTGCCTTCAAGGAATACGCTGAATCCACCGTGAAAAGCACAAATGAGCCATGCAACATGCAACTTTGCAACATATTACATTAATGTTAATTCAATATCTGAAAGTGTGTCCAACAAAGACTGAACGTTTTTTTTTTTGCTTCCTCCACTGCCATTGACAAACAGGCAAACTATTCTAAAACATGATTGTTAACAATTTCTCCTTCTATTTGCTGACTGGCCCGGTTGAAATATCCATCCATCCATCCATCCATCCATCCATTTTCTTCCGCTTATCCGGGGTCGGGTTGCAGGGATAGCAGCTTCAGACCCAGACTTCCCTCTCCCTAGCAACTTGTTCCTGGGAATCCCAAAGTGTTCCTCGGCCAGCCTGGAGACATAGTCCCTCCAGCGTGTCCTGGGTCTGCCCCTGGGCCTCACCAGGGAGGCGTCCAGGAGGCATCCTGACCAGATGCCCGAGCCACCTCAACTGGCTCCTCTCGACATGGAGGAGCAGCGGCTCGACTCTGAGTCCCGCCCAGATTACCAAGTAGAAATCCACTTCAATGGGAGAAAGTCCAGACGGGGAACTGAAGGGATTTGAGAATCGAGCGGAAAAGCATAGGGAGGAAATGGTCAGACTAATTTAGGGTAAAACATTTGTTTAAATTTGTTGGGAGGTCTAAATGTATCAACTTCCCAGAAATGTATTAGAAGTTGAAATAACTCTCTTTTCTGGAAAGTACCAAATTAAATTACTATAACTAAAAATACTCACTGGGAAGAAATATTTAGACATTTTTAAAATGTGGATTACTGATCCTCTTCTGTGACGTTAAGACCTCCTCCTGTTGACACACGCTCTTTCTTTTGTGACTAAAGTTTTACAGTTGCTACCCCCCTCACCCCGTCTCCAATTTTAAAAATAAACTACAAAGGCTTTGAAATATTCTCTGAAAATAAAAACAAAGACTGAGGTAATTTCTCCAGGATGTGGAACACCGAGTCCTGCTCACCTGCTCAGCAAACAGCGCTCCTGCACTCAGCAGCATGTTTATAGCGACCTTCTCTTTGCTTCACGACCAACAAGCACTCAAATGCCTCCCGGGCGAGAGCAAGTGAGGCTGCACTAACACCGACAGGGGCGTGGGCGGACCCCAGTCTCCGCTTGGAGAGAGAAGGGCATCGGAACAACAACGTGGACCAGAGGTGGGTGTGAACAAGTCGGATTATGTCTCTGTCTGCGGTGCTGAACAGGAAGCTCGGTTTGGTTTGGTTTGGTTTGACTGCCACGGCAAACAGCTCGTCTGGCAGGATGGAGAAGCCTGTCCAATCTGCGGGGGCGCACATCCCCCCTCCCCCCCACACACACACTCTCTCTCTCTTTCTTACATTTTTGCGCAATGTTGCATGAGTAACCGTCTGTTGACATTACGACGCATCTGTTTCCCTTCTGTTGGGAGAAAATCCTGCGAAGAAAACACGAAGCTGGAGGTGGCCCCTGAAAATGTCCAGAGCCGACACCGGGTTGGCCAGGGGAGGGGGCTCGCAAGGTGAAGATAAATGACAAACATCCGTACACCTCTGTCACGGCCTGACGAAACCCATGCGCTCACAAACCTCAGCGCTGTGTGGTCACAACACGGCTCCTCATGAAGAATACCCCCCCTCCTGGTTTTGTTCTCCAACTTGTTAAAAATAAATGCTCTTTGTGCGCCTCACATCTGATGCACGGAAAAACAGAAATACACCGAATCAACTATGCAAATAAATGCTCCCATTTGAGTCCCCGGAATAAAAGTGAAGGAAAATCAAGCCCACTGGTAATTAAAAGTCTGATTTATCCAGAATATTCTCCAACTAAACCAAGCTCTCATGACAAGCCAATCAAAAGACTCTTGTGCTAAACAGGCGCACTGGGGGGATCATCTGGATGCAAACCCGCGTCAGGAAGAAATCCTGGTTTTAAAAAGAAAAAGGGTGAAATAACATTTCTTACCAGAAATAGTGTGGATAATCTCGGGTCTTCATGGCGCGCTCCTGGTTCGGTGGGCTGTGTTCGGTCGTAGTGCGCCGCGCTCCGGTGCCAATGCTGGAGGAAGAGTGGAGCTTTTTACAGCTCAACGCGGATTCACAATAGAGCCGACAGGGGCGGGCCAGGCGCGTTTCTATTGGCGGTGATTATTAGAGGAGGTGAAAAATGAGAAGCGTTATCATACTGTATGCTACCTGCTTCAGGGACAATGAAAGACCTAATTCACCATGTGACCACTAGAGTCGGATATTAGTGTGTAATTTCTGCTCCACAATTCCATCTACTTCAATTAAAACCTTATAAAGCCGAAAGAAATTAGTAAAATACTTTAATTTTCTCTCATTCTCTCATGATGATCAGCTACCTATTTTATATTCTCGTAGAAAATTAGAATATAACATAAGACCTGTCAAAATATTAAATATTTTGGTATTGATCCAATAAAGGGGGCTGTATCGCTGATATCAATACTGATATTTTCTTTATTCAAGTTTTATGTATCATAAAAATTCTGATCTTTAGATGTTTCTTTGTGGTTTTTCCTTTGAATTGTTTTGTCCAAACTACAGAATTTGTACAAAGTTTTAAAGTGTCTAAAAAGCACTTAAAATATGTTAATTACAAAAATCATCTGAAATAAAACCCTTTTTATAGGTAGATTTTCAAAACTACAATACAAAATTAAAACAAAATTTCGAGAGGGAATCTGAAACTAAAGTATTGATTTTACCATGCCAGTATTAATCCAACACTATTGATACCTATTTTGTATCAATACTATTGATATTTTGGAT
Source organism: Poeciliopsis retropinna (assembly GCA_010277075.1). Classification (NCBI taxonomy): domain Eukaryota; kingdom Metazoa; phylum Chordata; class Actinopteri; order Cyprinodontiformes; family Poeciliidae; genus Poeciliopsis; species Poeciliopsis retropinna. The sequence goes on from VMRM01000021.1 coordinate 6,439,420, forward strand.
TTAATGTTATTGCCTACACAATCAGAAAGACTGCTGATTAAACAGGAGTCTTGCTGACATTCAGAGATACCTTTACAAGGACAGTGAGTCAGTCATAGCTGAGGAAACTGACTGATTAATCTATATATTGCTTAACAATAACCAACTGTGGTTCCCCATAGTTAAGCAATATGTAGATCAATCAGTTGACCTCATAAGTCAACTAATAAGGTAACCAAAGCATTTTTTAGTAAAAATCACTTCACAAGTAAAAGAAAATGGGTTGTTCACACAACGCTCTGTTCGAGCAATGTAATAGAAAGTTTAGTGGAAGGAAAAAGTGTGGTAGAAAAAGGATGCACAGTTTGTATGGACTGTACAGTACATGCACTGAGTATTTGGTGGGAAGGTTTTACATGATGAGGCATGACAGTGATCAACCTGGCTCTGCTGAGGAATCACTTCAAAAATATCTCATCAGCATTGTTGGCTTTGGCGTTTCTGATCTTCATCTTTACCTGATGATAAATAAAATCAGCATTTCCATGACTGTCTGTCGGAAGTCCTCCAACATATCCTGGCAGAAGGCTGCACTCACTTTGGACCTGTTGGGGAAAAAATGGACCAACAGAGACTTCTCTAGTTATTTCAGACTTCGGAAATTTCACTCTCAATCTTGAGGTGTTCACTCTTCATCCAGAATCTCAGGAATTGCTTTTTAAACCTGTTCCTGCTTACATTCTGAGACAACTAAAGACACATTTCTTAATTGAATTTAGTAAATAAATTGTAGTTTAAATATATGTCTCAGTGGGTTGTTTTGGCACAACCAATCGGCTGGGTCATGATTAATTGGGGGCTCGTCCGGGATCTAAATCTGGGTTATGGCAGCATTTAAGTCAAATTCTATTTATCAAGAATAAAAAAAAGGACAACTTTCCACATCTTCAGTTCAATCCCAGAAAACAGGATTGTATCTTTTTGAATGAGTTAGATTTATATGATGTCAGTAAATATATTCAATTTTACCATTAATACATCCAAAGCCTTTTAAATGACTAAAGCTCAGACTAAAGCTCAGACTAACAAAATTGCTAAAATTACTTAAGACAAAAAATATTTTTTTCTTTCATGAGAATCCAAAATAGTCCAAAATCTACAATTATTTCTCAAACTTTAACAAAAATCAAACATTCAGTTTCAAATTTAGACCATCATCAGCTATAATAAAACTTTGATGCAGAGGACTGAGAAGGTTTCCATCATTAAATAGTCGAAGAAAACGGAAGTCTTGATTGTTTTTTAAAAGAATCTTCAATGAACTGAGTAGATTTAAAATAGCAAAAAAAAACTTCAATGCTACAAGTGCAAAACAGGACTGAATACATTTGCAGTCTATGTTAAGATTTTTGACTCATGGACACATTTAGCAAGAGAAAAGTACTACTTCTAAGACAAATAGGGAATAAAGAAAATAGATACATTTTCAAGACAAGCTAAAATAAAGTTACAAGCCTTGAACCTCCTATAACGCAAAGATTGCTTTGGAATGGAGAATACAATCTATTAATACACAATGTGCACCTAAAAATCCTTCAGAGTGCAGACGATGCAGTCTGTTGCTTCTGCAGAACATCTTGGGAATTATTTTGATAAATTGCAAAGCAAGGGCAGTATTTGCATATGCATTCCTCTGAAGGATGTATAAAACAGACAATGCAGGTATTAAATTGCCATGCTCTGGGCTCCAAATTGGACCCAGAGAAACCGAGCAAATCTAAACACACAACATCCATCAACTCATGTTTAGTGCTTCTTTGTCTTCCTTTACCTTTTCCACATGGGTTACATGGACGTAATTGCTTGAATGCTCTGTCCTGCTTCACCGAATGAAATATGACAGAGTCCAGATGGGTTTCACTTAGTGAAACTGAAGGAAAGAGAAAAAAGCAGCCATGCACTGGGCTGGGGAAGCGTGCATAACAAAGCTCAGAGCTGATGCTCCAGAGACTTCACAGAGAATTTTATGACCCAGAAATGTTTTGTTTACGCCATAAATTAGTGGAAGGAGAAGAGAAAAACTCCAGCCTGAACACTCCACAGTCAGGGATTCAAAGCGTACAGTGAGATGGGAAATAATCCAGAGGGGTTTTAAAGAGCCGTCTTTAATCCCTGATGTTAACCAGTACAATAAAGGTCAGCTTTCAGTAAGCTTAGAAAGACACAGAGACACACGCAAAAATCTTCTGACGAAGATTTAAAACCCCCGTTTACTTCAAACAAATGCACCGAAACATGTGCTTCTAGGATATCAAAGCAAGAAAGGCAATGGATTTTATTTACATAAAGTATGTGAGGAGATATATAATGAGCCTGAAAAAATACTCCTACTGGTGGATCATTGGAGGTGTGTAAATCTGTTGTTTTTAATGCACAAATGTACATGCAAATTTTGTAATTTTTTTATATGATTCTACTCAGTTACTCAGCTTTGGATTGGAAAACTCTATAAACTACAGAGTTGCAATTATGTACCAAACTCAAATTTACCAAATCCCACAACAAGGAATAGCTAAGCTGTTATTTTTATATGCTAAAAATATAAAAATATTTGGTTATTTATTTGAATTTTGACATAAACTGAAACAGATTTAGAGTTCTGAGAAAAAGGTTTTACACAACGATGTATTAGAGCTATTCTGGATAGAAAACAGGAGTAAATATTTGCCAAAAACTCTGAAATTTCAGAGGTCCAAAAGTTTAAAATTTACTACTAAACATAAAACTAATCTCAGAAATTTCCAATTTTCTTTTAGAAATGTTCTGAATTTGAAAAGTAGAAAATTTACTAAGACAGAAATGTTGAGATTGATCTCAGAAATTTTCTAGAAAAAAGAGTAATGTTTTACTTTTGAAACTCAAATTTCCACGTTTTTCCACAAAGTACAACATTTTTGAGATTCTCTCTGAAATGTTCAACTTTTAAAGTTAAGTTACTTTTTTTTTTCTACAAAACTACTGAGATTAACCTAAAAATTTCTGTGTTTTTTCACACAAACGTTTGGAGAGCAGAAATGTTTGGGGTTTTTTTGGGGGGAAAATTTCTGAGATTAATCTAAAATTTTCTGAACTTTTGGCAGAAGATTACTCCCCTTTTTCTCCCTGCCATGGCCTTAATACACCATTGTAGAAATTTGAGATTAAAATCACAATACTCTTCCTTTCCAGTGGCCCTAATCCTTTAGCAAGTGACAAAGAGAGAGTTGGGAGGAAATTCTCCATATCCTGAAATAACAGCTCCCTTAACGGAGACTTACTGATGGTGCTTTGAGCCAAAAACTGAGTAATACTTTGTAATATTAATGCCAAGGCAGGGCATATTAAGGTTATTGGTATTGAACAGTTTCGGGAGGAATGGGTGCCCTACATTGCACACTTTTGGAGAAACTAAAAAGGTTCTTTCTAACTTGCCTTACAATTTTACCCTCATGTACTTAATCACATCTTATCAAGACGTCCCCAGATAATTAAACTCATTTTGAGCACAGTGATAAATTAGAGGAGGTTCACTGCAATGGAAGCATTAAAAAATGTAATATGAGAAAGAGGGGGAAGAGAGAAAGAAGAAAAACTGTGCTTTGATTATGCCACAGCCTTCTGGAAGTGTTCATCTTTGCTTTCAGGAGGGACGCTCCCATTCGGGCGGCAGCAGTGACTCAATAATTCAATTTAGTCCTCAGTGATCACATCATGTCTGTCTCGGATATTTAAGACGCCGCTCTGCCGTCCGGCCCGCTGTGAATAATGCGCTCGCTCCGGTAACGGCTTTCTGATGCTCATCGAAATAAAACAGATCATTGCTCTCACATCCGGGAGATCTCAGCAGAGTCAGGCTCACATACATGCAGAGTCAAAAATAGTTCCTGTGATTCTCCAGCCAAAACCCGGCTGCCTTTATTACTGAGGGAGACATTCAATTTGTCCTCTAATTCGGTTGTGGGGGCATAAAGACGCTTAGAAACAATATTAGTCCAGCCAAAGCTTTCTCAGAAGCTGCAGGGGCTTTGTGTGAGCTAATTGGGAACTTGAGACAGGGCCTCAGCGAGAGATCAACTTCCTGCAGGAGAAGTTGTCATCATTACTGCTTAAGTTGGTGCAGGAGTCAGAGGACTCCGCAGATGAAAAGCCAGCAGCTCTGGCTCCCTTCTGATTGCATCAGAGATGAAGATTCAGTCACTGGGAGAGATGATGGCTCATCAATTACGCTGCAAGTGGAGTGAGGATCTGTCTTTTGTCTGCTTAGATGCACAATCACTGCCTGATGGATCCAGCTGCCATCATACGGTGTTTCTAAGAAAGAAAGGATAAAAGAAATCATGATTTTCTCCAGGGAAAGTGCACACCTGGACACAGAATTACAGGGTAGTGGGGGAAGGCGAGCGCTGACGTTTTCCACATTCAGAGTTGGGTAGTAGCCAGTTACATTTACTGGAGTAATCTTTTGGGAAAAAATACCTTTAGGAGAATTTTTACTTCTTAATTTTTGCTTGAGTAATTTTATTTTGAAGTACTTCTACTCTACCAGAGTAACATTTCTGGATCATCTGAACACTGCAGTGTTTCATTCATAAATAAAAACAAATCAAAAATTCACCAGAAAGACACTTGCCTTCCATTTTAGTTCAAATTTCTTTAGTTTTAATTGAAAGAAACTGATTTGGAAAATCTTTCGAGTTTTTTGCAATCATGTTATTATATAAATTATTTGCACTTTGGTTTTTAAAATGACCAAAATGCAAATTTTGTGTAATTTTTAAAAATTAATTTATTGATATTCTGATCAGTTACTTGAATAGACTTTTTACCAAATACTCTATTACTTTTACTGCAGTATAATTATTTGGTTCTCTATCATCCCTGTTACTTTTTTCCAGATAATTTTTGAGATAAGTTAATCTAGATAAAACAAATTTCGTTTGGAGCAAAGTTGTTGGAAATTCTATTCAATTTATCTATTATTATTGATCATGTATCTATAGTGACATATACTGTCCACCCCTTTAAGAGAACTAACATTTTGTGGATGTTGTGGGACAAAATCAGTCTTTGATTTTAAATGATTAAAGTTCTTTTTACTGAACCACACACACACACACACACACACACACACACAAAAACAACAATAAAAAATATTCATCTGTTGAACTTCATCTGAAAACTGTTTCGGTATCACGATTGCATCTCAAAGGCGCAGCCAACATAAGTCACAGTAAAAACTTTCCAGAGCAACAGTTACTGTCTGGTCGGGTTCTGCTGGGAGACGGCACTCTTTTGATGAACGAGCTGGTTCTGGTGGAGGCTAATGAGAAGTGTGACGGAGCAGCGACTGATACAGGCCATGGAGACATATGGGCATTTTTCTGGACCGTCCGCCGCTAAGTTCAGCAGCCATGCGTCTCTGACAACTTGTGGAGCTTCGCAAAGGCTTGGAGCAGACAGAGGAGCGTCTGGAGTTGAGTTATGGAGGAGAAAAGATCTGGGAAGCGGGAGAGGAGAGTGGTGGGTAAATACCTGGTCCCTGCAGGTAGCCAGCCCCCCATAGTGACCTTGTTCCATTCCCTCCAGTATAAATGGCTGATAAATGGAGGCGCGAGGAGACAAACACAAATAGAGGCCAGCTTTGGCTCACATATCATGGGCTTGTAGCACAGATGGGGAATCATGAGAAAAGTAGGTTTTTATAGTTTAAAAAAAATACAAAACTTTTCTTTTAGGTAGGAAAAAACTTTGGAGACAGAAAGAGTCACTTAAAACCTGGACAGGTTAGCACACTGTAAAACACTTGGAGATGGTTTAACTTGAAAATGAAAGTCATTGGTTTTAACTCAGAAATTAAAGTTCATAAAGTTGAGTTGATAAGACAGAAGTTGTCTAAACATTGTTTTTAAGTTCAATAATCTTGAATTGTGAGTTATTTCACAATATGCAAGAAAAAACTAAAGATCAAACATTTCTCTGTTAGTTTTACTCACAATCTCAAGTTAAAACAACTACTTATTTTACTTTGAATAATTTAAATTCTTGTTTCAAATCACATGAACATAATGAATTTTATTAAACTACACAATGACTTCTGCTCTGAAATATTTAATTTAAACAGGACATTATCCTTAAAATAAACATTTTCCTTAATAAAACAAGAGTCAGATCAATATAATGCACTTTCATCTCAGTATACAAAAATATGCTGCTAAGCATTCTGGGAAATAATCCCCACTCCCACATATTCTTCCAGTTTTTTAAGTGCTAATCTAAAAACTCTAATTTATTCAACTCTTGCAGGTTTGACAAAATTAATAAAAAGTTAACAACTTACTGTTGCAAGTTTATCTTTCACAAACTCACATTCAGGCTCAACATTTAAAACTTCTGCAGACGAACATCTGTGTTTCCTGTAGTTCCTGACAAAGTCAAAAAGCCAGAATGTTGTTAAAATCTCTGTGTCAAAGAATATGAATAAATAAGTTGTTTTTATTGTCCGATGAATCAGATTTAATCATCAAAAGGTGAACAAGAAAGGAAACAAATAGATGCATCACCATATAACAATAAACTCTGTAAAAAATGATTTTTGTTCACTGATTTGGATGACAAACACAAAACCACTTCTTGCTTAAACAAACTTTTAAACATTGTAATGTTTTTCCAGAAAACTGAAAAGTTGCATAATAAATGTTGCACGTTTAACAGCAGGCAGGAGTTTAATATTTTAGCCTAACTTAAATGATTAATGTTCAGTTTCATAATCTATCATAACCGGTCTGTTTTTTCTCTTTCACCATCAATAGCAAAAAAGGTTTATTTACACCTTTGCATATTCCTTACCATTAAGTGTTTATTTAAAATAAAGAGAGCTTAACATCTCAGGTGAAAATGCATTGAGCTGGGAATCTGATTTAATGATTATCTATAAAAGATGTGAAACAAAAATAATCAAACTCAACCAAGGCAACAAGTTACCTAGCATTTTGGAAAAACCAACACTCATCTTTTAACTTCTACTTCACTAATGTTATTTTGAAGTAACATGCAAGTAATTTTTTAATTAAACTTAACCCAGTTGTCATAACTTCGCTGAACGAGCAAGAAAATCATAACGGACACAATTTAAAACAAATCTTCTTGTTTGCAAACAATGTTTTGTGCCAGGGTTGTTTTCCATCTGCTGTTGTTTACAGTAAATTTACAGAAAAACAGCAAATCTCATCCTTGGAAGGAGTTTGCACTGCACAAGAAGAGACTCAGTAAACTGGAGTATCAAATATAAGTATTTGATTTATATATATCAGCATAAATAAAACAATTTATGTTATTTGTTCTGTTTGTAAAACTACACCGCCAAACATTTACTACAATAATTTTGGATTATTTAACGTGTCATAAAATAATTTTTACCAAGCTAAATACTTAGCTTATAAACTTGGTATTTAACGCCAAACTAAATATTTAGTGAGTAAACTTAATAAGGAGCTCCAAACCAACCATTTAGCTGGTGAGCTATTTAGGTTGCTAATTAAATATTTAGTTTGTCAACTAAAAATACTTGCATATCGGAACATTTCCTTGTTTTAACAAACTTAATTCACTCGTTAATTAGCCATCAATTCAAACCAGGTGTTCGAGTTTTCACCATGTTATGTTGCTGCCATTTCATCGTCATCGGATGCATTCGCTTCCATAATAACTTTAGAGTCAGATTTGACACAGTTGATTAATATTTAAATTTAAGGTTGTTTATTAATTATTTAACAACGTTTAGCCATTAGTTGCGTCAGAGCCACCAATGGCGTTTGCTTTAGCTAAATCTATGGTCCTAAAGAAGGTGAAAGTTCACATCTAAGGCTTGTTTACTTCACTAACGAGACCAAGTTGGGACAAAACCTTAAGAAAAGATTTAGAACAACACTATACATCAAAAGCCTCAGCTCTCCTGAACTGCTGGATCATGAATCTTGTAAGACGAGCAGCTGCAGCGGAAACTGTTTTCGCCCCGTTTCAGCCTCATGGCCACATTTTGCAGAGGAGCTGTTGTGCAATCAGGACTAATTCAGGGGGGGGGGGACTTGTAAGATGCAAGCTTCATGGGATCAGTGAGCAAGCCTTCTTTGATCTCCCATCCCAGATAATATAGGTCATCTCTTCTGGGGGGAAACAACAAAAACCAAATGAGGTGGAAAACATCCTTCAGCCCACCTCTTTGGAGCAAGAAAGCAAACATGGCCCCCAACCCAGAATCCCAGCTGCCTAAATGAAACCACAGAAGAAACTCAGCTGACCTGTTTTCTTGGTCTCCGTCTGAACACAGCAGCCTGTTTGCAGATGAGAGGAAGAGGAATTTCTGAAATGTGAAATATTGCATCTGTCATTTCCCATCCTGCTGCTTGTATGTGGAGCCTGTTCACGCTGGGTATCCATGGCAACTGTTTTATAATGCCTCACCAAACACCTTAGAAGAGGTTTCTTTTTATCTGGGCCAGAGGGCTGGGACAGAGGCGGCGGAGAATCAAACGAGAGGGCAAATGTGACAGGTGACGGGTTGCCAAACGTAGCTTTTTGCAGCAAAAAGGGAAAACAATAAAAGAAACAATGAAGAGAACAAGCAGAGATCATGTCAGGTTCATAATCTTTTGAGGTTCAGCTGCTGTGGCGTTTTGGTAGCAAGTCGTAGGAAGGCAGCCATGGGTTCATGTGCTTCAGTGAGACGTGCTGGCACCGACATTCACCACACAGGAGCGTGTAAGCCGGGCGCCCGAGGACAAGGCCAGTCATGTGGAATACAGCAGGCGCGAGCTTGACGGCGGGGCAGCGTGCGGCCAGCTGGGGCTTCTGCAGCCATGAGCCCATGCCAGGAGCCGGCACGGCCAATCAGGGACGAGCCCCGGACTTTGTTCCTGCATGCTAATACCCTTGTCCGAGGAAGGATCAGCCGGGTTGGGGTTGATGGTTGCTATGGATACGGCACCAGCCACACATTACCTGAGCAGGTAAGTCAAGTGGAAGAAATGTGACCTTCAGTTATGCAATCACACAATCATGGCTCAGAACAGCTGAAAGGATTAATGAGAAACCTGCTGATGTTTGGAGGAATAGCAGATGAATATCTGAAAAAAATCTGGAGCCATAACTTTAAAGGTTGTGCTTCCTTGAACGATTTAGGACAGAGCTATGGGCTAAACAAAAGACGTTCACAACATTGTTTGAAAAAAAAATCATTCTTAGATAATGGGATTTTAGTCTGCTTCGTTCAGAATGAGCCGTTTCAGGACCTCTTGTCACTTTAAATGCAAATAAGCAGCTGCTGGCCACGCCCCCAATTCAACGTTTACATGAAAATGGCTGCAAACAGATGCGCAACTATACAACTGCACATGGTTGAAAAGCAGAAGTAGAGCCTCCTGCACAATCAATAAGAATCCAGCAAGTGGTTTCTGGATGATAAGTCAACAATAAAACACTTTTTTTTTTCTTCCAGCAGCCATTGTACATCACATACAGAGGTAACACCAGCTGACCAAAAGTGCTGGAACTCAGCTTGGGTTGCTAGGCAACAGGTTGAGGTTGCTAGGTAACGGGCTGAGCTTCCAAAGTGAGAGGCAGTGTTTGTTGATTTGTGACATTCAATTCAGGCAAAAAAAAAAAACAGTAGAAAATAAATAAATAACTTGGTGCCAAAAAAACCCAAACAAACGGCTGGATGGTTTTTAGAAGCAGTAGAGACCCAAACAGAAGCACAAAACGTTCAAAGTGGGAATTTTGCACAATATTATGTATTATTTGGAATTTAGGAGATGGATGACTCAACATAAAGAAAATTTTTGCACTCAGTGCAGCTAAATAAAACTTGCTTAGGGCTGCAAATGTTAAATTAAGTCTTGGAAAAAAGAGAGAGACCGCTTTCATTTTTGAGAAATATTTACTACAGGTAATTTGTTGCAATTTGTTCTATTTTAAAATTTTAAAACAAATTCAAGCTTGATTTTTTTTTCCAGAACAGGATTGATGCATTTTCTTCTCTAGAATGCTGACATAAATATGCAAAGACAAGACAAACTTTCAGTGTCAATCTGTTGTACAAGTTCAGTGCAATTATTCCATAAAAAGACTGGAAAAAATACTAAAACATGCATTTGATCACTTAAAAACAGTTATTTTTAGCTGAATTTTTAAATTACGGAACATTTTGTAGTTGACTTTTGTAAGAAGTTTGTTGCATTGGCTTTATTTAAGAGTTAATGAGAGTATCGCAGATTAAATCCTAAAATAAACAGTGATGTTTGCTTTATTACATGAATTAAATGTAGGGTTTAGGGCTAGCTCATCCTGTCTCTATCTCATGCGGCTTACCCACAGTTATGCCTGCGGAGGTTTTGGAGACTAAATCGTGTGACGGGAGACCAAAAAACTCCCCGAACTGTTTTGTTTATTTTAGAATAAGCTGTTTAATCATTTTGAAAAGCTTCAGTGAGGCACCAGAGGAACTGACAGCTACAGAAGCACAAGATGGATGCGAGTGCACAGATAAAGGGAGTCTATTACTTTATTTTGACTTTACAAAGTCAAATATGCTGTAATTTTTACATGGCAAATAATTCAACAGTTCATCCCACCAAATGGAAATGCCTGGGATCAGACACAGAGCAATATTTGGTGCAACTTAATCACTTATCTCAGTTATTAACTCGGGTAGCAACAGGTTGAAAATGTATTTCCAATCAGCATTTCATCTCTCGGTCGATACCACGGCGCCACTTTTGACGGCTTTTATCCCGCAGGGATCTTTGAGGTCATTGGTCTCTTCATATGCTAATGTGTTAATCACCATTTCCCAAATGAACTGAGCTTATGCAGGGCTTGGAGTCTTTAGGTGTATTTGGGGAAATTAACCTTTCCTCCTGGAAGGGCATCTGGTAATCCAGACTGTCCAACTGTACGCTCAGGTTAGTAAATTTTCCTCTCCTCTGCAGAGCAAAATGAGCAACAATATATTAATGCAGGAGCATTTGGAAGACATTCAAGTCATCTGCTTTGGCCATAAATTGAGAGAATAATAAAGGAAATGGCTCATGAGCAGAAATAACACCAGAGAGCATGACTGAGGCCTAATCAATGTTATTTTGATATTGGGAAAACCACTATCAGGGATTTCTTGGGTAACTAAAGCAAAACTGTGTAAGGAAATGTAATTTCCACAGTTATTGAAGAAAAAAAATAAAATATTTGTATAAGTTTAACTCAAATACAGTTGCAGTCATATATGGGGAGGAATCTCGTATTAACGTTTTAATTTTAGATAATTGTTTGAGCCACAGTTTGGCCAGAATGATACAATATTCAACTTTAAATACATTCTAAAAATAGATTTGCTTTTAATTTTCTGCACACTGTAAAGCTAAGTGGTGGTAGTATGATGCTGAGGGGTTGTTTATACACTGCGCTTTTACCCTTTACTGGTTTCATTTGTTTTGTGCCCTGGGTTTCGTTTTTTATAATACTTTGAACCTCCATTCATCATGACAGCAGTAGCGAATGTGAATCCCTGAAAGCTCACATTTGGTTGTTTGTGATCCGATTCATTGTTATCCGACTTCTCCCTGTAACTCCTGCTTGGTTTAAGTCAGAAAATAAACAGCAACTCCAAGAGCTTTGTGATGATTTATTATAAAATGGGGCTATATTTACATTGCTGTCATTTGAAGCTTTGCTAAAATGGAAATGTTGATAAGAAATGAGCGTTAAGATTTGATCTCAGAGCAAACTGTTTATGAGAAGGAATAAAATCCACCGTCCGGGAGAATGGCTGGAAGGCAGCTTTGTTCTCAAAGATGCACAAAGCAATTAAATAAAATGGAAGAATGGCTCCAAAATGGCGAACATCACATCTTCTGAACATCATCCTGTCTGCATGCTGATAATAAAACCCAGTTTTATAAGACTGCTGTGTGAACTCATCACAAGATGTACATTGTTGTTGATTAAAGTCTGACTTTAAGGTCAGAGAGTTTGCAGCAACACATTTTTACTTATGGCTGACTTTCACAAAATGTTTTTTTTTTTATTTGACATTTTGCTGTTTTGCATTTTCAGTCTGGATTTCATGATACAAATTTTGAATTAATGTTTTTGTGTTTTTTGGCAAACAAAATCCCCTAACTTAAGGGTTTTGTCAGTGCTGTTCTTCCATACACAACATAAAAACATTTCAACTTATATCTAAATCTTATTTATGATGGAACGCTAGGTTCATATTTGGAAACAAAAATTTAAATAAAATAATAAAATTAAGTCATAAAATTACAACAAAGTCATGATATTACAAGAATGAAGTCAAAGTGGTACAATAATAAAGTTAAAACTGTAAAAAGAATAAATTTGTACAATAACAGTCACATTATGAGAAAGTTGCACCAGACTAAAAGTGAAATAATGTGAGAATAAAAACACAGAATGAAATATTGACTTTATTCTCGCATTATTTTGACTTTATTCTTGTACGACTTTCTCATAATGTGACTGTTATTGTACAAATTTACTCTAGTCATTTTATTTTTAAATATTTCTTTAGCATGTCCCTAATACTCTGTTGTACCTTATTAGGAGATCTTTTACAAAAACATTAAACTTCTGCTCCTTTGGGTGAAAAACCAAAGAAAAAGGAAAAACATAGCGATATGCAGGCTTAAAATTGAAATAACTATTTGTAGTTAATTTTAGGTAGCTATGCTAATAAAACTTGAAGAAAAACTAAAAAAAAAAAGCAGATTCCTGCCACACGACTAAAACGTGACACCCGCCTTCTTATTTGACACCTGTAACGTTTGCAACAATCTTTTCTTGTTTCGTTAATAAATTCTTGCAGAAACAAAATGATAAAGTAGAATAAATGTGAAATTAAAATGAGGAAATAAGATCATTAAATTAAAAAGTTCAGAAGGGTGTTGTCCTGATAATTTACAAAAAACAGTTTGTTTATGAGTAAATAATGAATTTTATTAAAGGACCAAATGAAGTGAAAGAGAGGAATCAACCTGAAACTGAAACATTCATTCCGGCTGTTGCCATGGTGAATAAAATGGCCGTATCAACTAATTGCTGTTGTAATCTAATTTACATTTTCACATTTACTAATAAAACTCTTCCTAAGTTAAAACATTATCATTGTAAACAAGCATTTTCACTGTTTTTTTTAATAGATTTACAGAATCCCACGTTCAGAAGGTTTGATTTACAACAGCAGCATCTTGATGTTGAATGTAAACCACAAAGGCTTCACTTTTCACCCCAAAAAACATCCTTCAAAAAAGTGGAGACTAAAACAAAAAACAAAAAAAAAAAAAACGCATTCATGGATTGGCCTTGCAGAAATCTTTGCCTCAGCAGTGTAGGATGAAGACAACCAGGATCCAAACTGCCCTCAAAAATCCTAAGAGCTCTCTACATAAACGCTGCTTCAGCAGGAAAGTTATAAAAAATATAGATTTGTTCAAGCATGAGCTGTCGAAAGAGTTTTTTTTCCCCCTCTTATACCAAATACGTTCAATCTATAAATAAACGATGAGTCACTCAAAACCTCTGTGAAGTTCTGTCAAACCTTCTGCTTTTGTTTCCTTCAAGGCAGATAAATCTTGTCGCTGGACGGAGCGTCGGACGAGCCGTCCAGCCAGAACGGCTCTTGATGTTATGAGAGCCGGCAGCAGATCCTACTGTGACTCACAAGGTTATGTGCAGCTTAGGAACAGGAGAAATAAAAGGGAGAAACACGGCAACAAGGCAGGAATATTGGCCCAAACACAGTCAGTCTGGACTTTTTCCATCTTTTGTCACATTAAAGCCACAAACTTTGATGCATTTAGTGGGATTTTATGAGAGAGCGACAGGGAGGATAGTGGATAGTTGTGAAATCTTAGGAAAATGAGTCATGCTTTTTACATAAAGACTCAAAAAAAAAAAAAAATCTACCTGTGCAGGCAGGGAAAGGATAACATTATGGAACGGTTGAAAGTGTATAAAATTACAGATCTCTGTTCAGCTCATCATCTGGAAATTAAAATATAATAAGACAGCTGCATATCTACCAAGACATGACCATACAACCGTCAAGAAACAGGCAGAGCAAAATGAGCATAATTCAGAGAACTAGTTAAGCTACGTTTGCATCTTTTGCAAGTCATCCATACTGCTAATTAAATGTGATCACAATCGATTTACGACCCCAAAGGGAAGAATAAGTTGGCGCAGCGTTCATAGAAGTAATTGTTGAGCAACGTCTGTAGAAAAGTCTGTTTGGATGTGTAGTCGGAGCCATGAGTGATGACTGTGATGCGTTTTACTTCCAGATTCCTTCAACAGTTCAAAATTATCTTTAACGTCCTGATTTACCACGTAAAATGCCAGTCTAGATGTGTAAAGCCATCCCAAAGGACTTGAAGCTGTAACTACAGCAGAGCGTTGTTGTACAAAGCACTGGGTCGGGGCAAGCTAAAAATAAATGCACGCCACACTTTTCAGTTTTGCATCCAGTAAAAGATCCAGTCACTTGTAATTTTCCTTGTCACAACATTGTATTGGTGAAAAACACATAGCAGTGGTATTATCACAGAATGTGAAGTTTGTATAATCTGGATTATTGTGACCAAACGTGTTTGCTTTGACCATATCAAAACTGCAGAAGTGTAAGGAAGGTTTTTTCCAGTATTTTCAGATTTTGCAGCAGCAGCAGCAGCAGCAGCAGCACAGCGCTGAGGGAGCAGCTCCAGTTTTTGTCGATAAACACGTTTCTTTTTTCCTTGGATGTCGACCAGCTCCACTTAACTGCTTTGCTCATTTCCTGTTAATTTCATGTGTAAATTTATGCAGAATCAGTTCCCAATTACACCCGATGTCAAGGGCGTTCTGAACAGAGGTGTGAATGAAAACCGGTCCTGGGTCAGTAAATGACGAGGGACGGTCAATCAGAAATCAGCTAATAGTAACATGTCTGACGGACCCGGCAGCTCATATGAGTAACATCAAATTATAAACTTGGCGTTGACATTTTGGGACCTGAACGTCAGACCCTGTTCTTGTGGGATCAGTCTGCAGATGAGAGTCGAGCGCAGATTTAGCTGTGAAACTTTCCGTTTCTGGGGCAGAGGTGAGTTTCATGAGATGATCCTCACACATCCGTCTTAAAGGAAATGTTTGCCAACCTTCCACTAAACCTGAAACACCAAGAATAGATTGCAGAAACAAGCTGTACAATCGATCGTTTTCATTTCTGCAGGTCTCAACGCAGTTATTCCCTCAGTCTGATGGTTTCCTCAGGATAAAATAAATTACCCTTTTATGATATTTTCTTTCCTGAGCTCGATGTTATTGAGTTCTGTCAACTGTGGGTGGACATTTAATGCTTTAGCTGGCAGGAAGCTTATTTTCTTTGGAAAATATCAACAGCACAACTACCACAAGACAAAATGAAAGTTCCTCCTTTCTTTGCTTGAGGCTTACCACTCTGCAAAAAAATAAAATCTAGTTTCCATCCATCTCCAGCTAACGTTCCGGGCGAGAGGCGGGGGTCACCCTGGACAGGTCGCCAGGCAACACAAACAACCATGCACACACACACACACACACACACACACACACACACACACCACACACACACACACCACACACACACACACACACACACACACACACACACAGGGAGAATTTAGAAAGTCCAGTTAACCTGACAATCATGTTTTTGGACTGTGGGAGGAAGCCTGAGTACCCAGACAGAACCCACTGTGCACAGGGAGAACATGCAAACTCAATGCAGAAAGAGGGCCAGGGAATCAAACCCAGGACCTTCTTGCTGCAAGGCAAAAGTGCTACCAACTGCATCACGGTCTACTTTCAAGTGGAAATGTTTTAGTACACTTGAATATAATAAAAAACAACAACTTAGAAGTAGCTTTTCAGCAGGAAACAGGAGCAAGTGAAATAATCTGCAAAACATGTTTTCCATATTTCAAGTTAAAATGTCTTGTTCCACTGGCAGAGTTAGAATAAACGCATATCGTGCTGCTATAGACGTTTTTATCCTTCAGATAAGAACTCTTACCAAACTCAAATCAAGACAAAATTTATCAGCTTAATTAGATTTTCTCCATGTCTGTGTTTGAGTTTGGACTCAAACACAGACATGTGTTTGAGATGTTTTAATTATCAGGCCTTTTAGAAACTTTAACCTCAGGTAAACTTTTACATTTGAAGAAAGCAATGAAAACTTGTCCTCCAGTAAAATGCTCTCTTCTTTATCCTTCTGGTATTTCACAAACTGAAACAAGTTTGATGCAAAATGACCTCAAACAGGACGCGTTTAGTCTGATTTAATGGTAGAACGTAATAAATGAGTACAGGTTTTTTTATAGGTCAAATCAAAGGATGGACTATTGGTGTATTTTAATCAGTGGTTAGAAAAACTTTTAGGATATTTGATTTAGAGGAGGTTTTACAGGTAGGTGTGTCTGATTTTAAAGGGCAGACATTAAATTAAAGCTCTTCCTGTTATTTTTAGAAACATTTAATGAGTCCTTTTGTTCCTAGATGGTTTCAGCTCGTCTTAATATTCACTTTATTAAATTCAAATCACCCGTCATTTTGATAAATTTCATCAGATCTTCAAGGCGTCATTGTGAAGATTATTAACATATTGGAAGAGATTTAATAACATGATTATCTTTTAGCTAAAGGGCAGCGAGAGCTCTAAGCCGTAAAGTCCGGATCCAAAACGGGCCGCTGAGGGAGCTGCAAGTTCAGGACAGGAGAAGAAGAAAGGCCGATCAAAGCAGCGAGGCTCTGCAGAGTCACTGGCAGGGTGTGCATTTTCAGCGGGACGAGGAGATGAAAACGGAGATTTCGAAACACAACACCTCCCCTTCCCAAGGTTAGCCGTTATGCAACGTACCTTGAAGCCGTTCCCAGCCTCTACCTACAGGAATAAACCTCAACCTACTGCATGTAACTCAGAAGATTAAAACAAAAGAAGCATTTTCCTCATTTAAATTTGACACAAACTACTAATTAAGTGCACTAATGTAATCCTTTCTGCTGTAAGAGTTTAATGGAAGTCCATTATCGCTTCTCTAATGAGAATAAACAAAGATGCAAAAACATTCACACCTCTTAATCTGTGACATTTTATCATGTTAGTTAAATGATATAACATGAAAGGACAAGGAATGATGATTTTTTTTTAGAATAAAAATCTGATAAGTTTTTACTGCTTTCAGAAAATCAATTATGGTCAAAGATTGATTTCTGAACGCTTCCTGAGTAAAACATTAGCATTGTTGTTTCTAAATTGTTTTCTTTGCATTATTTGAGGTCTGACAGCGCTGCGTCTTTTTGGTTACTACATTTCTGCTTTGAATATCAGAGACATGCTGTCAGTAATTCATAGAATAAAATCACAATGTTAGTTTTACTCAAACACAAACCTATAAAAGGTTAAATCAGAGAAACTGATCATTTTTTCCAGCGCTATAGACGCTTGGCAGCATTTGAACAGGTCCGGCTCCACACAAGGACTCATTTGGATCCTGACATGAGTCAGCTGGACAGTCCACTCCTGAACCTCCCTGACATCCAGCATGTCGCTGGAGCAGCTAGTAGCCTCCAGATGAGCCCGTCTCAGATACACAGTCCTGACACGCACCTTCCCCGGCTCTCTGTGTTGCGGCGAGCATCGCAGGCCGGCTCGGCTCGATGTGACGTGTTGGAAGATAAAGGAACTGACTCCCTGCCATGCTGGATCTATCTGGACCGCCATCACGCTGCCATGGGAACAGATGAAGACGTGCAGGCCCTCGCAGAGGGGGGGAGGGGGGGCGGACTGCTGCAGGTTCACTCATCTCTTGCTGGACTGACTGGCAGGAAAAGCTCCGGTGGGTTGCTATGGCAACAGACTTGTATGCAATGCAGTTTCATCATGCAAAGGTCGTCAGTTTCCCCACTTCTGAGTTGAAAGAAATGCGACTGACTTTGATGGAGACTTGACTTCAGGGCAGATTTACATCTCAAAGTGATTTTTTTTTTTTTTTTTTTTGACTCGAGGCAGACAGATCAGAATCTCGGTTTGTGTAAAGACTTTCTGAGCTGAATGCAGACAAATTAGAAGCCACAACCTTTGGCCTCTGCAGTGGGTTTCAAAGGACAAAGATGTTAAAACTGGAGTAATTTAAAAAATTTTCTTCTAACATATTTGTTGTTGTACTATGTTCTGACAGTAATATATGTATAACAAAAATCAAACAAAAAAATTGCCTCTACCTTCTTCCAGCGATAACTATAGACAACCAATCAGAGCCAGGAGGCGGGTCTTAGTGCTGTCAATCATGCTAATTTCCCCCCCCCTTTATTCTCTGCTACGCTATGCTGTGAATGCTAAAGCTAGTTAGCATTTACGCCACTCATGAATGCAGATATTCAGTATTCCTTCAATAGTGGGTTATTTCTCCACCATTCACACATTTAGTTCATGAGGATGACTGACAGCATTAAGGCCCACCTCCTGGCTCTGATTGGTTGTTTTTGGCCAGAAATGCCTTTCTTCAGCTAGCGATAGCAGGAGGTGAAGGAGCTCGATCTTCACGCAGATTGTCTCATGTTATACTGTCACAACGTGGTGATAGTTGGAACATATGTAAAAAAGAAAGAAAAGAAACAAAGGTTACACTAAATACAGAAAATGCAGACTAGAAATATTTTTACCAGCATTGTTTTGGCACCCCCTGTAGCGTGGCGCCCCCGTTCTTCCACGTCTTATTGTATTTAATTTTACCTTGTGGAGCAAAAAAAATAAAGATGCAAAACACCTTCAAACCGCAAAACCAGGCTAAATATATCCACCAGTGGGACATCACTAAACCTGCAACTTTTAAAATATGCTGTCTCGTTTTACTAAAATATGCATGCGGTGCCTCTCATTCATTTGCAAATCCCAACTTCCCACCATGAATAGTGCAGCACCAACAGAAACAGAGTGCTAAGTCGGCAGTACATCAAGCTGTCAGGATTGTAAGGAGAAATATCAGAGGAGCAGAGAGGATTCAGCTCCCCCGCCGTGCATGAGGATTCATGAATCAAAGGCAGTTTTATATTTTCAGCTGATTGGTCTGTTGCTTCCTCTAGGCTCAGATTTAGTGGGAAGAAAATATTCAAGAACAAGAAATGCACAAAAATATATTCTTTTCATCTTTACAATGACAAGCTTTTATGAATTACACCTATTTAAAAAGGTGACTTATTATGCTTCCTTGACCAGGTTAGGGTAAGTGAGCTACACAAAACATAATCACATTTTTTATGCACAAAATTATTTTTAAATGAGATTTTAGTCCATTCAGTTCTTCCTATTTTGATCTCCTTTCAGAAGGAGCTGCTTTAGGGCGTTGTACCACGATCCCCACCTAACTCAATGTTTACGCTCACACATGCAAACAGATGCGCAATTATACAACCGTACATCTTTGAAAAAGCAAAAGTAGAGCCTCCTGCACAAACAGCAAGCGGTTTCTAAATAGTAAGTCAACAATGAAATATTTGTCTTCTTTAGCAGCCATTGTACAGCTGACCCAACAACGTGCTGTGGTGGGTTGCTAGGTGACAGGTTGGGCTCAGCTGGGGTTGCTATGCAACGGCATAGAACAACCAGGAGGTTTTTGAAACGGCTCGTTTTCCAGACACAAAAACAAAACATGTTGCCAAAAAATGTCTGGGTGGATTTTCTTCTTCTTCTTTTTTTTTTGAGTGCTGTATTTTCCCCCTGAATCAGCAGAGAGTACAGTCACCAGTCAACTGGAAGAGTAAAAAGGTGTAAAATGTGTGTAAAAGTGGTACACCAACACAAACTAGAGGACAGTTGGAAAGAGGGAAGAAACTGAGACATGCTTTTAATTTTTTGCAACAAAATATGCAAAGTGTCATGCATTTTTGTTCAGCCCTTTACATTCAGATATGCCAAAATAAAGTTTATGCTGCTCTCAGAAGCTGTTTTTGAAGGCCTCAAGGTTTGACAGACAACTTTAGTGAACAAACAGCATCATAAAGATCATAAAGGTCAAGAATAAATTTTGGTTTTGGAGCAAAACTACTTGAATACAAATTCCCGCCATACTTAAGATATCGAGCTCCCTCATGCGAGTTTGCCTCCTAAAGATATTACAAAAACTTTCGCAAAGAACTGTAAAAACCAGAACATTGTTTTGAAAGTGTCCAGGATTTGGCTCAAGCCAGATTCTGCCAGAGATCGTTTACATTTCCAGCTGAAGACAGTTCAGTTGCAGCCGCTCAAAGCTTGCAGAATGGAAAGTTTAGAAGGAACAAGTGGAATCTTTTAGCGTCCAAGCAGCGGCTGCAAAGCGTGGCAGGCAGAGTGAATGGTGAAAATCCGAGTGCAGGCAGAGGAGAAGGGAATAATCCGGTCCCTGCGGATGGAAACAGGCTGTCGTGGCCCAGTTGCTTCAGCTGACCTTTGACCTGTTTGTAAATCTGCACTCGTGCGTTTGTCATAAAGAGACTATTGCGCCAAACTCTGCATTAACGGCTTGTTTGCAAGCATTTCAGCAAGTGTCTTGGTGAAATTAACAAATACGAGTTCATTTTTCATCAGCTGTCACAGTGTGATGCATTTTTCATCGAGCCAATCTTTGTGATGCTAAATCCACTGAAAATCATCAACTCCATGATTTCTGTATGCATGCAGGATGAGGAATAAGATGAATGCAGGTTGCATGTAAAACTATTGTGCTTGTGTAATTTAAGTTCTCATGCGAATTTATTTTTTGCTTAATGGAAAAATAAAATAAAATTGGGCTTACTCCATTCTGCCATCTTGTGGGAAAAAAATGTAATAAAATCATTTATTTTGCAAGAAAGCAGTTCCTTCATTCTTTACTCCAACTAGCCATAAAAATAGCTTAAAGGTTAAAAATACTGACAGTTTGGACAACAACTGACACATTAATATTGCCAGATAAACTGTAAATGACAGATGAATTTATCAATAAAGGACGGAAAGCAAGAATGTAATTAGGAAAAAAATTCTTAAAAACATTTCCAGTTCTATAATAAAAGATTATTTGCCACTTTGAGAATCTCTAAGATTTTTAATGCATTTACTACCAATACCTTTTAAAACTACAAAAAGTATTAGCTTTCATTATAAATCCAATCTGCAAGAGTGGACATGTTATGCTTTACCACATCAATGAATCGTTGTACAACACAGAAAAAAGGTTAAAATAAAAGGTGATACTTACTGAACTTTGTTTTCTCTTCCAAAATGTTCCCCACTTTGTGAGTCATGTGATTAAAAAAGTGGTCTCTATTTTTATTATTTAAATATTAAAAATGTTATATCATGAAAAGTTTTTGAATGGCAGCTATTATAAGTAGCACAATTTTTTAAAAATTACATTATTCAAACACTATTGTAACTTAATTTCAGGAAACAAACGAGGACACGGCAGGAGACCTAAGCTAATTTTAAATCAGATTAATTATTTTTTTGTCTCATTTATATGTTTATCCTTTTGTTGTAGGAGGAAATTAAACGTATAAGATGAGATGAATAAAATAAATACAGATGATTCAATTCTTACCTTTTAACTTTCCCTCAGCAAAGCTTAGTGAGTCTGACAAGCCACACAAGTTGTAGCTTGTAAGTTCAATAAAAAAGATGTAAAAAAATTAGAGAAACTAGAAGAAAGGCATGAAAAACAGAGTGACAGTTTAAAAAAAAAAGAACTGGATGGAGAACAGGTGAGTTGATGAACTGATGAGAAGCAGCTGAGAGGGAGCAGCAGCAAAACCCAGAAACCGGACATGTTTTATTGTTCTGCTCCAAATATTCAGTGGTGCAGAGCAGCTTGATATACAAGACCTTTGACCTTTCTAGTTCTGAATCTCTTTCTCTTTGGCAGCAGTATCTTCAGAAGACAAAATTATTGGAGAATATACGTCCTTTGTTTGCTTAGTTTCTAAATCTGTGTCACATTTTTAATATTTAGCACCCCGAGTCATACTCCATTCCAGTAGGTGGCGGTAATGCGCACCAAAATGTTGCTTGCCAACCGCCATTATAAAAGAGAGAAAGACAGACTAGAGAATATAAGCCAACATGAGAATAATAAATGTAGCAACATAACGAATGACTAAAAGATTAAATCAAAAATAAATTATAATTCACACAATGGCTTGTAAAACTTATAACCATAAAGTGTAGTTATAATTTAAATAACAGGCCAACAAAAATCTGAAAATCACAATGAATATTCAAGTTTACTTGATTGCCTTTTTAAAAAGGTGTTGGGCTTTTTGGGTGTAAAGAACCAAACAACATGGTAGCGACTGCAAAAGTCCAGTCATCATTTTTCTTTGTCTTCCAGGAAATCAACACAGTTTAATGCCGCCGCACATAAAATCTAGGAGAACATCCGCAATGGAGAAGCAAACCACACCAGAGAGACAGAAATAAATCTCCAGAAATGAAACATGAAACCATCTCTGGTTCTGACCAGCTGGGACATTCTGCAAAGGGAAAAGATGAGACCATCTTCCCTGAAGATGAGCCAAAGGAGCATTTCTTCCTTTTCAACGCTCTTCAAGGCGGAACAGCGTCGGCATGTGAAGACACATCCAACAAAATCTTTTGAAAGTTGCTTCCTGTCTTCTTAAAATCTGCAGGACGAGACGGAGGGAGAACATGGAAACGATGTTTGTTTTTAATAACGCTGAGCTGCTCATTAAGCATCCAAGGCTGCTTAAATGAAACTTACAACAGAGGAATTACCAAGAGATAATTGCATAATTTATGCCCAATTACAGCAACCCAAATTCAGAGAAGCAGAGCACGGCTGCATGAACAAAGCCTGAATGTGATGGTTCACTGACCTCTGGTGGAGCTGCAGCTTCTCCTCTGGATCTGGAGCATCACTGCAGGAGGGAAGAAGAGGCCTTCAGACGTCACACGTCCGAATTTATAATGGATGCTTTTAAGTGTGTGCTGCAAATTATCTGAAAACTCTCCTGACTATTTTTGTCTACGCAGTGAAGTGAGTCAGCACAGATGACTCATGATTTCTAAAAGCCTGGAAGTGCTTTTCTGATTGGTGGTAATTATTCAGAGGTGTCTATCAAATAAGTGATGCTATAAGTCATACAGCTGATACAGTCCAATGGTTTATAATGATCTTTTATCAATCCTGTTTTGCTTTATTTGAAATATTTCTTCACAAATTCTTATAATAGCAACGTAAACTATGCTTGGTGTGTTAAAGAGTAAAATCTACACCAGAAATGAATCCTGTAGTTTTAATGTCAGTTTCTTGCAATGGGATCGTTAATAATGCCTTAATAATCTGCTAATATACAGAGATGAGCAGTAACTACTTAACACTGACTCAGTTACATTGAAAAAAATTACTTTAGGGAGTATTTTTACTACGCTTGAGAAAATTTATTATGAAGTAATCTCTACTCTTACTTGAGAAAAAAGCTTCTGGATGCTCCACCTACTTGCTGTACAATGGCTTCTGGAAAAGGGAAGAAATTATTTACAAATTGCAACAAAATAGCTTGCCTGTTGTAAATATTAATCAAAAATGACAACTGTCTGTTTTTCAATACTTAATTTAACATTTGCAGCCCTAAGTACGTTTTATTTAGCTGAACTGAGAGCAAAAATGGCTCTTTGTGTTGAGTTTTCAACTATATTCCAAATAAAATAACTGGGAGCTATTATGCAAATTTCACATTTTGCACAGAATGTGCAAAATGACAAACTGTCCAAACACCAAATATCCAATATCTTGGAAGGATTAGCCTTCCAAATGTAATGCCGCCAATCAGCAAGCAATGCCTCTCACTTAAGAAGCTCAGCCCATCACCTAGCAATCAAAGCAGAGTTCCAGCACTTTTGGTCAGCTGGTTTTACTGCAAAAAAAAAACAAAGAAAAAAAGAAATCCATCTTAAAATGTGACATTTATTGCTAGTTATATTTTTTTACCTGAAGGAGGAGGCCTTTAAAGGCCTGTTTTACAATTTTTTTAAACTTCCATTTGGGTCTCAACTGCTTCTAAAAACACTGTTTTTGGTAATGAGTTCATATTTTTTTGGTGTCTGGAAAACTAGCCGTTTCAAAAACTTCCTAATTGTTGAGTCACAATCAATAGGCACTTACCTAGCAACCCCATGCACTGTACAATGGCTACTGGAAAAGACAACTGTTCTGTTGCTGACTTATCATCCAGAAACCACTTGCTGCATTCTTGTTTGTTGTGCAGGAGGCTCTACTTCTGCTTTTCGAAGACGTACGGTTGTATAACTGCACATTCATTTGCAGTCATTTTCACATGCGAGTGTAGATGTTGAGTGACCAGTGGAGCTTATTTAAAGTGACAGGAACCCCTAAAACAACCCATTCTGAAAGGGGCTCAAAACAAGCCGAGTAAAATCTCACCAAGAATGATTTTGTGCAAACAATGTAATGAACATGCTTTGTGTAGTCCATAGACCTATCCTAAGCTGTTCAAGGAAGCATCAGACATCCCTTTGTTTTGCAGCTTTACTGAGTCTCTGAGCCTTTCCAGTTCCACACAGTCGAGATTCCAAAACCTCCTGATCTGAACTGTGGAAGGCCTGTGAGGTGCAAATCACCACCTTTAGCTGCTAATCGCATTAATGAATCCAGGACTGAAAAATGGCAGACGTTATGCACATATTTTTATGGTTTGATCATCTTGGAAATAGTGAAAAATCATCATCTGTGACCATTTTGTATTTGTTTGTTACCAGCCATTAGATCCTTTCCATATGTCAACTTGCTGTTTGTTGAAACTGAAATGAGGTCATTATTAGGTTTTTTTCCTAACAGCATAATCTAAAACATATTGCCAAATCACATGAATTGTTCACCGGATGCAAAATTAATTCCTTAGAGGCATCTCAGCCTGAAGACCTAAATACTGTAAGAAACCTGTAGGGGGAGCTGAAAAGAACAGCAGAGCAGACCCAGGACTGTAGATGATAGAGAGATCGAATAGAGAGGAACAGACAAATGCAATTTCCATCTGGTGCAGCAGCTGTGAGTGGAAAAAACAATCCACTCTTTCCACCATAAAGGACACAAATGTTGCAATTCCTGATCCCTGCTGGTGTCTGGAGGGACAGTTTCCTTCTCGCCACCAAAAGACTTTTAAATAGTAACAGAGCAATGTTTCACTGATGTATTTTCAGTATTTATTACTTTAAATTGTACTTTTATTACTCTTTAATGTTTTGACTTTTATTTTCTTTTAGAAATTTTTCTTTTACTATTTGTTGCTTGAATGTGTTGTACAAATAAACTTGATCGACACCCAGCTTTTTATTTACCGACACGTTGAATAATGAATAATCTCAACTTAATTGGATTTTCCTTAAACTTTCAGGGTCAGATTGTGGTACTGCAATTAAATTATGGATATGGATCTGGTTTTCTGCTGTGGGAGTCAGTACTAAGATACACTTTATTTCTCAGCTTTAAATAATATAAATCAACGCTGCATGACTAAACAGATCATGTGAGATTGAAACTCATTTCAAATAGTTTTGGTTTTTTACTTACTTTGCTTTGAAATCCTGCTTATGAAGAAGACACTTTTGTTTGATGCAAATATGTACTTCAGCTTTCAGTTAATGTAATAATTATGATCATTTTCTTTTAAAAATTCTTGTAACACTGTGTTGTTGGCTTTTTATTGTAATATTTCACTGTCGACTGTTTTAAATTCTGCATATAAATCCCAAGATTTTAAAATAAAAGAATATGTCATAAGTTTGTATAAAACACAGTTTATAAATATTTTAAATCAAATGAATAATGTAGAACCTGCTGTTGTTCCTTGGAGCTCCAGC
Organism: Poeciliopsis retropinna; assembly: GCA_010277075.1. Lineage (NCBI taxonomy): Eukaryota > Metazoa > Chordata > Actinopteri > Cyprinodontiformes > Poeciliidae > Poeciliopsis > Poeciliopsis retropinna. The sequence goes on from VMRM01000021.1 coordinate 6,465,377, forward strand.
AGATGGCGCCCCAGCATAATCTTTCCAAAGACAGTAGATCCAGGTAGATAATCCAATGTTTATATTGTAGGTACATTTATAGATCTTTTCTTTACAGTTTTCTTTCCTCTGTCATACAAGATGACCAAAAAAAAAAGAAAGAAAGAAAAAGAAAAGAAACAAGAGAAAAAGCATACAGTACAATCAAGAAACCAAACCTATAGAACATATGATTGTCACTTACTGCGAGTCACAAAAAAAGTACATACTGTGAATAAATAATCTACAGAAATATTTACAATATGCACACAGCGAGAACTCAATGGAAGTGCAAATAAAGCTTTGGATCCCCGAACAGAAAAACAAGTTAGCAGATGTAGCCATAGTTGTCATAGTTTTACAGGACATTTAGGAACATTTAAGCTTTGAGCTCCTGCATTCAGTGACTCTCAAAAGTGAGCAGAGCAGAAACAGAAACGAGCGGAGCGTCAAAATGGACACATTACAGTATGTACAGCGCAGCGCATTCCTGTGGAAAACCGGACAGTGTCTAATGCTCGCCATCCAATGAGGATCAAGGCAACAACCACACAACTACAGGCAGCTGAGAGAGCGAGAGAGAGAGAGAGAGAGGAAGAGAGAGGGATCCAGAGAAGAAATGAAACCGCTCATTGTGCTCCCGTTGACTCTTCCGCTGCGTTACTTCACCCTGTACAACTCTTTCCCGTCTGGACGGTAAAAAGGAGAGCTGGTCAAAGAGGAGCTGCAGGTAAGGTCAGGTGTGTACCTGTTGCCTCCGGTTGGCTCGGTTACACACACTCTTCACATAATGCACACACGTGAGCTGCAGTCCATCTGCACTGTCCCACAGTTTCATGGAGGCGGCAGGAGCTTCGCCTTAACCAGAGTTCAAGTACTCCAGCGCCACTTCGTAGCAGAACTTGTACTGATCCTGCAACGCATAAAAATAAGAGATAAATGAGATATTTGTGGTCAAATCAGCATGCTCAGATAAAACACACGCTCAGTACACATGTAGGATGTCTTTAAGCTGTTCGAGGTGACATATTATTATTCCTTGAACAAGTTAGTTAGGATTTGTCTATGAGCTACACTAAACATCCTCAGTATATTTTTTGCACAGAATTATTCTTAGGTATTGAGATTTTAATTTCAGTTCTGTCTATTTTGAGCTGTTTGATGGACTCAACGAAGCATTTCCCCCGTCATTAAGTGAAATAATCTACTGGAACTGATATTCTTTCAAAGATATTAAGGAATTGTTGACTTAAAACAAGTTTCTGTGTTTTGATAAAGAGTTACTTATAAATTATTTTTGTTTATTTCAGATGTGCTAACATATCTACATTTGAAACTAGAGATAAATACTTGGTAATTTTTGCAGTGGTCCACATGATGCACCTGAGCTACAAACTGAGCTACCAAATGTGTGTTTTACACATTTATAAGTCATATGTCTAATTCACTGAACATCGGAATACAAAAGCAAATATAAATGAAACAGTATGTTGATAAATTGCACAAGAGGTGGTTTAGGGCTCTTACTACTGGTACTTTGAGATGAAAAGTAATAAAATGTTATAAAAATATTCAAAAATGTGTATAATTTCTGGAAATCATCAACATGGATAAGAGCAACATACAAAAACCTCAGCATCAGTCAGATATTATGCTCTTCTTTCCGTAAAAACCATCAAATCTTTCAATTGGACACTGAGTGGCTTGTTCAGTCCTGATTCTTCAGTGGGTCCTTGACCAGAAGTCAACTTCATTGTCATCACTGCGCAGACCACTTCAAAACTCAAATAGATTTATTTTTATTTGTTGTACACATTGCCGAGTCTTTAATTATTGTACAAGAGCGACTTTTCTTTTTCAAGGTGAAGATACAAAAACACAAAGCAGACAAAATGCCTTCAGCCTGACCGATGACAGAAGATTTCATGCAGGCCCCCTAAAAAAGATTTGAGAAAAACAAACATTGTTTGAGAAAAACATTTTAGATCTTTAGTTTGTTCCAGAAGGAAGAAATTTAATTCTGAGCTGTTCCACTTTTAATTTTTGAATGATACTCCAATGCCAATATGTAAAAAAAGAAAAAGGGATGGAGATCAATATGTTGTATTGCAGAGAAGGAGAAAAAAAAGGAGCTTTCTTTTGAAATTTTGAAGCTGAAATGTCTGGGGTCCATGGTATTGGCTGACATTTGCAAAGAGGCCGATACGTGGCGCTGGTGCTGATTGTAGGTGCTAGCTTCTGTGCTAATACTTAGACGCCTTCTAACATCTTCAGGAAGTTGGAAAGAGAAATTTCAATATACTACCTGGACTTAATGTTGTGATTAAAAAGCATTAATGCCTCGACTGAACATCAGTTGTTCAATATATGCCAGACTAAGTCACACCAGGATCTAAATATTTACAAAAGTCAGAGTTTAAGGATGGATTTTCTGTGTGCGCCTCACCAGCAGGTCCACCATGTTGGGTTTGTTGTTCCTCAGTGTTTTGACGGCATGAAAAACATCCACAGAGTGTTGATGCTGCAGCATCTCACACACGATGCTGATGGCACAGAAGGTCCCACTGCGGCCGCCTCCGTTCCTGCAAAAGTCACCATGAGTCAAGAAAAGATTTGTTTTGTAATAATAAAAAAAAAATAACAGAGGATGGAGCTTTTGCTGCAGTAATGGTTTCCAGACAGTAGGTGGAGATGTTTTCTCTCTAATGCCAGCCTGCCTCCTACTACAGGTTGGGGGAACTTACAGACAGTGGACGACAGTGCGTCCCTCTCCGCCGTCGTACTCCTCCTGCCACTTGTCCACCTGCCTGATGAGTTTGAGGAAGGAGCGCTTGGACATGGGCGTGTCTCTGTACATGGGCCAGCCCAGGAACTGGAACTGCTGCACCATCCTGTAGCCATCCTGAGGCTGGAGGGCAAAGACAGGTTACCACGCATATATGGGTTAATGGTTCGATGCAATTCTGGTGTAAAAACTCTAGGTGGAGCTAGAGCTGACAGAGATAAAGAAGAGATGATCTTGAAGACAGAAAGATGGAGGGTGATGGATGAGTTGCTGCTGGAGACAGATGTCTGACCGTATCGATCAATAACTCCTGTCAGTGATCATATGTGATTAGACTGCCTGGTACTTTACATGTCGCTGCCTCAGCCAGTCGCAGCGCATTAATAAAATGAACAACCATCGACTGGATCAAGAGCTTACTCAGGTGAGCCCAGGTGAAAACAACATGGGTTAAACTGTTACATTACGTAAACCTGGCGGAGTCCAGTCTGGTGTTTTTTAACTCCTGACATGTTTAGGTTTTGATATTTTCTCGTTTCATGAATTTAACCTCCATAAAATAAACAAAAGATGTTCTGAACGACTGAAATGGAGCAAAACAAAAAACCCACAAAGGAGCAGAATGTGAACGAAAGTCACATCTGAATAACAAACATTAATGTCCAGGTTATAAACACACGGAGAAATGGAAGAGAATAGATGGATGGATGAATGGATGGGAAAATAGAACAACAAATGGATGTTTAATGGATGAATAGAAAAACAGATGGAAAAATGGTTGAATGTGTGGGTGGATGGATGGATGAACCAATGGATGGATGTTGGATGGCAGAACAGACGGATGGACAGATGGATGAATGACATATAGACAGACAGAGGGATGCAAAGATTATTGGATAGATAGATGGATGGAGGGATGAAGAAAACAGATGGATGGACAAACAAAGAAATGTCCAAATAAATAATTTTTAAAAGAAAAATAATTCATAAAACTGACATTAAGCTTCACATGAATCTTTTGGCTGAAAACAAATCAGCTGAACAAGAAGATCCACAGGTCAGAGGTGAACAGAAATTTACATCTAAAAATAGTTAAACCACTTTAGTTGTTGTTTTTTTACTTAAAAACATTACTAATTATCAAACATTTTATCTAAAACAATTATTACTTTTTTAGATGTGATGCAGGAAATCTTTCTGTGTCTCCATGAACTGGTGTGAAACTCTGATTTGGCCTTTTCTTAAGAGCAGGTGGAAAGTTATCAAGCTGTCTTAAAGATCTTTGGCAATCACACCTCGGTCCAATCAGTGGTGCAGGAGCGGTTAAAAAAAATGAGTCTAACTCTGCACAGCTTGAACAGACAGGTCCACATGCATGTGTATGTGTGTGTGTGGTGACAGGAGAAAATGGCCGACATATTCTGTGCTGGGAAGACAAACAAACGCTTGCGTACCCGAGCCGCGTTGTAAATCCGAAATATTCTGCTGATGATGTCTTCCTCCAAGTCAGCGGAGACGAACTCCACCTGGATGGGTCCGTGGCGGTGGACTCCGTTTTCAGGCCAGTACTGTGGACACAGCTAAACACAACGGACACATTCAGACGGAAAGAGATGCAGACAAATCAACATACAAAAAATCGACAAAGCAAAAAAACAAAAACAAAACAAAACATGGATGATTTATTAGTTTCAGGTTCAAAGTCAGTGGAACTGATTTTCATCTCCTAACATGTTGTAAAAGAAAACAAAAAACACCAGGAGAGGCCATGAATTCAATAAAAGTGAAGTGTTTTTACTGAAATACAACAAAGAAAGGACTTTAATACTCGTATACCTCAAGTACGGCAGCTTTTAACTAATAAACACACTCTTAGTTTGTCATGTCTGAGTAAAACATTGAAAAAAAAAACCTTGAATCATTCATTTCCTTCTTTAGAAAAAAATATTTATTTCTTGAAGCTGGTAAAACTGGTAATAAAAGCTACATTTCAGTTCAAATTATCAAGTTGCCTTTTCAAAAAAGCGTCAGTTAACATCTAAATTTTTAATACACACAAACATTTTACCATAACTGAAATGTTTGTGTTTAACTTGGTGTGTCAGATCAACTGAGGAAAAAATGTTTTGAAAGCTATTTCCATCCATCCTCGAACTATCGCTTCAGGCAGATGCTGACCACCTTTTCCAGTAGGAAACTGGGAACTAAAAATTGGAACAGTGGACACCAAAGGTTAAGGATTGCAAACATCAACAGAACCAAATCATCTCCAAAGAGTTTCAAAACCAGAAACCTTCCTCTTTCCAACTATGCCTCCAGATCCGTAAACAACCTTGGTGACCATTGGCAACCAAGCTGGAGTCTCACCCGTAGGATCAGGCTCAACTTTGGGTTGACAATATAAACCAATTCAAATGAGCTGCTGCTGGCCACGCCCCCCAACTCAACATTTACATTCTTCAAAATGGCTGTGCTATTACACAACTGTACATCTTTAAAAAGCAAAAGTAGAGCCTCCTGCACAACAAACAAGAATACAGTAAGTGGTTTCTGGATGGCAAGTCAACAACAAAACACTTGTTTTTTCCAGCAGCCATTGTACAGCACATAGGGTTGGTAGGTAACGGGGCAGTGCCTATTGATTGTGACTCAACAATTGGGAGGATTTTGAAACGGCTAATTTTCTAAACACCAAAAAAAAAGACAACAACGCTAACTCATCGCCAAAAACGTGTTTTTAGAAGCAGTTGAGACCCAAATGGAAGTAAAAGACCTGCAAAATGTGAATTTTGCATTATAGGTCCCTTAAACAGGCCTCCTCCTTCAGAGTAAAAATATGAACAGTAATAAATATTGTCACCTTTCAAGATGGATGTTTTTCCCCAATCAACTCCAATTACTTTGAATGTGCTGAATAAACATAAGAAGACGTTTTTTTTTTTTTTTTTACTACAGTCAACTACTACAGATTAGGAGTGTAACAGAAACCATACACATATGAAGTGCACAATTGAGCAATCAGTTCATATCACTGTCTCTTTCATAGTCCTTTATCTGGTTGCATATTTGTGTGTAACACACATATTCATGTTCGTAGACAGGCAGGGTTTCTCACATAAAACCTGTTAACACAGCACCTTCCCACATCAAAGTGTGAACTCGTTTATTTGTCTCTAAAATATAAATGTCGTGAAATTATGGGTCATTTTTTCATTTTTATCTAATTCACTGCTTTTTCTTAATTCTTGCTGCATTAACGGTGGTTTTCCAAATTTTAGACGATTGGACGGTCCCTGCAGTTCTCGCAAGAGTTGGAAACAGGGTTATGCAAAAATAAACTTGTGAAGTTTGCTAAAATATTTAATTGGAAATATGTGTTCTAGTGAGAAAAGGAAATGTTTGGGTATTTTGTTGGGTTTGGTGTGAGAAAAAGGATGAATAACTGAAAATGTAACTTATTGGTGATTGTTAAGTGGAGGATATGTGTTTCTCTTTTAAAGGCTATAAAGAAAGAAAGAGAAGAAGAAATGAAAGACAGCAGGGGGGCAAGAAAAGGATTCCATGAATGTAAAGAACAAGGAGGAATTCAAGGAAAGAAGGGCACAAAAACAAAACTTTAAAGAAGAAAAGAATGATAAGGGAGAAGGGAGAGATGATAAAATAGAGCAAGAAAAGAATCAAACAAAGGAATATAGGTACAAAAAGATGGAAGGACACAAGGAAGTTAGGAAGGGAATTAAGGCAAGAAAGGAATAATGGAAAGAAGAAAAAAAGATACAGAGGAGAGAAGGACACATGGAAATACATTTTAAATTTTTCTGAATTCACTATATATATTGTGGAAAAGTTACTTGTATGTTAGTTTTGTCTTATTTCAGGTATTCCAAGTTATTTACAATAAAAACTCAGCACAAATACTTAGTAGGATTTTGTGTTTTTGCAGTGCAACTCCTCCACGGTCACTCAGATCTCTGAAAAATTACACAAAGAATTTGTGTAATTCTTTGGACAGCATGAAGGGACAAAACATATGGACAATGGAATAAGATGTAAAGTTTTAAAATACTCCCTACTATTGCTTTTTCTTTTCATAGTTGTTGAAAATGCTGATATCAAATTCTAGACAAATTCCACTCATTGGAGTATTGTTGAATGGTCTGCAATCAACTTGCAGCCATTTTATTAATGTAATCGACTTTTTTTGCCAAGTCATAAAAAGCATCAATAGTTTTATCGAAAATGGCAATAAGTGATAAAAGAATAGGCTCAAAAAACAAGGTTATTCCACAGAGCTCCTGACTGACAACGGAGCTGTTTCAGTCAGGAGCTCCGTTCGGAGCTGGCAGCCGAACAGAGACGTCAACCCCTGAGGGACGGCTTCAAAAGAACAGCAAAGTCTCGCCAATTTCTGCCCAGCAAGTGAGGACGCGCAGTTGAGAACACACACCTGTGGAGTTGCACTGCTGGCCTCACAGCGCTAAATCAGAGCACACACAGATGGACACTCCTTCCTGCGGAGTCACAGTCGCGAGCAAACAGCTACACCACCTCGAAGAATGCCAATTAAAAGGACAGAAAACGTGCAAAGAGTCAAACATACAATTAGCCATCAACTCCTCTATTGCAGCAACAGTGCAAACACATATGCAGTTTGTGCAGCAGCTTAAGCTTTGCTTTCAAGCTTCCCCTGAGAGCCAGTCAAAAATGGACAAATCTAACAGATGCAAAAACAAAGATGTTGATGTGAGGGAAAGGAAAGCTCCAGCTCTCTCTCGTTCATCTGCACGTCCCCCTTCCATTCCCACCTGTGCTCCTTTCTTGGCTGCCTGACGGGTCGGCTACAGTGAGAATATTGAATGAAAGGCCTTTTCTACCCAGTCAGTCAGTCAGTCACCCAGGGAAAGGGGATTTGGGTGGAGGGGAAGCAGCCCGGCTTCAGGCTTTGATCCCCGGGTGTTATGACAGAGCCTCGGGCTGAGAAATCTGGAGATCCTCTTCCACAGGCCTGTTTCCGCTTTCATGGCATCCTTTCGGCTGCATCTCCCATATTTCAAACACACGCAGCATCCATACTGTGTCTAAAAAAATACGAATGTTGTTTTCCCAGTGCTTATACACACCAGTAATGGAAAAAACACTATGTGTGTGAGACTTGCAATGTTTCTGCAAGACCGTTTCTTCGTTTTGAGCATATGGTCTGGGTTACCTGTGCTGGGTCCACGTCGTTGAGCATCACTATGGATGTGCAGTGGTAGTCCAGCACCAACCTCCAAAAGTCCTTCACTGTGTTTGGTAGCGGGTGTTGGGTCACTATGAACGCAGATGGCTGCTTGTAACTCTGGAGGACCAGAACAGAGAAGGAAAAGCAAGTTTTTAAAGAATGACAGAGCAGTGTTTCTCAAACTGTGGTCCCCAGACTGCTGGTGGTCTGCAAGGCACAGCACAGAAGCGACTAATTGTTTTACCATGACGCATGACATTACAGCTAGTTTACCAAAGGATTATGTTTAAAATAGTAATGGATAAGTGGCTTAAAACCAGATAATTCAAAAGAAAAACTGAAGATACAGGTGGAAAGAAAACAACTGCTATGATCGGAGGAAGCTAAGTCGTACGTACTGAGAGTATTGATGTGTCTTTAGCTAGCCATTCGATTCTTTTGAACAGCAGTCGTTAGTGAATCATTAGTGAGAACTGTTCTTTGTTTTTTCCGACTGCTTGCTATTGCTCTGCTCACATGTCCTTAATTTTATTTAATTGAAAATGATTTAATCACAAACAATTGTTAGAAATGGGTGGATAACATATATTTAATAGTGCAGAGGAAGGTTTTTGTTTCTGCCAAAGCAACTCCAGCTTATTTTTTTCTTATGTTTATAAATTACAAATAGCCCTATCATGTTAATGCACACAACACGACTTCTTTTTGATTTCATTATTTCACGTAATTGGAAATTTTAGAATTAAAATTTTCAGAATCTGTAAATAACTCAAAACAAACCCAATAAGTTAAGTGATCCTCATCCTAAAAGTTTAAGAAACACTGTTATAAAGGTTTCTAATGGAAATTTCTTTTCTATTGACCAAACCAAACCAAAAACATTTGTTGTGAATTTGAATTTTTGCAGTGCAGGGTTTTCTGGATCTAATATGTGACATAGGCCCTTTAATAAGAACAAGTGGTATTAGTAAGAAAATTGCCTTGGTTCTAATTTGTTCCACTTAACCTCACACTTTGATCCTTTTGAGTTTTTCCAGTGAATTTCTACATCTCTGAAGTGGATAAAATGACAGAGCAAAGTCCGTCTTCGACTCTTACGTCCATCAGCGCGGCGTTGATGTAGTTGGAGCTCTCTCCGTCGATGGTGATCAGAAAGGGCAGGCAGCGGTCCGGCGGCAGGACGTCCATGCAGCGGTTCTTCTCGTGGTTCCGGGGCAGCAGGGCGATGCTGCAGTCCTCCACCCGCAGCGTGGGAGTCACCATGTTCAGAGTCTGTCGCGTGGAGGCAGATTACATGCTGTCATATCGACGCAGGAAAGTAGGCGCTCGGGTTGCGAGTGTGCTAATTATCTCCCACTATGGTAATTAACAGTGCAATTCTTTAATCAGTTCCATTAGCGACTGCTCTGACTCCCCTGATGTTACTGTGATGAAACTTAGGGGGGATGATGCGTCTCATATAACGCTCATTGGCCCAAGAGGGGGTGATACTATTACAGATTAATGCATTTCTGCTCCTGATTGGCCCAGAGGGGGGTTGTGCCTTTCATCAAGAGAGAACATGTTTACTATTGTTTGTCCTGCATTTGAGATGCAGCTTTATGAAAGATCTGCACACACTCTCAATACGTTGGATAAAACTCTCACCCTGAACTCCTCCTTAATGGGGCTGGAGTTGGTCTGCGGGTCCAGGCGGATCATATCGTAGTAGACGGACCGGAGCTGGCTGGCGGGGATGGTGGTGTCCCCACAGAGACATGCCTCCAAAATGGCATCATGGATAAAGACATACTGCTCCTGAAAAAAACAGCATCCTCATTGCGGATCTGTCAGACATCTCAGTCAAGTGAAGTTTATTTGTATGGCACATTTCAGCAGCACAAACGTCATATAATCACCAAACATGAAGCAAGCAATAAACATCACATTTTGTCAAATGCCAAATCACCAAGCAAAGACCCATGTAACATGTAGATCAATGTCCAACTTACTACTAATCAAAGGCAGCACTAAACAAATAATTTAAAAGAAATCAGAGTTTCAGCTGTTTTGCAGTTTTATGGAAGTTTGTTCCAGACAAACTTCCATAAAAGTTTGTCTGTGTTGTCTGGAACAACACAGATTTGTGATGAGTAGAAGCTGACTAGCAGTATTTTAAAGTCTTTTCTCAGAGCTAAGGGGAGGATTTTAAAACTGGGGGCGATGTAAATACAAAGAATAGTGGATGCAATGGACACTGTTCAAAACAAAAGACAGCGAGAAACAAATATAGAAAAAAAATGGAAAAAGTGGATTGGACGAAAGGTCTTGTAGAAAAATAGCTCCCAAGCAAAAGTTTGTTTTATTTTATGTTGAATGCGAAGTGCTCAAATAGGCTTTATATGTAAAGAAATGTGTGTTTATGCGTTTTTGAAGGTTCAGGTCAGAGTCCATCACTACACCCAGATTTTAGCCTGATCACTTGTTTCTGGTTGTAATAACTGAAGCTGTGGGTCTAAAGATAATAACTTCAGTTATGTTTGTGTTTCTTAGACCTCAATGACACAAAATATGAGAATTTTCTTTTCACCAGCAGCAAAACCATCCGTGACGAGGGTTTGCTGCACTTGAGCAAGAGGATTTCAGTGACCTTTAACATGTTTTTGTTTTAGCCTTTGGCATTTTGTCCCCAGCTAATATTTGACATTGTTTATGCTGAAAGGTTACATTACATATTTTAACATATATCTTTGCTACAAAGCTGATTTAAATCCCTTCTGGGACTAAAAAACAGAAAATATTCTCTGAAATTGACCTTTTTTTTCTTTACCTTTAACCCAACTTTTGCACATATGGTTATGATTTGGTAATATTGAAACATTGCAAAAGCAGATGCATTTGAATATGATTTTATGTGACAGATAAAGTGGTGTATGATTGTGAAGGAGGAGGAAATTATTGCAAATGTTTTTCCACAAAAAAACAACTGAAACCCACCTCTCATCTCTTTTATTCTGAAACTCCGAAATAAAATCAAAATACCTAATGACTCAAAGAAAATAAATTTAAACGCATGTTTTGCTTTTTTAATTTAAAAACCACATGCTAGTTTGATTGCACTCCAAATTTATGTGCTACTTTGTGTTGATCATGTCGTAAAAATACATTAAGGTTTGTGGTTTTGATGTGATGAAATGTGAAATGGCTCCAGCGGTATGAATATTTTTGCATGCCTCTGTGAATAAGCATAAAGTCTGGACAATGAAAGCAGCTCTCACGCAGACCGAAGCAGGAAATTACAGCAGATTTCCTCCTCCTGGAGTCAATCACTCAAGCGTTGGAGACGGTGACACAGCTTGAAGCTTGATGCAAATCTATTCTGAAGTGACATTTTCAGCTTACACTTCTTGTCACTTTGTTCCAAAATCCGCATTCGAACTCAGGGGTCACTGATTTACACGTACAAACAGAAAAAGCCGTTTGCTATCTGTCCAGAACGCGATGTGAACTGTCGACTGAGAGCCTGCGCGCCCTGGGCCAGTCAGTAGGTCAGATGTTTATCAATTTACAGGTTGATGGATCCTATCTGAGCTCATAAAGTATTAAAGACGTCGCATTACATTTTGATGGGCGAATTAAACCGCGGTGGAGTGCTGGTGTCTGGCTGCAGGCGCAGGAGCCGAGCCAATGAGCCTGAACACCTGCGAGGGAAAACACCGGCGTACGCACGCAGTTTGAAGGTCATTGAACTTGAGGAGAGTGACTCAACGTTTGGTCTCCGGTTGCTCAAATCTCCATTCGGACGTCAACGATGAAACATTTGCCCATTAAGTCCAATGACGCCTGTGATTTAAAGAGAATTACAGGGAAATGATGCATTCAACGACACGATGGACATCTCCAGATGGCCGGCGTTCAGGGAAGTCCGCACCGGAGAAAAGCTGGAAAACGGGCCAGGAATGTTTTCAGTCACTGATATGAACTACATACTTTCTGTTCAAAGCTTGTAAATCCCGTTATTACAGAATGTAGTGCCAACCACTTACGCCGAGCACCCTGGGAAATTGTTCTGTGCGCAATTTAATAAATGTCTAAGAGACGATCCATTTAAAAAAAGGTGTTAGCGACAAATAGATGATTTGAAAGACAAACAGAAGAACTCCCATTAAACAGAATGGTTTTGTAATGTGTTAATGAAACGTTCACATTTGAAATTTGAGCAGGTACTTTGCACTAAATGACAAAAATGATTATGCTGGATTTTCAAAGATAATTGGCATAATTAAAACGGCAAAATTATGAGAGATCTCCACTTGATCTGCCACTCTGCTGTAAAATAAATCACAAATAAATCACTCAAAAGAATATATGAACGTGTTTTTTTCTTCAAATTTTAAGCTTTTGTCTTGAAGTAAAGCGGGCTAATGAGGAGAATTAAATGTTGATACTACTTGATCCACTTTAGATGGCTACAAGCTGTTATGTTTCCTCCCTACACTTCATGGTTTGTTTTGTTGGCAAGTTACATTTACTCAGTTACAATTACTTGAATAACTTTCAGGAAAAAAATGAACTTTTAGGAGTAGTTTTATAACTCTGTATGTTTTACTTGGACTCCAGTAATATCATGTAATATTTCTGGATACTCGAATCGCATTGAGTAACTTCACAACATAAAAAACTGTTTAATAAAACAGTTTATGTTAAATTGAGACATTGGAACAACGCAGACTTCGTTGTTCTGATGTTGTTTTGTATCTGCTGTGTTTGTTGTGCCATTTGGAGTAAGTGAATATACAAAAAACACTATGTTATCACTGGGAGGGATTTATGTAACATTACCTACTTTTTGTCCCACTGCAAAAACACAAAATTATTCTCAATATTAGTTTCTGGTGAAAATATCATAGTTCATCTGGAATAAGACAAAACTAAATTACAAGTAACTTTTCAGCAATAATTGGGAGTTTAAGTAAGTAATTGCTTAATGTTGATGAAAAAGTATTAGTTATAAGAGAAAAAATCTGCCAGTGGAAGAAAACAATTTAATTACATTTTTTGTAAATATTAAGAAATTATTGACTTAAAACCAGCTGCTATTTCTTGCTGAAAAGTTGCTTGTAAATGAGTTTTTGTCTTATTTGAAGTGTACTAAGATCTTCGCACAAAAATACTTTGTAAGATTTTCTATTTTTGTGGTGCAGCTTAATTAAATAGTTGGTAACACTTTATTTGAAGGGGTGCAATGTAAGACTGACATGACACTGTCATAACCATAATATAACACCTGCTATGAACATGGAGTTTTTATGAATAGTTATGACCAAATAATTTTTGTACACTAAGTCGGATGTTATAATCAGTTACTCTGAAGCCTTTTTGCCAAGTACCTTTTTCTCTCTCTTGCTAATTTTTATTTTTCTTGATTAAAAATATTTTGAAGTAGTGCTACTCCTACTTGCGTTCAGTTTTTGGGTTCTCTACCTACTTCTGCTGCTGAGGTTACTGGGAGAGCAGGTTGACCATACCTCAGTCTGAACCATGTTGACTCTCCGTGAGCGCAGCTCCCTCACACAGTTGTAAATATCCACCACACCTTCCCTCTCCGCCATGTCCAGCATGATGTCGATGACAATGAAGCAGCCGGTCCGACCGGCACCAGCACTGTACGCAGGCAAACAAAAGAATTTTCTATTACTGCTTTAATTTCAGACAGATCATATGAAAACACAGCCTGTTTTTTCTCTTAAATGTCCTTCCTTGAACAGGTTAGGATAGATCAGGTTGACGTTTCTTGAGCTCCTTTCCGAATGAGTTGTTTTGGGGTCTCTATCCTCTTGAAATTCAAATAAATCGGTGTTGGACACGCTCCCCAACTCAACATTTACACTCGCAAGTGAAAAAAAGAAAATCTATCAGAAAAAAATCAATCACTGACCACAGTTTGTTGCTGCGTCCATAAATGCAGGTTAAAAATTCACCGTGCAGCGGAACGACACGCATTTATGCATAAAATTCATTCACCTCTAACCCTATAGGTCAAAATTTAAAACGTAATTTTAAATTCTAAATCTTCTACTTGATAAAACAGAGAATTTCTGGCATCTGTGCCTTAGTGCATGTAATGAGGGGAAGGTGCACATCTGTGAATGCAGCATTGCTGCTGAGTGATATATGTACAGGAGAAACACTGAGCTATAAATGCAAAGCTTTTCAACTGGCTTCCTGTACTCCATTTCTGTCACACAGTGAAAACATCTGGCCAATTATTACATAAAAAATACAACAGTGAAAAAAAATGAACATACAGGTAAAAAACTTCTTGCATTGCAGCACACGACTTGCGGCTTAACATGCACTAAATGGGTCTTTATTTTGCAATGTTTTGATTACAGTTTAAAATGAAACATATTAAAGAAACAAGTTGCATATCTATGATATTCTCCCAAATATCTTTCAGTTCTTTTTGTCAAACATAGGACTGTGTAAAGTTAATTTATTCATTTTACAGCATTAATTATAGACCAATAACCGAACAAATCCTACAGAGTTCCTACACATTTCTCATGTAAAAACCTCAGACTTTTCTCCAGTCATCTGCTACGTTTATTGTAAAATATAAAACATAAAATACATCATGACTTTGTGGCAGATAGTTGCACAGTAAAAAGACTTTAAATGTGGACTCTGTAAAAACTGGAAGGGAGGACATAAGGGAGACAGAAAGGGAAGAACTTGAAGAGAAAAGGAAAGACGCGAGGAATAAGGTCAAGCAAGAAAAATAAAAACACAAATAAACAAAGAAAGAAAATAAATAGAGAAAAAAGAAAAATTTGAGATGTAGACAGAAGGTATGAAAGAAGGAAAAGAAAGATAAAGACACAGGGACATGGGCAGAAAATAGGAAGGATGGAATCAATGCAGGAAGGAAAATATAAAAAATAGAAAAGACGGAAGAAAGTAGAGAAGGAAAGAAAAAGGAAGAAAGGATGTGGGATGTGAGGGTAAAAAAGAGTAGTGGGAAGAAAACATGGAAAGAGGAAGGCAGGATACAAAATGAAGAAAGGATAGATAGGCACAATGAATGAAAGAAGAAAGGGATGATGGGCAGAAGGAAGGTGGGAAATAGAGGGAGGGGAAAGATGAAGGAAAAGAACTATACCACAAAGAAAGGAAGGATACATTTGAGATAAGACAGGAAGTAAAGTTTGGAAATAGAAATATTTTTCCGTCTTCTCCTAATTTTGTTTTTGCATACTTTTTCATGTGAACACTGTATAAATTACTTCTGTTTTCAACCTTCAAGCTTCCTCTACATTCCTCCCAACACTAAAAAATAGTATTTGCAAAGTTTGCCCAGATCTAAGTTTTCTCTCTCCTTTCAAAAAACTGTAAAAAACCCCCACAAAAACCTGGCCATAAAAAGGGAGTTTGCTACCACAGCAGCGGAAACAAAAAGCTCCATTTCCTCACACACCTGCAGTGAACCACCATGGGCCCGGCGTTGGTCAACGTCTTGGACTTGACCCTGCGGATGAACCCCAGCAGGCCCGTGGCGTGGTAGGGCACGCCGTGGTCCGGCCAGCCGGTGAAGTGAAACTGCCGAATCTCCCGGATCTCATGAGCGCCTCTCTGAGGAACAGAGTCATCATGTTAAACACACAGAGCGCCGGGGAGAAAAACACAGTACACACGCTGCGAGAGGTCCTTGCAGAGCAAATACAGCAGTGAATTAAATGCAAACACAAACGTCATGGAGGTAAGAGTAGGAAGGATGAAAAAACTTTCCTATATCTATCAGCAAACAGTATCATCCAAAGGGGAATGGAGCCTTGAACCTTAAGCATTTCTGTGTCACGCCTTTCAGATTCCAGGGAGCAACACTGACTACCTGGATGTAAATAAAACACTCAGTGCAGCTTCTAAAACCTGACTCACAGCACGCTGCAGCTCCTCACAGTGTGACTGTAACCCAAACTGCTGTTTGTGCCTCAGCAGAACTAAGCAACATCTGAAGGGAGAGCTAATTACTTGAGAGGATTCCCACCGGAAAACATTTTATTTAATACTCAGAGCGTTGAAGAATCAGCTGCTTCTTTCAATTACATCAGTTTACTTTGATTGTTCTGTTTTAGTTTGGATCTACGCACATGTATGTGTAAAGAGGAACAATATGGATATTGAATTTACATAAAACTGTTCAAAATGATCATATAAACATTGATTATTACTTTATTAATTATTTATAGACGCTATTTTTGTTGTTTGTTGGACTTTAAAGGAATAATGATTGTTCATCCATGGTAAATAAAATTACAAGGATACTATTTTGATGGGTTTAGTTATATTAACTACTGAAACTCAGTCAGATTGGATGGTGGAAGTTTTTCCACACATTTTCAATTGCACTTCTACTTTGACTAGGCAATTTTAACACATGAATAATCTTATCTTTTCATAAGATAAGATTGCAAGCTTGCTGTTTTTAAATGTGCTTTACAAGTAAACTGGATTTAGATACCTTTCAATCTCAACTCAGGTTGTTTAAAGTGTCCACTGTCCATATTATAAACAGTAAAATCTTTAGTTTTTAATTTGAAAATAAGAATTTAATTATCGATTAATTCTGATCTTTTAATGTAGTTCTAATAGTGTCTAAAAAACATGAAAATTATATTAAAAATCTGCAGAACGTGCACATTTTTTAAATTAATCGTCAGAATTATAACTAAAATAATCCTTAGTTGCAGCCTTAAGCAGGATAAAATGTTTAAGGTGTATTAATCGTTTTAAAAAGCTGCATGCAGCTTTTCACAAAAGTATTATCAGATTAAGTGGCACACTGTTTCTGAGGCCTTGATAAGCTGCTGATAAAAGTCAAAGCTTAATCACTTTTCTGTGTCCTTCAGAAGTTTTGAAATCCCTCTTGACATATAATTTATTCTGCTGTATCACTTAGAGGCACAAAAACCTAAGTGTTTGTAATTTCCTGCTGTATGAAAGGTTAAATATACTCAAAATGAGGTGGAAGCGAAACATAAGCCTACCTTCTCCACGGCGAAGGTTCTGATGACGTACTCTGACAACAGCTCGGTCTCTATCAGTGTCACCTTGATGTCTCTGTAGATCTCTGTGTCGTCGGGCCAGTACTTACAGCACTTCACCTGAAGGCCAGAAAACAAACTTTTTTACACCAACCATCATATCGTTTATGCTAACATCGCTTTAAACCTGCACACAGCTGTCATTTTTTCCCCCTCATCCCGCAATAAAGATTGCCACATAACATTACTTCCAATTTGCCACCTGATATTTCAGTTTCTGAGCCATTTCTTTCAAATCAAAATGAGATTTTCCTCATATTAGTTTCGTCCCCCGGTCAAGGATCTGCTGTTAATGGGTATCTTATGTATCGGCGGAGGGTTCATTCGCACATTATTGCTTTTTCATTCTCACGCCGATAACGTGAAAATGACTCTAAAGGTGGATTGCACGCAAAGCTGCAGCAGAACAAAGAAGACCTCAAGGGAATCTAACATGTCTCCCTCCTGATTTCCAGTGTATAAAAAAATAGGACAAAAACAGAGAAAAAAAAAAGTACAGAGAGGAGGTATAATGACAATCCAGTAATGACATGAAATAATAAACCCTCAGCTGTTTAAAACAGATTTCCCAACAGAAATCTAAAACACCCCAACGGAAATATTACTTGCATCAGGTATCAGAGCGCAAAATTACCCCCCTACCACCCCTCTCCTCCCCGTTCAATTAAACTGTTGATACTGGTGGAGTACGGCTGGTAATAGAGATTGAGATCACAGAGGTATATCAGAGACTGATAATTTTTGATGAGGGATAAACGCAACGTCGGCCACAAGCAGATTTAATTTTCGTCTCTGGCATCTATGCGCTGATTACAAATGAAATGAGATTTGGTTTGTGGAGTGACACAGTAAGAGAGGTTTGAGGGGGATTTCAGGACCCTCTCTCTCTCTCTGTCTGTGACACCCCCGATGACTAATCCCCGATGACAATCACAAATCCACCGTCCGCTTCCAGCTAGATTGAATTAGCCAAAAGCCATTACCTTATTAGATCACTCTGAATCAGTCGCCTGGTTTGGAGGGAACTGGCCTTTGGGCTAAAGTATGCCAGATGTTCATTCGTGGGCAAACTCACAGGCGTGTGTGACAGAGAGGACACCTCTTCTCAACTCATTTCCCTAATTTCAGTAAGGTACAGCGCCTTGACAAAATACCCCTCCAATATATTTTTTACATTACGACTGCAAGCTTTAATTTATTTTATTGATCTTTTTAACACTTTATTTGAAGGGGTGTGCATAAGACTGACATTCCACTGTCAAA
Source organism: Poeciliopsis retropinna (assembly GCA_010277075.1). Classification (NCBI taxonomy): domain Eukaryota; kingdom Metazoa; phylum Chordata; class Actinopteri; order Cyprinodontiformes; family Poeciliidae; genus Poeciliopsis; species Poeciliopsis retropinna. The sequence goes on from VMRM01000021.1 coordinate 6,483,747, forward strand.
CAAAGTGTCTTTTGGTAAATAATGTCACCTGCAATGCAAAAAATGCATTAAAAGTGTCAACTTAGCATTATGTGGTATTCAACTACATTTTTATGCAATGTTGCGTAAAACTTACATTAAAAGTCAATCAAAAGAGTCCATTTTCCACCAAAAGTGTTATTATTTACCGAAGACGCCTTCATGTTCATAACTGATGTTATGTCAATTTTCTGCGATTGATCAATAAAAATAATGCATAAACTGCAATAACACAAATGCTCAAAAAATACAGTTGGTCTAGTTTCCAGTGCAAATATCTTATTACACTTGAAATACGACAAAAGAAACTTACAAGTAACTTTTGAGATATAAGAACTTGTTTTAAGTAAATAATTCCTTAATATTGTCAGAAAAATTTGCTAGTTCCACTGGGAGATTTTGTTTTACTCAGACATTTTTCCCATAAGTGAAACTAGTTCTTAAAACAAGCTTTTATATCTTTCTGAAAAGTTACTTCTAAATTAGTTTTGTCTTATTTCAAGTGCATTAAGATGTTTGCACTATTTATGTTTAGTGCAAACATAAATAAGATGACTTAAGCCCAGTCAGGTTGGAGAGAGTGTCTATAAATACTGTTTATCCAGTTTTAAAACTGATTCTCAAAATGATTTAGGTCTGGACTTTGACTGGACCATTTCAATGCAGGAATGTGTTTTGATCTAATCTACTGGTGCCCAAACTTTTTGTCGAGCAAGTTGAATGTCATGACACTGAGATCCAGGTACGATGACTAGTGGATTTTTAATGATAAATGAGTCCAGAAACACACAATAGACAGAGTCCGCGGCCAGGCAGCACGGCTGAGCGAAAGCCAGGGCTCACACCGGTAGCACTGGTCATACAGGCGGGATGCAACAGAGACAATAACCATAGACGACAAACGCCAATAGCAAACGACAAGGACCCGAAGAGGAACAAAGGACACAGGAGGGACTAAATACACAGAGGCTAATCAGGGGAATGAGACACACCTGGAAGTAATCAAGGGGAAGACAGGACAACGAGGAGACTCAGGACACAGGAAAACTCAAACAAACACAACAGAAAAACACGGAACATGACATTGAAAGTACTTAATAGCTACAACAAAGACATTAAGTGTTTTCTGATTTTTTTTTTTTTTTACCTGCTTGACAATAAAATAAAAATAAAATCTTTGATGAAATAAAGTAGTTAGATTTTATTAAAAGATGCATTTGTAAAAGCTTTGTTGACAGGAGACATAAAAAGGGTCTTGCACAATTCTCTCAATAAAAAGAAGGCAATTAGTTTCCTAATTGTTTTTTGGTGAATGTTTTTCTGTTTTGTTGGTTTTTGTGTATTTTCTGGGAGAGGAGTGGGATGAGTCACTCTAACTTTAATGGCACAGATTTTCAGCTATATTTAATCAACTGTTGTTTTCCTTTGGAGTAAAAGTTGCTGGATATCTGTTTATAATTGAGTTTACAGTGAAGTTTCTCACGGTAAGTTTCTGAAGTTTTTAAGAAAAAGGCTGCTTATCAATTAATCGTTAGTCATCAATCGAGTGATCAGTTACATTTAATAATGTAACTAATTATTAGTTAGTTACTAAGTTAGTTAGTAAATGACTAACTAACTTAGTGATTAGTTACATTAAGTAACTTTTTGAAAAAGTGTACTTTTGAGAGTATGTTTACTACGCTGTACTTTTTACTTTTAAAAATAACACAATAACACTTCATAACACAGTTACTCAAGTAACTGTGTTATGAAGTATTTCTACTCTGAGTAAAATTTCTGAATTCTCCACCCAGTGAAAAACAAGTTTTAAACAAAAATTTTCTGCAGTTTCTGTTAAAACTTTATGTTTGGTTTTTACTTAAACAAACTTATTTGGAAACATTTTCTTTTGCATGATTTTATTTTTTGTCACTTACATGAACTATTGCCATTTTTGTCCTGAGAGAGGACTTTGACTTAAAGTTAAGTCAAATTTTTCACTTAACTTTATATTTTGTTCCGTCTGATTATGTAATTTTTAAATATTAAATGATTGATAATTTGATCAGTTGTTCATTAGTGTTTATTTTTACTTGAGTAAAAATATATTGAAGTAGTGCTACTCTTACTTAAGTGTAATTTTCAGGTACTCTGCCTACCTCTGTTAGTTGATCAATAAGATAAATCAACTTAATAGATTAATTAAATCACTAGCTATCCTCTATCAAATAAAATTGGGAAAAAACAAACATTGAGGTTTGTAGTTTTTAATGTGACAAAGCATGTTAACATTCAAGAGGTATGAGTATTTTCACAAGGCATAAAAAGCATCATCTCTTCTCAAACGGTAACCTCCAAAATCAAAATCAAACCTCTCATACATCAAAGTGTGCCGTGTGCCGCCCCTGTGTGTTTGGAAGTGCCGGGACAGAAGCTACGCGTGCTCCTCTGAGCGTGTGCCAGGGCTTCCCAGAGTGCATCAGCAACTGTGCTGAGCAGATGGCCCACTGTGATATGGCAGAGTGATTTTATAGGGCCCCACTGCGGAGCCACCATCTCTGGCTGCTGCCCGCCATTGGACAAGGATCATATAACAGACGGTTCGGGGGGCCAGAGCCCCGCAGAGGGCCCTGCTGCAGCTAAGCAGGTGTGGAGAAGGTGTGGGGTGGGGTGGGGTTGGGCTACGCTACTGTAGAGGAGAAGCTTAATGAGGTACCTAGAGATGGGGCCATGAATCATTATCAGCTCCGATACATTTAAGCCCCCACCAAAAAATGCACATCAGCAAAATCAAGGTGTGCATAACTTTAGGGTGTTTTTAGCTCAGAAGCGTTTAAAATTCTTTGAAGAAAATCCCTGGGCAGTCCAATCGTTAAGACCTTCAATTTCTCTTGATTATAATCAACTTTACAAGGAACAAAGTGTGAGGTTAAGTGGAACAAATTAGAACAAAGGCATTGTTCTGACTAATACCACTTGTTCTTGTTAAAGGGCCTATGTCACATTTTAGAGCCAGAAAACCTACAAAAAACAAAATCATGCAAGGTATTTTTGGTGAAGATTCTAATGCAAATATCTTAAATACTTAAAATAAGACATCTAACTTACAAGTACCTTTTGGAGCTTGTTTTAAGTCAACAAATATTTAATATTTATGAAAAATACCAGTTATAAGTGAAATAATCTACCAGTTATAAGTGAAATAATCTATCTGAACATGTTGAACTCATGTTCAACAAACTTAATTAGATTACATGAGACAAATTAATAAATTTTTCTGTTGTGGTAATTTGTGTACAAAAGAGTGATTGACGACACTAAAACCCTCCTCATGGCTCTGATTGGTTGTTTCTGATGGCGCTTCTGCTCAGAGTAGCTCAATTTTTTCACTGATTAGATGTCTAATATACTGTCACAACAAAGTGACGGTTCTGTTTCTAAATTTTGGGAGAAAAAGAATCTTATTTAACTATTATGAGATCCAAGTTTGGAAAGAAAAATATGTAAAAATGATGATATATGCCTTTAAAAAGTTTGCTAAGGTTCTAAGGTTAGCTTCGAAGCATAAAACATCTTTTTGAGTTAATAAGAGTCCCATTCTTTAGCCCAATGAGGACGACATTAGGAGACGTTTCTTTTCCGAAGGGCTCTGTAAGAGCTGGCGGCTTCAGAAGAGTCTAATCTTCTGTTATAGAGCCACTCAGATGAAACAGTAGTCAGTCGCCTGGATGCCTCTCTGGTAATGAAGGCCATCAATCAGTTTCTTTTCACTTCTCACTGATCAGATAGATGGAGAAAGAGCTGGCGGCTCACGAGTCCCACGCTTCACTAAGTCAGGATACACTCACACACACACATAAACATCTGGGCACTGATGTTCGAAGACATTAAAAAACATAAAAGATGGCTCGGCTAGCCTCAGGATACAATCAGGATGTCAGTCGACCCGAGAGTGAGATAATCTTGTTTGAGATCCACGGTTTTGAGTGATTGTAATTAATACCCACCCTGCCCACTTCCACCAGGTTGGTCACCATAACTATAGCTGCCGTGTTTTCCTGCCACACCATCCGCCAGAAGTCGAAGACTGTCTCTTGCATGGGCCCTTAGAAAGAGAAACACGGGAAAAGAGAAGGAATTCAGTTTTCTTTCTAAATATCCTCATATAACACGAGTCCTTTTTCAATCTGACAAATAAAACAGCAACTATGAAGAGCTAAGAGTTCCTAAAAATATATCCAATCCATAAACATGTGCTAAATTTAAAATATGGTCCAGATTTTTTATGAAATCCTAAACTTTTGAGAATAAAGCCTTAAATTTCATAAGGCAAAATAAAGGTGAAGTTGCTGTCCGGTTCAGCTGGTAGACTCGGTTTAAGTGGGGACCAAATTTGCAACCTTTGCTACATTTTCAGCTGCTGCGGTTCGCTTTCACATTGCACTGTGTCAAACGATCCAATCTAACCTTTTCCCCTCCTCGCCTGTGGTGGAGCTGCACTATGAACCACTGAAGGAGACGACATGAAAACCTATAAAGAAGACATGAGTGCAACGTCCTTGTTCAGAAAATGTAAACAAAACTAGAATTGTATCAGATTTTAGCAGTTGTAAGATTTTTCTCGTCTTTGGTAAAAGCCATTTCTTCCACTAGCGCTAGACTCTTGCGTTTGTTGTGGTTGTATTTACCAGAATGCCCTGGGCTATAGTTCACTTCCTGCTTTTGGAGCGGTCTCCGGTCCACTTGGCGTTCACATATGCATTCAAACCGCGACAGTTCACTTCAACCGAACCAAACTCTGGGGTTGTAGACAAACCAGAATTTACTTTTTTTGGTCCACATCAGAGTTTGATTACGAATTCAGAACTCCTCAAATGAACTAGAGAAAAAAAACTAGTGTTCAATTAAAGCGGACTTAATAGGGTTGGTGTGAATGTACTCCTTAAAAACATTATGATCGTAAAACAGGAGGAATATTAGGGCCAATCAGTGTCAAAAACTGACCCTCCCTGATTGGCTGCTTTTCAGGTGCCAGACAATAGCATGTCAAATAGCGTTTGGGGTAGATATTTTAACTTGCCAAGACGCATTTTCTAAAATAACAGGTGGAGGTCCAGTGTATTTTTCATCTTTTTTTTAAATGCTTTGTCAAAAGAGGTGTGATGTCACCATGACCTCTAATATAAACAATTAATTGACATCTCATGGCTGGAAAGCCAGAGATAAATGCTTAGAATGCTGTTCTTTTATCCTGTTATATTATAATTCTTAGGAATCAGTAAAAACCTAAAGGAGAAACAGATTGTAGTAAAGAAAGTAATGAATAAGTGTTATTTGTTTTCTGTCCTTTAGACCAGAACAATTAGTAAGTCAATATAAGTAAGTATAAAAAAATAAGACTAAAACCTATGTCTTATTGTGTGTGTATGTGTGTGTGTGTGGCAAAACTCAGCGTAATTACCACCGTGTTTCATCTGTTCAGCACCGACCTTTCTCCCCTGAACCAGACCCAAAAGTGTCTGCTGAACATCAAAATAAAGGAGCAGACAGCCATTCGATGCCTCTAATATTTAAAACTTCACGGAGCAATAATTGTGGGTTGGATTTAATTATTAATCTGGTTGGTTTTAATCAAGCGCCACGTGAAAAAGAATTACTTCTGACAAATTAATTAGTGAATGCAAATCTCCACAACTGTGCGTTCTCCTGCGCCGGGCCAAATTACCTGGAGACACAGAATTATGCAGCCACATGCTGAGCGAAGACGCAGCACAACACACGAACAAAGTGTTTGTGTTGTTCTTATCCGTTAGGAAGTAAGAACATTTAATAATGGGGAGGCACTCACACCCAGTTAAAAATCAGGTCACCAAATTTCAAAGTAATTCTTTGCTTTAGCTTAGTATTTATGTGTAGAAAAAATGTTAAGCTACTTCAGAGACAGCTTGGCAAAAATACTAGAATAGCTCTTTAGTATATACTAAAAGAAAACCAAAGTGTCCACAAAAAGGTGCCCTATATATACAGTATTAATAAGACACAATATGGGGAGAAAATAAGAATAAATTCACTCATCCCGTTGTGGTTTAAATCATTTTTAAGATGAAAGGTTTTAAAATGTTAAAGGTTTTGGCTTTTAGATTAAAAGTTTAACTTTTTCATCGCATAATTAGCTACTGGAGTTAACAGAATTTCTAAACTTACAGGGAGATTTCTATGATGTCATAAAATATACACTGCAAAAACACTAAAACTCACCACGTAATTTTGGTCTATATTATATTACACTTAAAATAAGACAAAACTAATTTAAAAGTAAAGTTTTAGCAAGAAAAAAGAGCTTGTTTTCACTAAATAATTCCATAATATTAAAAAAATACTTGTTCCACTGGCAGTTTATTTCACTGAAAAATGTCTTGTATTAAGTTATATAATCGACAATCAGTGGAACTAATATTTTAAGTAGAAAACTAAGTGGACATTCTGGTATTTTAAAGACTGAAATTTGTATAAAATAAAAATAAATAACATAACTACATTTACGCCTAAAAAGTCTGTTTTCTTCCAAGATACAGCGATACAATAAAGTTTTTACTGTTTTGTGGACTTGTTGCCTCTCTTTACATTTCTCACATTCTTGACAGAGGAGATCCACCAGAACCGTTTTTCCCTCCATGTAAAAGTTTCTAGATCCACCAATGTGTGCCATTAGTGTTTCTAAATATTCAACCAGCTTTGATTAATAAAATTTAGATGAATTTAAAATGCCTTAACAAATATAGTTTAGTTTGGAGTCAAACCATGTATATATTTTAGCAAGAATATTTAAGTGTTGTGGTTTCATTTGTAAAAAATGTAAAAAGTCAGATTTTGTCGTCCAGACATTTAGCGCCAGTCGACTCACCAACTTCCAAGTGTATTCTCTCAGTCCTTCTGTTTTGCATGCGGTGGCATGCCTTAAATTAAACCGTAAGACCTCAGCCTCCTCTCCAGTCACTTCCATTCTATCCGATAGCTACCCAACCCGATTGAACCACCCACTCTGCTACCTCCCACACTTGTCCCTGAGGGAGGATACACACTGTTGAGAAGTTTGAGAGAAGGAGACTGAGAAGCAGGACAGCTGGTGTGTAGGACTTCAGTAACACAATAACACTTGGCATTATATGGTAAATAGACCGATGGGAGGATCATGCCAAGCTTCCACCCGGCCAATTTATGTTTCTATAAGGATGCAAAGATGGAGAGTTGATATGGGGATGTTGCTGGGTAGAAGTGCACTTGATGGCACTCATGAGGCAATGAGGAGGGCTCTAGATGCTAGGGTAGATAAACACAAACAAAGAGAACGCAGATCCAGTACTTTGTTCGCTTTCAAATTAACTTCAGAAAAAACAAAACATACAAGTACTTTTTTTTTGGCAAAATAATGTCTGAAAGACAAATTAATTGTGATAAATAAATAGGAAGAAGCAGTTCTATGAGCCAATCCAAGGCAGAATGAAAGTAAAGAGCTCAAATTGTATCCAGCTTCAGCAGCTTATTAAATGAAAAAGACAAACAGTTTAGCCTTGAATCACTGAAATTATTTCTAATTTTTAGACAGTAAAATGATGAAATTTGAAATAGATTGAGAACAACTCTCATAAAAAATCATCCAGTTTTGCTTGGATGATTGGATGAATTAAGTGATAGAAAAGATGGGTGGACAAATGGAGGAATAGAGGGAAGGATGGTTAGATGGATGGAAGGATGACTGGATAGTTGGATGAATGGATGGAGGAACAATGGATGGATGGATGGACGGATGAAAAGACAAGCATTTTCTCATGAATATTGTAATTACATTTAATTATATTTGGAAGCATAAAGTTTGATTTCTTATAACCAGAACCATAATCAGCTTCTATGCACCACCAATCTAGAACAAACTTCCAGAAAACTGCAAAACAGCTGAAACACTGAGTTCCTTTAAATCTAAACTAAAACTCCACCTGTTTAGAGTTGCTTTCGAAACATTATAAATGAAACATTAATGAACATTCTCATGTGTAACTATGGCACTTGACAAAATGTAATGCTTCAGTTGTTGACTCCATCTTCTATGATTTTGTATTTTTCTGTTTTTATAATTTAAAGCATTTTAAACCACCTTCTTGCCGAAATGTGCTATACAAATAAACTCGATTGATTGATAATAAAGAAGTTTAAAAACTGTGCCACCACAACCAGCTCATGTTGCTTGCAACCAGCACGCAGTAAAAAACACTGAGTCTAATCCACAGGTTACTTGAGAGAAGCTGATTTGAGAGCTCACTCCAGGAGGATGAGAGCAGTGTTTGTAGTACAATACGTGCAGATTCTAGCAGGAGAAGTTTGGAGGAGACACTTCACAGGAGAAGAAAAGCAGCAGGAGCTTCTCTTCCAGCTGTCAGAGAGCTAGCGCTGCTGCAGCTGAAGCGTTGCTTTGGGACTGCAGGCCCTGCTCCTCCTCAGAAGCTCCAAGTGTGACAGCTGCAGAAATCCCCCAGCCAGGTACGTCGCAAAACTCCCGATCAACACATGCATGTACACACACTCAGACAAACACTCGGGCGATGTTCCTCCTCTCCCCTATTAATATTACATGCAGCAGACTTTAGCATAATGTACTCCCACTTATCATTGATTTACTCTCCCCCTCTTTCCATCGCCTCCCCACCCCTCCCCGCTGGGCTTTGAGATGTTAACCTGTAAATAATAAAACTTCAGCACTCCTGGTGACATTTGCCGCAGAAACGACCGAAGGGGAAAAACTCGATGAAATTGAACCCTTTCTACGGTTATGCATATTTCTCGTCTTCACCAGGAGGATGCTGGGACTTATCAGAACTGTTTGTATGTCTGTGTTGGTGTAATTTACCGTCTCCGCCGGGGAGAAACTTATGTCTGATCGGTACTTAGGCATAAAAATGGACAGAGGCAAAGTGGCGAACAGGGAGCGCTGTTGTGCACGCTTAAGCTGGTAAGTAGGTGAGCTGCAGTCAGAGAGTTACAGAAATTTGTGTTGCTGCAGCAAAAAAAACGAGGATGACCTACATAATAAGGAGCAGAGCTTGGGTGATGAGTCTTTTATGGACTGACAGCTGTTCTACCTGTCGTCACCTTGACAGAGCAAAGGGACTCGTCAATAAACCCCAAACTAATGAGTGTCATTGTAGTTTATAGCGTGAGAGAACTGAGACGACATTATCCCACCTGTCTGCCGTTTTAAGCATATCCAAACTACCTCCACCAGCAATTTATGACAGGGATTTTTTAGCTTATCCAGCACTACTTGAAGCCTGGTGATTTTCTGAGCCACTGCTGGTCCCAGTGGACTGGAAGTGTCAGTCACTGGAGAAACTTTGCAAAGACGGGAGAGAGGAGACTATTTCCTCATTTTCAACAAGTCCACCAGTGCCCAGGTGCTTCTTTTCAGGTGCTACAGTATGCAGTTTGTCTGAGTGAGAGAGAAAGGTCTGTGTCTGGCTCCGCTATCATCTCTGGCTGCTCTTTGCCTCAGTGTCAGCAGACTGAGCCTTCCTTCCTGTCAGTCTGCCGGAGCTGAAGACGAATTATAAAAAAGAGGCTGCTCTCCTGGAGAATACAGATGTTTCCACATGAACAGTTCTTGTGTACTAACAAGTATTCATCTGCCATTAACTTGGGACTTTTTCTAGTTCATTATTGTGAAGTGGAACAAAAATTATTCATGGTTCTAAAAATAGTTTCAAATAAAAATGTAAAACGTGACATCACTATGTTCTTGAAGACAAATGATTCAGGACTGAGGAGGAGGTCCAGGTTTGAGCAGAATGAAGGCTCATCCATACTTCCGATTGTAGGAAGGCCGCCTCTGCTTCTCGACCATCCAGGACCAGGATGAACTATTTCCTACAGAGTTCTGTGTGAAGTGTTGTGTGACTGGTCAGAAGTTAGTGGCCATGTTTTATGTAGAAATGTGCTCAAACAGCAATGCTGATATTTCTAGATTCTGTACCTGCAGCCGACATGAATACTTTTGACGTAACGTATTGGACAAGATGGGAAATTACGTAAATCTGTACTAAGGTATACCATAAAATACCTTCAAAGACTGTCAAGTGGCTAAAAACTCCTGGATGGAAATTGCAAAGTCATGAAGTCGTCCATGAAGGAATCCGCCTGCAGAAAGATGGGTCTGTTTCCCTATGTGAGCGTTTCGTTGAAGCAAAATAGATCCTTCGATGGCATCTTCTTTCGTCTGAGTTCAGTATCCAATATCGCTGCATAGGCAGACTGCGTAGAAAGCCGCTGATGTAAACTGCAAACTGAGCTTATTAAGTATGTGAAGTTTGTTTCTTTTTGAACCAGTGAAACACAATGCTGTAAAACATCCCAACAAATATCTCAATAATTATGTCACTGTTTGTCTCTACAGCGCTGTACATCTGCAGTGAAGTCATTTTCAGATTGGAGCGCCAACGTCTGAGACAACTTGAACACAGCAGGCAGACAGCCACAGCTACAACTGAGAAGTTAAGATCAAAACTATAATAAAAATAGAACAGTCCAAGTACAAACCAAACTGAACTAAGAATTTGTAGTAAAATTTGGGAATTGTTTTCTACTGACACTGACTGACCAATCTGACTAAGCTGGGGGTGTTTTGCAAAGTAGAATGAGCAAAAAAAAATTTTTTTCAAAGGAAGACTTTAAAAACCTTTGAAAAGGTTTTTAGAATATTTTTTTTTCTTTTTTTACATTGCATTGCCCTATGTTAGTCTACATAGCATAAAATTCCAGTAATTTACACTAAGCCTTATGGTAATCATGTGACAAACTTCAAAAGGGGAACTTGAATGTGTATGAATACTTTTGGACGCCACTGTAGATGGCTGCAATTTGTGCAACGCCGTATCACGGTTGTGATGGAAATTGAAAACTCATTATGCAAGCTCAATGAGAAAAAAAATGGGCTAATTAACTTTAAGGGAAACAAGTTAGTCTTCTTGAGCTTTTCTTCATTCTGTTGGGAAAATATCTGACTGTTGATCCCCTGGTGCATATTTTTTAAAAATAAGCATGGAGGGCTCTTAATGGATACAAGACACTTATGGAAGTCAATAATCCGACAGAAAATTCTTTCAGAGCCGAGCGCGCTTGTTAAACGGGAGGCCTGCAGCGGAGAGTTGGCACTTGACAGAGGGCTTTGTTTTGAGTGTTTGACTCGGCGGTCAATGCGAGGCGTAGCAGGTGCAGTGCACTCAGACACACGTGCAGACAGAGTGGCCGAGCAGCCTGATTGGTATGCCGTGTCTTTTTGAAGTAAGAGCAAACCGAGAGTTGTTTTAATTGAGATGCTGAGGAAGGGAGGCAATGCACTAATAAACAGGTAATTATGCAACTCCCAGCACCGCTAAAGCAGACTGTGAATCCATTAAGGCCTCTTTGCAACAAAAAAAAACAAAAAAAAAAAAACAGCTTTTTCTCATCACTGATTTTTTTTGTTTTATATATTTTTGAAAATCCCTGTACATGAAGCAGCACCGTTGAGTGGGAGTGAGGTTCTCAATGCAAAATTTATAACAATTAACCATCAATCAGATTTAACCTCTCAGGTCACTGGAAGAGCTCTGTTCTCCGTAAAATCTGCCGGCCAGATTAGCACAATGACAAAATGTGCCTGTACATGTCAGCAAATCCATTTATTTATTCATCCAGCGTGCTCCCAGACCGGCTGATTAATCGCTCCCACATCGCCGATGGAAGCAGAGGGGAAAAGAGACGGAGGGAGGAGGAGGAAGCGTGCCGCTGCGCTTGCTAGCAGGCGTGTCTGCATGTCTGTGTACAGCAAGGAGCAGCAGCAGATTTGCACAAACACACACCTGACTGAGCATCAAAGAGCAGTTTGCAGCAGCGCATGTAAACAACAATTGGGATGTTCAGAGAGATGTTTGCGAACACCTGCACAAACCCGAAGCAACAGACAGCCGGAAATTTCCACCACCCACACATTCCAGTTCAAAGCAAATCATAATTTTCTTTTGAAAGTTTTGCTCTTACCCTGAGTGGCGATGTAGTGATTCGGCCTGTGGTAGCCCTGGAAAAGGAGAGGAAGAAGAAAAGTATGCAATGAGAATTTGAGTCACTTAACATCGCTCCTGGTTGTAAAAATACCAGCTGCTGTGAGGATATTTGCACTAGAAAACATATTGTCTTTGATATACACTGAGTGGAGCGTTAGTGGAGGTTGAACCTTTTTGGCTCTTTTCACAAAATAAACATTAAAAAGCAGGGCAAAAAATCTTAATAGCAGCTCTTTTTATTTTCAAAGTGTTCAATTTATGCAAGAATAAGAACTGCTCTCATTCTTTAGATTTGGCCTTGAAGAAGCCGAGCTTTCTTTTAATCTTTTGACAACAAAATTTCTCAGGTTTTGGAATATTTTTCTTTGGACTTTGGCTGCTTTTCCATTCACTTTTGCGATTTTCAGATAACAGTTTTGATATTAAAGCCACTTGAAAATGTTGGTGTCTAGGAAATGTTCTAACAATTTACAGACATTTGAAGAAAGTAAAACTTTACTTCACTTTGGAGTTGTTTTAATATTTAGACAATCCAGATTACAGGATGTACTCTAACGCAATATAAAAGTGTAGCTTTTGGGAAATCTCGTCTGGTTCGAGTCACTATCAGCAGTACTGGTGTGTTGTCATTTCATACACTATGCAGCATTTTGGACTGGTTGAATGCGCCTACCAGCTGGATTTGGATGTTAGCTAATTTTCAGCACCAGTGATGTTTACATTCAGGTAAATATTGTTCCAGGAGTAACCGCTGGAAACTGAATGCAATTGTAGTTGAAAAATGCATATGCTGACGTTTTGTGACAGACTAGACACAAAATTGAGGCATTTTAAAATAGTCTGAAAGGAAAGTAGGAAGTATATTTTAGCTGGAGTTTAACAACCTTAACATGTAGATGTGATGTGGAAGTTGGTGTGTCTTGGTTCAGTTAAAAAACATTAAAGGAATCAACTTTCTGCTTTCCACCGTTGTGACCATGTGCAACATTTCTGATGTAAACAATAATATGCAACGTGTCTGTACAGGTGTGCATTTCTTTATTCTGGTATTAGACTGTGCAGAACTACAATGCTTCTTGAAAGACGATCCAAAAAAGGATTCTCTGTCACACTCTACATGCAGCGCACCTCTGGACTAAGCATCAGAAGCGTTGATAATCCCCAAGATACAAACTAACAGTGCTGATCTTCACAATAAGGCTCCCAGTCTAAGGGATTACTTTAATCCCTTCAAGTTTTATTTGTCCAATTTATTGTCTTCTCCTCAGAGATATGAGCCAGGAAACAAAACATTAGGACTTAAAGGCTCTTCCTCCACCCAGCCTCCTTTCGATTGTGTTCCCCACCACCTCCACCTCCCCTCTCTCCCAGCCACCCCTGCTGCTTTGCTTATCTCTCTCATATTCAATTTAATGTGGACTGTGATTAACGCTCCTCCAACGACGGGAGAAAGACACAAAGGATATTTTCCTCATTCTGTCTCTCATCCACAGGGCTCCTTCAGCTATTCAGCTCTCCTCCATTTTTAATGACTTCCTTATCTCTGGACTACGGAGGAGATTTGTTTGGGCTTTCATGTGTGTTCGCTTGAGTAAAGTGGAGGCCCAGTACACTGTTGGATTAGACAGAGGAAGACAGAGAGAGAAAGGAACGGCCCTGACATTCGTTCAGGTGAGAGAAGCTTTCGATGGGCATGCCTGAGCCTTTCTGTAAACCTATTAGCAAAACACAAGTACGTCTTCAGGATATGCAGGTAAACATGCAAAATGCCAGTTTTGTACATGGCAATAGAATAAGATTTATTTTCAGGTTTGTGTAAATCATAATGTGAGTTTAAATATCTGCTGAGCTTGGTCTTTCACTGCAAACTTAGGATAATTATAAGAATCGGGAGTTAAGTGTTCGAAACATGCAACATGAAGTCTTTTTGCCTGGCCATAATTTGAATTCTAATATTACTACACAGCTCATTTTTACTTCTCAGTGCCAATCCTATCACTGGAAGAGACAGAAAATATGCTTGTATGTTTAGTTGTGCTTGTATTTCCATCAGCTTGGATCATTACAGTGCTGTCTTCTCTAGTTTCTGTAAAACTCAATCAGGAAGCTGCAGCTCATCCAAAATGCTGCTGCCAGAGTCCTGACCAACAACACAAAAGACAATTAGATTTGAAATGACATGGATTTTGTGAACAGACGGTATCTGTGTTCTTGCCTAACAGTTTGGTGAATATGAGTTATTCCTTCTCTGCATCGCTTCTACAAACGATACAATCTGTTCACAGGCCTCAATTGTGTGTACATAACATAACTCTATAGGCAACAGATCATTGTACTGTTTCATTGCCTCCTAAATGTTTATGAAAATACTACATCAATTGCACAGAAACGAAACACACCCACTCAGCTTACTTACAAATAATCAGAAGAATACCAGAGTACAATAACAAACAGTGGGGCAAATGTTCTGCACATAAGAGTTTATTGGCAGAAGAAGCTTTTAGATGGGTTAAAAAGCTTTCTGAAGAGCAAAAACATCATTACCCATCTGTCCATATTTCTACTAAGTACTTTCCCAATGAAGCTGGCATAGCGGTAGAAATCCTTTTCAATCAGGACCTGCTTTAAAATGCGTATATTCTTATTTTGTAATGGGGCTCTCCACTGCGTAAGTCTTCTCTGCAGCATAATGGGCCATAAAGCAAATAGAAGGAAAGGTAAATAATTTAGGCCTCCTGCATTTTGCTGTGGCACACCTTGCATTATGAATTTATGTTTGAGGGAGTAACAAGAGATTACAAATTACCGCATTACAGAGTGAGACGATAGGAGACTGGATGAGAGTGCTCTCTTTCTCTCTCTTTCTCCTGAGTAGATAACCACTTAGAGGCTCGGCCCATTACACATGGAGCGGGAAGCTTCAGTGAACTGCTGTGATTGGTCACACCCTGCAACTAACATTGCTATTAAAGGCAAATCAGGTCGGATCAGGAGAGTCCATATTGTGGGAGTTAAGTGAGTTAGACCTGTTTTTAGTGGAAGCTGTGGCTAGCATCACTTCATAATGACTTTTACTTAATGCGAAGGCATCCTGAGTTTTTTTTTCACAACTATTGTACACATTACATGCATTTAGTTTATTTGGAAGAGCAAATGAGTCGCTAAATGTCTAAGAATAGAAATAAAGATGAAAAAGTTTGTTTTTGCTTCTCTGTCACCATATTTCCTATTTCTTATCAAATATTTTTGGTTTAGTTTCTATAGTAAATATCTTCAAATAAACTAAAAGTAACTCATAAGCTATGTTTTTACTTGATTTAGGACCTTGTTTTCAGTCAATATTTATATTGATGAAAAAGTATTAGTTATAAATGAAATAATCAATGGAACAAGACATTTTAACTCACAATATGGGAAAAATGTCAACATTGATTCAAATATTGCATATCTGTGTTTTTTTTCAACATTTCTGTTAAAAAAGTTTATTTTCTTACAAATTACCATTTTACCAAAAACAAAACACGTGTTTTGTCGTATTGTGTTTTTTCAACCTATATGCAAAAATAAAATCTGAGTGTAAAAAATTAAGCTTGTGTGAAATCATAAAACATTAATTATTAAAGACATTTAAATACTAGGGAGTGAAAATAAAATTAAAAGTAGAAATCAATGTGTAAAAGCATAAAAAAATGCCTTTCAACTGGAGAACAAAAATGTATCTATTTAATTTCATAAACATTGAGAGGAGAAAGCCGAAGAAAAAGAAAACAAATTATGAAAAATTCAGATTCACCTAAAATTACACAACTTGGCCAAATCGTCTCTGCATTTGCATGACCAGAGCCCTAGTTTTCATAAAATAATATTAAAGTAAAGTAAAACACGACATATCCTAGTATCAGGGGTCTTTATCTATTTTGCTCTTTGAGTGACCAGAAGTGAAGGGATTTGACGATGTATCAAGCAAGATCATAGTTTCCATAAGAAACTCCTAATCAGTTATGTCTTTCTGATATTCAGTGCAGTTGAAATCAGTTCATTTGTATTCCTGGTAAACATGTGAAGTAATTATCCATGAGGCCTTTTTGGGCTCTACACATCAGCTTACAGTTCAAAGCAAAGTCGAAAACTAGAACCTCGGTTTCCCCTCTGGGCTGGTTTGCCTTTTCTCTCTCCCATCACTGCAAGCCTCTGATCTCTACTCCTCTGAATGTATCCGATGTACAGAATGATACAGCTGGGCCTCTAAAGTTAAGGCAACGTGCCTGAGTGTGTTTTTTTGTCCGTGTGTGTGATGGACAAGTAGTCAGTGCCGCCCCATCCCTCAGGCCCCGCTGAGACGGTGGCACCAGTGCCCTCTCTCTCCCCAAGAGGAAGAGCAGTGACCTTTGAGTTGGTGGCGCTGGCTGGTGTGTGTACTTACATCAACGTAATTTGCATTAATGTAATCGGAGCTCTGTTCCCCCTCCGGGGCCTGCAGCCTGACACGGGAGTGATCATCTGGAAGAGAGGCAGAGAGGAAGAAACCAGAGTTGAATTAATCATATTAACGAGGCCAGTGAGAGACGAGACGGGAAGGGACAACTGGAAATAAAGAATGCAGAGAAAAATTAAAAGGTGGGTTTGGAGGTATGAAACTGTTCAGGTGGAAGCCAGCTAATGGAGGACACCCAACAAACTTAGGCTGCATTCTCACTGCAGCCTGAAGTGACACAAATCTGATTTTTCTGCCTTTATACAACTTTTTATACAATCTGAACAACATAGATCAGATTTTTACAAATCAGACTTAGATCAGTTGGATATGTGGTCCAAAATCTGACATGTTTTCAAATGCGACCTGAGTATGCATGTCCAGGTTGAAATCATCAGACTTCTACGTCACCGATACTCACCGAATGTCACTATTCTGCATCCTGAAATACGGAAATACAAAGGAAAACAACAATCGTGGTGGACGATCAGGTAGATGAAGTTGTTAATGTGCTGAACAACTTCAAAATCGGAAGATATGCTCCACTGTTACCGTTCATCTTTACTTCCTGAGCACTGAGCACGCTCACTACCTGCGACGTTACTGCGTCCTCTACTGCGCATGCAGGACACTTTCAGGCTGATTGCCTAAAAGTCAATCAGCCACAGGAGATCGAATAAAATCCAATATATCCTGAAATGTGAACGACCATGATAAAAAACAAACACATGAAAAACCCCGACATCCAGTAACTTCACTTATCCACGCGTACAAATTATGTTAGCATAATGTCAGCCAAATGGGTGAATACTTGTACATTCAAGCCCATCTGACGGCACAGAAATAGTTATAGTTTTCCTTCTTTCTTTGATTCAAACCTTTTTATAAGAAATAAAGTCAGATTTCTCTAGATTAAATGCTAATTTACAAACTGCTAGCTTGAACTTTGATTTAATGCAACCAGCCCTTTGAGAACATTCAGATTTTTGATATGACCCAAAATGAAAATGAGTTTGACGCCCCTGATCTAAAGCTTTAAATATAAGTAAATTATCTTCCAAACTGTGATTCCCAATCAGTCTGGATTCACATATTTCCATCACAGCGAACAGACAGCAGGAATAATTTGGGAGCAGTTCTGCATTACCTTCACACAACAAGCCAAAGCTACTTATCATGTGACATCCCATCCTGCTCAGCCTATTCGTCATAACTGAAAAGACACAACGGGATGAATATAAAAGCAGAATGAAAAGGTCAGAGCTGCTCTCGTTGGCTGGTAATAAAAACTCTGTTTGAGCAGCTTAGACCCATCCAGTCACGAGCTTAGCCAATAAATTAGACAGATGAATGTGGTAGGGGGTTGGGGGGGTTCATGAGGAGTATAGAGGTGCTTTGTACACACATGCAATGATATTCCCATATCGGTTCTTCATGCGGTTCTCATCCTTCTTGGCAGAGTCCCATGGTGCTGACTGTCCTTCAAAAAAGCTCTGAAAAGAAAAAAACAGAAGAAAGGGAGATGAAACGTGGTGTCATGTGAAACCACTCGACTCACTGCAAAAACCCTAAATTTTACCAGGTATTTTTGTCTGATTTATAATGCAAAAAGCTTAGTATACTTGAAATAAGATTAAATAAACTTACAAGTAACTTTTTAGCACAATGCAGGAGCTTGTTTAAAGTCAATAGATCTCTAATATTGATGAAGAACTAATAGTTATAAGTGAATAATTTATTTGTTTATTTAAGGATCCCCATTAGTCACTATTTTAGTAGAGATGATTGTTCCTGGGATCCAAATCAGACATTACTGTAAGAATCCTATACAAACATTCCTAAAAAAGACAAATGTATTTCTTAAGACACAAACAAGATTAAACACAAAATTCAAATCAACTGCTTCAATTTATAAAATTATGAAAAGAAAAAAAACTTTACCACACAAACTTTTTCAACCATAACAGAACATAAATTAAGTTATAATTTGACATTTTTAGTACAACATTTTAACTTATAATATGGGGGAGATTTTATATTAAAAATGCTACATTATTGCGTATTATAAGAAAAAATGCCAATGTTCCACTGGCAGTTTCTTTTTTACTTATAACTAAATATTACTTATCTACTTATAATATGATAAAAGTGTCTTGTTCAAGTGGCTGATTATTTCACTTATAACTAGTACTTTTTCATCAAAATGAAGGAATTAACTTAAAAAAGCTCCTATATCTTGCTGAAAAGCTACTTAGAAGTTAGTTTTGTTTAATTTCAGTGTTTGCAGTAGAAACCAGACAAAAAAAATCTTTGTTTTTTTGATAACCAGACAACAAAATGCAGTATTCATTTCCCTTCAACAAATAAAAACAGTATATAGCAACACAGAAAGACATTCACATTAGTATCAGACATGAAACACAGCGAGGGTGGAGGTTCCCAGGGCGGAGTGTCAAAAAGCGAACCCCATTAGAGTCAGAGACAGCGGGTGTCGCCCTCAAACCCCTCCCAGACGAGGCGACCGCAGAGGCTGCCTGTCTGCCTCCTCCGAGGAGCTCAATCAGCTCATGGCGGGGAAAAATAAAGCCCGTTCATCGTCCCCAGATCAAAAAACCCGCTCCGCTCAGATTACCCTCATGAAATATTTACCGTCTCTCGCTGGGGAGATTTCCATTCTGATGGCACACCAGGCGCAATTAAGCCAAATTATGAAAATACATCTCCCAATGCCAGGTCACTGATGCTCAGGAGGGAAAACGGGGGTGGAGGGAGGCTGAGGTTGGCTCCAAGCAGACTGAGCTGGACCAAAACCTGTGACTCCTCTGTCCTTTTAGCTAGTAGGCTAATGCACATTTGAAAAGGCAGACAATTCATTATGGTGCATCTGGAAAATAAAGATTCTAGAATGAATACAGGGAGGTTAAAGAGGTGATTTGAGAGCTCCTTTTAGTGTGGAAGAGGGAAACGACGCTCTCAATCATCAGTCATCCAGGACATGATAGTTCCATTCATCTAAGTGCTGTGGCAGGCTGCAGGCTGTTTGTCTAGCATAAAAAGGCCCCACAGACACCACACAAGGACATATTTCTGCACGGACTCCTAAACATTAGCGATTTCACCGAGAAGCAGCTTTAATATGCTAAAAATATGCCCCATCCTTCAGGTGTGGATGGACGCACATCTCAGAGATGGATTAGCCTGCTGCGCTCAGGTCCTGATCAGATTCAGTGTCCCGCTGAAGGATGCGGGTCTCACGCTTCAAATTTAAAAACAAATCATCCTCAAAGCAAATGGCTGTAAAAAGGTACATCGCACAAGTATCTACACCCTGAAAACCTTTTCATATTTTGTCACATTACTGGGAATATCTTTTTTTTTTTTTTTTTTTTTACAGGGGATAGTAAATAGAAGTTTACTGTAAAGTGCAAAAAAAAAAAAGAAGAAAAATCTGAAAAGTGTGGCATGCATTTTGTGCCCAGCACCTCAATTCTTTGCAAATTAGCTGCAAAATAGAATCAACATCAATCAATTTTCAAACCTAGCCACAGACTATTAATAAGATTTATGCCTGAACTTTGACCAGGTTAGTGTGAGTATGTTTGGGATTGATATTGTAATGAGAAGGTTAACTCCCAATCTAGGCTCAAGTTCTTTGCAGTTTCTAAAAGATTTTCTGGTATTTATATTAGTCAACTCCAAGTGGTTTCCCTGTCCATAGTGAGGCATGATGCTGCCACCACCAGCATGTGTCACAGTGAAGAATGGGTGCGTTCACCCCACATTTCGTTTTGCATGTTGTTCAAAAAGGTTCATTTTAGTTTCATCTCACCAGAGAGCCTTCTTCCTGTAGTTGACGGATGCAAGTTGTTCATTGGGCGTCTTCTGAAGTTGAAATACATTCAACACAAATCCACTTTTTTGATTTAATTTAATTTTTCCAAACTTTAATGTTTTTGCTTCCACTTCATTATCGTGTGCTACTTTGTTTTATCCCATCATACATTGTATTTTGTCTTCATATCATAAGAAAATATTTTAAAAATTCTACTTTTTAAGGCCTTGTATGCAGTCTGGAATCTTAATTTAATACTCAAAGCGACGACAGCTTAAACATGGGACTAACGTTCCTGAAATTCATCCTAGAAGTAAAAAAAATATGCTGTATTT
Organism: Poeciliopsis retropinna; assembly: GCA_010277075.1. NCBI lineage: Eukaryota > Metazoa > Chordata > Actinopteri > Cyprinodontiformes > Poeciliidae > Poeciliopsis > Poeciliopsis retropinna. Next base: position 6,504,477 of record VMRM01000021.1, read on the forward strand.
GCTGTACTTTGCTTCACTGCACCTGCAGGTAGCTTTTTCTCCATTATGCTGAATTTATTCCCACTGGCAGAGATCCAACTTAGCATGTTTTTAATTACAGGCTAACTTCTGATCTGCAGTCCCAGAACAGTTTGCCTCCTTTGCTGTTACTTTTTCTGAACCACTTAACCGTAAGTAAAAGGCAGACCACATTCCCTGCAGTCCCTGTAAAGCAGAGTGCTTGACATACAGCATGGTAAGGGTAAAACTGAAGAAAAGCTGTAGAAATTGCTGAAGCAGGCTAGTTTGGCGACTTGTCTTTGCAATAATAAATCACTTACTGGTTTAGAAAAGGGAACACATTCAGACAGAATTGTTATGATTCTGTGGGTTAAATATAAAAATTTAAGGTGGCAAAGGTTTTTCACTTTGTAATTAAATTTTTTAAAATAAAAGTAAGATTAGTTTTCCTAACCTGTTCAGAGTCTATTGTAAGGAAATGTGGCTCAGTGGACCCCTGTCTATTTGTGGTTCAATATTGCAGAGTCAACATTTTTCCTGTTGCCTTTAGATTTTTTCTTAGCACACATCTAAGATATTGGAAAGAAAATGTAGCTTGGGAAGCTAGAAATATCTTGGTTCAATTCCACTTGACACGCTACTGTCTGGGGTTTGCAAAACAGCCAATCCAGAAGTGGTATTTATGTTTCTTGGTGCTGATTGGCTGCAACCCAGAATTGGAGATAAGGAAGACTGGTATAGATGTTAGGTTATGAGGCAGTGCTAAGAGGGCATGTTAATGTATATTTGATATTTGAACAACTAAAATAAGCAGTTATAAGTGTTTTTAGATGGGGTCTCAAGTATTCGTGGATTTAATCTGCTGCACTGCCAGTTGTGATCCCTAATATTCATGAATATCAAGAGTCTGCTCTATTTTTAATTGAAACATTTTATTTAAAAGGAACATGTTCAATTTATAGATATGAAAAATAATTTATTTTTTGGTGGAAAATAAAGTAAATTCTGTAGATGCTTAAAAATATGCCTTATGTTTGTGGCATGTCGCCCTACAATAAGGCTTTATGTGCAATACAGCAACAAAATGTTTGGCAAAAATGGCTTTTTTCAGTTTAAGAATGTATTTTTCGCCATATTTCATCAATACTATTGATTAAGAGAAATAAGCAGGTGAGAAATTTGAACCAAATGGAGGTAGATGAAAGTAAAAACAAATAGAGGGATGAATTGGCAAAAGGACCAAATTGACCAGAACCCACCATCAGGACTTTCACAGCCATGTAGATGATGCACAAAAGTTTGCTCTGATGAAACAAGCTGATAACAAGTGCAAGACAATGACAGCATGGTGGTGTTGATGAATCAGAAGCTTGTGTTCTTCACTCAAACTGTGCAGCAACGTGCAGGACAATTCACACATGCAGATACTTTGTTATAGCTTACATCCGATCTGCCTTGGGAAAGCTTTTACAAAGTATGAAAGTGTTTTACAGTGTCGCTTTATTGTCCAGATTAGAAATAGTAATTTGTAGCTTGCTGACTGACTTTCATTCATTTGTTTCTGTAATCTAATAAGTCATTTCACAGTGATAGTAGCTGCTTCTGGACACTGTTAAACACTTAGTAACTTCACAAAACATCTGTTGGTAAATGCCCTTTTCAGATTAAATCAGCAACGTGTGCCATTTACTCTCACAGGATCTTAAAAGTAGCCCACAACTTACTGGTCTGTAAGCTTTCTTTTTATCATTTTCTCAAAAAAATAAAAAAATAAATAAAAAAACTGAAAAAATGCAAAACTCACAAGTAACCAAAAGTATTGGCTTACCTCGTTTATCTGATCCAAAGTTAACGTACAGAATAACAAGAAGCATGGGTCAGAGAGAGATATAGTACAGTGTAAGTCAACAGGTTTAGAGGTGCACTGTAGGCTCCTATCTCATCATCAGAAATGAACGATTAAAAAAGGGCATTAACCTCAAAAGAGACGGAAATAGGGGAGACAGCAGAGGGACACAACATTCACAATGGATTCGCCTGGCCGAGTGAGAATGAGCTACATTGCACATTTAAAGCAGCCAAACAGGCTTTTTTCATAAATTTTTTGGTGAAAAAATGTCTCAAAATAAACAGAATTGTGAAGTGGAAGAAAAATTAATCATGGTTTTCAGAAAAAATAAAGTCTTGTATTGGCAGTCACCTTCAGATGTTGCCAAATTAGAAAATAGAATCCACTTCTGTGAAATTTAATCTCAGCATAAATTCAGCTGTACTCTGAAGGCCTCAGGTTTGTTGGAGAAAAGTAACAAACAGCATCATGAAGATCAACAAATGTACCAAGCTCAGGGAGAGAGTTACTGCAAACACATAGCTGCTGCCTAAAGACAGACAGAATGAACTGTTTCAAGGGGTCCTGTCATTTTAAATCAGCGTTTCTCAATTCCGGTCCTCACGTCCCCCCTGACCTGCAATGTTTTAGGTGTTTCTCTTCTGCCACACACCTGGACTGAATATGTGGGTGATTAACAGGCTTCAGCAGCAGTTGATGGTCCTGCAATCATTTGAATCAGCTGCTCTGAAATAGAGGTACATCTAAAATATGCAGAGCAGGGGGCCTGAGGACTGTAATTGAGAAGCGCTGCTTTAAATCCAAGTAGGCTGCTGCTGGCCACACCCCCAAACTCAATGTTCACACTCCCACAACAAAATGGGGAGTGTACTTCTGCTTTGAGAAGCAGAAATAGAGCCTCCTGCACAACCAGCAAGAATGCAGGAAGTGATTTTTAGATGGCAAGTCAACAGCAAAACACTTGCAGCCTTTGTTCAGTGAATACAGTGGTAAAACCGGCTGACCAAATATGCTGGAGTTCATCTTGGGTTACCTAGGTAACATTGATTGTGACTCAACAATTGGGAGGATTTTGAAACAGTTCAATTTCCAGACATCAAAAAAATCTGTGTGGTTTTGGAAGCATTTGGGTGTATTTTAGAAGCAGGTGTGACCCAAATGGAAGTACAAAAATATGCAAAAGATTTTAATTAATGGTTTATTTTATTTAGTTGTATTATGTGTGCATGGAAACTAACACTGCCAGTTGCTCATCCGGATAATGAAACATGGTGGTGGAAGTATCATTCTGAGGGGATGCTTTTCTCCAGAAGGAACAGAGATGCTGGCTGATTTAGTAGTAAGATTGATTGAGCAAACAGCGCAATGATGAAGAAAGTCTGTTAAAGGATTCAGTTCTGAAAAATGTCATTCCACTTCACAACTTTGCATTACTTTGAGTTGTTCTGTCATGTGAAATCACAATCAAATTAATTGAAGTTTACGACTGTAATGTGACAAAAAGTGAAAAAGTCCAAAACAAATTAATACGCTGTTATTTTATTTTAACAGCTACTTCTATGATGTGGCGTCCATTATTTTCTTCCCCAGGCATGAGGAGGAAGAGCGAAGTGAATTACTGATGAATCTGGACCACATATAGCTCGCAAGGTGGGAAACGAAAAAAAGAGTAATGAACAGAGGAGGTGTGAATAAGAAAACCGCAGAAAATAACGAACAAGCGAAATGATCTGAAAATGTGAGCAAAGATGTGAGATGAGTTATTAAAAACAAGAGGATCTGGAAGGAGAAAGGTGACGATGATGATTTCAGATTGAAGGAAGAGGCCACAGCAGCAGATAAAAACGCCACTGTGATGCAGGACAGATGCAGACAAGATAGTGAAGACGGATGATTTAAAAAGTTTAGCCTGAAGCCGCTTTGTAAAGGCTGGCTGGTGGGGGTGCGGAGGGATGGCGAGGAGGCTGGAGTGCCGCCAAAGTCCCGCCGTCCTCTCATGCTAATTAGAGAAAACAAGAATGATGCTCTGCTGGGGCAAAATCCTTTGTTTTGGTGTCAGATTACAGGTGGTACAGAGTGCGCTTGGCTGCCTTCAGTGGGCCCCAATCAGACCTGCTTCAGGTGAAGGAGGGGTCCTTACAGAGTGTGTGGAGGGGGGGAGGCTACAGGTGAGTCTACAGCAGCGGTGTCAAACTCATTTTCATAAAGATCCCGAATGAATACATCGATAAAACCCAATAACAAACCAAAACAATATTAATACATAGCTGTCTCTATTAATATTAATATTTCTTAAAATTAAATAATACTGAACATATTTTCATATTGATCAGACCCTCCAGGATTTCACCATTAGCTTTTTGCAATCTAATTTTGTGGTGCTCTAAAATATTTGCGAGGAATTCTGCAATATTTGTGCTTATGTATAATGGAAACATAATTATTTGTTTCTCGCCATCAGATTGTGTAGTTACTCAATTACATTCACGTGAGTAATGTTTTTGAAAAAGTTTGAAAAAAAAAAAACGGATTATAGCTTAAGTAGTAGAAGTAAGATATACTGCCACCTTCAGGTGGGAGGTAGTCACTTAAACACAACCTCTTTTTTTTTTGTAGAAAATTTGCAATAAATTCAAAATTATGCATTGGCGCAAAAAAAAAAAAAAAACGATGCAGGGGTTTATTGATTTTGCATGAATTTCCACAACCATAAAAAACTGGAAGGACTGACTGATATATTTTTTCTGCATGCAGGTAAAACTGCTTTGATTTGACTGATTAAATAAAATTTAATCGAATAATAAGTTGATTAAATTTAAAGTCCCTCTGGAGTCTGGAAGGCCTCATAAAAATCTATGGCGAGCCAGATTTGGCCCCTGGGCCTCGAGTTTGACACATGTGGCCTACAGCATCAGAACACAAGAATACTCACTCACTCACCACATTTCTCTGAACAGCAGGGAACAGATGAACATCAAAACAAAACACAACACAAAAACTGCGACGGGGCACATTAACAATTCATCAAAAAAGTGAATCTGGAGGGGGGAACAAACCAGTTCTGCTGCATGCTACAAACCAGACACAAACAAAGAAGAAAAAAAAGACTGCACGCAGTGACACAGATGAAGCCTTGTTTTAGGCTGTTAAACACAGAAGAACCTCTGAGGAGATGGTAGCAGCGTCTTATGAGGGAGGGCGGCGGCGGCGGCAGCCGGGCTGCGTCCTACCTCGTACTCCTCCTTGAAGCCGTAGCCCTCGGCGCACTTCATCTGGGTGATGTGCTGCAGGAGGTCGGCGACGCGGATCGCCGGGTGCAACTGACCCGTCTGGTAAGGCACGTCCACCGGCTCACGCTTCCTCAGGGAGTGAGTGTGCGACTGCACCAGGCTGCTGGTGTCGCTGCCCATGTTCTGACTCTCGTCTGCCGGGGAGCGAGGGGCAAGAAAACAGAGACAGGACAAGGAACTTAAGGACAGAGGAAGAGGAGCTGAACACGCATCAGTGGATTACATTTGGGTGACATGAGGCTTGAAGCAGTAAACGATAAAAGATTTTCTTTTAATTTAGACATGAAGTTCCTTGCAAAAGTACAACAGAGTATTAAGGCCACACTAAGAAAATAAAAAATATAAACTTATGAAAATAAAGTTGTATGAGAGTGAAGTCAAAATAATACAAGAATAAATTTGTAGTATAATATTATGACTTTATTCTAGTGACGTTAACTTTGTAGTACTATTTTGACTTTGTTACAGTGATATGATAACTTTAATCTTGTAATACCATGACTTTATTATAGTAATATGACTTTATTCTGGAAATATTATGACTTTATTCTCTTAAGATTGACTTTATTCTTATATGATTACGACTTTATTCGATAATGCTATGACCATATTCTCATAAAGTTTAGGTTTTTTACATATTTTAGTTTTTCTTGGTGTACTCCTAATACTCTGTTGTACAAAAGACCTTATCTAACTTAAACTTTTTTTTTTGAGTCGTCACGTTTCAACCACAAATTTCATCAGGATCTTGGAGTGCATAATTGTAAAATGGAAACAAAAAGAGATATGATTTAAAACACTGTTTCTTCAAAGACAAATTTGAAATCTGAGTTTTATCTTTCATTGCAGTTAGACCTTTAAACTTTGCAGTTTTCACACATTATTTGTTGCAAAGTAGCTCAGGCTCTGTCAGATTGGACGGAGAGCAACTGTGAATATTCAAATTCAAGCTTTTGTCATAAATTCTCAATTATATTTAATCCAGGACTTTGACTAGGCCATTTTAAACACACAAATATGCTTTGTCCAAACCGTTGCACGGTATTTCTAGCAAAGTTTTTAGTTCTTTCCATCCTGCTTCCCATACTGTCTGACCAGCTTTCCTGTTGCAGTTGAAGAATTTTCCATTTCCTAAACACAGTTTTTGCATTTCACCCACAAAGTACAATACTTGATTTGTCTGACCACCACATTCCCACAGAATAATTCTGCCACCACCATGTTTCTTAATTCAAATGCAAAGTGGGACTGAATCATTCAAATGCATGGCACACCTTCAAATTTTTTTTTGTGAACAACCATGTTTCATTTTCCTTCCATTTCACAATTAAACACTACTTTGTGTTGGTCTTCAAAAAAAAAAAAAAAAAAAAAAAAAAAAAAAAAAGATAATCCTAACAAAATGTTGAAGTTTGTGGTTGCAATGCGACAGGCTGTGAAAGTTCAAAGGCTTGGAATATTTTTGCAAGGCGCTGTATAAACCAGAGATAAACAGATTTAGGTTTTGTCACTTTTCAGATTACTTTATGTTTCATATACAGATGGTACATTATCTCATTTACTGTTAAGCATTATGTCACCACCCTCCAGATTGACAAACAACTCTCGGCTAGTAATCTGTTTGTTATGGATGGTCACAACAACACAACATCATTGAGTAATAGGATGAGTCATGTGGTGGGAAGGTTCAGGTCCATTTGTCTTATTGTAGCTGGAAAACACTGTCATCTATAAGGCACCTCTATGCTTTTACACATGGCGTCTGTAAGAATAAGATATGTTTGGGCCACAACTGTGAGAAACAGTAGAGATCATCGTAAAAAATGTCATGAAGATGCTGCAAAAACAACAGGTTTGTTTCAGTTTACTGGCAGAACAGTACGCTGGTTTGGGCTGCGGCTCATACTGAGAACCAGAGTCCGTTCCAGCTCTTTCATACTGTCCTCCAGTCGGTGGCAGAAATGAGGCACAAATGCTTTTGGGGGGAGCCAGCGGATGATGGAGGGTGTCCAAAAACATGGAGGAAGATGTGAGGAGGAGAGGGTGCATTGGGGGCCACAGTGAGCATGTTGCAGCAGGCACCATCAGAAGCATCACAAAGACACAGCGTGGATTCAACCCCTGCCACCCAAACTTCCCTTGAACCATGAAAAATATTAAAAAGAAATCTAAATATTACATTTAATTAAAAACTAAATAATAGAAAGAACCCAGGAAGGGACACGGAGATGGGAGGAGAATGCATGGGGTGATGCTGCCATGGGGAAATGTATGTATTTCGTCCATGCTAAGCTAATGGTGGCTTGGTGGTGAGATGCTAACATGTCCACTTGTCATGCAATCAGCGTCAGAATGTCAGAAGCAGCCGGTTGTCGGCTTACTGTCTGAGTAAAAGAAAAAAACACCGCCTCCTTCCCCCAACCCAGGGGCCACTTGGGAAAACTTACCATTAATGGGCACTTTTTAGATAGCAGATACATTAGAGGTTACGTATGTAAAGAGAAAGAGAGGAGAAGAGACAGGAGAGAGGGGATAAGCAACAATACAGCATGAGAACCTGTTACAGTAGTGTTTTAGAGCTACGCTAAAGGGCACGATCACATGCCAGCTTTGTCCAAACTGCCTATGTACAGTGCCTTGCAAAAGTATTCAAACCCCTTAGGCTTATTAATTTCTTTTTTTTTTTTTTTTTCTTTTTTTACATTTTCTCACATTAAAACCACAAACCTCAATGTGTATTTTTGGGGATTTTTTATGCCAGTCCAAGACAAAGTAGTGCATATTTATGAAATGGAAGGAAAATGACATGGTTTTCAACTCTGTCTGACAAAACTCTGAAAAGTGTGTCATGCTTTTTTGTTTTCTGTCCCCCCTCTTCTCTGATAACCCTATTAACCAGACTCTTAATTAATAAATAGAGTCCACCTCTGCAGGTGTTCAGGTCAGATGAGACCAAAACCGAATGTTTTTGGCACACATGCAAAATGCTTTGTGCAGGGGAAAGTCGGCACTACGCAACGCCCTGCTGGTGAAGGATGGTGGTGGCAGCATCATGCTGTGGGGAAGCTTTTTTTTCCCCAGAAAGGAAAGGGAATCTGTCCAGAGGTGGGAGGATGCAGACTTGAAGCTGGGGATGAGGTTTACCTTCTAGCACAAGGGCCTGCAACCGTTACAGCCCAAAGAGCAATTTTTACTTTCAGTCCAGCTTTAAAAAAAAAATAAAACAAATTGGCTTAACAAAGGAACTGTGTACTGTAACTATAAAGTGCAACTATTTTATTCTTATTTTTAGGTTTTAATAAAGAAAATCATAAAAACATAAAAGATGATAACTACATATTTTTTCTACAGGATGTTGATATATTCACAAATTGTCCAGCCAATAAGAAAAACAGATCTAAAAAAATGACTGGTACTTTTAATGTCATTCTGTTGTGGAATTTAAATGAAATTATTCCATGAAAAAGAAGAAAAAAAAAAAGAAAAAAAAAAGAAAAATTATTTTAAAATGCATTTGTTTTTATGTTTATTTTTGAAAACTTCAGTTGCTTCTTTATTTTTTTTGTCAGGTTTTAAGAGCTACAGTGGAAGGTACAAAGAGCCACTTGCAGGCCCAGAGCCATAAGTTGCAAACCCCTGTTCTAGCAGGACAACGGCCATGGTGGAGAATGGTTTCGGTCAACATATATTCATGTGTTTGAATGGTCTAGTCAAAGTCCAGATCCACAGCCATCAAAAAGTCTATAGCAGATCTTAAAAATGTGTGTTAAGATGTGATCTCCATTCAATTCTGACAGAGCTTCAGATGTTTTGTAAATCAAGTTAGGCAATAATTTTAGTTTTTACCTAAGTAACATACCATAAAACGGTGGCTCCACAAAGTATTTAATCTGGGTTCTGAATTCAAAAAATGCCTTTGTTTTAAAATTATCAATAGTAAAAAACACAACAGTGTAATAGATAAACCCAAGTGTACTCTTTTGTCCAGTTATGAACAATGACTCTTAGTTTAAATAAGAATCCAATCAAATACACTGATGTTTGTGGTTGCAATGTGACAAAGTGGGAAACATTAAAGGGGTGTGAAAACTATTTCAAGCCACAGTAGAAAGCCAAATAAAGACGGGGGAAGATGCTAAGTGGATTGATGGCGCAATTTCAAGAATGCAAGACATAAATTTAAAAAATAAATAAATAAAAGAATAAAATCAACAAAAGGAAATAAAGAAGTCATAAATTTCAGGGAGAGAATAACCATGATTGTATTTGGAATTTGTTTCAGATGTCTGACTTGCACATTTTAATGAAGCCAACAGAGTATTCTGACATTTAGTTTTATTTTTCTCCTCTAATTGCTATAATTATATTTGCATGCGCTCTGTGGAAACACCTGCATTTGCAATTTTTTCTTTAACATTAATTTCTAAAATAATGCCTAAGGAAGAAGAAGAAGAAAAAGTCTCATGTGATCTAATCAGTTTTGATGGTTCACCTCATCTGACGAGACAACGCTGTGACTGAACGTGTCACAACTGGAAGCTTGCAACCTTTTCGAGGGGCCACAACGATGTGATGTTAATCGTTTTGCGCTTCATTAAATGTGAAACTAACATAAAGCAGCTGTCACGTGGCGCAGTGATGAAACATACTGCTTTAATTTGCACTGGGGTGGAAGTAATAATATATATATATATATATATATATATATATATATATATATATATATATATATATAAAACACAACTCCACAGTTGGTTTTGTGCTTAAAAATGCACAAATGATTGCGTGTTACTTTTCACGTCTTTGTTCTGTGGCCTTGAGTGTTTAATTATTACGGTTCCAGTGCCCCATTTAGTTCAGAAGCAACGGTCGTAGAAAAGCATCTGCCTGTGTGAGGAGCTGCACGAGGGCAATAATAATTAACAGAGGAACAAAATGCTTTTTATGATTCCACTTTATCGCTGAACAAGATGTATAAATATGGCAAAAAATAAGAAATAAAAGCCCAAAACAAAAACAAGTAGGTCAACAGCACTTCGCCAAAGGCAGGGGGAGCGACTTAAAAAAGAATAATAGAAAAGGTTGCTGTTGTTTTGGAAGGAGGGGGAGGTGGAGGGAGTTAAATGTCTAGAAAGGAGAGAGGCTAGGAAGATGAGGGCAGAATGGCTGATGTTTAACTTTACAACCACATCTCAATAAATTACAATTTCATCAATTTTATTTTAGTAATTAAGCTGAAATGGGGAATCTGCTATATTATATAGATCCATCACACATAAAGTCAGTTTTTACAGCTAATAAAAACACAGAACTATGACTGAAACGTGAATTGTACTGCACAGCGTATGCACTCAGATTCTTAGCGATGAATTGAATGAATTAGTGGAGTCTGTGGTTCTGCTGAGGTATTAAGGAAACTCTAGTTGCTCATCTGCATTTTTGGGGTCTAGAGTTCCTAAATTTCTTCTTGACGATACTCCATAGACTCTATGTGGTTGATGGTCAATCAGGCAGAGTGACATTTGGTGATTAAGCCAGATATAAAATCCTTTTTGTTGTGCTGGGAGGTGAAGGGTCCTGCTGGAAAATGAAATCAGAGTATCTGACTTTGGACTTGATAAAACAAGGTGGACCAGTGCCAGTAGAGGACATGGCTCCTTAAATCATCACTAACTGCACGTCGGACCTCCAGCAATGGAGATTCTGTTCCTGTTCACTGGGACCTTCAACTCCAAATTACAAAAAATAAAACTTTCTTTGACATAAAAAGAGGACTTGAGACCCCTGACCATCAGTCCTTTCTCTTTCCTCCTTAGCCCAGGAAAGACGACTGCACGTACACCTTTTTAGCAGTTTTTCCTTCCACTCAAACTTAAGAAGATTTGCTTGGATACAGCACACTGATAAACTACCCTCTTCAGCAATGACCTATTGTGGCCTGAAATGAGGCTGTCAGGAGACTTCCCCGTGATTTACAATAACACATAACTTCTATTGTTTATATTTTAATTAACTATTATTTTTTTATTAGTCCATAACACGTTCCAGCCTTTTCTATTGTCTTATGTAATTTAAATTTCATTTGTTTGGTAGGGACAATGCACATTAACTAACATTTCTGTAAATGTGCCGGAATTAACCAAAAGGCTATAAAAACAAGGTTAAAATGAATGAAATACACTTTTTTTTCAATAAATACAAAAAATACAATCAATACAAACAATAAATGCAAAACAAGGAAGGTACAACACAATTATAAAAAGTGTAAGTAGTGGTTCATGTCAGAAACACAGAGAGTAAGCACCAAAACTTTAATGCTCAGAGTGCAGTATCCAAGCATTTTAATGGAAAGTTAAGTGGTAGGATGAAATGTTTTCTAGTACTGCAACATTAGAGTAAAACAATTTTTTTCATTGGTTTCATGTAATATTAAATTTTCTTCAGAAACTGTTATAGTATTCATTCGCTGTCAGCCATAATGAAAATTAAAAACGAAACTCTTGAAATACATCACTCTATGTAAAAAAAAAAAAATCATGCCATATCAGTTTTACTTGGTTATATTATTAAAGTAAATGGTTTGTTCAATCATATTCTGATATATTTAGCTGTACCTGTAAAGTGTTTGGGCCAAATGTTTTGATTTTGCTGTTCTAAAAAAAAGGGGGCAATGAGGAAGTGTTTTAGTGCCTCTGTGCAGCTGCTGTGGCAGGATTTACCGCCCCCACCACCCTCCTGTTGCCCCCTAAAGACACTCCCCCCACATCCGGTCCACATGTCTTGTCCATGCATATGAGAGGTCAAACACGCAAGTGACATCAAACACGCAAGTGACAGTGCACGACACGCAATGCAGATGGGATGGAGTGAAGCCAGCCCCAGCGCGAGAGAGGAGATTGTTCAAGGAGGAGGGAGGCAGGTGGGGTGTGGAAAGGGTTAAAAGAGGAGAGGAGGAAGCAGCAGGCAGGTATGGAGGTGAGGAAGCCATATTTAATTATCCAAAGTTTGAAAATTATTTTAAAAACATGTGTTTTTTGTTGGGTTTAGTTGTATGAATGTAACAGACTTTTACTGTAACAATGATTGGGAAGAAAAATAAAAGAATTTGTCTCACCTAAGATAGCCGTTGGCACAAAGGGATCTGCTCAAACGAGTGCAGAGGTTGGAGGGGAAAAGAACGGCAATGAATAAAAAACATAAAATCAATCCAAAATCAAAACAAACACTGCAAAACCAAAATTATACCAATAATTTTTTTGTCTAGTTTCAAGTTCAAATATTTGAAATAAGAAAAAAACTAACCACCAAGTAACTTTTCAGAAAGATATATGAGTTTTACTCAAATCAATAATAATGTTTTAGATAAATAATTCCTTAAGATTGATTTTTTAAAAAGTACTAGTTCCATTGGCAGATTTTTTTCACTTATAACATGGGAAAAATGTTATATGAAGCAATCTGTCAGTGGAACTAGAATGGTTGTTTTTAAAATCACTATTAAAGACAATGATTAAACGTAAGTTTCTATATCTTGCTGAAAGTTAGTTTAGTCTTTTTGAAGTGTGATAAGAAAGTAGATCAGAAATACTTGGTAATATTTTGTGTTTTTGCAGTGAACAAATATGTCCTTTTTCCTGGTTTCTCGCCAAACAATACAATGAGAAATAGATTATGATTTTTGGAAAAGCTAATTATACAGCAAGTTTAGCTGATTATGATTCTAACTGACCTTTCCTCCATCTAATCAATGGGCTGTGAAGTAATTACAAAAGACACACAATTATGGGTATTCTCTGCAGAAACTCAATCGAACATTTAATAATCCATCTTGGTGAGCTGCTATAAAACATGAGCAGGGATGTAGCAGGGTGAAAACCCATCAAAACTTAATCTGTCTGCTTTCTTGTTGTGCAAGACCCTTAAAAAAAGCATCTAAATATGTTGGATAGGTTTATGTTGCAGGATCAGCTTGTAAATTATTTTAAAAATGAAGAAAATGTGAAACTCATTAAAACTTGTGTAAAAATGCTGTCTCTTATTAATCTGTTGTGACACTCAATTTTCCTGATTTTATTAACTTAATTTGTCAGCTTGGCTGTTCAGGCTGCAACAGAGGCATTTTTTTGGTTTATGATTTAACAGAGAAAACGGTAATATGATTACCTGGGTAGTACGAGTTTGTGGGGATGGACGATGTCAGAGTGTTGGCTTTTGGCAGCGTGAAGGAGGAAGGGGATGACCCAGCTGCAGATGAAGCAAAACAGGACAAATTCATAACTAATGTAAGAAAAAAAACAAAAACTTACGAGTTTCAATGTGGCTTGTAAAAGTACACATATTTTTTTTATGTATTTCAGTGAAAGATTATATGCAAAGATAATAGAAAACAGCAGGCAAATATAAATTGGAAGAAAAATCACTTGGTTTTCAAAATTTCTTACAACCAAAAATCTGAAAAATGTAGCATAATTCTGTCCTCGCTATATTTATGCTGAGATTAATTTACACACACGTTAATTCTGTTCAATAATTTGCTGACTTCTGACGGCAGTGTGTTGCAATGAATTTTATTTAGGGCTAACATGGTAAAGGGGTCTAAATACAATTACATGCCACACAGAAAAATCTATAATTTTCCAATACATTCCCAATAAAATACATCAGAAGAAATGTTCAAATACTGTAAATATGCACTGATCATACTGTAAAAAAAAAAAATCAAATGTCTTACCTTCAGATAAAAAATACTTTAAGAACATTTTATTTCCCTTCTGCTAGATTATTGTGTTTACAAATATTTCTGAGACCCTGAAAAAACTGAATTTCAATGCAGAACCCTCAAAGGGACCAGAAACCAAGAGTGAAATGACTAAAATTTAAATATTTGTACGATTCAAAATATTTTTAATGCTCTTGAATTTGCGTTAAATACTCTTGAATATAGTTTTATTTTGACATACTGTGGAATTATTATTCAATTTCCCTTTAGAAAGTCCTAACTGCCTCCTCAGACTGGATTTTATCATTTTTCTGCTCAAATTCTCTAATTTTTTCAGTTCCTGAAACCAAAAAGCAGACACAAAGCTGCTGTAGTGCTGGAACAAACCCTCCACCACGACACTTTGTCCTTATTTCTCTGGGTTCTGTTTTGCAGGCACTGCAAGGAGGGTGATTAGAGTCAGGAACTGCACTTATAGCCCTGCTGTCCTCTGCCCTGTGGGACCTACAGACTCCGTCTCTCCACCTGAGACACGAGCAGCACGTCCATTTTGTTATGTTGTCCACATACAATGTCAAACTTCCATGTAAAATGACTTTCAAACTTCAAAAAGTTGAATTTTTTCCACTTTGTGAACTAAGTTAATTAAAATGACATCTATCAATAAAACACGGATAGATGGTGTTATCAAAGTATTACTGGATACAAACAATAAGTAGCAGAAAAGAGCAGTTAAGTTTGATAGTATCTGTTTTATACTTGCTAACATTGACTGACATTATGTTGATAGTGGTAAATAAACAGTGACACAGTTTATGTTTATGTTGTTAGCACTGTAGTTGAAGCTACAGTGCTAACAATAATAATAATAATAATAATAATAATTTTGAACTTTCAGATATGCATTTGAACTGCTTTTTTATAGAGGACGGGGTGAAAATACAATTTAAAGTTTCAAAAACATTCAAAACAAGTCTGAATTTATTGTGAATCTCTTCCAAACCATATAAACATATAATATACTCAGATAAATGTACACACCTCACTTTTGGAGCCACAAACAGGCTTCTAGTGTAATTCTGGCTGTATTTTGTCTCTTTGTCTACTCCTATTAGACATGGTAGTGTTCATTTAAATTGGTCTGCTCCCTGGCACTGAGCCTGGATTTAAGCATATTCAGTCATTTTGGTACAATTCCAGAAGCTTGATCTTAGCCTGCTTTAGCTTGATTTTGTTTCCAAAAGCAGTTTTGATGGGTGTTTAGGACCTTTGTCCTGTAGCATCTGTCTACCTGGACAGAGAACATCTGTTTTTCCAAAACTATTTGTGTTAAAGAAGGTTATTATGTAAAATAAACATTTTTAAGCTTCATATGATACTATAATGTAATTTCCGCATTAAAACATTCCTGAAATGCTGCTTTGATTCTTTCATGCATGTTTGAAAATTTCTTGAAATCTCCCATGGCAACCATTACAGAGTGCCTAAACGTTTAGTGCAATTTCTGGAATGCCAATAACAATTTTTTATCTCACTATTGAGAAGGTTATGAATCATTCCTCACATGTGTTTTTCAAATGATGTTTTCAGTTGCATTGGTTCAAGGAACACAGTCAAATTTGCCAATAATTTTCACTCTGGGTGAATTACAGAAGAGAATAATTCAAACTTATGCATCAAATTCTTGATTTTAAAAACCATTAAATCTTAATGTTGACTTATATTTTCCCTGAAAATAAAAAGATGAGTTCAATGCCTCATTAACAGTCCTAATGACTGCATGGAACCCGAAATTCAAAATCTATTTTCTCATTTGATTGTTAGAAAATGGCCATCACAGCAAATTTAAAATAAAGCTCTTAAGTATCCAAGAAGACAAATAAATGACTTGTGCATGCAGTCTTCAGATAGAAAATAACCACAGTGCGTATGTGGGCTTATATGTAATGTTTATTTAAGCAATTAGGGTGCTGTCAGTTTCTCTCTGGATTGCCATCGTCTTCTCATCCTACAGCAACAACCGTTGAGCGTAGCACGGTTTGGTTTTGAGGACAGTATGTTCAGGAATATAATGTGTCATGTGTAATGTTTTCAGCCTAAATGACACTCGTGACAGTAATGTAAGGTCACAGAGTCAGAAGACTTCACAATGACAGGCAAAGTGCAAAATGAAGCAGTTAAATCATTTACGCTGGCAGACAGAAGGGCCAGATTTGAACAAGTATCCTAACAGACAGTTAATCAAGGTCAGAGCATCTTTGGGGCTCAGCACCCAGGGAGGAGCAGAAACAGAGGCTATGGTTGGGGTTTTTAATCTGATGGTTTTGGGGCTGGGATTATAGCAGGTCAAGCTCCGGGTGAACAGATTTAGCTCAGCTGTCTATCAACAACATAACCTGAGGAAAACTAATAGGTTTGCAGCAAGAGAGCAAATGTAGTGTGTTTACTTTGGTTGGCAGGTGGATTGGACACAGCACGGCGCTGAGTTTATGACCTGAAGACAGACTTCTGGCTGTCTAATGTTTGCTGATAAGCTCTGAGGTCTGGTTTGGGATTTGATGATGGCTTAATTATTGATTTAACTACCAGACTCCAAGCAGACTGTTAACAAGGATTTTCTAAAGAGTTTTTACCATTAAACAAGCAATGGTAATTCTAGAGGAACATTTAAAACAGTCAGATCTGAGAAAAGATTGATATCAGATTTGACATCAAGAATCTTAACGTCTACCTTAGTGATTTTACAAAAACAAAGATAAACCAGAGCACTTACATGGAGCCATCTTACCTCGGCCGTTCAGGGTGAGGGTGCACTCACTCCGGCCATTGAGCGTGAGCGCGCATTCGCTGCGGGTGTTCAGGGTGTGGTTGTGCGTGTCCATGAAGGACAGCGCCTCGTCACAGTTGGTGCCCTGCTCTGTGTAGTTTTTGTCCATGGAGTTGACCATAACCGTCATCTCTTGGCGGGTGCTGTTCAGTGTCTCCTTTCGCTTCTTGGCCAATTTCCTTTGTGGAAGGGGAAACAAACAAAAAGCATACGATCAGACCTAAGTGGATGTAATGACCCCCAAACATCCAAATTGATCTGATATGAGGCCGGTATCCTCATTGATTACAATGACTAATCAATGTAATGAGATGGCTGGGATAATCTACCCTGGGCTGAGCCACATTAGTTTTTATTTGGCTTATCCAAGCTGAGGAAAGTATAAATCCTTAGGAAGGTTTGACACTATAACCCAAATATATCAGTGGCCCTGATGATTTAAAATTAGCTTATATTATTTTGGGGCAGACGTATTAGAGCTGTGAACACTGAACTGAAACAGTCAACCTGCTTATACTGACCCACTTCAAGTTGATGTGTTATAGCAAGCAAGCAGGTCCCAGTTCAACCAACATTAAAGCTTTGTATTCAGACAAATCCACACAAAGGTGCACACAAATACAATTCATTCATAATACGTAAAAGCTATTGAAAAATTTGTTTTATTCGCATCTCGAAACAAAGCAGAGTCGTGTCCTTTGTGTGATCTATCCTGCACAAGAAATGTTTTTTGGTCTTTAAAGACCAATGTTTTTGTTCAGATTACTGAACAACAGGGGTCACAACCTCCTATGATTTTTACTTCAGGCTGTTAGACAATAACTTCTATTGATTTCCTTTGGGCATCATAATATTCTTGTACAGAGATGCCTTTTATTGATTTCTCAGGCTGCAAACCATGAGGCACAAAAATGTTTGCTTTTTTTGTACATAGTCTAACCTCTCTGTGAGTTCATTCCTTCCTTAAAAACTGAAAAACTGACTGGTCCAATTTAAACCACATGCTTAAGATTATGGGGACTATAAATCCTATAGGTATGTGTATCATGTTTTTGTGGCCCAACTTAAAAGATGCAAATTTACGATAACTGGTAAATTAAGATGCTACACGCCAGCATGCTAGCTAACACGTTCGACTTAAAAGTTGTGGCAATGACAATAACATTATGGAATTACTCAATATCATGCCAGGATTTGAATATTTTCTGTCTACACTGATGAAGACTGACACAGCATACTGATTTCCTGGGATAGCTCCAACCGCTGTTCAGTCTGACCAACTTTCTGTCATTAATTCATCATTTTTTCATTGAATTTAAAGGCAAAGGTACATTTCTCTCTCTTAACACAGAAGAAGCACACTGTCTATTTACACCCTTCATCCCGATATACATTCTTTACAAAATAGAAGCAGAAACAGACTGATTGGACTTGATGTTTGACTATGTGTTTAATGTTTGACTAAATACACCAACATATGTGTTAAAAACATTTTTATGATCAGATTTTATTTAAGATGGCTTTTAGTCAATAAAGATGTTCACTAAACCAGTAATTCTCAGTGCAAAAATAAACTCACACTTCAAATTTTACTAATTAATTTTGGTTTAGTTTCTAGTGCAAATATTTTAAGACTTATTAGTCTTCAAATTACAGCGTGAAGACTAAATTTGCTATCCATTAACCCAGTTAAAAGCCTCCTGAAGCTGACCCCAACCTTTGACATTATTGTTATGGTATTTTGGCAATAAACGCTGCCTTACTGTGCCACCCGATGAGACAATTTTCATATAACTTTATGCACAATGTAGTAAAGAAGTGGGGCAAACAGCATGAGAACTGAAGTAATAGCCATATCTGATGTCTGCCGCTGCTCCGTAGCTGGAAGGGAGCAAGCGGTGTAAAAATTAACAATGGCAACCCTCACACTGATTCTCGCACTTTGTTACTCTCTGCGTGACCCCCTTTCCCTATCTGAATTGAAGCCTCCCTGGCGGACAACTGCTGTCTAATGATGCTCTCCTGCTGCTTTGTTTTCGCAAATCTCCTCTGTTTATTCAATTTTGTCACTGTCTCATGCCATATGGCAAAAGACTCCCGCTGCCTTCAAACAGCCATTTGCTCTGAAGGCCACGACGTGAAGCTAATAGCGGATCCATTCTTCAGAAAGCCGGGTGACAAAGTAGTTACATTTTCCCAAGCTGGACTCACTTTTTGTCTTTAATCTGCAATTAGAGCCAGGAACAAAATGGCAATCTTGTTGCTCTTTTTTTCCATTATATCTCCATAATGTAGTAAGGAGTGAGGAGGGGAGAGGTTAGCTCCATGTACCCCAGGCGATATTGAGACTGATTCAGCACTGTGTGCACTCATGGAGGAGACTATTAAGAACTATTGTGAGGCTGGTTTTAAAACTGTATCATTGTTCTTATTCCCACAAAGACTTGGATTTCCTCTTTTCCTGGCCTGCGTGACAGTTGAAGCGAGAACACTGAAGATAAATGAGGCTGCACAGGCACCAGTGCCAAAAATGAGGAAAG
Source organism: Poeciliopsis retropinna (assembly GCA_010277075.1). NCBI lineage: Eukaryota > Metazoa > Chordata > Actinopteri > Cyprinodontiformes > Poeciliidae > Poeciliopsis > Poeciliopsis retropinna. The sequence continues at coordinate 6,523,702 of VMRM01000021.1, forward strand.
CGCCAGTAATACTAGGATGTTTGCAAGGCACTGTGGGTGTTAGATGAAGATTAATTGGCATGCTATTCTTTCCTCATTTGTGGAAGGGAAGAAAAATTAACGATAGAAGACTATAATACTGAGTCTGATATGCAAAGAGAGATAGTGAGAGGAAGTTTACAGTGGATTGTTTGTTTAAGTTGATAAATGTACCCATTTATAATATCTCCGGTTGGTTATTGCAAAGAGATCTTAACAAGCAATTTAAAGTAGCAACTGCTGAACAATAAAACAAGATATTTTCCTATTGAATAACATGCATTTTCATTTGGAAAATGAGACAGCAGAAATGTTTGCAGACATAAAGCGTGAGCCACCACTTCAGGTAACTATTACTAGGCAATTCTCACTAGAAGATGAGGATTCAGTACATGACAGGCATGGCATATCTAGGATCTAAGCAAACTGGACTCATACCTCGATAAGTTCACCAAAAAAAACATAAAAAAGTAAGCAGATTTTCTGTCAGAATGCCAGGATGTCTGTTCATTTGGAGTTTAACATGGCTGCAACTTCTAACAGAGGAGCTTCAAAACCTTAAGCTCAGCATGGTGGGACTAATTTCAGCGTCAAAATGGCCTAAACCTTGTGACATTGTAACAAAGAAGGCTTCATTAAATGATCCGGATAAACATCAGACGTGGACGTTGGTTTTATTTGACTGACGTCCAGCAGGGAGGAGCAACAGAAGCATCTTTGATTAACTCAGTGGGGGGATTCCAGTGGCTGTGTGTACTGAGCTTTATTTCAAACCTCCCTCCAATCATGTTTAAACTATGCCATGCAATCATTCCACCTGTTTGCCTGGATACTTTGTAGCCATTTTAACAGAAAAATGGTCATTTTCACCGAATGCCTCTAAACGTAAATGTTGTCCAATTAAAAAGTACCTAGCAATATGAGTGTTGGGTACATTTTTCACTTTATCGTCACACCTAAATGTTTCAGATCATCTAGAGTAAATTCCAAATGTGGTTTTCAAAACAACAACCTGGCTCTGTACCTGAAGAAGACATCCTCACTTCAAGTCATAAATTAATGTTCATTAATCACCTTTTATTGTAAAGCTGCGTTCCCTAAATGACTCCAATAGAACCAATCTGACTGCATGAAGTATGGATCTCCCCCCCAAACAAACAACTCTGAAGAACAAATGAGAGAGGTTTTGACATTTATCTGCCCGGAAAGCCATTTCAAAGATTTCGGGACTCCAGAGATTTACACTGACAGTAATTATTCATAAATCAAGAAAAGGTGAAATGGTAGTGAACCTTTCCATGATACCAAAATTACTCAGAGTGCATCAACAACTCATTTAGGAGGTAATAAAAACAGCAAAATAAAAACAGAAGATTATTTAAAGCAGGGATTTTCAAAGTATGGAGTACGCCTTCCCTCCTGGGTGCGGCAGGAGGGAAAAAATAACCCAGAAAAAAATAACTGCGTACATTTAGCCAACTTAAACAAGCCCAAGCCAGAGACCATATATGTATGCATATATATTTTTTGTGTACCTAAAGCTACGGTGAGTGATGATTCTGGGCCAATCAAAATTAAATAAAAATGACCATGACTATTTAAAGATTGTCTTCTACTGGGCTGGATCTGAAGATGCTTCTCTTCCACAGTGAGGTCTGCCAAGAGGTGCTAGCTCACGGCATTTTGAGACGATGACGACTCTGGTGTCATTTTGTGATCAAGCACCAAGTATGATGGACAAGTCATATGAGTTTTTCTTGCAAATAGTTAAATGGACTGCAGTCACAGCAAAAAGTAGTTAATATTTTACCACTGTAAGTGACATGGCATCTGAGGCATCATATCATGTGGTGCTATACAGAGCTAAAGCAAATAAACCCCACAATATAAGTGAAATATATGAACGGAAAATCAAAAATAGCAACAAAAACCCCCCCGAAAACTTTACACATATTTATTTAATTATTTATTTATAATTAAATAAATAATTTAATTATAAATAAATAATTAATAATTTATTTATTTAAATTATAAATAATTTAAAAAACATATTTATATGTTTTTTTTACATTTCTACCAAATATCTATAAGAGTTTTTCACAAGATTCTTCACTGGCTCAATTAATGTCATTGTTTTATAGCATCTACTATAGATGCTATTAAAAAAAAATAGCATCTATGGTAGAATTTCAAGATAAAACACGATGATGGCCTCAAGTACAGTAGATTGTAGAAAACATCATGGTCCAAAAAATATTTTGTGGACAGCTGAAATAAAAGTGGAACTTTTCTAGAAGATGTCTGCCTTTGTGTAAAACTAGCAGAGCACTGGTGTTGATAGTTTGATGGTTCTGGACTGCTTCACTGCTGCCGGGCCTGAATATCGAGCCATAATTGATGGACTCATGGATTTTGGTCTCTAACAGAAAATCCATAAGGAGAATGTCGGAGCTTCCCTTTGCGATTCAAAGCTCAACTGCAAATGAGTTATGTAGCAGAAGGATTTGGAGTGGTCCAGTCAAAGTCTGAAATTAAATCTGATTAAGATGCTTTAGCATGACCCTAAATGGGTTGCTTAAGCCTGAAAATCCTATTATGCGCTGAATAAAGTCAATTCCCCAAAGACAAAAATAATCAAATCCAACAAAAAAGCAACTACTGATAAGAAAAACATCTGTAAAAGGGCAAATACATTTTCACTGCATTGTAAAAGCAGCATTCCCTGTAGGTCAGCATCCCTCAACGATATAATACTGCTTATGTTTGATAATGCTGTTTTTTTTTTTTTACCAGATCAATTCTTGCACAGCACCCCCTTGGCCTGCTCGAGGTGCTTTCTTTTTTCTTCTACCTCATCAAGATGCAGAGCCTGTAGGTTCAAAACTCTTCGAGGCTTGTACCAATTAATACAATTCTCACCACATGTTCAACTTGTAAAGTTTAATGAAGGTGTTTGCCTCGAGCACTTTGTCTTAAACATTGCTACATTAAGTACAACCCTCTTCCTGTCACCTAGTGCAATGGGAGTGATTATTAAAACTGACATATGGAAAGATGGTAGTAATGTCGGAATAATGAGTTATATGTGGGTGAAATTGCAAACTCTTCAATTTCTACATAAAGCCTTATTTTAGGTAGAGGAAGGCATATGTTTTTTTTAGCATTTACACACATTATCTCATTTTCAAAAGGTTGTCAGTACCTGGAATCTATGAACTGACTATTTATTTTAAATAATATGTTTTAAATAAGTTGATACAGTGCACCCTGTGTGATATTCACAGGGCTTAGGGACCAAAACTGCCCCAAAAGTAACTAAAAGCAGTGAATACTACACACCTCCTCTAAAAACACTGACTATAACTGCCTATTTTAATAGTTAAAACAAAACTATCTTAATATGCATTAATATAGGTAGTAAAAATTGTGTCACCACTACTGTAGAAGTTAGTATTTACAGTCTTCCTTATCTCTACTTTTGGGGCTACAGCCAATCAGCAACAAGTAAAATGAATAGCTCTCCTGGATTGGCTGGTTTGTAAATGTCAGCCAATAGCAAGTTCGGTAGCTCTGTGTCTGTATTTCATCTTCCCAACCTGAATTTTCTTGAAAATATGTTAATGATATGTTGTATAAAAAGGCAGAATTTGGAGTTACATTCCACAGTCAGTATATGAATCTGTAAATACTAAACTGTAATTAGGTGGAAGTCAACTTTATAGCAGAAACATTTTCTCTGTTCCCAGTGGAAATTACTTAACATTCAGTGCAAGAATAAGTTTATGAGTTAGAGTGTCTAATACTTTATGGCTCTATTTAACCAGAGTAACAGCCATTATCCACAAACAGAAAACATATGGAACAATGGTGAACTTTTCTTGGAGTGGCCGGTAAAGTAAAATTATTTCATGAGAAATTTAAAATGTTCGTTATTCATTTAAGTAACGCCTTTCTTCAGTTGTAGTTATTACATCCCTACATAATATTTTACATATGTATCTTAAAGGGCAAACAAACATGCATTCCATGATACATCTAAAGACTCTATAACCACATCACATACCTAAAGTTTAGGAACAACAAGAAAATACAGACAGCTGATTGAGAGAGTGGCACACTAAGTGTGTTTTAACTGAACTTCACTGCTACTTGATGGATGAATCCAGTTCTCATGGGAATAAAGACCCAATCACAACTCCTGCCCTGTGCCAATTGATCTTTCTTGTCCCCCAGCAGCAGCATGCAAAGCAGCCGGTGTAGCCACCTGATTAAAAGGCAGTCATATATTTGATCGAACATGTAACCGCATTCCTAATGAGCGCTCTGACTGATGTTGTGATGGGCGCGGGGCCTCAGTCACCTCTGGCGGTAAACCCAAAGTGCATATTTTTTGGCCGACCGTAGGATGTTCTCATGGCTTTAAGTGACTTTGATGAATGCGTCGGAACATTAATGGGTTTCATCAATCATACACGTGTTGCCAGTTTATGACTGGCAACACAGTTCCCATCAGAGCTTTGGATGAGACGCAGGAGAAAGTCCAAAAGATAGACTGCAATTAATAAAGCAACACAAACTTTGGGTGTGTGTAACATGTTTGCTAAATTTGACTGGCTAACTGAACGAAGACTTAAATGCAATATTTATTGTATACATTGTTTGGCATTAATGTTGTCCTATTTGTATATCCGGACTTGCCCATTTACATTTTTTTGATCCACATGAATGCAATAAAACAGCTTCTTATGCTGTAGTTCTTCTGTCAATCATTTTAACATTCAGATCTTGAAAGACGTAAATAAATTTGCAATGGCCTTTAAATTTCTTGTTGCTGATCAGTTCACCACTGCATTTTCCAATTTTAAATGCTTTTGATTGTTGGATTTCACAATATCAATACAAAAAAGACTAAGCTGAAGGTGATGGTTGCAAAAGGATTATAGCTTTACAAAACTCAAGGATTTCTTTTGTCATAACTTGCTTTCAAAAGCAACCTGTAGGAACATTTTGAAAACACTTGATACAAGCACAAGTTAGTAGAGGTAAAACTATTATGCCTGAAAACACACAAAGTAGACCCAAAATATTTAGTTTACTACAAACAACATTCTTGTATACGTAGTATAAAGTAAGTTTTCACATCTTTACTTATCTTCATTTTCCTAAAATACCAAATAATATTGTTTTGGAAGTTAACCCAAGAAAAGTCAGTCAAAAATGTCAGTGTGAACTGAAGGTTCACACAGTAAAATAATCAATGCACTATCTGATGTGATCAGCTGGGTTTCTTTAGATAGAAACTTTTTAAACTACTTCGAATAATTAACTGAGCTTATTGTACAGTTTGATTTACACCCTGACCCTTTAATGTTAGCAAAGTGTTTCCACTACACTCCCTGGTTTGTGTAGAACATGCATGAACAAGCAACATGGCTGTGTTAACATTGTAAGCAGTTTTATAAGATTTGCCACAAGAGGTTAACCTCTGTAAAGCACTTCATGTAACACTTATGGGAATAAAGTGCTCTGTGAAACAATGTTAAGCTGATTGATTGACAAAGAAGCACCAACCACTACACTTATTAAAGTAATGCTGTTTTAAAACGAGTTAGTAGACTGTAAGTGTTAGAGAGCTGACTGCAGCTTCTACTTGAGCAACATGAGCCTGTTGTAAATGGAGATTTATATTCTAGCCAATAAACTCTCTTGAAAACCACAGCAACATTTGTCCTATGTCTTTGTTTAAGTCTTCACATCATAATTAAAATAGAGTAATGTTGCAAACAAATGTTGCTTTGTTGAGCACATTCCACATATACAGCTCAAGAAAACAATAAGATCCCACAGCACTGAACCCCATTGAAAACTTCATGGTTCTTCCATCAAATAATGATTTCTGAACGCTTCCTGAGTTAAAACATTAGTATTGTTGTTTCTAAATGAATATAAACTTGTTTTCTTTGCATTGAGGTTTTTGTTGTTTTGACCATTTCTCATTTTCTGCAAATAAATACAAAATTTTTGCTTGAACTTCGGAAACGTGTTGTCAGTAGCTCATAGAATAAAATAATGTTAATTTTACTCAAACATAAACCTTTAAAAAATAAAACACAAACTGATACTTTTAAGGGGTCTCTTAATTTTTTCCAGAACTGTAGATTTTAACATTTTGTGTGAATTTTATTATCTCATCCAACTGTCATGTGTTAAATAAAAATCTGGGGGGACGCCTGCTGAAAAACTTCTTGAAGGAGCGAGAAAATCCCACAGTGTAACCAGAAATGCTTCAATTTCAGCAGATGTTTTCCTAAACTAACAGAACAACACAATGTAACACCAGTAGCGTGAAGAGTCCTGACCCCTCTTATTCCTCTTTTCACGCTAAGCGGCATTTGTTTTTCACCTTAAAACTGTAAACCTATGCTCTCCTTAATAAATTGCATGATGTAAGGACATCTGTATCCAATAATAAAACAGCAAACAATGCTATGCTTCCTTTTTTGACTATTTGACAGCCAAACAATCTCTCCCTGCACAGTTACGGCCATTGTGCTCGCTCATGGCTTTGAAGACGCCACTCTGCTAAGTCATTGGGGCTTTGTGTTCCAAGACAGCTGTGATCTAACATGAGTGACACGCCGAGTATTCAGAGTAGTATTATCTCCAGGTGTATTCTGAGATGTTCTTTGATGTGAGTCAGCCTCCATTCTTTTCTCTGATCACAGCCCATCTCAAGACAGATTAGTCGGCATCCATCACAAAGGCCATGCAGAGGGGAGCCGACGAGCTACGGCGGGGAAGGCAGAGCCGCAGAATAAGCTTCTTTACCATTAAATGGTGTGATGTCAAATCATCTGTATATTTTTCGTAAGAAGCAAATTGGTTGGGGCTATTGTTTTATGACGTTAGAGGCATGGAAATAAAAAAAGCAGCTAATCCTACTGGCTAAAGACACAACTGCACCATCACCATAGAGAGTCAATGGCATGGATATGCATCAAATACCAAAAAAAAACATGCGTTGAACATAAGCAAAAAAGGATGTTGGGGGTAAAGAAAAATTAAAAAATGATCACATGCAGATTGAGTTTAATCAATATGGTCAAAATATTTGCTCATGCTTAAATTTCTGGGGAAATAAATGTGGTTAGCTCCACACAGACTTATTTATCGTGTCTTAGTAGGTCGGGAAATATTTGGACAAACTTACTGAAGTCCTGCACAGAACTGAAGTATAAAAGTGCTGTGATGGGCACCTCAAAAACTGCAGTTTTGACAAGTCAACAGAGATGAAACCACTGGAGGCAAATGAAAAATTCACACTCAGTAAAAATGCATCAGTAGCTGCATTGATTTTTTTTTTTTTCATCCTCGTTTCATAAGATAAGTTTGGCAGTTGGACAATCATTAAGGCAGCAAGCTGAGCTTCATCCCTTCTTAAACAAACTTCTGTAAAATGCAACAGAAATTATGTCAGTAGCAGCATTCCAGTGTCAGGTTTGTAATTGCGGGGGCGTAGCGGCGCCTGTCTGCTTTTCGTCAGAAGTCGTGCCAATGTGACATACAGTATGATGTGCTCATAGCGTGGAGATGCATTGGAGTGGCATATCCCATCCTTCCAGAAGAGATTACAGCTGGGCCTCTGTAATAGCTCTGGGCAGGAGGTGGATGACATGGCTCTTTGCATGCATGAGGGAAACAGCGTGTGGGTGAGAAGCATGGCACTAACATTACACAAAGTGGTTACTTACAGGTAGTAAGTGTAGGAGTGATAGGTTCTTCTGCCGAGAGGGGTGGTGGTAGGATTTAAGCAGTGGTGGAGGAGGTGGGGAGGGGATGGAATGAAAAGGAAAGAAAAAGTAAAAATATATTAATGTTTGAAAAAAGAGTAGAAATGAACAAAATCAGATATGGTGGCACACGTGGAGGTAAACCAGTGATTGTGAGGGCAAAGGTGATTGCTTGGAGTCATGTCTTGTTCAGTAATGGGAGTCTAAGTAAAGTTCAGAGAAGTTTAACTGAAGTGAAACTAATCCCTTTTTTTAATCAACATGTCATTTTATACACTTATAAAGAGAATTACCATATCTGACCTCGGAGGTTAGAACCTAATGAGTGACTCAAATGTCTAAACACAACTCTGATTCCCTGGTTGGTGACGGTAAATTAGACAAAATTCAACCAACGGAGTCTCCTCCATCTCCGGTTTGATTAAGACTAATTGAAAACAATTCCATTACTTGGTGCTGATTTTCACACCCACCCACTGATTGCTGAGCTACACAAACAGGGCCATGCTGTGAGAAATGGAACCTATATCACCAGCAGGAATAAACATGGTGAACATGGTGCTGATATTGCAGTAAATGACACAGATCTGCCTTCCCAGCCATCTACGTTTACCCGATCTACCGTACAACTGGGCGCTTATTAATCCTTAAACATTTTCACATTTTGTCACATTACAACCATACACTTCAATATATTTGTCATGTTTTGGTTTGGAATACTTTTTTTCATTTTAAGCTAACAATTTAATACACTTTTCCACAATTTTATCTCTGATTTGTCTGTTTCTAGTAGACTTTATTTCAGGGTGTCAAAGTAGTGCGCCACATCTTTCAGATTTCATACACAATTCTTAATTTTCCTTTCACTTCAAAGTTGTGTACTACTTTGCATTGGTCAACCACATAAACATACAACGATGTTTGAAGGTATAACATGACAAAATGTGAAAACAATTCAAGAAAAATGAATTTTTTAAGACACTTTGAACTAAAGATATACAATCAAAGAAGCAGCTTACACCCAACCCAGGCCAAACTTCAGAAAGATACTGCAGAAAAGTAATTCATATCCATGGAGGAAATATCTACAAAAACTGATAGAGTGTCATTTCAAACCTTTACTTTGGACAAAAGGGGGCTGATATTTGCTGAGCATTAGTTCCCCTTATTAGTGGGATTTGTGCAGTGGGTATCTCTAGAGTATGGGGTCCAAGAGCTAATGTAAACTTTGCCTTGAGCTATGCAGCCAGGATCTTTTTCCTTTTGAGCCTCTCATCTTATTTTCTTTCTTATCTTCTCTACGCCTCCTCTTCACACCACAACGTTCGAAAAACATTTTTTCCCCTCTATTCCCACTCTAGTATCACTGAAGTGCTGCACATTTGTTTGAGGGCGCCATAGAAATGTATTAATTTTTCATGCCACACTTGTGTCCCGTGGATGTAAACAGCGCAAATGGGCCGTATCAACATTATCAAATTAATTTTTTATGACGCCACTGATAATGCTGCCATTTTGAGGAAGAAACATGGGAAATAATAAAAAAGGAAAATGCTTACTTTGTTGCATGTTGCAAATGAGTTTAACCCCATCTACACAAATTTGAAATTGTATTTAAATGAGTAAGGAAGACAAAAAGAAAAACAGCTTACCTTTTCTTCATGAGGAGCACCACGCCTAAGAAGATGATGACGAAGAGGAGGATACCAGCGATGACGCCTGCAATCTTTACAGTGTGGTCCGTTTGCTTCTCTGGCTCAACCGCGTCAGGTTTGTGAGTGGCTGCTCCTGAAAAACATCACAATGTATAAGGAGGCACTCACTGGAGACAAATTAAAGAGCAGAACTATCAATTAAAACCTGTTTAAAGTGCTGTCACAGTTTGTCCTTTCCTGCCATTTTCTCTAATTCTATATCAGGAGGTAGGGTGTAGTAAAAAAAAGATCTTATAGTCAGGTCTTTATAAGCTGAATTAACCAGAAAATAGACCAGTTCCATTTCTGTGTTAGCCACTCATACTAAGATGTCTGAATTTTTATCAGAGCAGACAGAAAGTCTGCACTGCATTGCATGAGACTAACAAATGTTATCGTCTTTTTTTTTTTTTTTTTTTTTTTGCTTAGACAATGGAGTTAACATGTCCAAAAAAAATCTGATCCCATCTTTCTTGGATGGAGATCAAATTATGTAGGCTATAGTATCAGTTGCAATGTTGTAGTGTAACTGAATGTAAAGCTGTGCATCACCTTATCATACTAAAATTGCAATGCTTAGGGACAAAGAATCCCCAAGAGCACAAATAATCACCTGTAATAGTGAACGATTTGGAGTATTGTAGCCAATCACCAATCAAGAACTTTAAGAAACCTGAGTTTAATTTTATTCTCCTTTGACTGATTTTTAATTGCTTTTTCCAATTTTATATTTTTTTCCTGCAAATGGTCTGATTTTTTTAAAATATTTTTTTTAAAAAGGATTATTTTTTCTCACATATCTAACAGCAATTAAGTTTTATCAGTACAAGACAGCTATGAAGAGCTGAGACCTCCTCTCCATAGAGTTTGTGCACAGTCAGTTGCAGTGAGTAAAATGTAGGAACCATAAATACACACAAATAAGTAAAACAAAACAAAAACTGAAAGTGACTTCCAACTGTCCCAAAGACTCCACCTTTAGCTCTGTCCTTTGTGGACTATCGGAAATCTGTGGACAAAGCTGCACCACTAGAGATAAGTGTGTACCTACTTTACCCTTGGTTAATCATATTTGGGGCTAATAGTTCTTAGGCTGTGGAGAAATGCACAATGCAGGGAAGAAAAGATAATACCCAAGAAGATAAAAATGCTAAAAAAAGAACCAAAACACTAAATATCAGCCTGGGAAGAAATAGTCCACATAAGACGCACAAGAAGATCTGAGTTCTATTAAAAAGCAGCTTTTTTAACAGCATTTGTTTCTTGGGAAATGATAAGAAGTGCTTGAAAAACAAAAAAATTGAAGAATCCCAACCGTCCACCTGAGAAACACCATTATTCCTTGTCACCGGTCGTAAATTTAGAAAAATAAATGGTCATGTCAACCAAATCTTCAGGTGAGATTCCCATTTTCTTTCCCTCTTAAAAAAAAAGAGTAGATATCCATCCCAGGATAAATTTGACATATTGTTTCAGCTCTGTTGTGCCGTTATCAGCAAGATTTATTTGAAAAATAGATATAATTTTAGGCAAAACGGTGAAGGATTGCCAGACTGTGAAAGACATCATGTCAGGAGTGATGGAGGTGATTTTGTCCCCAAACATTGTTTCACACTAATCTCACAGAAATGTTGTCATCGTCAAATCCCCGTCTGAGCTTCGAAAAAGCTGAAGGTTCATCCACTATTCCTATGATTTAGCTGCAGAAGATCCAGGATCTCTGCTCAGCAAGGAGGAACTGGGCAGATTTTGAATAGTTACTCTTTAGCATAATTTTGTATGCTTGCAGTTGTCACAACTAACAACCAACACTCACCTAATCTGCCTAAAAATAATGAGAAATATTCATGAAGCAGGATTAACTCCTGTCAGAAATCTTCTATGGTGAGTAATCAAAACAACAATCACTCCTCATGCAGGCTTTTCATGTCCACTAAAACAGAGGAGATGAAGGTAGAAAAAATTCTTTGAATGCCTCTGAGTTAATGATAATGCTCTGATGCAAATTACAACAGAATAATAAAAAACTGCACACATGCATTTGTTTTGTTTCTCTCCTGTTGAGGGAGCTGTGAGTGCAATCACTTATGTGAGAGAGTGTCTTTGGGCCTGACCTGTTAGCTGGTTGTCCCCGGCCGCTGGGGCGATGCGGATGTAGGGGGTGGTTAGCTGAGTCACGAGTATCGCAGCTGAGTAAAGTCAGTGGATCCAGGACGGCATGCAGGACAGACACAAAAGAGAAAGAGAGAGGCCACACTGAAGCTGGAAGCATCACCATGCAACACAGAGTCAGAGAAACACAAACAAAACAATTCACGTTTGTTACATCAAATATGAAAAAGAAAAAAATTGGTTGGCAGCTCTAGCTAAAACAAGTAGAAAGAAATTTGGCTTTTACTGCAGAAGCAGAATCTCATACTGCAAAATCAAGACTGTAATTTGAGGCACTGGTTTGGTGGCTGTAGTTTATTATTAGTGCTTGTAAAAGTAGTTTTCTGTAATCCATCAGAAAACTCTTTGACCACTTCTTGCTTCTCTTTAGCTCACCTCAAAGGTTTTCAACAGGATTTTGGTAAGGAGCTGACATGGCGTTGAAAGAAAGTTTTTGTTCCTCTGGAACAACTTCTTTGTTGTTATAGACAAGTTTTAAATCTTAATCCCATTGAAAGACTCAAACATGACCAATTTTCAGTTTACTGACACAAGCCATCTGACTTTGTTAAAGTAAAATCAGTACTTAAATGAATTCATAATGCTGTTCACTTAAGACTTTTGCCAATGCCTTTGGAAAACCACAACATCATAGATCCTCAACTATACTTAATGAGAGTCTGAGGCACCGTTTAAAATTTTTACCCTTTGTTTATGATAAAATTCACCCCGTATTTATACCCCAGGAATCTAAAAATGATAAATTTGTAAATAAAAACCAGATTAACTGAAAAATAAAGTACACATTTTGAAAGATGCTTCTGTCACATACATTTAAAACGAATTGTGAGATACAAACTATTGTGGCACATGTAAGACAAACATCTTGCATCACCAAATAAAATGTGCTGAAATTAAAGGTTGGCATATTAAAATTTTCAGTATAAATTTATGCTACTGCTGTAGAGGACAAATGTATGCATCCTTAAGGGGTGCAAACAAATTTATCCGCCTCCACATATCCTTGTGAGAAAGACCTGGAATACTAAAATATTTTCCTTCAGGTGATACATGGCTCCTTATGATCCTTACACTTGTATGTGGAACTGAACTCAGCCTATTGACCCATGTAGAGGTGGTCATTTGGGCCTTCTGCAATAAATCTATAGTGCAACTGAATGCAGACAACACAATATATGAGACTGTCGGGCCATGTGGCAGAACCTCCCACAACCCAGAACGGATTGTGACTATGACTCCCTCTGGCCTTATCAATTTTGCTCCCAGATCAATGGTGCTTAGACTTCATCACCCTTAATGCGAGGAGCAGGACATTCGCCCAGCATAGCTAAGTACCTACAGACCTTGCTGGGCACACTAGCTGCCTCCAAATCACAGAAAAACACATGTTCTCAATCAATACAGTGTCTCGCAAAAGTATTCATACCTGTTAGGGCTTTTCAGATTATAGCAAACTTAATCGGTTTCTATATGATAGACCAGTAAAGACTGTAGATAATTGTGAAGTGGAACAAAATTGATGGATGGCCTTCAGAATTAAAGAATGAATAAACAAAATCTGAATGCTGTTGTATTCTGATAACATTTACTTTATACCCTGAAATAAAGTCCAGTTTGACCAACTCCCTTCAGAAATTACTTAGTTGGTTGTTATAGTCAAAACAGTGTGCAATTTATTCTTGGAATAAATATGGCTGTTATGTGAAGGCCGTAAGGGAGTTGGGGAAAATTAGCAAACAACAATATGAAATCCAAGAAAAACAGCGACATGTCAAGGATTAACAACATCCCCAAGTTGTGATGACTGAACTACAGGCTGGGCGATAAACCGAAAATTAACCAATACCGAAATTTATGACGATCATTTTGCCCATCTTGGTATTTTCGGTGTTTTAAAAAAAATTCAAAGTCGTTTGAAAAAAAGACGTCTCAATCATTTGGCAACATTTTGGTTTCACAAAGGATCTTGTAAGTTACTTTATACTTCTAAACTTGTTTCGTTGTGCTTATTTGTTCCATAACTCTTAGCAAGTGAAAGTATACTTTTTATTTATTTATTTGCAGTTGCTGTAGTTTTAAAGTGTATCATATTTGCAATAAAAATAATTGCCAGGGGAATCATACCATAGATACGACTGACATAAAGTGTTTCTGCTGGCCTATCACATTCATTATTTTCATGATGATGATGATGCTAAACCTGCAACCAGAGCTACAATGGAATGGTTTAGATTGAAGCATACTCATATGTTAGAATGTCCTAGTCAAAGTTCAAACATAAATCCAACTGAGAATTTCAGACTATCAAACATTGATGTTCATAGATGCTCTTCATTCTGTCTGACCGAGCTTAAGGTATTTGGCCAAGGGGAACTGACAAAATTTCCAGTCTTCTGATGTGAGAAAATGCATAACCCCCAAAAGACTTATACTGGATTTTTCCTACATAGAATTGACTCAGAAATGTACACCATCCTATTCAGATTATTTTTTGTTAAAAAATTGAAAATTCTCCATCCTTTTCCCTTCACTTTACGTCTATACCTACTTCGTGTTGGTCTATCACATAAAAACCCAATATAAGGCACAAAGATTAGATTTTTTCACGGCAAAAAAAAAAAAAAATCTTTCAAAGTATTTTTGATCTAGAAAGCCAACTTTTCAGCAAGATATGGCAGCTACTACTGATGAAAAAGTACTAGTTACTAGTAAAATAACCTACCAGTGTAACCAGCACTTTTTCATTAATATTATTGACTTAAAACAAGCTCCTATATATGTTGTCGAAAACCTGTCAAATTTCAAATGTATGTATATATTTGCACTACAAATTTGACCAAAAATACTTTATAAAATTTTGTGCTGTTGCCGTGTGAGAAAATGCTTTGCTAGAAACTGTGCACTGATCCAAATCCATGCGACAAAACTGCAGTGTAGTTGTTGAGTACTGTAGACACACACATAATCTGAAAATGTGTTATTTTGTACAATCCCAAATGCAAGTAAAATAAATAAATAAATAAAATCTGATCAGGTCTTACCTTTGGTTGCCACCCTGACACAGTCAATTTTGGTTTCCTTTCCATATAGATAATAGAGAGAAAGAGGAAAAGTGGAAGAAGAAAAGGATCACAGGTTATTATAAAATCACAAAGCTACACATATGACAGTAACAACACCTTTCCACAGCACCCATCGTTACAAAGACACAGCGTGGCCAGTCTCCTGCTGGCCCCTATCATCTGTTGAACTCAATGACTGTGACACAAAATGCAGCTAAGCGAGAGGCCCCACAGCACAGATTAGAGGTGCTGAGCTGCTGATTTGTCAACCAACAGTGATCTGTCTGCGACTCGCGGCTCAAGGTGGTCAGCCGGTGTGGAGAAACCATAGCCCTGTGACAGGCGATGCTGACACTAAGCAGGGCTCCAGTATGAAACATCAGGGAGACTCTCAGAACAGGTTTTGGAGTTTCTGCTCTGACAACAGCCTTCGAAAACATGAATACATAAAAGCCTTCCACCGCTGGTGGAGAAGTCTGCTGTCATAAAGAGTGTGGTGAACAGAAAAAAAGGGACAGACAGAATTGGGAATCCGATGAGCAATGTGCCATGAAGGATTGGAATGTTGTGTCGCCCCACGTTCGTCCCTGCCAAGCTGTCCGGTGAGCAGGTAGCATTTAGAGGCCATAAGAGGTTTAATGACGAGAAACCGAGAACAAAAATACATCACCGTTCATGCAATCTCTGGGAACATTACTGCTGCTTTTAAGCTGTCAGATGGTCCTTTTATTATAGGCAATGTCATGAGAAGTCGCACTGGATTTTTACTTGAGCTAAATGCTAAAGAAATTCCAGTTAAAGGTAGCGCATACCTCATTTAAGTGCTTAGTTTGTCTAAGAGGCAGAACGGAATTATGTCTATGTTATTAGACACTAATTAAGAGTCCAAGGACCTTCTATTGACAGGGTATGCTTGAGAAAAGAAAGCGACCGCTATGAACCAACACATCGAATATATAAATGTCAGAATGTCTCCTTTATAGGCACATTGCTGTGAGCAACAGTTCTACTTAGAGATTTCTATCCACTCACCATCAACATGAATGCCGATTTAATTTAAACCAGAGGTTTAACGAAAACATCTCTCTGACCTCTCAATCTTTCTCTCCAGAAAGTGTGTGGCTCATCTTTTGGACAGCTGATTTGGGTAAACAATGGATTTCCATCAGCATCAAGATCACAACAGACACAAACCTTGGTGATTTTCAGGTTATTGTTAAGCATCACAACTAATTTCTTTTCATTTTGCATTGGCATAATCTGTTCCTTCAACAAGACAGTGCTGCCAAACACACATAAAACATATTGTGGAATGGCTAAAGCTTGTTGATATTAACCAGGAATGACCCAGAGCTGAACTCAATGCAAAATGTATGGACTATACTTAAAAGCTATAGGTTCAAAACAGGAAAATTTTACCTGAAGTCTACCATTTTGCTGAGGACAATCAACTGTCCTGTAGGATTATACTAGATGTTTGTAAAATTGTGTGGTTGATGAGCAACAACAAAAACATTGACGGGAGTTAATGTATATTTCAGATTATTTTGACCACGTGTGCATTCAACCAATTTCTTATGCAACCATCTAGTCCTGGAAAAACAACAGATCAAATAAATCTCTATGTGAGCTTCGAACTGGACTTGTAAGTCAACACAGACTCTCTTCCTCCCCATCACACCACAAACTGACTTGTATCTGTCAGTGCTTTAGTCTCAAGAGCAAACTTTGCTAATTTGATTCAGTGCTGCCTTGTGTTATTTGTATTGCCTCTTTAAAGACGTGCCATGTTGCTCAAGGAGGCTGTTTATGGTGATTCTCATTCAGGACACAATCGGCAGGGCTCTTGAAGTTGCAACCCAGTGAGCTGCCCTGCACAGGGGAGGGTTCCTCCAAGTGCTACTTGATGACAGCAGCTATGACCTGGAGGATTAGTCAGCCCCGTTGTTATCCCCCAACTTGCACACTTAATTGCAGATCGGATCTCAATCTTATCATAAGTTTGTGTGGGATTTGAAGCAAAGCTCCAACAGAAAAAGGCAGGAAAATAGCACACCGGTAATGGAGTGAGGGTGTATATCATGAGATGCAGAGCTGCATTTCAAGTTTGACCCTGTTGGAAATAGTTACTGCAGTTTGTACATGAGAACAACATGCGACAATCTGCTCCTACTAGCTAAAAACAGTATGTTCAAAGAAAAAGAGTTCAAATCTTAGTAAGACTTTTACTTTTATTTTAATCTACTTTGATATTATTTAAAAGAAATAAGTGGTTTAACTATAAAAGGTAGCTTAAAAAAACAGGACGTTGTTGAGAAACTGAGTGACAGAATAATTATTTTCGCAGCTTTGATTTTATTTTTTTTTCTCAAATTGTGCTCATCAGTTTGATTCTCACTAACTGAAGTTGATTAAATTAAGAACAACAAATTAGATTTTCTCTCAATTATGATAATCTGATTATGTTGTTACTCAGTTGAGACAGTTAATTGTATATTTGATTAAATTGCAGAAACTGAACCGGCAGTGATTATGTTTCTGATTTTCTTTTTCTTTTTAACTGAAACCAAAAATCATATAAATGGACATTTCCATGTCAGTGTCCACAGTTTGAAATGTTGCTCTGCTATGACTTGTTAGAACCAAGTGGTGATAACTCTTTTGATATTTAGACTAATTGACCTGCTATTTTGTGGACGCCATTTTAAATTTGGTGGGAAATTTAATTACCACAACTGTCCAGTAGCTACAACTTTATATTCATCATGTCTATTGACCCTTTGCATCGCTTCATTATTCGAAGAGCCACGATGGACGTCGGAAATGACGATCGGAGTGTTGTACTCAGTGACTTAAATTGTTTTTGCGAGTTTATTTATGGTTTCTACTTGTTTGTGAACGTGTCACGCCTGGTTGGGCGCATAGTCGGCGGTATTTACGGAAGTTTGAAATTGCTAGCTCAGAAACCGAGCCGTACTTCCTCCCTCCTGACGTCTTAATCAAATTACCGAGTTTCCCTGAAATAACACCACATGATTTATGTTACTGTGTCACAAACACCATCTTCCCTTAAACGGGAGCAGCATTAAAAATGAACAAAGAGACGCTAACCAGTTTTTCTCCGTACATGCTAGGCTACATGATGGTGGGGCATTGTTTCCGTGGTTACTAATGGTTAAACACGTACCTTGGCCATAATGCAATATTTGATATCTTTCTAATCATACTTATGAAGTATATGAACATTAATATTCTTATCTTGTAAAAGCTGTTCGCTGCAAATCCGCGGTTACACCGACGGCTGACAGTCGTTATGGTTAACGGCTGTTTTAATGTCCGTCATGGCGGAGCGGGGCCGAGTTTTGAAAAGAGTGACGTCACGCGTAGAGGGTCTATAGAAGGTTAAATGCAAGAACACCTCGCCAAGAAAATCTTCAAGTTTACAGTAAATGTATTCTAGCCGTTTCATAATTGGAGATAAAAAAAAGAAAAAGAAAGAGTTTTCTATTAGTCAAATTGTCAGTCAAAAAAATATAGGAATCTAAACAATATGAAAAAATATCAACAAATGCCCTAAAATATCACAAAAGCAATGTATTTATATAAAATCCAAAATCAAAATGAATCATCTACAATATATACAAGAAATCCAATGAAAGCAAAAATAAACATTACAATTAAAATTATGCATTTATTTGAATTCAGCTGTGGTGAAATTAATATAAAATAAAATTTTAAAAAAGTTGGCTGACACCCACCCCATTGGCTGTGCTGACGGCCTGGTAGTAGATACTGTAGCTCTTCTGAGGCAGCAGTGGGGCGTTCCAGTAGCCATTGTAGGTCTTGTTGTCGCCCACAGTGAAGGGCTGGGGCGAGTGGATGCCGGCGGCGGGGAACTGAGCAGTAAAGTAATACTGCGAGTTCAGCAGCGTGGCGTTCTGGAAATGAATGGGTACTGGATAGCAGCGTAAAATTTCTGCAGTGCCCCGTGCTCTGCGTGGACGTTCCTCCTCCACCACCACCTGGTACACGCTGCAAACACAGAAACCAAACAGGATTAACTAACTCCAATGGGCATTAGTTGAATGCTATTGGCAACTTGCACGCTTTTTTTGCTTTGCCAGTTAGCTTTTGCTAAAGTGTGGCAGTTGTCTTTTTTTATATATAAACAAAACAGGCATGCATGCTGCAACGCTTAATTTGTCAGAAAATCCCTTTTCATCCAGAAAACAGAGGAAAAAAACACAACTTGTTCTCTCAAAAGAAAAAAAATGTAGAAAGTAATTTGACAGAAAAGACTACAGCAAAATATATGAGCTGTAACAAAGGAGAGTCTGATTTTCTTTGGTTTTTCATCATTCAGCAACTGAAAAGGTTAACGACACTTTCCATTTCTCCACCGCTCTAGCTGTGCAGTTAGCTGGACCAAAACTACAGCTTTGTGTGTCTTGACAGGGATGACATTGTCTCTGAGCCGGCCACTTAGTTTGAGGGAGAGCCTGTCTTGTAGCTTGTCCATGTTAGTATGCATCACACATCCACCTGTTAAATCTATTGAGTGACAAAGAGTCTGTTTACAGCTGGCATACAGAATAAGCAGACCTGAGGGAGAGATAGCACTACTTTCTAAAAAAGCAGAAATATAGCAATTGTGACCCAAAAAAGTATTGAAATAAAAATAAACAAGAACATTTGTGAAGAAATTTAAAAGGAGCCTGTTATGAGGTGTGTAGCACTAGCATAATGATCTACAATTACATATTCTATGTGGTTTGCAAACAGAAGTGTAAGCTAACTTTAACTAAAATGCTAATGTAGGCTTACAAGCTACTGTGGGCTATCACTATCATGTTACTTCATGAAGCATGCTAATAGCAGTACAGGCCAAAAACATTTTTTAAGTAAGTATGTTGTGCAGCTTTAAAAACATAATTGTTAAAATAATAACATTTAGATGCATTTTATGTTCTGGTACTTTAAAGATATTGTTTGAGCAGTTCAGAAGAGAACCTCTGGCCTAAAAAACACTTAATGTACAATTTTAAATGGCTTTTTGTGTAATATTATGTAACTTGAAAATAAAAAACATTTTCATTAATCTTCACAAAGAATCAAACTCAAATTCAAACTTAAATATAACAGCCTCAGATCTTAAAAGCTTTAAAATTAAGAAAAACACAATTAGGTGTTTTTTTGTATTGATTAACTAGTTCAAATACTTCAGCAATTTGTGCATCTATTTAACAATGAAGCACATTTAAGGTTTCACTTTGAAGCTTAGTTTCTACACGTTGTTCATGCTGTATGAAAATGGTAGGTGGGCTAAAGTGAGCTTGGTTGAGTGTAAATATAGATGGGGGAAAAAAAATCTTTGCTCAAGTAGCTGTAGTCTAAAGCCCTGCAGATGATCAATTGTTCCCCCCGGATGGTAGTAGATGACTAAGTATCCCCTTGTGTGTACAGCAAATGCTCTTTAACCCTACAGTTTATCATGAGGTGCTTGCAGTGTCATTAGAATCTTCTCTCTTTGCTCTCAGTGGGTGTGGCCCAATTCCTTAGAGCTCTCCTATTTAGCAACAGGGTGGGGAGGTAATGAAATATTTAATCCTGCTCTGAGTCTGCTGGAGAAATCAGCCTTTAATTACTGTCCCCTATTGAGAGCCGAGGTCAAAGGGCAGGTTGGGATGGTACATCGGGAGCCACTTAAGTAGCTTGAGAGCAACAGAGAAATGACTGATTAGTCTGCAACGAAGTCTGAGCCAAAACACTTTAGATATGGTGTGAACTGTCACTGACAGTATATTAGTCAAGATAAACTACGGTTGGGGAGTGCTATGAAAGAAAAATACCCCTCAGACATTTATTCTTGCTTTGTTGTCATATTTGCATGTTCAAATAAAAATATAATATATACGAAAAACATAATCTGTATAAATCGTTTAATTTATTAACTGAAAAAGCTACTCAAACTAAGCTAGCCCTCTACAAAACTGAATGCCCTGATGCTAAAGCACAAATTAACCACAATCAGCTGTATATTTTTATTCTATTTTCACAATTGTTACCCAGGGGTGATTCCTGCCAGACCATTAGAATCCAGAAATTACTGAAATATAACCTGTTTGATAACATGAAGTAGGCTAAAACTCATAATACCCTGATCCACAGACATTCAAGAACAGACGAGAAGCAAAGTCAATGAAAACTATCAATCTGGAAATTATTACAAAGGTATCTCTCAAGCTTTGGGAAACCAGCAAACCACAGTAAGTGACATTAACAAATGGAGAAAACTTAGTTCCTGGACGAACAAATTATTCCAGGAGCGCATGAACAAATTCATCCAAGAGGCCACAAAAGAACAAGACATTCTCGAAACACGTCAGACATTACTTGCCTCAGTTAAGGACTGTGTTTATGAAAAGAATTAAGTAAAAGACAAGAAAAAACTAGAATCTATAACAAAGTTCAAAGTTCAAAAACACTGCAGATCAATAAGATTACAAACACTCATCTCACATTTGCTTAAAAAGAACCCATTTTTTTTTCAGTAAATAAATGCAATCTCAGCACATTTTTTAATTGGTCTATATCTGTGTGATCAAAAACCCAAACCAGAACAAATGGTAAACATTTTTTTACAGTCAAATTGCTCATAAAAAACTGGAGTTATTTTTATCATTTGAAACCTGTTATGCTGACTTTACAACACATCATGGTCAGAAAAACATTAAGTTTATTATAATATAAATCAGTTTGTAAAATACCAGTGAAACACTGTTTCATCCCAGCTGTTTCTTTATAATATGATGATATGGCTGTGCTTATTGACAGACACAGTTTTAATAGACTTGCTTTCCTTTCCGCAGGCTAAATAGAAACTGCCACAGGCTATGAGGCTCCAAGGAGGTGAATGTTTGTAAGGTAGAAATCCAAACCAGTCAGTACCAAAAAACAATATTTTAGCTCACTACAAATTCAAAATAAAAAAAAGGTCTAGTTGTCATTATCAGTGTCTGTAACAGGTTTAGTTAGATGCTTTATACAAGTTGAACTGGCAACTTCTTGTACTATGAAATGCATTAACCGTTTTTTTGTTCCCCTAATTGCTGCCAACGTGCTAATAAGCCTTTAAGCAGTTGACACTTTGTCACCTCTTACTGAGTTCACAGTTTACATTATGAGTCATTTTGACAAACCCGAGACATTTTAGTCAGTTTCTTGATTTAATGTGACACGAAAAAACAAACAACAGATGAACCACAATGGCTCTGATGGCAGGAGCTAAAATCTTCTGGAGACATTAAAGTTCAACATATTTTTATACAAAGAAAAGTAAAACAACTTTGATACTAAAGACATGAAATCTGAGCCATAAAGATTCCAGAACTATAAAACTGATTGATAATAGTGTCATAAGGAATAACTGCCAATAAAAAGTGGTTGTTAGACTTCAAATCAAGTATTTAGCAATTAGTTTTATTAATTTTATTATCCTTGACTTATTAGTTCGTCCAGATACCAGAATTGCAACAAACTCTCCATGGAGTCTTTGATTTGACTCCTGCTTGCCCTGCATTATGCGTTAATAATACCTGACAGGCTTGACTTAGACTTACTTCCTTGTCCTTGATTTTGTACCACATTAGCCCTCTGCAACAACATCTTACAAATTACTAAACATTATAAAGAAAAGGAAGGTACATTGCTATAACAGGTGCTGCCTATAAACACTGTTACAAACTTGCTTTCCACTTCTAAGAAAGAAGGTAGCAAATATGCAATCAAAGATAAGCCTAAACAAGATTGCACACAAATGTTAACAATCAAAGGTTCTTTACCAGATATTGTAAGTGTGTTATTGACAGCTTTGGTATTATATAATGTGGAAGGTGCGGAAATATTATGGCATTTTAGTTAGTGCCACAAACTTCCATCCATCCATCCATCCATTTTCTTTCACCCTTGTCCCTAATGGGGTAGGGAGTTGCTGGTGCCGATCTCCAGCTACGTTCCGGGCGAGAGGCGGTGTACACCCTGGACAGGTCCCCAGTCTGTCGCAGGGCAAGACAGAAACAAACAGGACAACCATGCACACACACACCTAGGGAGGATTTGGAAAGACCAATTAACCTGACAGTCATGTTTTTGGACTGTGGGAGGAAGCCGGAGAACCCGGAGAGAACCCACGCATGCACAACTCCGTGCAGAAAGACCCCGGGCCGGGAATCAAACCCAGAACCTTCTTGCTGCAAGGCAACAGTGCTACCAACTGCGCCACTGTGCAGCCCTGCCACAAACGTTTGAGTAATTATTTGTTTTAACTGTTCACTTGTTCCAATCAGCAGTTGCAGTATGAGTTTATTTACTATCTATAAAGAGTATTTTGAATATTTAAAGCAGTTTTAAAAAAACGTAATGTCGCCTTCATAAATGTTACATCTGATTGTCACTCAAGCAAAAAGGGTTCCTTCTACTGTATATCAGCGTATAATTAAGATCATAGTTATTCAAACAAGTGGTATATATAGTGTTAAAGTAATATTTGAATTCTACCAAAATGTTTCTTTAGTTTCTATAATGTTTTAGAGCCACCCAGCCAGAGTTCAGACAGGAATGCGTTACAGAATCAGTAGATGGAGCTAAACATTAGGGCGATGATCAGGAGGCCTTCTGACCTAATATTTTAAGATTTTGAACAAGAATAAGTCATCAAATTGGTAGTGAAAGAATGCAAAAAAGACCAAAAAAGTAAATATTTTTCAATAAATAGTTTTTGACAGGCCAAAATGAAATTAAAACATTATTTCCAAAACTGATATTTCCTTCGAATTGTTTTGTCTTGTTTGAGAAATGCCTCTATCAGAAAGAGACTGCTTAGTTGATAGAAAAAAAATTAAACCTAAATCTGCCGGACATAAGAATATGTTTTGGTGTAACTGTCCATAATTCTATTTATAGTCTACTAGCATAACTTTACATGCAATGCTGAAACATAAGCTCCTAATTGTATAACTCCTCTATGAACAGATTGTACTACTTTCTGTGGTCAGCAGAAAATTGGGATAACAGGGCAACTGCTCAAATGCTATTTGATTTTTGTCAAAGCAGCTACAACTCTGTTATTTTTATTTGTTTTATTTTCTCAGATGTAATACTATGTTCAAATAAATAAGAAAAATAAACCATTATGACTTCTTCAGATTTTTTAAGTGATAAGATTATGAAAATCTTTCTTAGAGAAATCAAGCAAATGTAAAGTGATTTTCACATCTGTTTAAGATTTCTCCTGGAGGAAAAATCATGTATCTAATTCCAAACGTCCTATAATTCCTTCAGAACAGAGATAATGTGATGATAAAGCTGGCTGAAGGGAGAACTGGAATCAGGAGAGCCTTGTAAGCTGTTGTGAGTGGTCTTCCACAAGAGGCCAGCAGGGGAGACCTGCATTCCCGCAGCAGCACTGCAACCTGAACTGACACCAATTAGGCCTCCTCCAGCCTCGCCGCCCTATAGATTTCAGCTGCACCGCCATGTGACATCAACCAATTATGGCGGATTGACTTGAAATCGACCGGATTGTGACCTGAAACCCAGATTTATTTTTCATGTGGGCTGATAGGGGGAGGACTGCGGGCCGTTTGAGCAGATCCTGGAATGAGGATGGGAGGCATTTTCAATCACTGTCTTGGGTTAATGTTAATCTGATGCCTCTCTCTGCCTATATGTGTGATTTAAAAGCAGCTGTAAGTTACGCTTTCTCCTGACCCTGCATCCTTCCTCCTCACCTCCATCTTCCTACTCTTTATTTTTCCCCTGGTGTCTGCGAAAGCAATAAAGCAAACAAATTAGAAGGTACCATAGATTACATACGCTGTTAAATCGTGAAAAGCAGCGAGTTAAGTTACACTTAGGCATAGTCATTAGGGTTTGCTGTGCTGTGATCAAAGAAAGTTGGGGCCTATTTTCGGTTGCAAGAAAATCCCTTAACTGATATCAGGCCACGGTTAAGCAAAGATAATCTAATGCTACAGGCTAGAGGAGACGCTCAAGGCAAAGGTTATTGCAGAAAGAGAGAGAAGGGCTGATTTAGTGGTGTGGATGATAAGGAAAGCGTTCCAAATCATTTTTTTCCCCAGCAGAAGCATGTAAACATCTATTTTGATGTTACGGAGTGAGGAGGCGGATGTTGGCACTGACGAGGGGCCATTGCAAACATTAGTTTAACACGACATGACTGATAGACAGTTGGCTAATCCTCTTAAAGAAACAGTGTCCCCTCTGGTAAAAAATGTTCCCGGCTTCACACGTTGGCCTGGGAGATTAGGAGCAAAATCCAACTTAGAAATGTTACACTCATTAGCAATAACACAAATAAAAAATACATATATAAATAAATATTGATTCCTTCAGCGAATGTTTATCTAAAATATAATTTTTTTCTGCTTAAGTGGAATCAGTATTTGTCATCTGTTTGAGCCTGTGCTATCAAGAGATCTTCCAATGCAGCTTCCCTTCCTGTGTGGAACATCTGACGCTTGAAAGTCAAACGTCTGGTGGGTTATTGCCTCCTAAACCCAATCAGCATGCAAGATTGCATTATCAAATCAAGCTTGATGCTGCACTGCTCTGTGGATAAGTGTCTCTCCCATGTCAAACATTTTTTTTCATCAAGCCTTTAAAGCTGATTTCATGAAGTGAAAATCAGTACATCATACTCACTACTGTCGAAAAAAGAAGTATGGAAAAGGCTAAATTTAATTGGACATTAAATTTCAACAGTTTCTTCATCAGTCTCTCAGATTAGTACTCACTATCAATTCTAAAAATAAAAGTTTCTTACAATTTTACTGGGTATATTTCTGTAAAGGACAGGTTTTAAATATCTCTACATCTTGGCACTTGAAAAAACCCACAGATCGCATGGAAGGATGCGATCTAAAAGGGATAGAAAGGTGAATTTAGAGACAAACAGATAATGGTCAGAATGCTTTCAAGGTAGAAAAATGATGGATAGAAAAGAAAGATGGACCAAGTTAAGGATGGACCAAAGGCCTGACAGAAGAATAAATGAATGGATGAAAAAATGATTGGCGACAGAAGAATGAATATAGACAGTAGGATGGATGGAAAGATGTAGAGATGGATGAAAAAACAGATTGATAGATTGAGAGATACAAAATTAATGGACAAACAGATATAATGCTTTGTAAACAAATTAAGAGCCCATTGAAAACCTCCTGATTATTCCACCAAATATTGATTTGTGAACTCTTCCTGAGTCAAAACATCAATATTGTTTCTAAATTAATATGAACTTGTTTGAGGTCTGAAAGCACTCCATCTTTTTGGTTACTTTGACCATTTCTCATTTTCTGCAAATAAATACAGAATTTTTGCTTGTAATGTCAGAAACATGTTGTCAGCAGTTTATAGAATAAAAGAACAATGGTAATTTTGCTCAAACATAGACCTATAAAAAGTAAAATTAGATCATTTTAAGTGGCTTCTTAATTATTTCCAAAGCTGCAAGTAGATGGACTGAAAGTTGGACAAATTAAAAATCCATCCATCCATCTTCATATTCCTTGAACGTGGGGAATCGCTACATCTACATCAATGCTGAAGTAAACAGTGAATCCTCCTCTGAATAAAATCAGTCACCTTCAATTTTTCAAAAGTCCAATTTCTCCCTTTCAGTGTAGAGGTAGAAAGCACCTTCAAAAAGCACACCAGCATCTGTTCTTGGACCTGAATCCCAATTTCTCCTGTTTGCTGCCCTTTACCGCTTCCTCTCCTTTTTGCAATGCATATTTGAAAACAGCGTGTGCACACAAGAAGACTGCCCGCTGGCCTTTACGTCCTGTGAGATTGAAGAGAAGCGAGAAGGTGGGGAAAAGAGCTGCGGACCTGTGGATCTCTAAAGTTTAGATGAGGGAAGGCTGTGCTGTGATCAAAGGATGCCTCAATTAGTTTTGAGCTGCGGTTGTGCCGTGCGGTGAACTTTACGGATTAATTTTTTTAATGGAATATCTTGGGACTCATTAAACATTCATGCTCTGCGAAACTAAACATCTGTATCAAAACACATTGTTTTCTCTGTTCTTCAATTATTCACAAGCACAGAGTGTGACCACATTTTAAATACATCAGATACAATTTAGAGAAAGCATCACTGCACACTTTTGTTGAAGATTAGCCAATGCAACATTGGTTTTACACTAAATTCAGTTTCTTCTTCCCTTTCGGTGCGCTCTTCCTCCATTGGTAAACAGTTAAGCAGCCCAGTGTTCTAATGAGTAGAAGCTCCAATTTTCCGAGCCTCTGTTAATTATAATTAGAGCTCTGTAATTACTCTGCAGAAAGAATGGCAGCCTGGGTAAGGCCATCTGAATTGTACCTGGGAGAAAATTAAAAACCCATCACTCTGTCTTACTTGCTCGGGCTTCCACTTCTGGTGCCCGGGCATTTATCTGGACAGCTGCACATATGGTAAACATGAGCTGACAAGCCTGACTAAAGATCTCCAGGCTGTAATCTTTAAAGGACCCACATGAGCCGATAGTGTAAAATTGAGTTTTACAGCAAGCCCAAGTGTTTGTCACTCTCCTTTAAGGCGTTGTAGAGCACTGTGTAGTAGCGCGTTTACTTGCTACCCTGGCGTTCTGCAGTGATTGGCAAAAGTACTTTTCTATCTCGAATCTTTTTCGCATTTTGTCACATTATAGCTACAAATTTCAATGCAGTTACAGGGGTTTAATGTAGTAGACTATTATACAGTAGCACATTGTTGTTAATAATAAAGTGAAAGGATAAGGATGCATGGTTTCCAAACAAATATACATCTTAAAAGCACCATGACCAATTGTACCAGAACCCAAATAATTTGTAGAATAATTTCTAGATTTTGCATCCAGAAACTGAAATTTATATTTATTTACTTTATTGTTTAGTTCATACACTGCAAAAAACATAAATCTTAAAAAGTATTCTGGTCTAGTTTCTAGTGCAAATATCTTAATACACTTGTAATAAGACCAACCTTTCATCAAGATGTAGGAGATTGCTTTAAATAAGTAAATCCTTAATATTGAAGTAAAAGTACCAGTTCCGTTGGCAGATTATTTCACTTTTAACAAGGCAAAACTGTCTTGTTATAAGTGAAACAATTTGCCAATTGAACAAGAACTTCTTTCCCAATTTTAAGGAATTATTTACTCAAAACAAGCTCCTGTTTCTTGCTGAAAAGTTACTTGTAAGTTTGTTTTGTCTTATTTCAAGTGTGATATTTTCACTACAAACTAGACCAAAAATACTTGGTAAGATTTTGTTTTTTTCAGTGTACAGACAGAAACAAAAAACCTATACCAAGAAAGTTGTCTATACATAGAAATCTATCTACATCAAGCTACATCATAACTAACATGGGCAGTTGGCCTAAAGAAAAAGTTGACATCAACAGTAAACACAAGAAAATGATAAAATATATAAAACAATGCATTTACAACTACTGAATCAAATATTTGATAATAACAACAATATTGTTTAACATATGTGAAGAAGAGATAATCACCACAAACTGGATTTTGTGTACCATATTAGTCTTCCAAAAAATAATGTGTTGTGTATCATTCTGCTCTTAAAGAATGGTTTAAAGAAAATTATGACAGTGCCTTCTGCTCTCCATTGTTCTTTCCTGATTCTTAGTAAAGGAAAGGTATGCAGATGGCTGCAGTCACATGGTACACATTTAAACTTTAGCAATGGTCCCAAAATATACCCTCATAAAATATCTAAAAAATACAACATGTTACCGTCTCACACTAAAACCAAAGAAACAGCACTCTTAAGCTGGGGGAAAAAAAATCTGATTCAGAAAGAGAGAGCAGAAAGTTGGTTTTCTGTCTGTATCACTTAAAGGGGAACTGTTATTCTTCGATTTGAGTCTCGACTGCTTCTTTTAAACGGTTGGGCTTCTAAAAACAGCCCAACCATTTAAAAAAAGAAAAAAAAAAAATCCAGCCAGTTTTTGGTGTCTGGAAAATTATCCATTTCAAAAACTTTCGGAATATAACCCCACAAATCAGCAGGTACTGCCCCTCACCTATCAACCTCAGTGAAGCCCAGCATGTTACCTAGCAACCAAAGCTTATTTCTTTAATGTTTGGTCAGCTGCTCTTACCGCTGTATGCGCTGTACAATGGCTGCTGGAAAAGACAAATCTGTTGCTGTTGTTGACTTACCATTCAGAAACCGTTTGCTGCATTCGTGTTAGTTGTGCAGGAGGTTCTACTTTTGCTTTAGAAAGATCTACAGTTGCATAATTCTGCATATGTTTGCAGTCATTTTCGCATGCTAATGTAAAAGCTGAATTGGAGGGCGTGGCCAGCAGCAATTTATTTGGATTGAAAGTGACAAGAGATCCTAAAACAGCTCATTCTGACAGGAGATCTAATATACATGAGATCACATATTAGATATGTGATCTCATGTACATTGAACTCAAAATAAATGTATTTTCTTTGACTGTGCTGACTAATTAGCATGCATAAAATTGTTTGTGATTGTAGTGTAACCCTTTTTCAGTTCATTTTTAAGCTGATTGATCCTACTGCTTGCTGAGGTATGATAACATCACACAAAATCTGCCCAATAACCCCTGCCAGACACCTGCAGGGACCTTCATGAGCCAAAATAGAGGCTTTTATGCAATAAGCTGGCTTTTAACAGGAAACACCTGCTGTCTTTTCTTAATAATGAGTAATATATTCAGCACAAAGCAGGGTAAATTCCCTCACTCCCCCAGAAGCCTGTGGTGGCTCAGGGTGGGCAGCGTGCTACATGAAAGACACGTATAGGAGAGAGATCCTGAAGCTAGCCTTGGCTGCACCAAGCTTTGTTCTCATCTTCAAAGTCTAGGCTTTTTTTTTAACAGGATCAAAATCCCGAAACAAATAAAGCTCAGATGTGTACAGTAAGGCGCTGAATTCTGACTTTCCTGGAGGGGTATTGATAAAAACAAGCTCTTTGATAATTCTTCGCCTGCTGATGGTGGTTCTGTGAGTTTTATTGTGTTGTCTTTTCTTCGCACTGCGACGTATCGTCCGTGTCGGTATTGTGGGAGCCTACCTGACCGGTGCGCCCCTGCTCTGGGCGGGTTTGAGCAGCACCGTGACCGTGTTGTCCGTCTGGTTCAGAGAGGTCTCCTGGTCGTAAGCTGGCATAGAGGGAGCTAAAGTAAGATAAAAACAAGCAGAAAGTTTGATCAGAATCAAAGTTTGGCAAGTGAATTGGGTGAAAAAAGTTACTTTTATATTGTGTACTGTAAATTCATTCAACACAGTGATGTAGTTACATTTTTTAGTTAATTTTGATAAATTTTTGCTGTTAGAAAAGATTTTGAAAAATGGATATTTTGATTAAAAAAAACACGAGACTTCAGAAAAGTACATGGAATATCTAAATGGTTGAGGGATGGTCAAGTATGTGACCATTTGGTCTGAAATTGTATTACACAATCTTTTTATTAAATAGACATTGCATTTTATGATTGTAAAGCACTGTATTTTAAGTCTTGTAATACTCATGTCACCTGCCCTGGAGACATGAGAGCTGAGAAGCTATATTGACAGGAATGTTAACCAATGTGAGTATTCTCTAAAATTTTCATAACCCTTCAAGCCCCTTCAAAGCTTGGGCATCCTTCCACTTAACTTTCCAATATATGGTTTTGAAACAGAATCCATTGCTTGACTGTATTGGCCATATCTTACAATTTCTGCATTAAATACTGTTTATACTGTTTATGTATTTATACAGAGAAAATGTACATTTCTCCTCTTCCTGAAGGACAGATGCATTGTACCAGATTATAGAAAAAAAATGCTTATTTCCACCTGGAGTCCATGAACAGGTTGAGGTAATCAAGTGGTGAAAAGCCAGTATATAAATTAATTACATACATGTCTGATAATACATTATTCAAACCGTGTTTTATGTTTTTATCAGAGAAACTGACAACAAAAAAAATAGACACAGATGCTTGAGATGTTGCTCATAAAATGTATATTTTATGAGTTTCATAAAATAAATTAATTACTGTTTTATTCTAATTTACTGTGCTAAACATGCAATAAAAAGAAAACTATTTAAGTCCACAATCAGTACCATAGAAAAACTGTTGCTATGTTGAAAGCAAGTTGTAAAGATTTATATGCTATCCTATCAAATTTTAACTGCAAATAAAAAAAAAGTGAATGTTTAGCATCTCCATCAGCAGTGAGTGTTGCACAACATATTCAGCATTATTGACACTAGGACTCCATTGACCCTGCTGACCTGAAATCTTGGTGGTGAACTGGGTTATGACAGGGGGGCCGTAGCCCTTGGCTGTGCTAGCGCGCAGAGTGAAGGAGTACGTGGAGCCCGGGTAGAGGCCCGTGAACACGTGGGTGGTCTCGTTGCCCAACTTCACAGCCTTCCCGCTCTGGTTGGAGAGGTCCAGCTCAGGGTCAAAGGAGCTCACCGCCTTATAGGAGATCTAGCATTAAATGCAAAAAGAAAGAGGATATTCTTTTAGTTGCCCTGGAAACTCTGGTTTTTGCTTCATTTTCTTTTGCAAGAGAGAAAGATCTAAATTGGCAACACAAAAAATATCATGGATCTAGACATGAAGAATATGCAAACATTGCTATGGTTCATGTTCAGCATCTTGGCTCTTAAATATCAGCCAACTTTAACAACCTTAAGCGGAGCCTTTTCAGTTGCATGACCCCCAAGTTAACATTCTGTTTAGATTCACTAAAGATCTGCAATCGCAGAGAAACATGAGAAGGAAACTGTGGTTGAAATTAATCTTCTGTACTATTTGAACGAATTCAATTTGTTTCACATGCATTCAACAAGTCAGACTACACCGCAGGATTGCTTTGTGGAAACTCAGCCTGTAAAAGATTTTTCATGCATGTACGAGTATGTATGAAAAAAAAAAAAGCAGAAATGGTCTGTAGAAATGGGGACTGTAAAAGTAGTGACATGTTTTCAAGGCAAAGATGAATCCCTGCTGGTGATTTCAAAGAGAGGCCAAATACTCTAATGTATTTCTCCTCCATTAACAAACACAGGGCACTCTGGAGGGAAGCATTAAGGTGAGTGTTTTTGTTAATATCCATTTTGAATAATTCTAAAGTCCTACTTTAAGAAAATGCCTCTGCATGTAAAAAGAAAACCTCCATTATAATTCCAATTAAGGGACACAAAGGGAATCTGGAGTGCTGCATAATTTGTGTCCATCAAGTTTTGAAATGCTTCAAGGCTTTCTCATTTAGTCTTTGTCTGTGAAGTGAGTCTGTGATGCCAAAAACCAATATCATAACACTGCAGGCAGAGGAGTTGGGAATGACTTGTCGACACTGGGCAGGTTTTCACAATCCTAATGGATCTGACAGGAAAAAAAGCCACAGAATTATTTGAGCAAATTAATTTGGGGGCTGATTTGACCCGATACGTCACGCCATTTCATTTAGCTGGGCTTACATTTTTCCAACCTTGAGGGAGGTAAATGTCCAATTCGATGGCTTTCATAACACAAATGATTTCACCATCCCTGAGATACTTAATGGGGGGAAATTTTGAAGAAAACAAAATGACATTAAGAAAATCTATCCGAACTGATGGAAAAAAGCAAAATGGGAAACAGATTGTGTTTGTAGAGTGTGGAGTAAGACAATCCGACAGACAGCAGCTACAATTATGAATACAAAGTAACGGTGCAAGAATAGATCCAGTTCACAAGATGAAACAAATACAAAAAAGAGATGAGATTTTAGAAACAAATTTGGACAGAAATCAAGAACTAGTTTTTTCCTATTAAACACACAGTAAAAATATCAGGGATAACATCCTGGATTTTAAATAATCTATAGTTAGTGTTCAATATCAGTGTCAATATTGTTGTTTTCAATTTGTTTTCTCTTCTCAATTGTATCACAGTAGCCCTAATTTAAAAATAACAAAAGTTTCCATTTACACCACAGGTGTCAAACTCCAGTCCTGGAGGGCCAATGCAATGCAACATTTTTAGATGTGCCTCTGCTGCACCACACCTGTATACAATAATTAGGTCATTAAGGCTCTGGAGATCTTATCTACACAAGGAGGAGGTAATTAAGCCATTTCATTTCAGTGTTTTGTACCTGTGGCACATCTAAAAACCGCAGGACACCGGCCCTTGAGGACTGGACTCTGACACCCCTGATTTACGCAAACAAATTTTTTTATCAACTTATAATTTTATAGACTAATATTAAGTATATATAAAAAAAGGTTTTGGGTTCAAAACTGTTAAAGTTTTCAAATCATGGCGTTCCTGCCAAAACACAAGCATCTCTGAGAAGATGAAGGAAAAAAAAAGATAAATGGATTAATTTTTCATGAAATCTGCATGTGTTTAAGTTTGTTTTACAAAGAAGACTGGAGAAAGAAGAGCAGTGACTGGATTGTGCAAAGACATATCACAAAAGACTTGGAGATGTAACTGCAGCAAAAGCTGGTACCAGGAGGTCAGAGGGGCTCAGTACAAATGCAAAACACCTTTTTCAGATTATTTCCCTTCCGCTTCAGTTTTAAGGTGAAATAATAATACACTTGAAATGAACTTTACTTCTTTGAACTTTCTACAAACATTAGTTATGTTTGCAGCAAACAGCAGTTTTCCAACTGTTTTAAATTAAAGAATGATACTTAAACTACAGCAAGCAGCTCCTGGTTTATATCAGCAGAACTCACAAAGCTTTTTTCTTACATCAACCAGATCACAGAGCAATACCTGGAGCAAGCTGCTGGCTTGGTTACAATCTTCATCTGTCATCCTCTTTTAAACAAGATGATGTGAATATTAGTAATATATTTCCTCTAAAATAATAAAAAAAGAAGGTTGTCAGTGTATTAAAACCTCCAAATGCCATAATGTCAGTGACTTATAGCTCTCTCCATATTTTATTATGTTGTTAAAGCTTTTAAGACAGAGATTTAATTGCTGCACCATATGCATATTATTATAGCCTGGGGTAGGTGTTTTATAATGTGAAGCACATTTGCCCTGAGATAAATATGAGCAAACCTGACAGATCACCAGTGCAGACCATGTGGCAGGCCCTGAATGCTTTTACCTGCACTCTGAATTTTTCACAAAGACAAACAGCTGAAACATGTTTCTCTAAAAGCAATTACGCGCGCAGCAAACATGGTATTCTTTGTTTTCCTGCA
Organism: Poeciliopsis retropinna; assembly: GCA_010277075.1. Classification (NCBI taxonomy): domain Eukaryota; kingdom Metazoa; phylum Chordata; class Actinopteri; order Cyprinodontiformes; family Poeciliidae; genus Poeciliopsis; species Poeciliopsis retropinna. The sequence goes on from VMRM01000021.1 coordinate 6,557,704, forward strand.
ATCTGCCGACACGCCGTCGCTGCTATATAACTGCGAGGAACACACAACACTGCACTGCACTGCACACTTGAATAAACATAGGCTTTCAGAGAATATTTTATATCTGAGTGACCTGATGGCGAACCTGTCTGTCGGGGAAAGTGGCATACGTAGGAGCGCAGTTTACTTTTCTTTCACTATTTAATCTGTCAAGCTTGTAAGAGGAGCAGGGCTGTCAGACTGGAGCAACCGGTGACAAGAGGAAAGATCGACTGAGGAGAATCAATCTGTGGGAAACGCTGGTGGATTACTTCCACCTTAAGTTGGTTAAGGCCAGTGTGTGCACATTATACACAGTAAGTTTCTGCTGAGACTCCATTATCCATGAATAAAGAGGCTCCTAGACAGAGTTTTTCTGTAATGAACTGTGCCGTGTTTAACATGTATTTTAGAAACTGCATTTTCTTTTGAAGTCAGATTAGTCTGGCAGGACAAAAGGATGAAGTTTGTTACTAAGATTCAGAACAAGCCTGTTCCAAAACTACAGTGCATAGAGAAGTAAAAGCCTTCTTAAAGAATAGCAAGCAAATTTTAATATCAGCCAAAAATACTACAATACAAAAGGCAGTTTTTGAATTATTTCTTTCATCACAAGAAAGACAATAACTCAATTCAATTTGGGCCAATCTTAAAGGACATTTTCCCCACTTGTCTTGTATTCTGCGCTTTGGTTGTTTTGCACTTTGGGCCATTCTCACTTTTTAAGGATGTCAAAAACTATGAAAGTACAAAATGGTGTCTGGTCAAAGGAGCAAAATCAAGGCACAAAATAGTTTGTATTGTAAACAAAGAGAATAAAACACAATAATGAACCAAAGTTAATAATAGAAGAATCTCAATCTGTTATTACACTAAGCATCACTAGCAGACTGGGATAAATCAATTCATAAATATTTATATTTCTAACCAAAAGCTTCCTAAAAAAAATTCCTGCTCATTTATTATGGAGTAAACCAGAAATCAACTTATTTAGCTGGTGCCAATTTACAAAGTTAAAATCCAAACATTGGATTTCAGAATTCTCCAGGAGATGTTGTAATAAAAAAAACTTTTCTGAATGGTTTAGCACATGATAAAGTCAGAGTTCGCATTGTATCTTTGGTGCTTTCGTACCTCAAACTGTGTGATGATTCCGTACGTCTGCGCTGGTTCTCTCCACTTCAGGATGATCTTCTCCTCGTAGGGACTCCCCTGGATGGAGTCCAGAGGAACAGCTCCTGGCACTGTGGCGGAAACACACAGATATGTTTGTTTTTTACAAAACTGGAGGTAAAAATGACATTTTCAAGGTAAAAAATACTGAAGTTGGGTTAAATTTAATATTTCTGTTTTTAGTTTGTCTAAATTGTAAATAGAATAACTTTATACAGCTTTTCTTCTCCCACTGATGTCAATCTGTCAATAAAAATTCTTCTAAGAATTCATCAGCCTTCTTGCTGTTGACAATGCTGGAATCAGAGATCCACCAATGAACTATCCAGAAGTTGGAATTGGCCAGTTTTCCCTGGATCAGTTCTCATTAGCATTTTTCTATAAATTTACTGCAGAGAAAATAAATACCTCCCAACCAATTTTAGACCATAGATGCATCAGTTAAGAGCATCTACTTTGATTAATCTTTTTTGAGTTTATTTTTATGGGGAAAATTGCTTACTAGACCAAAGCGTCACAGAACATACAGAACATTTTTTCCTCTGTTACTTTCTTTATGGCAGTCCTCCGAAGACAAAAAATAAATAAATAAAAGAAAAACATCTGATTTGGTTAAAATCAGAAATGGCAGGTCAGATGTGAGAGAAAACGTAGAACTGGTTGCAGTAAGGTAAAGTCTGATCGGCTCATTTGAAGCAAACGGGGTATAGCTTTCAGATGCCAGAGGAAAGAGAGAGAATTTTAAATATTCACCTGGGTTTATTTTTACTGACATAATGTGTCAGATATCTGCCTCTTTAACCCCTCATGTGAATAGCTTTCATTCTGGAAGTGGGACAGAATGAGGAGACATTTTATTTTTCTCCAGGATGTATCTTGAAGAACTCAACAACCACTCCACCCTGTCTGTTCACTCTTTCCCACGGGGTCACAAACAGACAGGCACCCAAAGCAGTCAGATAGCAAGAAACAGTTGCCACTTTTAAGTTTTCAAGCAGAGATATCTGAGCCAGACATGACTCTCTTTTCGTCATCTGAGCTTGTTTGTTAGCTATCAGGCGGCCAGTGTTCCTTGAGACTTCAGTGGAGTTCATTTCCTGTGTCTGCTGAGGCAACACAGAACCTCTTTCATCTTTGAAGGAGGTGCAGCAGCAACACAACACGCTAGAGTCAAACTGTGGAAAGAAAATACGTTTAAATGATCTCAGCAACCCAAACTGTGTCGATGGCTGTTTACTGTGTGTCAATTATTTATTCTTGCTCGTTAAAAAAATTTGTAGGCACGTTTAATGGAAATGGTGAATAATATAGAGGACTTGTTTGTGTAAGTTTGGCGAAAGTTTCTTAATTTTAATGGCTTGAAACTAGCAACACTAACACTAAAACTTACAATTTTAGGAATCATAATTTATAGGGTGTAAAGAATAAATGCGGCATATACATTCACAAGAACATCTGGATCTAATATAATTCTCAACAAATAAACAATACCATAAAAATCCATAACCATTGTCTTTGTAGCTGCATGATAGATATTGTTGTATTAATAAAGCAACCTGGAATGAAACAAAGAACTCTGTTATTTTCTATGGCTCTAAGTAAGGCGATACCTTATTACGTGTCTGTCGTGTATAATAAGAATGGGATTATCATAAGACGATAATCTTGAGGGAAAGTAGAGTAATTCCAGAATAATGACTAATATGGTTTAATTGGTCTCTAAGTGGATCAATTACTCTTACTGCTCCCAGAAGACTATATGGAGTTCACTTATACTAATGTAATCTATTATGTTTACCTATTGATTTTGAATACTTTAGCAGCAGTTTTTTTTTTTGTTTGTTTGTTTTTTAGCAAACTTGACCTCCCAGCCTTTCAGGCTACATGCTCATTTAGCGACCCTGCAGTTGGCTGCTTTAAAGACAGAGCCATCCAACTGTATTTGTAAATCAGTGCTGGAAAATTGAAATGACTTCTCAAATATAGGAAAGTTATGATGGAGACGTCACTTACAACCTGGGTTTACCTGGATAAAGGTAACTTGATTTTAAGAGACACATTTTTCATGTTAAAATGGTTGCACTATCTTATAATTTAGCAAAAATATCTTCATAATTCAGGGTTAGTTATCAGTTTATAAAAAGTATGGAATTGAATGGAGATTTATTTCAGCATTATTCATGTGTGTGTAATGATGAAAATAATAAAAAAACAAAATGAGAAACATCTTTATTTCTAAAAATCAATGTCTCAACTACTATACAGACTTTCATATTTTAATATAGCTACTAATAGAAGCGCTACAACCATATGAGTAGTAGTATACTGTTGTATGCAGATGATTTTGTTTCACTTACCATCTTCATCCGTCTGAACCTCCAGCTCGGTGCTCTCCTTCACCCCCTCTGGGTTGTGCAGCACCAGCTTGACACTGAGGTTGGTGAAGGGCGTCAGGTTGTGGATGGTGTGCTGCGGGTCACGGCTCTGGGCTTCATAGCACACCTCCTCCCTGGTCTCCTCCTTGCCGGCCACTCTGGAGCGGTACTGGACGGTCAGGTTGTAGCTGTGGCAGCGGGTCACGTTGTAGCCCAGCGGTTCCCAGCGGATGGTCACCTGTCTGGACTGAATGTCCACAACCTCCAGGCGCCGCGGGCCGTGCATGGGTTCTGGGGAAAAGGGAGGAAGAAAGTAGTGTGAGCATGCACCATGATGATTGATAATAGGAACTTAAAGACAGGGTAGGATGTATCTGAGGAATAAAGCAGGAATAAGATATTAACCAAGAAAAGAGCTTTTATTCATATTAAACATACTATATTTCATCTGTTTGTGATTCAAATCCTCCTGCAACATTATTAACTTTCAAAGCCGTTGCATTTCTGAAAAGTCTGAGCGTTGCCAAATCCCATCACCGTTGCTAACTTGGTCTCACAGAAGCGCCACTCACCAAGACACCACAGATCTGTTGGTGGAAACCCCCAGCAGGAGGTGTATCATCCCTTCAGAGCCTGCTGGCTGCCCGCTCCTTTTGCCGTTTCCATTCTATTTTCCATCTGGGCCAGTGGCGGTCAGCTATTAGCACCACACTGATACAGAGTCAGCCAGCCTGTCAGTCCAGGCAGGAGACAACACCTGCTGCCATCCTATCACCTCTAATCACATACGCTCCATGTCTCCTTGCCTTTTCTCTGTGGCTTTTCCATTTTCTCTTCCTTCCTTCTCCTCCATTTCTCTTTTCTTTCCATTCTGTGTTCAGTTATCATCTCATTCCCGACCCCCGCTACGTCTCCCAGCAGTCCAAGCACTAGGTAATGGGATCAATTTCCATTCCAGGTTAAATTTGCAGTCCATTTCTCTGGAACTTAACACTTTACCACCTATTAGGAAAAGCCAGGGCTCAATTTCCCCGTTCCCCCCGGAGACACAGTCCAGCGATTTAGAGGCACCCACGGCAGCCATGTTTAACATTCTGGAGGTGAGTTTTGAGGATTGGGGAGAAGGCTAGACCGGACTCGAGCTCCAGCCTGCTCCTCATCTCTACAGGGGCTTTAAATGCGAGCAGTAATTTGCAAACAAGATAGACAGCTTCATCCGTTCCTGCAAAAGGCTTCATTTTCTGAAAGCACCTGTATCAACTGAGAGCCCAGTTGAGGAAAAGTCCCGGCGAACAAAGCCTTTCAACTGAAAGTGCAAGTGGGAAAGACGAGAGCTCCTCATTGAATTAAAGATTGAACACTTGTAGATTTCACAAGGAGAAGACGTGATATCTCTTGTGCTTTTATAGAGCAGATGAAATTAGAGGGGAAGGAAATGCTGTTAAAGACAGATCGGGAAGAGATCTGAACACGCAGCGTTACAGAGAACGGATCATACGGCGAGGAGGTAGATGAAAAGCATCCTTCCTAAAGCAACACTACAAGAAATACTCATATAGATCAGCAAAAAGTGCAACAAAACGGAGAGAATTTTTACTTTAGAGTTTTATTTATGGATAAAATGTTGACATCAAGTTCCAATTAATAATCAAGTTGCAAATGTGAACTTTAGTTGTGGCCATTTAAAACAGTTTTTATAGCCCTTAAACCTCTGCAAATGTTGTCACATCACCACAAACTTCAATGTATCTCATTGGGATTTTATGTAATAGACTAACACTAAGCAGTGCATAACTGTTGATAGAATGGGGTGAGTATGTAATCAGCCATTTTAAATCTAATATAAATACAGACCAGTACAGCCAAGTGCCTCCAGAAATAGAAGAGTCAGCCTGTACATATGTTAATCTCTTTATAAATCCAGCTGTTCTGTAAAGTCCTCAGAAGAAATAAAGAAGTGAAAAAGTTAAAACAATATCCCAAACTTTGAACAGCTCAGATTTTCAATGCATTTTCTGGAAAAGGAAATAAATCTGTATGTCAAAATCTTAGACAAGGGCCGCGTGAGTCCAAGAAAGTATTTAATTGCTTTTATAATGTTCCAACAACTTCTGGCTCTTTAAACGTCTCGTCCACTGCAGAAATACATATTGTGTGGGAAACAAGTTAATGCCAAATACCAAATGTACTTATATAAAAAGCATAAAATATTATATTCTAACAAATACTTTATCATAGCAACAATTAGCAATTGCAATGCTGCATACACTGACTTTGCAACAGCAATTGTGATTCAGTTCATTGAACAATTTTACTTTAACGCTCGTCCGGCTAAATCGAGCAAAAATCGGCGAGGCAACTGAGAGGTGATGCATGGTGGTGGTAGAATCATAGTATGGGAATGCTTTTAAGCAGCAAGTGCAGTTAAACTGGTCCAAGGGAAGAAGGGTGAAGCTAAATAAATACAGGGCAGTTTTGGAACAAAATTTGTTAGAGTTTGGTCAAGGCTTGAGATTTGGTTCAGCGAGAAAACAAACTTGACCATGCAGCGAAAATTATGTTGGAATGATTTAGAGCACACATTTTGAAGAGCTAGAATGGCCTGGCCAAGTTGCATACCTGAATTCTATTGAGAACCAGATGTGGTAAGACTTGAAAATTGGTACTCAGAGATGCTCTCAATCTAACTGCTGGAGCTATTTTTCAAAGAGGGATTGGCAAAAAGATGCACAAAGCTGGTCAGTCACAAATCGTAAACGGTGCCAATGAATGTAATCATTCCCATTTAATCATACTGCAGTATGAAGAGATTTTGACATTAAACTGGCAACAAGTAAAGAGGCCTCTTTGAGTTGATTGCAATGCTGGGCAAAGCCATGCAGAAAATAGAAGTTTAAACCCTTTTATTTGTGGAACTATCTGTTGGCTGCACCCAGTAGGCAACGGTTACACTAAAAGCACAGAGAATTGCAGGGTGGCCATGCTCAGAAATCAAATTAAACCAGATGCTCTCAAAGTGACAAACGCGCCAAAGTGTGAACCTCAAGCAGACGTGCACAAGCGGCTGACTGGGAAAGTCCAATCCTGGTGCGTTCAGGAAGAATGTCACACTTCCATCATCGTGGAACATCCACAGATTTCGTCCACTGAACTGCAATTCTGGTCCATGGAGAGATGCCAGAATGGAAAGCACTTCTGCAAAATATAATCATGGAGGGAGCTAGTGCTTGTCAAACAAAGAATAAAAAGAATGACATTATATAAATTTGAATTTTTATTAGTTTCTGGAACATTAGGTATTTCCTCTCATCCTTATATGCACAAGTGAAGCAGGTCCTGAAAGTTTGACTGCCCATTATTCAAGCTACTTTTATGATTATTCAACAGTCTTTGTCTGGAGGTTTTGTGGAGAAATTGTTGGTTAATTGTTGGTTGCCCTTGTGGCTCCCTGTAGTGCAAATGCCAGCTGTCTGAGGGAGGTAGTAAAAATGTGAGGACCTGCACTGGGTGCCCGAACACAACCCGTGACTCAGAATGACATCATCTATTTGCATGAACAACAAGGTGCCCCTTCGGAGAAGGGTCATGGTTAAATTAAAAAAATAAAAATAAATAAATAAAAATTGTGGAAAAACAACTCCCCTCCCCTTCTTTCTGCCCTCCTTAATCTGAAATGAATGTGTCACTCTAAAGTGGCTCGCATCCTTTTTAAATCGCCTTTGTGCAAAAATGCAGCTATTTTCTAATAGCCTCACAACCCCGTGAATGACAACTGATGAGATGAGCCTATTACCCCAGACCACTGTGACTGCTAGTTTAGTTCTATTAACTGAGGAGTAAGAGGCTTTAGTAAGGGAAACTCGCAGGCAGAAATCACAACAGAGAATAACAGAGCCATCACTGAAAACCCTCACCAGTTTTTTTTTTTAACCAATTCTCTCAAGATATCGCACACTGAAGGCGACATTGGGGTGAAAGTACTGAAAATATGACTCTAATATCTCTCCAGTATGGCAGATATTTCCAGTGGAATAGACTTATAATAATGACTGTGAAAGCATCCCTTGGAGCAGGAAATTACTGGGGTCTATCTTACGCCGGAGCTCCGGCGAGAGCCAGATTGGTATTCCAAGCAGTGGTCAAATTATCACCTGGCCCACACTTGCAAATGTAATTGAATAATTTGAATATGACATTTACATAGGACTATTAGTGATTTTTTTTCCCCATTCGTCATTTCAGTATGACATTTAAAAAAATGTTTCTAGAAATTATCAGCATGTTATTGTCCGCTGCTAATTCGATTATTCCCCTGCTTACATGCGTGCACCAGCAGCAGAGATGATGTGGTTTCATGAAATATAAAACAAAAACAACAAATAACCACGTGTTGCAACCGCCTGTCCTAGTAGGGGCTTCAAATGGGGCACTTAGCCCCTGGGTAGAGCAAGACATTAGTCCTGGATGAAAGGAAACAAATTGGGCATGTCTGGAGCACAGCCACTTTACTGCCAGACAAGTGTGTGAGTGTAAGGGGAGCAATGTGTGTTTTCCCAGTGTGTTTACAGCCTTATAGGAGTGAAAGAGTTTCCATATGCGTGCTTAGCAGCGCACGTCTGGTTTCCTCAGCATCTTTCCAGCCGTACATTGAGAGGAGAGAATCACTTATCAGATCTTCCTCAGGCGTTGCTGCGTGCAAGTTGTTTGGAAAGCCAGGATCTTTATCAGATCCGCATTGATTGGGAGCAGAAAAGCCTGGTGCCGGCGTGGGCTTCCATTCCCCGGCGCAGGAAACAGACCCGGGAGGAGGGGAAGAAAAGACGACAATGATTAGGAACCCCAAGCAAGTCAATGTGACTCCAGAGCCTAGTTGCCATCTCATCAAGATGAAATGGTGCTCAGGTTGAGGAGGAGGAGGAGGGAGTGCTTGTTATTTGAAGAAAAAAAAAAGAAATGCTTTTACTTTCACAGGATGGTCAGATTGCTCACACAGAGATGTCAGCTGAGGTTCTTACTCATACACACAGCTGTTGAAGACAGACCAGAAACAATAAAGATGATATTGGAGATTAAAATGTAGTTTGAAAAATGTTTTCATGTTAAGTGTTCCAGTTTCTGATTGCCTTCACCTTTCTCTCTCTTTGCTTTGTGTTTCTGTTTGAGCTGGGCGGACTTGGCAGGCGAGCACATTTGTTTGCCTCTTTCTATTACATCTAAAGTAATGTTGCTGCGGACAACTGAGGTAATGACATGGGTTTCACACTTAGGAAATCATTTTCATATCCCAGAAAAGCGGCCAATAATGATAGCTCTTGATAACTGACAATCAAAGCTCCATCAACCTCCCAGAGTGCTTGTCTATGCAATCCTCTGGAGGCGAAGAATGAAGAGGGACAGGGCTGACACAGAAGTGGCTGGGTGTGTGAAATAGAGAGTCAGTGGTTTCATTTCCCATTGATGCAAATTTTAAGTGATGATTTGAAAAGTGGAAAGTGAAAGAAATGTGAAAGCAACACTTTTCCCTGAGGTGATCACTAAAACAAAGCTGTGCACTGCTGTCAAAGACAGAAGTACAGGCAATGCCACTTTTAGTTTTCATTCCTAAAAAATGTCTTAAACACGATGCATATTGGTAAATTTATGGCTCAGATTTAGACGTTTCTAAATTTTATTGTACATAGCAGTCTGAGTCAGTATTTCTGTTAAAATTGCATGAATGTATTTATGTAGCAATGCTTTGCAGAGTTTTTTCACCAGGAAATCAGGAGGTGCTGTATCTCAGTTAGACATTGATTGTTTTGTAAAGTGCATTGAGATGACATTTGTTGTGAATTGGTGCTAGAAAAATAAACTGAATTGAATTGACATTCTTGATTAAATAAAATAGTCAGTGGTAAAGATAAGTTATATACCAGCTTTTATACTCTGTTATCATTTCTGTCATTAAATCGCCACGGTCCAATAGTGTCACTGACTGAGTGTGACTAATATCAATGTGAATCAGTAAGTAATTTCTTGCAGTTTTAAAATGTTATTCTTTTTGGCCCCAGAAATACAAGGGGAGACACTCTACTAAATACAGAAACCACAAAGTATATAAACATTTCAAGGATTTATAATAACAAACTTAAGTTTTACTATCCTAATAAACCTACCGACATTTAGTTAAAATATATATTCCAAACTCAAAACACATTTGGAGAAAAGAAATTCGGTAACTCTGTATTTAAAGGGGTGTGCAGAAGACTGACATATTTTACTGTTATAAACATAATAAAACACCAGTTATGAACATGATCAGGAGTTTTCCTGAATGGTTATGACTGTTGTCATGAACTAATATTGTAAAGTAAATAATGACACTTTTAATGGACTTTTTTCCATGCAAGTTTTAATTCAAACTGAAAAAGAAAAAGAATATTTTCTATAATTTTAGAGATCTTTATTTATCAAACAGTTGTCTTCTCCATTATTGTGCTGCTTCCAACTGGAAATTCTTGGCTGGGCCCTGAATGTTATTCTTAGATCAATGCTGATCAAGTTCTTGAGACAGAAAAATGTTCCTTAAGCCTTTCTAAAAATGTTTTAAGTGATACAAAAGAGCGATAAAAGGCAGAAGATTTAAAGCCAACATGAATAAAAGTAATATTTTAGCTGTCTTTACATGTATCAAATCAAACAAGGCTTTGGGGTTACAGCATGAACACCTCATAAAGGACGACCTTAAAAGCCAATGTATAGGACCTCATGTGTTCCAACATTTACCTCTGCACCTATAATAAAGTCAGAGACAAATGCCTGCACTTGTGACACACATACACCTTGGAGGCGTGGATAATCACAAGGATTTATTGAATGGTGGAGGTTGCTCCTCACTCCATCAAGTCCTTTCTTTATAGGCCTCGTGATGAATGAGACTGCCAGGATGGGTGAGGATAAGGGGCAGAGGGGCCAGCAGAGCCCTGGATGAAATTGAAACCACAGAATGAGCGCTGGCACTGGACCTGACTCGGCTGCCACCGTGTCTGATGAACCCCCTGAAGCTGTAGGAGGTGGAGATGAATGGGTGAATGTCTTCCTTCTCACAGAGCTGAATAGAAACGGAGGGTTAAAGTGTGTGAGAGAAAACAAGCTATGCTCAACCAGCTAAGGTGATGCATGAAGATATCCTTGAGTTATTCTACATCAGTGCTTAGAAAAGTCCCAATGCATCTAATTTGACAATTTTTCTACATTACTTTTTGCTATATTTGTCATATCAGAAGGGCATATATGGCCAGGATAGAATAGAGAAGCTGCAATGCGTTTTAGCAGCAGGATTTAGTAATTTACAAAACTACACCAAAACACAAAATCTTACCAAGTATTTATTGGGCTAGTTTCCACTGTAAATATCTTAGTACAGTTGAAATAAGACAAAAGTAATGCACTAATAATTTTAATAGATTTTTAAATGGGGACCTGGCATCACCTACTGCCCTATCCTAAGTTATTCTAACTCAGAAATAATTTGAGTTGGGATAAATGTTATGTTTTGCAATATCAGGCAAAGAAATATTAGTAAAAATTATTGAGAGTATCATTCATTCGGTTGCATGCAATATAAGATCTGTGCTGCAGTGTGCGGTTGTTAAGCACACCATGTAATATTGATTCAGTTTTCAACAGCAGCCTAGGTTATTTATGCAACATAAGGCTTGCTATATTGAATGGTTAAAAATTTCTATTTCAAACCCTTTCCACCTTTGTCCAGTTATGAGGATACAAATAAACATACTGGGTGTCTTTAAAGGGGAATTGAGAGTTTGGATTCTTTGAACAAAGGAAAAGAATTGAACAGCCAGTTGAAGGGAAGGGAAGAGTGGAGGAGCTGGTGAAATCAATCGTGCATTTGGCTTCCGCCGATATGCCGTGCTGTAACTGGGGTCAGCAGGACAGGTAGACTATGCCTTGTTCTGGTTCACAATCTGTCATAAAACATGACCACACACCCATGTGTACACCCCGACCTGGCTTTTTTTTGTTTTGTGTTAAGCTTCCTGAGGGAAATGGGCTGTCGTTCTGAGCTTTCAACAGGAAGAGCACAACTTCTCATTTACAGATGGCGACACAATCTCAACAGGAGCAGCGGGAGGTTACCGAGGTGATTCTTCAACTTCAGCACGTCGCAGATGGCTCGTGCGCCGTTATCATTTGTCTGCAAAAACCTCTGTGTGTCATACTCAACTTGGGGTGTTACCCACAGTGTAAATCAAAGCAAGGCTCTTGACTTTGTGAAATGGTTGCTGCATTTTCCGAGCCTCCTACTCTGAGGATATATGAGATCCGAGATCGTGCCATCTAGGTGGGGGGAATAAATCCTACCATTTTTTCCAACAGTCATGTCCTTTTATCGAGAAGTAGACAAGAAAATGTTCAAGAGCTGGAGTTATTCAACCAGACTGAATGAGCGCTTGTTGGATGCCTGGGAAAGGGAATTGGACATCTATAATTCAGCAAAAGGATGAAGAAAATCTGTGACAAAAATTACAGCAGAAAGGCCATGAATAATTAAACATAGAGAATAGAAATCGCTTAAAGACCTCGAGATGAATTTCAGCTCAAATTTAAAAAACATACGAAAAAAGGATGTAGCAAAGCTGTTGTTTATTACCCAATTGAAGCACAAGGGTTGACATTACAAACAACCTCAATGATAATTGCTTATGAGGAGCTGAAAAAGTGGCTCTTGAATAATAAAACAAAAGGTTTATGTGGATGTCACCAGAGCATCATAGCAGTTTATATGTTCTCAAAGTCTCACTTCTTTTCCATTCGGGGAATATATAGATGGAGTGATGAAGGTGAGAAAAATAATTATAATGAAACCACTATAAATGCAGAGTTTCTCACCGTCGCCTTTTCAATTCTTTTCAACAGCAGTCGTTTGAAGCCATGTCCTTGAGAAGAACACAATTTGTCTTCTGCCGAGCCAATATCATCGAACACAATTCACCATTCTACTTTGGTCTGGCTGTGATAAAAAGACTTTTATTGTGGTCCTCTATAACCTTCCTGCACGCCACAAACTCAATCTACCTTGTTTTCTCTGACTGACAAAAGAACACAAATTCAATGGGGCTCAAACCAAGGCTTCTCATTCACCTTGCAACAGACAATTTTTAAAACCCCACTGGTCACATGACTAGCAGCTATTGTGAATGACAGACCAGTGTTATCTGAGATGGTAGGGTGAAGTGGCTTTTCGTTCACCGCTCAAGGCGAAAATAGTGTTAATGAAGTGCATGCCGGGAAAACAATTACTTTTCCCCGTATAGCCAGAGAAATATGTGTTTTCAGCACCTCCTCATTTACAAATGAGTTACTATCATAAAATTAGATGTCAAGGAAACCAGCACTTCAGATGTGCAAAAGCTTCAAAAGTCAAGATGAAGAACAGAAAGTCAAGGTTTTGTTCAGAAATGTAGCTGTCTGCTGGGAAATTCTTCTCTCTTGTTTGGAGGTGAGTTGATTTTTTTGAGTTGTGGGATATTAGGATCTTGAACACAAGCTGAGTGAACGTGCTTTTGTAGATATTGTACAGCCTGGTAAACATAAAGAGTGAGCTGAACTGAAAACGAAAGTGTTCAGGGAAAAACCATCGCTTTGTATTTCTACCTTTACTTGTGGTCACAAAATTGATTCTAACTCTTCCTGGTACTCAGGAGATTTAAGTAAAGAACATGACACCAAGTTTGAAAGGTTGTAAGGAGTTTTGCAGTGGATGAGAAATATTAATGGAAATGAATTGATAATGTCACAAAAATGTAAACAATTTAGTCAGAAGATCGGATTTCTCTAAATCAAATTAGAATAAGAACCTGACCTGACTGAGACAAATGGATGTCATTGTTGGATTCAGCGGTGCAAAATATTCCAAAAAAATGTTTTTGTAACCCAGTGTTAAAGTCACCGCTCTTTTTGGTAATCAGAAGACCATTATGGTGATGTAGGCATGGGCAGGAGTTTTTTAATACATCATTTCGTCAAGAGGCAGATTTAGTTGGTTGTAAAGAGAAGCCTCGAAACAAACTTATTTATCATCGAGGTACATAACAGCAGAATAAGACCTTAGATGGACTGTAAGATGAATGGACCATTTGTAGGTTTTTTATTACTATTATTATTATTTTTACCTTGACTGAAAATTTATAGAGATGATATCTAAGTCCTTGAGCTTAATGGAACCCATTCTGCATCAATGCTATCATTTTTATCTTATTCATAAAATAGATTCTCTCTATTATACAGAAACGGTCACCTAACGAAAAGGTCCTACAAAACAAGGTTAGTTGCTTAGGAAGATAACTTAAGGTTTTCAGCGTTACCTCTGACTAAGGTGAACTTTGGCTGGAAACCGCAACCTCATCAAGTTAGATATGCAATATCAATGCAACCAATGACTTATCTTGAAAAAAACAGAGTTACACCATTCAGTTTGACCGGCAGGGCTTCAGTGTTCAACAAAGGTTAAACTTAACCCGTGAATTTGCCACAAACAACAAATTATTGAGATGTGAATGAGATGTGAGGTGAACACCTGCAGCTGCTTTATATAACCCGGTGCAGAGCTCTAACTGTTCTCACGTCAAGTCATTAAATCTTCTACGCTTTCAAATGGGTTCTTGACATATTAAGTATATATTGAAAAGAGGTTATTTTTTCTGTAGACTGCACTTTTAAAAGACCTCTCTGGCAGTCGAACAATGTGAAATAGGAACAGCATCAATGTAAATGAGTCTGTCTGGCAGGCATGAATTTTTTTAGGGTTTTAAGGTGTTAAATAGAAAGTCTGTTTTAGTGGTATATCTACAGTAGAAAGGTGTTTGCATTTTTACAGTTTTCTTCTGGTTCCGCTTTTTTGGTAGAAAGCGAGTTCGTGAAGATATCAAACAAGTTTCAATATCAAACAGATTATCCGAGTAAATAAAAAGTGCAGTTTTCAAATGAGGATTTTATGTATTAAGGTAAGAGGAGGCTATCAAAACCAGCTTGGCCTTATGGGAAACGTAGTTGTCCTCTAAATCTAAAAGCTACTTGTGGCAGCTACTGCAGGAACATTAGCTATCAACTATTTGTCCCACTTTTCTTCTCGGAATTATTTGATTTCAGACACAGCAAATCAACAAGATATATGTCTACTCTTTGCTTTTATAGCCTTCAGTGGAGGTCATTGTCTGCTGCGAATCATTGTCCTGCTTCATATCCCAAGTTCCCTTAAGGCCAACATCATAGCTGAAGGCCAGAAATTCATCTTTAGGATTCTTTATACACAAGTGAGAAGAGTTGATGACCCAGTTTAATCAATTACAGTAAAATTAGTGTGAATTAGTGTATTAGTTTTACTTTTGGTGCAACAAGACTCTTTATTTAGAATATTTTCCTAAAAATCGTAGGGCTTCTTTGACATCTGTGAGACACACATTTGTGTTATTTTGGGTCAACAGAGGTTTTAAACTTGCAACTCCTTACTTAGCTGAGTACAACAAAAGAGGCCTGCAGATATTTAGCTGTCCTTCTGGGTTCTTTTGTGAAATGTTGACGTAGTCTTGTAGTAATGTTGACTTATGGGAATGTTCCATTACTCTCACTATGGTTTGCTGGAGTTTAGATTGATGCATGTTGAATAATTTGTCATAGGCAGTGGAATTTCTTCAGATGGGGGCATTATATTTTGCTTTTTGAAGTCATTTACTCTATTTTATGTTGTCAAAAATGGACAAGTGATTTCATGATTCTTCAACAGTGATGGGATAATCTGACAAATTTAACCAAGTTTTTAAAAAATGTGGTGAATCCAGTTTCATTCGGAATTAGAAAAGGGATCACTTATTATTTCCACGAATGGCCAAAGAGGTTTTAAAAATGCTTTTAGTTAATAAATAAAATCATAAATTGAAAACTAGATTTTCTATTTAGTCTAATATTCTCTACTTTGATGCCAAAAACAAATAAAAATATCAAACAAAAATCTGCGAGTAGGTAAAAATCACAGAAATATAACTAGAAGGCATTTAACTGCACAGCTCATATAATTCTTATTAAACCCCGAACTCGTGTAACAACGAGGTTTCACTGTGATTCACATGCTGCATGGGTCAAGGCAGAGGTGATAAAAGTAGTAAAAAATAAAAACCTCCATGAATAATAACATGTAGAGGACAAGCGTTTGTTATTTAGTCAATGCAGCTCATTCTCTAAAAATAAAC
This sequence comes from Poeciliopsis retropinna, assembly GCA_010277075.1. Classification (NCBI taxonomy): domain Eukaryota; kingdom Metazoa; phylum Chordata; class Actinopteri; order Cyprinodontiformes; family Poeciliidae; genus Poeciliopsis; species Poeciliopsis retropinna. The sequence goes on from VMRM01000021.1 coordinate 6,573,518, forward strand.
ACACTTGGAAAATTCATTCTTCAATCATTCATTCTTATCTGAATCAAAGCAGCTATCACTAATTAACCAGGAAAATAAAATGTAAATAACTAACCTCGGAAATTGTGCAGCTCCTCCCCATTCTCCACTGTCATAGATAAGTGTTTAACAGAGAGATGATCCCTGATTAATGCTGATTCCCCTGTGTTTAATAGCACTCAGTGCAGCAGAGTGGCAAAGTGAAAACAAACAGATGAGACTACTCCCACGAGTTGCCAGGGGCACAGATGGAGAGAACTTATAGATGGAGATGTGCATTTGGCCGGGGTTGGAGTCTGAGCAGGTGTTTGGACCCAGTATGGACATCGTGTATTGCCATTTTTTAAGCACACCAGTGCCAATGGGAAGGCAGAGGCCAAAAGGTTGAGGATGAGACATAGGACAGACTGTGACAGGCTGTCCTTCTAGCAGTGCAAATGATCGCTCAGCATCGTAATAAGTTCTGTGTGGAAAACAACAGAGCATGTGCAAACCGGTCAAGTTACAGCAACAAACTTTGATGTATTTTATCGAGATAAACATTATGGATTGCATACTTAAGGTAGTGGAAGGTAAATAATAAAAGGTTTGGCTCATTCCCAATGAAAATTCCTCACTAAATACTTTGCAGAATCATCTTTTACTGAAGATTTATTTTTAGATATTTTCACACATTCTCAATCGGATTTTGGTCAGAACTTTGACTTGACCTTTCAAGCATATAAATATAATTTCAAATAAAGCACTGTATATTTCTGGATGTATATTTAGGATAATTGAACTCTGCAGTCCCTATGAGGTTTTGTCTTTTATCCTTCTTTCCACTAACTCTACCCAGCTTCTCTGTGCTGTAAAGTAAAGCATTCCCCGCAGCATGATGGTGCCACCACCACATGCTTTACTTTTGGGATGATGTAACAAGATGATGAGCAATGTTTTCTTTCCCATCATTAGCAACAGAATGGAACATGCTGTTAGCACAACAATATGTCTTATCAAACAATTTATATGACCCATATGCAATTAATTGATTAGGTGATAATAGCATAGAAGCTAATGTGAGCACAAGCTTGTGGTTCGAGCAGATCATGTTTAGCTAGCTGCCTCTGCTGGCTAAACATGCTAGCATTACCATGCATTTTCCAAATTAAGCTGCTGCATTTTGTCCTCAAAACAGAAGTTACACAATTTCTTTTGAAATTTTCTATTTGATGAAAATATATCTTATAAAACCCAGATGAATTATGCTGAAGCCTGCGATCTTAAAGTTACTATATGAATTTTGCTTTTATCACAGATTCAAAATGGATTTTGAACTGAAGACTTGGCATATCTTCCCCTCCACACAGATCTCAACTGCAGCTCAGACTTCAGAACCGCGGCTGTTTAAGGTATGGTTATCTGTCTTCCCAGTGTGGGTTGGAAATGATCTCTTTATGTGAGATGCTCTGGCAATAAGGTTGCTGAAATTCAGAGCGCCATGCTGTGATCCTGGGGCACAACCTGATAAAACTGTGTCTTCCTTCAAGCAACACTTACAGAGTTATCAAGGACTCTCAAATGGTAAACAACTTCACAGTTTCACATGAAAGAAGGCTGGAGGTGAAGGCACCCAAAAATCTGCTCCTAGCACAAAAAAATTATTGGTCAGTGAAAAGCAGTACATGGTGAAAATATGTGCTAGGCTGATTAATTTAAATATGAACAGACAAAAGACATGCAGATAAGCAAAATAAAATGCTGGAATCATTCTGCAAACCCTTGAAAGTCACAAATAACCCCCGAAGCAATCACAGAGCCTTGGATATAACATTCTTTGTTGCTCACTGCCACAGTAATGGAAGAGCTACATGGGAAAGAAAACCTTTCAAGGGTACCCCTTTCTTTTCCTCCTGTCTCTGAATAGAGTCGGAGGCGTCCTTGCATTATACATTCCCCATTTTGCAGAAGATTGAATTAAAACATCCTTTGTCATCAGAAACATTGCTCATATTGCGAAGTGACCAAAGCGCCACTATGAATAATTATGTGGGAGACGGCGCTCTAAAGTAGCCACGGATTTTCATTAGCGCCCGCAGACAGCAGCACAGGGAGAGAAAGTGGCGGGGGGAAGCGAGTCTCTGGGCCTGTCCACATCAGCGGTGATGTATCACACAGCCTGGCGAGTCTTAACCGTTCAATTAGGAGCGCTGCTGAGGCCCTGCTTGTCAGAGGCACAGACCGGCAGAGACCCGGACAAGATCAAGAGCCGCTTCCTCAAACACACTTCAGGAGGTAGGGCCATCAATCTCCCTGACTGTGACCGGCAGGGTGGCAGGGGCAGGACCCCCAGCGACGCAGCAGCCCAGCTCAGAGGGCAGAGCAGGTAGCTTCATTCATCGCTATCAACCAAACTAAAAATATATGAGCTCATGACCTTCACAGTGGGAAGGTGGGTATGAGGGGAGAAAATTATCCTCCTCATCAGCATTTCTCTGGACACCAAACAGTATTAGGTGAAGGAAATTGCTGATCCTCTGTTTGTTTTGTCTCACAAGTCGGCGTCAGAGTCCAGCAGGGTAATTTAGCTGGTTAATGTTGTGAGAAGGGCAGCTGGTTCAAAACCATCAGACATCTTCGCACATGTTTGAGTTTGACTCCCCACAGCACAGCAGCAACATAGTGATGCAAAATCTGAGTCGCCAGTTTTCTTCATACATGATCATTATATTATTCTGTGTTGCTTCATAAGGATTTCAAATAGCAGATGGTGCATAGAGGGAAGGAGAACATCTGGCTCAGCATTTTGGAATGGAGTTTTGTCGTTGGTTATGCGTTTGTGGAGTTTTTTTGTTATCAATTTATTTATTTGTGTTGTTTCTTTTACTTAATCAGGTAAAACCGAATGACATCCAGATCCCATTTTCAAGAAGGACGTGGGCAGAAATCTGCAACACAAGGTAGTGACAAATAGGTATTTAAGGATTTAGGTAAGTGTTTTGAGATTTTCTTTTAGCATTATTTGAAAGAGAATAAAAAACCTGACAAATCTGGACAGTCATGGAGAAAAGGACATAAAATAAAGAAGAAACTCTGAGGTCCAACTCTGTAGGTTGTAGAACTTTAAATTTCACACAGACAGGCATACTAAATGGGAAAACATGCAGCATCATGACCTGCTGCAAAAACAAAAATAAACTGAGTTGAATAAGAAGGTTTCACTTTGTTTTACTTCATGCAGAAAATAATTAATTAAATTAGACATTAGATATGCAGCTTTTGTTAATTTCACACTTCAATAACTCAAATATAGTGCAGATATCAAGTGAACATCTATAATGAGTGTCTTCTCTAATTTGAGTGCGTAAAGCACATTACAACACAACTGCACGTACTAAACTGCACTGAGACCTGGATTGTTATGAGTTGCGCCACCTGCAGAACCTTGTAGCTTCTCTGCTTTCATATTGGCATTTCTGAAAAACACCATCAAACATAGATGTCACTCGTCAATATTTTTTATAACTGTTGCCTTGGTAAACTCTGCCTGAGGGCACAGTGATGCAAAAAGAAATTTCCAAGAGGTTGCAAAATTCATCACAGGAAACGGTTGCAGCTGTTAGTTTCAGAAGAAGTTAGTTATGTTCCTACAACCAAACAGAGACTGGTGAAGAAAAATACTTCACCAGTATTTTTTTCCACACCAGACAGGCAAACTAAATGGGATAACATTTAGTTTGCTTTTTAACGTGATGTGCACGTTAAAAAGCCCAGAGCAAAGTGATAAGAATATTATAGTTTGGATCTGCATTGATCAGTTTGGGTCTGAAAAACTCGCTTTGATTTCTGGATTCTACAACTTGTGAAAGTTTGGAGTAATGGTTGGCTGTCAATGGATGGTTTCCATCACAACATGAATTCAAGACAAATCATTAATCTAGGTGCCAATAGGAAAAACACCAAGAAATTAGTCCATTGACAATAAGAGTCAATTACTTGATTTGTTTTTAAGAAATTACATAGAGATAAATAGCAGGAAGTGAATCATTGGAAGTCAAACTTGGAAATCAAAGAAGAAAGTGCTGATTTTCATTTAGAACAAGCACATGCTAGCAGTGGGCATGACTGAGAAATGTTTTCAAACTCATACCTGCTCATCATGGAAATAGAGAGAATCTATTTTATGTTTTTACCTGCACATTTGGTCCTGGCCCTCAGTGGAGGTCCGGGAGCCCCGGTGCCACCCTCCAGCGGCCTGGTCAGCAGAACGCTGATCTCGTACTCAGTGTCTGGGTCCAGGTGGCCGATCTTGTGCGTGGTCTTGTCTACGGGCTGCAGGTCGTACATGGTTCCCGACACGGTGCGGTACTCCACCTGCCTGTCGATGATCGGACCGTCCCCGTTGATGGAGTTCGCGTTCAGCTGGATCCAAAGGTAGGTGGCTCCAACAGCAGTCAGCTGGGGTGGGGCGATAGGCACTGGTGGCTCTACGGGTAGAAAAAGTTTAATTAGACTGTCACAGTTTATCAGCAGGAAAATGTGCTAATGTAAAACATAGCTATGTTTTTTCTGCTTTTTGTGAACAGCATCGGCATTTGCAGAACATGCTGGATAAAAACGTGCAAGGAAACAAGATGAACAAATTCAATGTCTTCTTTTAAACAACCAGATCGACATTCAGTTAAAGAATATTTTCTGCTTTTTTTCTTAGTAATCAAGGTATTTAACAAGCCTAAATCAATATTTTCATCTTTATGAATAGAATATCTCATCAGCCACCGCAGAGTCATTTAATCACAAACGTTTTGAAAGAAATGGCAACTTTAAAAACTAGTGTAAAGACAGTCAGACCTTGGTGGATTCTGTTCCTATTGAACAATTTATTGATCCCAATCAGAACACTCCTATTCAAAGAGCGCAGGCAGTCGACGATTGTACATGCTTCTTCTCCCATCAATTCAGGAGCTGCTTTAATCTCTCATCTCGCGGTTGTGGGGGAATTTTGTAATTCTGTTTAAATGGACTGATGAGAGAGTGGAAAACACAAATTCAAGTGTCTTTTTGACAGAGTGAAAATTAATTAATTGCTTCTCTGAAGTCTGTAGCAAATATTAACTTATGATAAGGATTTTGCTTGCTTTTACCTTTCTAAAGAAGTTACGTTATACATTAATATCTAACACAGTAGAATACAACTATGTGCATTTTTCAATGCTTACTGAAGTACAGTCATCTTGATCAAAAAAAAAAAAATCTGTCTCATCTATTTAGTTTTGAAAAGAAAGTAATTTAATTGCATATGAGTCAAAAAACATAAACCCAATTTACTTAATAAAAAGATAAAATCAAAATGTGTTTTCTAGAGGCAGAAAAAGTTAGGACACCTTACCCTCTAATAGCTAGTGTTATAACATTTTGGGTTAAATCCTGAGACACTCCTCACGCTAATCTGGCAGATGTTCGAAGGGTTTCCTGGATGTAGCTTTTAGTCACCACATTGCATCTGTGGTGCTAAACCTATTTAAAGGAGGAGTCCAAATCAAGTCAGTCACCCCAAGCCAACTTTAATGTCTTAGACTTATTGCCAAAAGACTTCAGGCTCACCATTTGGTGAAAGGCCGGAGAACTGTCAAAGAGAAATAGTCTAACCAATAGTCTTCTACACTGAGGTAAGTGTCAAGTCTTTTGGAAACAGGTCTAACTCATGTCTGAGTCAAATGCTTAATTAATGTTTTTCACCCGAAGTCCAAGTCAGAAACACACACAAATCCAGGTAAAATATCAAATAAATCACCAAAGTTTAGGTTATTTTTCAAATCTTTCAAGAGCTAGTCTAAGTCACGCCTTAAAATGTTCACCCCGAACCCAAATATTTACATTTTTTGACAGTAAATAAGAGTGATATTTGTGTATTTATGATGGAAGAGGAATCCCGGGACTGGTTAACCACTTGTTTATGATGCCCCATTTATAATTAATTAAACAGGAAGTGCTCTTATTGTGAAGAACCTGATGTTTATTTCAATGACTTTGCTAATACCCATTAATTTCTGTGTTAAAATGGTCTTTTTCCTACATTATAGTGCTCTACATACAGTCTGGAAGCTTTTCTTCTCTCTCCTACCCATAGAAGTAAAAACCTAATAGAAAACCACGTGCTAAGTTTGTATTTAACTAAACTCAATGTAGAGATGGGCAATTATACTATGAACCATTCATAGCCCAGGGTGAGCAAATGTACTTAATACATAAAACAGATTTCCACATGATACACACAATCAACAGCCTTTGGTTTAAATGTTTTCACATCGTATGCATGGGATAAAAATCGCTGATGAGGTTACAGTCCTTGACCTCGATTCTCAGTCAAGTCTCGAAGCTCTGGATCGCAACAGTTTAAAATAATAAAAAAAAACTTCATCTGTAGAATATGGATGGAAAAACACATGAATATATCTTTTCAGCATATATTCATTACATGCCCACTATGGGTCAGTGTCAGACACAAGTGTAACAATCCATGTTTTTCAAACTTCGCTGTGCAAGCTCATAATATGAAAGACTCTCACACAATGGTCTAGAAGTATGCAATTAAAAGAGAAGCCTTCTCTGTGGTGGAATATGAGAAGCATTTCCACTATGTCTATTTTACTGTTGTCAAATGTAGGTAATGGTGAAAATAATGGCATACAGGAATCTGTTTACTGGCCCTCTTCACCTCCAGTGAGACTATTTGGATTGTTGAAAGAAAAACGTTCTTTACGGGAACAGATTCATTGCTTTCTGTAAAAGTTTGAGCCTCCTGACAACCTTGAATGTGACCTTTTCTTTTTTATGTCACCAATATTTGTATAATCTTGGATAAACCTTGTGCCATTTCTAGTTTAATGAGGTTTCTTGAAATGTCAGGCTAATTATTTCTACCTTGGAATAGATATAAAGATTTTAGCATTTCACCTTTTTCATACACTATAGCCAGGTAAGAGACTGTAGCTCTAACATTTACAAGGATGTTATTGAAATCTCCTGAGAGACGATATTACTGTAATAACGGTTCAGCTTCCTTCGTTTCCAATAAAAAGGCATTTATTCAAACCCTAGCACTGTCAAACGCTAACAGTTGTACATCTGGTTGGTAACAACAAAAAGCTAAAAAATAACAGAAATGCTGCATTAGTTGAGGTTTTTGTGCAAAGGATGAGAAACCATTAATTTTAGGTTCTTCTTCAGCAGATGGTTACCTCACATGACCTCTGAGTCAAGACTGGAAACTCCTGCTAATCCGAGCCTTCAGCGTTTCCTGCAAACTTCACCTAAAGCGAACCAGCTAATCCCCCTGGTCATCTTCTGCAGTTACATGCAGCTCATCGTTCTCCATGTTGGAGCCAGACAAGGCAATACAGTGACCTGAAATCTGAGTTCAAACACTGGCTAGTTCTGATGGGCTTTCATGGTCTGGTACGTCTTAAAAGGGGTTTAACAAAGTTAGGCAAAAAAACATTCAGCTCAATTTAAGCGACAGAAAACAATGGGTCACATAGAAATCAAGTATAACTTAGAAATATTAGGACATAATTCAGGGAAAAATTAAGATGCATCAGGAAAACAACATATTCCGAGATCAAGTAAGCAAGTGCGATGACTCACTTGGCAGATTTTACTGGAACATTTGCTATCATGCTCCTGAAAGCAAAGCATCTTATGATGCAGGAGACCAAATGGCCAAAGTATTTTGCTGCTGACTCAGTCATGACTGGTTTATCTAGAAACTACTGAACTGATTTATAAGAACTATACATCCAGTTCCTTAGAAATCCACTTGTAGATACAATTGTGCGACACACAGAAACAAGGTAGTGCATCATTTGGAAGCGGAAGTAAAATATGTTTTTAAACGTTTTGCAAAAAAAACATTTAAGTGTGTGTTATTTTATTTGAATTCAGCCCTTTTATCAATTTTGCAATTGCCTTCAGCAGCAAAATAATAATGGGGCTTTCACGGTCATGGCCAAGTTAAGAAAAGCCCATTTATAGGAGGTTTGTGCACATCAGTCAACAAACAGCACAAAGAAGATCAAGGATCACAGCTGACAAGCGAAATAAAATTCTAAGCTCAAAAACAAAAACAATATAACTCCCAAAAATGTGGAAATGTTATCCTTTTTTAATAAGAAATTTGCACAACACAGTTTCCATTTTTTGGATCAATACTTTAGACATCCATTTTCTACAAAAGCTAGACTACTTTGTTAATTTCATTGAAGTAGATATAAAACACTGCAAAGCATTTCAGACTAGGACAAAAGTTCACATTTAAATAGGACAGTTACCCTAAACACCCAGACAGAGCTACACTGAATAAATTTAAACCAAACCACATTCATGGGTTAGAGTGACCTAGTCCAGTAGCAACCACAAGAAGATATTGATTCCCAAAAGCCACAGCTTCTCACTTTGATGAAATAATTCCTGTAGGCACACTAATCCTCTGTTCAGTCATAGCAAATGCGCCTCAAATTACAGATTACAAGAGTGAGAAACACTCAAGATCTGGAAGACTTCATTAGCAACTCGCTTCCTAATGCTCGAGCTTCATGCAGCAGGGCCCCTGAAAGGTCTTCAGAGCCAGCTAGTCGCTCGCTGGAAGTGGTTGACGGTGCACAGATGACGGCGGTGAACGTGCCCAATGGTCTGAGAGCAGCTGCTGTCATGATTTTGACCAGACGGGCAAACGGCCTGGCGACAGCTGCGTCTTGGCCTTCCACAGCCAGAGCAGACTCTCACGCCCTGACATCAACATGGACCCACAAAAAACCTGACGTCAACTGAAACTAACAATAACTGCCATTATTTTATTACTATCTATATTTGTAATATTCACCAATTCAGTGTTTTACAAGAATAACTAGAAAAATATGACTCAATTACATTAACTTGAGTAACATGTACTTTTATGAGTATTTTTGCAAAGCTGTGCTTTTTACTGAAATACTTGAGGTATTTCAACTCTTACTTGAGTAAAACTTCTGGATTCTCTACCCACAGTGAGTAACTTCTTTAAGTGAAAAATAAACATGTTTTAACCAAAAATTCACCAGACATAAACCTGCAGAAGCCGATCTAGAAAAAAGTATACATTTGCCTGATCTTGTTTTTTGTTTTTTTAGTTACTTTTATGAATTATTGCTATTTTCATCTTGGAAATACCAACATTTCTACTTAACTTTATATTTTGGTCCATCTGATCTGAATTTTTAAATATGAAATGATTGATAATTTGATCAGTTACTTAGTACTTGAGTAGACTTTTTATTAAATACTTTTTACTCTTGAGTAATTTCTTGGACAGCTACTTTTTTACTTTTACTTGATTAAAAATATGTTACAGTAGTGTTACTCATACTTGAGTATAATTTTTGGGTATTCTGCCAACCACTGGCCATAACACCCCGAGAGTTTATAGTTTATTTATACAGTATTGTGATGCATTACCCTAGCAAAATGTGCATTCACACCAGCCCTGTTTGGTCCACTTCAATCAAACTCCAGTTCATTTCCCTTGAAAGTCCGGTTTATTTGGGAAGGTGCAGAAGCGCAATCAAACTGATGCAAATCAAGAAAACGAACTCTGGTTCAGATGAAAATCTAAGTCTCAGTATGATTGATGTGCAGTTCGAATGCATACGTGAACAGCAAGCAGACCAGAGACCGCTCCATAAGCAGAAAGTGGACTATTGCACTATCCCACAATTAGTGCAACAGTCTAATAGTCTTAACTAAATGCTTACATTTAGTGAAGAAGGAAGTTTCACTCAGTGTCTTTAGAGGTTTTTATGTAATTTCCTTCAGTGGTTCTTGGTGCAGTGCCACCACAAGCGACGGGGGCAACAGGTTTTTGAAAGGGTTAAAAAATTATCAGGTGTAAAAAAAAACACAAGAATATCTGCAATCAGACTAGTTATCAGTATTCTCAAATTGGGTTTTGTTGCTTTAAGAAGTGTGCTGTTTATGTGGAATACTTATAATTCAGTGCCAGAGTGGAAGTGGTAGAGATAATCCTACAAAATAGGATTGACAATATAGGTTTGTTGACAACAATTACTCCAATTGGGTCTTGTGTAAAACCAATGACGACCAGGTGAACAAGCACCCTCATGCCTACTGTAAAGTATGGAAGAAGATCTGTAATGCTGTGGGTTGCTTCTCCTCCAAAGGGCCTGAAAACTTACATCACTCTTTGAAATACAACATTGACAGTTACACACAGTTACAGATCAATAAAATATTAGCCATCAATGGAGCTTTTGATTGGCAAATGATCTAATATGGTCATATGGTCAGCTATGCACAGGAAAGCATCACAAAACAAAATCTCATTCACTAAATCTAAATTCAGTGAACTAAAGAGAACAGAGCATAATAGAGGACCCTGGTCAAAGGTCAGTGATCTCCATCTCTGCTCTAATCTTGCGAAATGTTCCAGCAGAAGACAGAATACTGTCTGCTTGATAAAAGAGAGTACCACAAAGTAATAACAGCAGTGGTGCCAACAGCTTTGGTACATACAGAGAAAAAAAAAGACAATTCTTTTTTCATGTGGGATTTATGGATTGTCTGTTATAAGCTGATTAATCAACTAATCATCTGAGAGCTGCACATACTTCAAACACTTGAACGTGCAAACCCCCAATCTAAATTTGCTTTCTACTAACTGGAGAGGAATAACAAGAGTTGCCACTCAGCTCTGTTGTTAAATGAGTAAGAATGCACTTACTCCGCCTTATGAATCCGCCTATGTTTACATACTCTGAGTCTCTCTTGTTAAGATGCAAGAGATAATCATTATGTTGCACACTTTCCTAATTGGGATGGTAAAGAATTGATCTGCCACCTGATATAAGAAGAGGTGGTCACAGGAAAATGAAGGGCTAGCCTAACTTAACTGAGATTTTTTTCTTTTTTTTTTTTTTTTGGTGGCTATTCTCATTAGTGCCGACACATCTGCAACCTTCACATCCTTGAGCCGCAAAGCGTGGCCCAGAATACAACGCCTGAGCTCAGTAAGGGCTCCAGGTGATTCTAACCAGGGCCGAGAAAAGGAGTCAGCTCCAAGCCGGGGCAGTAATTATCCTCCTTTCAAAACCATGGACCGCTCTGCAGGAGATCTCATCAAAACGGAGGCGAACGGGCAAAAAGACGGGCCTCCATCGGGACCGGTCTGCACAGCACTCTGGAAATGCATGCAGCACGCACGGGCGCATAAATCTGACAGAACGCTGGCATGGAACGCAGACGTGATTATCTGGGATAATCAAGCATTCAACGTCGTTCTGTTGAAGGAAAAGGCAGCGAATGGTACCGAGGGGCGGGGATGTGTGACCGCAGCAGGGGTCATAATCCACAGAGTCGCTTCCACGGTCACCCCTCCAAAAATGAGTATCGGACACAGGGAAACACACATTTAAGAAGGATTTACAACTCACTCCTGCTTGTTTTATGACTTGTACAATAAGAGGAGATATCAGATTTTATGTCTGACACTTATGAGTGGGAAAATGTCTTTTATCCTCCTCGAATGAGTCAAAGTCACTGAGATGTGAAATTGGCATAGAATTTAAATTTAAATGGGGATGGATTACAAGAATTAACAAGGAGAGGGAGTTTTACATATTTCTGACTCGACAATTTTACACCTACCAGGTTTGCCTTGTATGTAGCAAGAAATGGATTGAAAGCAGAGATCAGCAAAACCTAGCTGCTGTCTAGTGGGGATGTGTAAGTGATTTAGCTGCTGTGTTTATGCACAAGTGTGATTCCGGGAGCCTCCGGTGTGTCAGTAAATTTTCTTTGAGTACGCCACTGAAACCCACTGATACACTCAGGCAAGGAGACTTTATCTTCTTTTTACGCTTTGCTGTGTCTGTGCTGGGCCATTCCCGCATGATTGACAGACCTCGATCCTGGACGGGCAGGATTAAACCTATCAATCACTTAAAGCTCAGAGACAAAAAAAAATTGAGGAATAAAAAAAAATCCGGGCAGTAAATTCAATTGAGAGCACCAGGGAGAAAATTGAGGTGAAGAAATATAGAGGGCCATTACCGGGCTATAGGGCTGCAGGAAAGAGGGGCCTTGCAAGATTTAGCTTTGGACGACTCCATAAATTCATATCAAATGACTGCAGGAGTGAAATATCCAAGAGGTTACTGTAAACCCTGCTGCCTCCTGCCTTTCTGGTCTTTTTAGGTGGAATTGCGTTCAGTCAAGGACAGCCTTTACAGGAGAAGTATTAAAGTCATGCAGACAACAAATCAGCCTAAACAGCTTGTTTTTTCAGAGTGGCATTAGAGGACGTTTTTACTAAAAGACATGCTGCATTTTCCATTTGTCTTTTGTTATCAACCATGAAGGTCATGGGGATGGGAACCACTCCAGCCTTTGGACTTGGGACTTTTCATATCCAGAAGCCTTTTGTATTCCTACCCACTTCAGCCCAGCAGCAGCATTTTATGAGTTAGATGAAAATAACTCTTAGTTACCCAAATTTATAGCAACTTTCTCGAAACAAGCTGACCTCTCAGAGAAATAAATGTACTGTTCTGTTTATATGATGGCCATCTGCAGCTACATTAAACTTGGATATGAGAGAAAAGATCATAAAGGTTAAACATTTTGTTTCTTTTAATTAACCTGCACATAAGGAGTCATCTTAAGGCTCAATATTTGCTATATTCTTTTTGAGCATCAATGGGAGGCTTTAGTTCATGCCTCAGACTTATTACATTTTATCAAGAACATCTGAAAGTTAGATTTTGCTTTCCAATGACGCCGTTTCGTATACGTCATTTTATAGAGACAGCTGCCTAAACAACAATAGTCAGTGTTTTGGACAAATACTCACGTTTTATGGTTAGTTCACCATAATTGGACACTCCAACACCTTTGTCTGAGTGGACAATGCAGCGGTAGCGGCCCGAGTCGCCCTTGGTCGTGTTCTCCACATCAAAAGTGCCAATGAAGCGTCGGTTGTTCCAAGGTTTAGTGGCTTTCATTGGTGCCTCCCGTCCACCGATGCCCTGTTTGGAACATGGACAAACACACATTTGAGACTCGGGAATGGAAAGGTTCAATAAGCAAATTGGCCTGACCTTGTGTGTGTGAGTGTGTGTGTTTTAGAAACTCCAGTTCGGCGTACTTGTTGTCAACTCTTGTCTGTTTGCATCCTGTCGTTCCCATCGCTGGCTGATTAGAGGAGCACATTTATCACACGGGAGTGCACACGCACACACATACACAAACAGTGGGCTCCTCCCCAGCTGTCACCCCTCACAGCAGGCAGATGGGGGACATTTGTTCATTAGAAATATTTCTTCATTACTGTCATCGGGGGACTTCACTTAATGTTTGTTTTCCAGCTCCTGTGCTAATGAGGATGTGTTTGTTAAAATGATGGAGTACCTGGCAGAGGACCTTTACTCGGCGTCATGCTCACACCGATCATACGTGTGACAGTGTGCTTGGCAGCCCAGCCAGCTCAGGTTATGCTTGCCAGATGCACTACCTTCGCTGCTCAGAACAAGGTCAACGCGAGAGTGCTGCACAGCTCCGTGCCAGATATAGCATGCCATATCCACATGGAGTCGACATCTATGTAGGTTAAGACTGTACTGCGGTGATCTGAAACAACTGTAATCCCCTGCCTTGCAGCTGCAGCACCTCAAACACACAGGGGCAAAAGGAAGCAGCAAAGGCTTTATTTTGGAATGATGCTGGAGTAAGTAAGAAAAGCAACTTGTGTTAACTGAAAGTTCATCCTGGAAGCAGCTGTGAGGCTTGGAAATCAACGTCTGGACCCAGGTTAGCCCAATTTCAGCTTCATTGGCCAGTAACTCAAAGATCCAACCTTTTCCTGATCAGTTAACACACCATACATCAGTGCTTGGATGTTACACTAACAATAACACTTTTCTCTCTGGAAGTGGTTACCTTGGAAAGACGACTGAAAGTGGTTTTCAGAGTTAATAATGTGAACTCAGGGAAAGCAAATAAATGTAAAAAGCTAAATATACATACTGCATATATGTATTCTACAATTTGTTGAGACATCTTTGTGGTTTATTCTAGTTGCGACTAAAAACAGGAAACAAAAAATCTGGAAAAAATGCAGGTAATTTATCATGTAATTTAGTTTTCATCCTCCTTGATCTGGAAATGTTGGGTTACTGGAGATCTCATGGCTAAGCTAAAGTTATACGTTCTGTAGGAAATACAAAGATACAAAGCAGCCTGGTCTAATTATTTTGATGAGAATTTGAAGACATCACATCAACTCAATAATTCCTTTTTTAAAGGTAATTGCACATCCTTATATTACTGCAGTGCTTTTCTCATATGTGCATCAGGACATCATCTCTGATTATGTAATAAATATTTAATGATTGTTCAAAGCAGGAAGCAAAATAAGATTTTGAGTTCTCATACAATCTTATAAAGACATTAGAGCTGGTCAAAACTGGCTTACAGCTTTACAAAAGCAACTCAAAAGTATAACTCGTCCTGGATTACAAGACTAGAGATTTAAATGTGTAGGTTAAACAGTTTGAAATCTAAATAATCTACTTGTAGCGGTGAGAGTATGGCGTCATCTTCAGCTGGAGAGAAAGGTGATCTCTTACCTGAAGCCATAAGCGAAAGTTGTCTCTCTTGCGTCCATTCACGGTGCAGTGGAAAGATGCAGTCTGTCCAGCATTGACTTCCACTCCCTTTATAGTCAGAAAGTGTGGTGTATTCACTAAAAACGGAGAGAAACACTTGTGTATCATAAGACTTCACAAAGAGGGAAGTTTATCTCGTAAAGAAAAGATGTGCCATTTTATGAGACTTGGGTGCCATAAGTGCAGAATCAATTAATCATCTTAGTCTCATTCAAGCAACTGAAATCTGCAGGTAGGATTCATATCCATCATCCATCATATGTAAAACTGGAGATCTGAGTAAATAACTCTCAAAAGCCTTGAAATGTTGAAGGCTGGCGGCTCTTTGTGAGAAACATTCCACCGAAATTCTGTAAAAGTGAATAACCAGAGACTCATCTTGAATCAGTGACAAACTCTAGTTCCCGATGTCTCTCCTTTGCATTATTTCTGCGATCTAGGGCATTTCTCAATAAGCACTATTCTCTCCAATTTGAGCTCATTATCAGCGTGTTCGCAGACTGAGAAGGACCACAGAAAGTAACTTATTTAGAACATTTTTTAATAAGTACTGCTGTTCGCATTGAAAAATAGGGCAATTGAGTGGAACGACCTTGATTCGTAACATAACCAAATCTCTAAAGACTTGGCAAAAGCTAATTCTATCACTTTCATCATCAACACTCACTTCTTGTTAATATTTTATGACCTTTCTGTTAAACCACCCTTACTTTAAAACTATGTTCTGCCAATTCGTCTAGTACCAGATCTATTTTTCCATCCCTTCTTTAATGATGGCAGGTTGGGGAGACCACCCAACGGCACAATAACACCTCTGAGCTGGCGGTGGTATAAATAGAAAACGAATTGACCAGGCTTTACCGAGAAGCCGCTCTCATCACTTTGCTTATCGCTCAAAGGAGCCCCCCTGTCATTGAGTAGATTATTGATCCTCTCGCACTTACACATTTAAACACTGACCACGTCGCAAGGACTCATTGATTTGCTCAAATACATTCATATGCTGCACGTTTGGCCGTAAAAATCCATCTTATTGACATAACATTTGTAGGAATTCAGCTGCTTTCAGGTGGTCAGCAGGTCATTAGTGGCCGACAACCGGAACCTGATACTTCGGCTACGATGGGCGGAACAAAGCATGAATCAATTGATGAGAACCAATGTGGTACTGATGCAGACATTGTGTGGAAACCTTTCAGTTTTAACTTGAGTGGTTTGGCGTTTCTGTACACAGACGATCAAACATGAAGAAACTCCCAAAGGCTGAAGAGGGAAAACTATATTAAATGTGCAACTGAGTGTATGCTTTATTTGACAGAACTTTCAACAAATCTGGATTTAATTGTTGGATTGAAGTTAAAGTAAATTTTGAACATGTAAATCTTTTTCTCAGTAAACATTTTTACCCTAAAAAAGGTCTCTATTCATTAGTTTTTTTGTATAAAGAAGAATGACACAATAAACTGCTGACTAAAATATAATACTTGTGCAAGCCTTTGTTAATCATAACATGTCATGAGACAAAGTCGTCAAAAAAATGTCTCAACTAGTTGCATGCTTTGCTTGGGTGGAATTTCTGATTTTTCCACACTTCAAATCACAGGCAACATTTCGTTCTGGTTGTTTAATGATTCTGATGTTTTTGTCTGGATCCTCCGTCAGAAATATTGCAAAATTTTGATAATACGGTGGAGCAATTCCTACTTTAAGATTAGAAGTTTGCTGTTGAAGTATAAAGTTGATTGTTTCATAGCAATAAGGCTGTGAAGGTCTTGAGAAAGTGTTTTGCTTGAAACCATTGTGATGTGGTTCTTGTAAAGTATCATTCTTATAAGAAACCTTTCATGCCTTAAGTCAGGGCTATTAATTGGTTTGGATAAGGAGAATGATTTCTTTCTAGAAAACTGGAGATTATAGTTGCTTTCTTTGCCTTTCTGCATCTCTCTCTTCACGCATTCAATACATATTTATTGAGTTCTTCCACCTACTACAGATAGATATTTTGAATGCGTGGATTACTTGGGTTGTTACCAACATCTGCTGCAAATTTAAAATCAATAGAAATGTATTTAGTGAATAAAACATTGACGTGTTCAATATTTGTTTTCCCTGTTGTAAGTTAAAGGCAGGACGATACGGTGAAATGTAAAAAGCTGCAAGATGGTTTCCGGGGTTTGTCTTTGAGGTCTTTTTTTGTGCTGTTGTGCCATTTCTCAAGGGGTAGATTTCAGACAGCCTCTCCAACATTATACCCCATATGTGCTTCAGCATGTCAACTATATCCTCGTAAATCTTCATTGAGCAGAGAGAGAGGGGGTTCATAGCGAGACTGGCTGTAAAATATCCTTTGAGGCCTTTCTGTCTAAGTGGGAAGGCCTTGAGCAGAACCGCGACACAGGTATTCGCAAAGGTGTCACGAAAAGGACAATGACAGTTTTGATGATATTCTTTTATGGTGAAGGGAAAATAGACTTACTGCACTGGTGGCCCTGGACCACAACGTCTTTGATGGCCAGCAAGCCGCGCTGCCCTGAGGTTATGGCTTCAAACACAATCTGAGGAGGAGAAAGGAGACTCATAACACCACTGATAAATTACACCCTCCTTCAAGAGACACCTGAGTGTGGGCTGGGCGCGGGCACAGGAAAAGTCCAGCTCTCGCTTAACTCACTCTGTCCTCTTTCTCAGGGGGGTGCAGCTGGTGCCACAGCTGCAGGCCATCGACATTATTTCCACAATATGTCACAGCTGACAAGTGTTATGACATGCAAGTGTTAAATTAAGTTTAAGCCCTGAGACGATTAGCACACAGTCAGTGACAAACAGAAAGTGTGGGAGTTGAAAGACAAAGATAAAAGGTCGGGTTAGGACTTTCTTATCCAATCACTTGATTTCTCTTCCCTCTAGATTTCCTTTAAACAATTAAACACCAATACATTTAAAATTTTATTTATCAATGTTGGTACACCTAACTAGAAAAACACAATATTTTATTGAAGATGTTCAGTTTAGGATAAAGTATAAACTGGAGCTAACAGAGTTCAACAAAGACCATCCATACTTTATATAACTTCAGCTAAAAAAGATGTCTTAAAATGAGTATACAGTACAAAAGGAAGTGAATGTGTATGGAGTGGGATTAAAAGAACACGATATTTAAATAAAGATTTGCATTTAGCTACTGCGAGTCAACATACACCAGAGGCCCCTTTTACTGTAATTCAAATCTCAAATATTTTGCAGCATCAATCAGGTTTTCTTTTTTCATCGTTTCCCTGCATTTCGTTCACCAAGCATCCAGTCAACTGAGACCAGTTTTGTTGTCTCTGCTAAAGAAAAGCTTCTCCAAACCCTTTTGCTGCAACAGTGTTTCACCGTGAGGTTTTATTAAGGGTTCAATGCAGTGTTGGTTTTCACTTTGCATGCGAGTAAAAAAAAAAAAATTTTTTTAAATAATACTTTGGGCTGATATGACCAGAGCACCTTCTTCTACGTCAGCGGTCTTCAAAGTGGATCCATAATGGTCGGTGTCATGCGTGTTTAAAATGTTCCCAACATTCAACATAACTGTATTAATTGAATAGTTCATTAAATGTGGCATCTGTAGAGCTAGGTTAGATTCAGAGGAGGTTTATTTAGCCATTTTAACCAGCTGTGTTGGAGCAAAGACACATATAAGACCTGCAGCCCTCGCCTTTTTATTTTACATTATGGGTGTCTATTTCATGTCCTCCAGGGCCGATCTCATGCCAGTTTGGGTGTGTTTTTGCTCCAGCACAACCAATTCCAAAAGTTCAGCTATCACCTCAGCATATCAAACTTCTGAAGAAGCCTTCCAATGAACCGTTGTTTGGTTTTAGTATGTCGCATGCAGGCCAATTGGACACCACTAATTCATTTAATTTGTGAAAAACTAAAGTTGTTTTGTCAACATGCTCTCACAGCTGACCTGTGTCTCCGGAGTTATCATGAGTGGACTTGGCTGGTTCTTTGGTTAATCGGTTTAGGTGGATGTTTTGGAAAGCAGTTGTGCCACACTCCCTCCAGTTTTAGACGGTGGATTGAACAATGTTCTTAGAAATGCTTAAAGAAATTCTGCTCTAAGTCTCTCTCCTTTCTTTCTGACATGTCTTACTGTGTTCTGTGGTCCTCCGGATGCTGTTTGTTCACTAAGGTTTTCTGACAAACCTCTGAAGCAACTGGATGCTGTGTATTTTTATTTAGAGGTATTGAAGTAAATGGGAGTAAGTGCTAACGAAGCCCACGCTTCAGAAAATTCCTTATAAGTACTTTTTAAAACTACATATAATCTTGTAGTTTAAGAGCAAAATCGAGTTCATTTCAACTTTAATCATTAAAGCATCAGTATTCAGCAGAAAAAGAATTTAAATACACAAAAAAGGAATACAATTTGAATGAAAAAAGGACAATTTATGATACCATAACGTTGTTAAAAAGAACAAAGTCCCTCACTTTGTGTGACAAAATCTCCTGCTGCGTTAAACAGTTGCTCTAATGTGGCTTCTTTAAAGTAGGGCCCTCTGATAGAACTTCTAAAATAAAGTGCAACTGTGCAGCACATGACGAAACTTTGACCCTATTTTAAGGGCCAAGCTCCCCTCCAAAACAAATGGCCCTAAGCCCTGAGAGGAGGGTGTGTCGCAGCAGAATTTCAAAGCTATGTGCTCGTTGGTCTGGAGTGTGATAAAAAGGGAAACAGCATGCCAGTCCCTTCCCAAACCCAGGGCGTGGTGCACACAGCAATTACACCACACGCGCTCCAGCCACACATGTTTTGCCTGCTGTGACTCCTGAAATATCAACCTGGAAAGTCTGTTGACTTGTTATATTATTAGACACATCCTACGTAAGGTGTCGCACACAAACATGTCCTGCCGGCTGCACAGTGACATATTTCCGAGATTCCTTTTGTAGCTCAGGAATATGGAGGCTCAGACACTTACTCTTGTCATCTGGGAGGCAGGATGCCTTCAGATAAGACCGTCTAATTATAAATTTCTTTTCTCGTCTCTTGAAATATGAAAGCAAAGTCTTGGGTGCCAATTATGGCCTCATTAAGGGCTAATTTAAAGGAAATTAAAAGGCCAACCACTCTATATATTGCCACCAGACAAATGAACTGGCCCCCACGCTCTAATTGAAATCCTTTGTTTGTGCAACAGACATCACTCAGTCTCCCTAATAGCTGTGATATAATTGATTCCAACATCAATGATGGCTCGGCACATAATTGGGCCTGACCCACACTGAAAATATTCACATGGGACAAAGCTGTTGATGTCATAGGAAAGTTCACCGTTCTCATTTGTCAGAGAGGCCGACAGTGGACCAGCGGTTAGTGTCTACATCGCTGCACTGGAGATCCCTCTGGGACTTAAATACTTTGCAGCAGGTCTGATTAGCCCTGCTGCATATTCTGCTGCATGGAAATAATACAGATGAGTGCATTGAGATTGAATGCCTTTTTGGGCTATACGTGAACAAAATGCAAAGTTCCACTTCACATCCAGAGCAATTTTTAAAGTTTTTAAAAAAAAAAAAGTTAATCAGTTCTGGAACAATCAGATGCATGACAATCTCAAGATGAAGCTCGATGGATTGCTAGACCAATGAGTAATTGTCAAAAGCCACAAAAGGCTGGAACGATGCCTGAACGCCTTACCAGTAATTAAAAAATAATTTCCATGTATCAGGTGGCTTTCCTTTGACAATTTCCTAGGTTGCTATGCAATTAAAGATACCTATAATTAGTGGCATGTTGTTAATTAGTGACAATTTCAGGCATTGGTGTCCTTTGTGACAGATTGTTGCTAAGATCATTAGCATCCTCGCATTTACCCATGATGTCAATTTAGCTCTGGAACAATTACAAATGAAAGCAGGTCCTTTAGGTTTCAGGTTTGAAAGGCAGCAGAGGCTGTAAATGTTTTAAATACCCAGCAATGCACAGTTGGTATGTTGGGTATAATGCTGCGGACCATTTGTTTTGGGATGTGTTCATTCCTCTACTGCCTTGAAAAAATAATCACTCCCTTTTTACACATCATGTTACAATCAGAGCCTTTAAAGTAATTACTAATACATGAGACAGGCAAGGATGAAACGGAAACTGAAGTGGAATGATTGGTATTTTTTTTTACAAATACCAATCGGTCAAGAATGACATGCATTTTAATTAAACTCATTTCTTCTAATAGCCCTGAAATAAAATCCAGTGCAACCAATTGCATTCAGAATTCAACTTAATTAGGAACCTGAGATCCTCTGTGAGTAATTTAATCTCAATGTTCTTTGAAGTGGTTTGTTAGAGAACATTACTGAACAAATAGCATGGAGAAGACCAAGAAACACACCAAATAGGTCAGGGGAAAAAACTCTGCAGAAGTTTAAAGCTAAGGATAAACACCCTTAATACTTAGCCATAGATCTCTATATGAATGAAAGACAAGCAAAGCTATTATACACCACTTGTCTTGAGCCAGTCTGACAATATCTGATCAGACTGGCTTTACATATTAACACACGGTAAGCATTTTGTCAGCAATTTGTACTGACTGCTGCTGCTACCTACCACTTTTTTTTTCTTATTTTGTCTATGTGGTTCTTATTAAACCTTCCACACTGCATCCAACAGTGAGAATCTCAGCGGTATCCCTTGTTAACTAAGTTATCAGAGCGGCTATGATGAGCAGGCAGCAGGACTCGCATCGCCTCCAATGTGGTCCAGGCCCTGCCAGGCCTTAATGAAATAATACACTGAAGGACCTGCTCCCTTTGGGAGGTTAAGGGGTCTCTCTGCATCAATTAACATTTGGTGGACTCGTGGAACAAGCCCGACGAAGACTAATAGCCAGGCAAGTGTGAAATCACCTTGCCTCGGCCAGCAGTCATGTGCATTGGTAAGTGAAAATGAGTTTTCAAAATTGGAAAAAAAAAAAAAAAAGAGGGAACTGACTTGGATTGAAGGGAAAGAGAACAGATTGCCATGGATACAGAGGCAGCTGCAGAAATCAATAATCCAAGGTGCTTTGAATGGGCTTTTGTGCAATTGTTTAGACCTTCTCAAATAATAATTCTGTCTTGTTCCACATTGTGAAAGGCTTTAAATGACTTCAGATAAACTATATAGGATTTCTACTGCTTCTATAGCGATGCTACACTTGAACAAAATTGTTGGTGTCCCTCGGTTAATGACTGAAAAGCCCACAATGGTGGCTGAAATGGCTTGAAACTGCAAAAAAGTATTACTTTTTTTAATTAACCAATGAGAATCAAATGTTGCTTTTGAATTAGGAGTCTACCGAATCATTTTTTTAAATAAACTAATGGAACCGGCATGTTTCAGCTAGTCAGAGAAGCTTGAAGACATCTGTAACGCCAATTAATTAACATGTTTCTACAGTAAAAATACTTCAATTGTTTCTAGAGGTGCCATCATTTTCTCACAGGCCTGTTCCAGTTGTTTTGCTTTTTAAATCGATTCTGTTGAACCACAGCTCAAAAGCGATGTCTGATTTCCATTAGTCAATTTTCAGTAATTTTTATTTTTTTTTATTATTACTTTTGTGGATTCTTTTTGGTCATTAACAGCACAAACAGTTCCACCAAAGAAAGCTTAATGTGTGCCCACCTGGTAGAAGTTGGGCCAGTAGGTGCTGATGGCCAGCTCCACCTGCCCCCAGGAACGAGACGCTGGTCCTGATACGTTCCAAACCGGCATCCCCATGGGACTGTTGTTTTCTTTGATATAGACATTTAGGTGGCCTGGGTGGCTGTTGTCTCTTCCTCCGATGTAGTAATGGAAAATAACGCAGTGTGTGTCGTTCTCCTTCAGTTGGGGTGTCAGCAGTAAAGCCTTCTGTCCTGCGAAGCGTCCTGACGTGTTCACCATCATAAATGTGGATCCTGTTACAGAAAAAAAAAGGCATGTCGGTTCATTTTGTTTCAACAGATTTCTGTAAACCTGTCAAAAACAGTCATGTATATTTAAAATAAAAGACTTTCAATGCAATCATAAACACAACAGTCAACCTGGGCCAGCATTTGCAAATCGAGAATTACAAAGGACCACTTTAAAAGAAGTGTTTGATAGGTTAATATATTTTAAGGGAAATGCATTTATACATGACAATATTACATTTGGTAAGTTGGATGTTTATGTCATAGTATATGTTTTACCATTAACAGACACGATTCTGTTAATGGAGAGCAATAGGAAGCTCACGATGATGAGAAAAAAAAGAAAATTAAAACAGAAAGAAACGGGTAATAAATATGTTAAAGTTGGAGAACCTACAATCTCAAAAGTGTCAAACAGAAATAAATCACATTTCGCCTTTTCTGTTGGGTTTTCAGCGATAAGGTCATAGTTCCTATGACCACACCATCTAGAAATCTCTCTAAATTATTATGAATTTGTTTTCTTAGCAAAATAGATATTTCTAATTGGAATATGTGCTATCCTTTTTGGTTTACTACATAGCTCCTGAAACCACACCATCTGGAAATTTCTCTTGATAATGAGTTTGTTTTCTATACAAAAAGGATCTTTCTCATGGGAATATGTTGATTCCCCTCATGGCCACTACTGAAAAAGGGTGGAGTGAGAAATGTTGCTACTAAACTCTACACAGGAAGCAAGGTCATGGTCCGTAGGAGGTGAAAACACAAAGAAGGAGGTTATATTTCTCCTCACCCACTAAATAAAAACAAAAAACAAAGTTAATGATACAATGTTTGCAAAACGGTTTGCAGATAGTAGCACTGTTGCGCTGCAGCAAGAAGGTCCTGGGTTTGAAACCTGACCTGGGTCTTTCTGCATGGAGTTTGCATGTTCTCCCTGTGCATGCATGGATTTTCTCCAGGTAGTCTGGCTTCTTCCCACAGTCCAAAAACATGACTGTCAGGTTGACTGATGTCTCTAAATTCTCATGATCGTTTGTCATGTCTATCTCTGTGTTGCCCTGCGATGGACTGGCGACCTGTCCAGGGTGTACCCCGTCTTTTGCCCAACATCCCTGGAGACCCCGTAATGATAAGCGTGTAAAGAAAATAGATGGATGTTTATGAAAGACCTGGATTAGTATTTTACTTAGTAAGTGCCTATAATTTTCTTTCTTTTATCAGTAATTAGCTCCAGTGTTGCTTTTCTTTTTCTATCCAAGCCCATTCAAATAACAGACCATTTGAATGGGCTTTTGTGCAATTGTTTAGACTTTCTCAAATAATTCTATCTTGTTCCACATTGTGAAGAATTTTAATGACTTCAGATAAACCACACCTGTGGGAAAATAAAAACTCAAAAAACCACTGCAATGAAGCCTATTGGAAACCTCATAGTTCTTCCACCAAATATTAAATTCTGAACTTTTCCTGAGGCAAAACATTATTATTACTGTTTCTACAAGAACATTAACTTGCTTCCTTTGCAATATTTGAGATCTGAAAGCACTGCATCTTTTTTTGTTATTTTGACCGTTTCTCATCTTCTGCAAATAAATATCAAATTTTTGCTTTGCATTTCAAAGACATGTTGTCAGTAGTTCATAGAATAAAAGAGCAATATTTATTTTACTCAAAATTTTACAAAAAGTAAAATCAGAGAAACTGATCATTTTAAGCGGTCTCTTAATTTTTTATAGAGCTGTATATGGGACTTCTACTGCTTCTATAGATAAGCTACACATGAACAAAATTATTTGGAAAAAAGTCAGACTTACACAGTCATTGCATGTCTCTCAGTTAAACACTGTTCTCTTTGCTGGGAGAAATGCAAAGGTTGTCTACCCTAAATGCTGTCAGAATGTATACAAAGTAGGTTAGCCATAATAATAGAGCTTTTAAATCCCTCCATAGGATGCCAGTTTGTTAAGTTCACACTGCTGCAGTCAGAGAACAGAGAACAAAACTTTCCTCCACCTCATAGGATAAATCACCAAAGAAACAGTCAATTTTACTTTGTTTGACATTGTATTGTGCATTGGTCCAGGAGATTGCCTTTCCAGAAAAACCACCATTCTTTGGCAACGCTTGATTTCTGTAGGATAAATTTGTTTTGTGCATTCATTTTTAGAATTTACTCAATGGTTTTTAAATTTGGCCATGGAAAGAATAATTGCGAGGAGCTACTTGCCCAAACACAACTGAAAAGGGAGAGCAGTAAAAATAACCACAAATGCCCCTTAGTTGCAATATTCAACAATGATATCATATTATGAAAACATGTTTTCTCACCAAAATGCAGCTCTGAAATTAACCAAATCAAAGGCAAAAAAATCCCATACAGAATGCTGAGAGTAACAACAAATGACTGCTTGAGGAGATTTCCTCGACATTCACAAATCCAGCTTGTGACCTTTGATGAGAAAACGCTATTACCTAGCCCGCTCGTCATTGCCATTCATCAAAATACAAAGACATACACTACAGCTGAGAGGCTAATCCAAGAAAATAGTGGATTTTGAAAAGTGTATTTTCCTTCAATGACATAGCAGAGGGGAAATGATGAAAAATCAATAAGCTAAAATCTATTTGCCAAGAAAAGCCCCATTTAGATTTTATCACTTAGGTCCAATATTAAAGGTTAATCTAATTATTTACCCTCTCCCCAATAAAACACAAGTGAGAATTATTACATTGGCCAACTTTCAAGGAGATGCAGAACACATTCTATTTGTCATCATCTTATTTAGCTTGGCTTCATATTAAGATGGCAATAATCACAGCAGTGTTTGAAACGCAGCCATAGGAGACTCATTAGATGCTGAGGTACATTTTGGCAGAATGCTTCAAATTGAAGGGCAAAGGGAGGTAATACAAACAACCTGTAAACAGGAAGCTTATGCTGCTGCATTCAAGGAAGAGCCAAATCTCTCTTGTTACAGTAAACATCTGGCATTTCGCTGAGATTCCTGTATTAAAACGGGTGAATAACGTCAAGTAAAGCAGCAGGCTTGGTCGCCTGAGCGTGTCAACCAGGCAGCATCTCACTGAACCCTATTTGTTCCATCAATGACTCGAGCTTGCCCACTTGTCTTGTGCTTCTCTTGTGACACTCACCAATTTCATCTGTCTGGAGCTTCGGATAATGAGTAGGGGGATTCTGTCATGTTTACACAATGAAACAAGAGAAGAGGCATCAGAGGAGGAGCGGTTGGGATGTCACAGTTAGCCTAATCGCCTTTGTTTGGAAGGTAGAGGCAGTTGTTATTTTAAATGATCCTTTAAGGTTTTGGGGTAATTGGTGAGGGACGTGGATGTGTTATGAAGGGCAGTAATGAGAACATGCATTTTATGGATCAATGACATGTCAGATATTTGGCACAGGATGTGTGTAAACGGGCTAAACAGTTGCCTTGTAGCAAAAAGGTTGTTGGTTTGATTTCTGGTCATCAACCAGGAATCAAACCAGGCTGCAGCTTGAATGTTTTGTCGGTAGGTCTTGTCCAGGTAATTTGGTTTTCTCCAAAGCCTAAAAACATGACGTTAATTGGTTATTGTAAGGTCTGATGAAGTGTTAGTGTGTGTTGTTTATCTTTGTGTTGACTACTGGAGATTAGCACCAGACCCCCGAAAACCCTGTAAGGATAAATGGATATAGACGATAGTTGAACAGATCCATGTGTGCTACACATCTAGAAGTTGAATCATATAAACTTAGACTTTAAGTTACTTACATTAAATCAACATATCAAAATTATGGGCTTCCAGAAATTTCACAATAATTTCCAATGGAATAACAACGATATTGTTTTCAACTATCACTGCAGTCACTGGTAGAAAGGCACCAAGATGCTTCATTATTTAAATATGTAAAATAAAAAAGAATTTATTGCGAGAATTTTTGAGATCCACAAGCTCAATGAAGGTCATGTATTTAAAAGGTGTGATAGGATGAGGGAAGAAGTTGCTCATATGTGGTTCTGAAGTTCGTTGTCCAGTCTGTCCAGAAGGAGGCACAACATCTTAAGCATGTGAGACTATAGTAATGATTTTCCCTGGTGACTTCCTAACACGTATAAGATATGGAACAAGAATATGATCCCTTATTGTTCTATTTGCGATCTGTTGCAGTCTGATATGTCTAATTTTGTGGTTACTCCAAACTGCACAGTGATGGACGGGCATATTAAGACAAAGCTCAAGAACTTTGGAGTTTGATATGGATAACCTCTGGCAATTTCATCTGTCTGAAGCTTCTCTTGTTACTATACAAAAAAAGTTGTTTTCCTAATTTTTAGTTTTTATTTAGGATGATTTTAGGATCCTATTTCTGAGACACATTTCAAGAAAGGTGAATGCACTAGCTTGGACGAAAAGTTGGGTACACTCTGGACAGATCACCACTCCGTCCCAGGGCAACAGTGAGACACTCACTCGAGAGATACCAGTTAACCAACCAGTAAAGTTTTTGGACTACAGGAAGAAGCACACCCAGAAATAACCCACACATGCACAAGGAGAAGATACAAACTTCTCCTTGTGTTTGCAGAGTTGCATGGATCCAAACGCCATGCAAAAAGATCCCAAACAGTGAAAGAGCTGAAAGAGCAAACGATGCTACCAACTGTGCCACTGAGTAACCTCTGATAGAAAAACAAACCAACTCTTTTAAGATTAGGAGAAGTTGAAAATAAATAATCTCTTTGTGCAGGAATGTTATTTAACCAAGACAGAGTTTCAAAGAATATCATCTTATGAGCTACTTAGGATTCTGGTATCTCTATGTTGTGCAAAGAGTTCTTCACAGTATGATCACTTTGTTCTGATTAATTACTATGGACAACTGTTCTCCCACAGTGTTTGTAATCTATTATTTAATTTCAGTTTTACGCATTCATATGTTGAGGTAAATTATTTCTGAGGAAAGCACGAAGCTGTAGAGAAAACATGAAGAAAGGGAGCAAACATGTCAACTCTGAAACACATTTGATTAAGCTTTAATCAGTTGTGCTCTATGAAGACTCCATGTGTCTTCATTGACATCCAGTCTTCTGCAAAAGCAGCCAGATCCTTCTTGTTTTTCCATTTGAGGCATGAGCAACCCCTGGTATGACGCAAACCAGCACTAGAAATCACTAGATAAATTGTTCAGTTGCAGCAATGCTCCATTGCTTTCCTCAAAGATTAAAACAGGCTATTTAGAAGAAATTCAGCAGTCATATGTTTGGGAGATATGTCCTTTTTGTTCATAATTGAGATGCAAACTGCAGATCCCTTAAGCTACATTTGTATTTTTTCCCACTGTAGTCTAGAAATCTATTCATCCCTCCATTGTCTTCTGCTTGCCGTAGATGAGGTGGCTTACTCAGCTTTCCTTGGCCAAATGGAAAATCCAGTTTCTCCGACATGTTTTGGGTCTTCCTAAAGTTTCTTTCTAGTGGGACATGTTTGGAAAAACTTTTAAAGGGAGGGACTCCAAAGGATGTCCAAATAACCTTAAC
This sequence comes from Poeciliopsis retropinna, assembly GCA_010277075.1. NCBI lineage: Eukaryota > Metazoa > Chordata > Actinopteri > Cyprinodontiformes > Poeciliidae > Poeciliopsis > Poeciliopsis retropinna. Next base: position 6,601,692 of record VMRM01000021.1, read on the forward strand.
TGAATCGTTTTAATGTGGAGCTTTACATCAAGCTCCCTGCAGACGATGAAGTGTCTCATCCAATTTCTGAAGATGTGTCCAGTCGTCCTACAGAAGAGGGTGACTCATTTTAGCCACCTGTGACTGGGATCTTGTTATTTTGGTCACAATCCATATATGTGACTATATATGAGGGTTGCAATGAGAAAGAATTTGTAAATCTAAAAGTTTGCTTTTTGGTTCCGCTCTTCCTTCGCCACAACAGTTTAGAGGAGCATCTGCATGAGACAGACAAGGCCCCATTTGGTCTCTCTCTCACTCGATCCTACCATCACTCTTGAGCATGACACCTGAAGACTGAACTTGTTTGCCTTAATCAGAGACTAATCCCAAAGCTAAGAGGAACAATCTGTCCTGATTCAGAACTTTAAGAAAGCGGTTCATTCCAGCTGCAAACTGCACCAGTAGATGCCATAAGATTCTGCCATGAACACTAGAAAATATGACTGGGTCACCAGGAGTGGATGAGATTTACCCCGAAATACGATGTGTCCCAGATATTGTGGGCTTGTTGGAGCTGACACATCTCTTGAATGAGAATGAGGACAATTCTTGGCATGTTACAGACCAAGAATGTGTGTCCCAAGTTACAGCTTATTCCAGGGTGTTGAGTAAGAATATCCAGCAGGAGCAGTGTGTTTTCTCTTGGCAATAAAACAGTGGATAAAATATTTATAATTTGGAATAATCTATCAATTTGTTATCATACTTGAAAAATACCAAAAATCTTCTTTGCCACAGTCAATGTGACACTGTGGTTGTACACCCATGTCAGGATTTTTTTATTAAGAAAATTTGGAATTTGTTCAAGTAAAACTAAACTAAAAAAGGGAAAATCTATCCATTATTGTACTTTTGTCTTCAGTAAAAGAAAACAGTACTTCACGTGTCAGTAAAGTACCGCATCATACTTCCTATACCACAGAAGAAGAGTTACATAGATTGTCATTCAGCTTCTATTCTCTCCAAGCCTAATGACCACATACTCGGCAGGACCTGCTGCACCACGACAAGCTAATTAACCAGTAAGGCTAAGAGCAAATTATAATGACACTGTTAGTGGAGTGCTAATGTGCTAGTGATGCACAGGGGTGTTTTCTCCCCTCCCACCCCCACTCCGTCCCTCTTTCTCTATCTCTTCCGCCTTTAACAATGACGGAGTTCGAGACCAATTAAAAATAGAGAGCTCTCGGCACACTCTGAGCCCGTCTTCACTGTTCCTTAAAGGCCATGGCTCGGCTATTGTCTAAGGTATTCAGAGGAACAGATTTATTATTATTCCAATGTAGGCCACCTTCACCTTTCATTACAATGATGTGCTGAATGTGGGGAGCATGGAAACCGGTGTGAAAAATGAATGAGCGGAAGATGAAGCGTCCCCGCTGCTGATGCTGCATACGTTCGCTGTAGCTTTGGAAAACGAAGGCCATGCTGCTAAAATCGAAATGTGTGACATCAGACATTAACAAGGAACACTGTAAAGTAGAAAAAACATCACTGCTGAACAGTTACAATACTCCAACATTTATTCAGTGAAAATGTTGCGATTAGAGGAAATTAATGTAGAAGCTAAATAGAAATGTAGCAACATTTTTGGAGCTCTGACATTACGATTAGTTTCTCATGAATTTGTTTTCTTTTTTAATTAGCATTGACCTTAAGTACATCTGCTTCATTGAATTTGTGATAAATAAATAAATAAATTCTCAGAAAGGTTCAAAACATGGATGCAATTTTGGGATATGAATTTGCAGTGCAATCTAACAAGCAAGGTCTGCTAAAATAACATTCAAACTTCCAAATGTTCAGGTTCTGCTGGACGGCAGGGAAACCAAAATAACAGACTTGGTGGTTTAACAATATCGTGAGCCACAGAGACAGAATGTGGACTCTGAAGAAAGCCTTCCATCAGGTTAATCCTGCGCCCTGACGGCTTATTCAACTGGCAGAGCAGCTATGAGTTGGCCACAGCTTGTGTCTGTCCATATGGGAGAAAAAGTTCCTGCTGGCGAGAAAATAAGCTGATGAGGATGGGTAATTCCTAAAAAAAAAAAAAAAAAAAATGACTTAAACTGTGTAATTCTACAGCACAGTGTTAGGATCACAATCTATTAACAACTGGTTAATGAACAGCTCTTCAGACTTGTTTAAATCTTAAATTTAGCTTAATCTGGTGCAGGCCTGTTTAACTGTCGCTGGAAGCATGCGGTGGCTTAGAAGAAAATAAATAACTATAAAGAAAAACAAAATGTCAAAGGAAACTACAGTATTAATTCATACTGAATTTTGTTGCGTTGCATCATTTTATTTATACGTTTTGCTTTTTGTGCCTATTTTGGCCACTTGTTTATTCCTATTTTTAAACTTTGATAACCGTTTTACTGAATTAAATGCATACATAAATAAAAAAAATTAGATTTTTTTTGTTCTGACAAGAAACCCACAAAGTACAACAGAAGTGTACATCTTTATTTGTCCTCTAAATGTATTATATCCAAAAATGGTCTTTATATGAAAAAATTAGACAACTCATCTAACCATCTATCTAAAAACCGTATGTTTCAATACTTTAGCAATTTGAGTGAGATCAGCACACTATAAGATAAAATCACAGCTGCATTTGTAATGATTTACTCAGAGATAAATCACTTTATTGGATGCAAAGTCTTCAGAAGTTTCTTGTTACAAACAGCAGATGTGAACGTCACAAGAAAGTTTTTATGAATGATTTTATATGTTTTTCCTTGAAAGATAATGAAGCCTGAAATAGTCCTTGTCTCACAAATAACCTCCTGTCTAATCCCAATCATCAAAGTCTACAGTTTGAAGGTATCTGGATTAATTATAAGTTGAGTGATGGTCTGAGCTGAAGATATAATTTGCAATAATGACTAGCGCTCATTATTTCTCCTCCATTCAGGTCCTGAACTCTGTGAAAATCATTATGTGGGGGGGGGGGGGGGGGGTGAGGAGGTAGGAATCAGAATGAAGGGGCGCTCTTTAAACCCAAACCCTCCAGGTCTCATTTGCTAATAAAATTCACAGAGGTCACTGCCGCCGAAAAGCACGGCTGCCGCTTTGGAAATGTCAATGAAGACGGGGCCATTCTCACTGTCTGCCACCAATCAAAAATGCTCTCGCTGTGAGGGTTAGGCTGTTAATGTGAGCAGCCGTGGCCTTCTTTCAAATTTTCCCAGAATATTCTCCATGTCCTCTGCAACATGAAAAGGCCCCCGATAAAAATAAAAACGGCTAAGTTTGGGTCTCTCCGTACGAAGAGCCTGGCAGGTTCTCTTTAGCGCGGAGTCAAACAGTTTCACCCAGAACCATCCATCATGCAGAACACGTTTAAGCCCTGTCACTTTAGTCAGGTGGAACAACTAACCCTTATTATGTTCCCTGGCAGCATCCTTTGTTGTCGCATGCCAATCAACTGCAATCCCAAATGGCTTAATATGTCACCTTAATATGCAGTGCGCTCTATTGGCCTGCCACTGAAGTAAATGGGTCAGATAATAACCCATTCACGTGGTACAAAGTCATTAAAAAAACTGAATCTTCAGGTGAGTCACACAATTGTTCATACCGTGAACACTTAGGATAAAGAAAAGATAAAATATGCTAATAGGTCCTCCATTCTGGAAGCGCAAGTGCAATCTTAATCCTGTTTATCATAATGGGTAACCTGTTTGCTCGGGCCAAAGGACACATTTTAACCCCACAAACACGGAGCGCAGGAAATGGCAGTCTTTCTTTCACCAGGAATGATTGCACAAATTGATTAGATTTCATAATTTGCTGTTCTGTTGTGTCCCTTAATCATTTAATGGAAACTCTGTCCTTAACCTAAAAACAGTGCACAAAACACTAGGAGTCATTCCCACACGTAGCAGGGAATGGCTAAAAACAATGCGAGTGTGTTTTTTTTGTTGTTTTTTTAAATAAAATTGTGACAACACTCCATGTTTAACTTCCGTGATTTAAATTTTGATTAAATTTCTGCAGTCTTTCAGTCCAACATTGTGTCCTCTTATATTTTAATAGTTTGACCCTCTTGCCGTTCATTTGAAAAACCCATTAAGCACCATATACGGCAGTAGAAGCCTGGGTAACGCAATGAGGTATTTTTCCATTAACCAATATCTACCTGCATTGGTCACATGGTTTAGTCTATGTGCCAACATATGGGGCCCCTGGTGATTTTTGAAGAAAGAAAGGACATCATTTTTAAGTTCCCCTGCTAGGTTGATAAACAAGAATCATTTAATTTTAAATTGAAGGTCCTGTTGCACTTTGGGCACTTGGTTTTAAAAATAAACATCGACAATGTGACAGGTAAAATGCTGAATTCTGTATTCTGAGAAAACAGCAACTGGCTAAGTGACCTTCTAAAATTTTTTCTGAACTGAGAGGATTGTATTTCATCATCTTTAGTTCAAAAAGCTACAATGATGATTAAATGTGAACTGTTTGATTATTCAGTTCAGTTCTTAAAATGCTAAATCTGTTCTTTTGTATTTTAGAAAGGGAGCATTTTTAATGTTTTTTTTCTGCATTACAATAAACAGACAATCAAAGATGAAGACAGTAATAAAGTCAAACTTCAGGTATTTTAATCTAGCTATAGGTTATATTTGTGATATGAGTAGCAAAATTATCTAAAACAATAAATCTAGTGCAGCATGACTTTTGAGAGAATCACACCCTCAGTATTACACATCCAGCATCATATTTAACAGAATGAAAGAAGTGATTTTTCACATTTTTATCCTAATTTAATTCATTTCTCAAATTAAAAATGACATTTGTGCATTTTTGGGTGTGTGAGTCTGGTACTCTAGTGCCTCCTGTGCAACTTTACCAGGGGTACCAATAAAATGTGGTCTTCACTGTATTGTTCTTAAGAGTGAACTGGGTTTATATCATGAGGGTATAATTAAGAAAAAACCGAAAAGATCACAGTTACCCAATGAAGAACCTCATTCTGCCAATCCTTTATTATTGTCAAGGTGTCACTATCGACCAAGGACACTATACCAAAACAAAGAGCCTGTACAAACTGTGCGACAAAAACATTCAATTTCTCTCCAGCAACATATTTATAGCAGACATTAAGAATAACACAATAAGTCATTTAGCTGGGACCGCATCGGCTATTGTGCCTTGCAGAATACAAAAAACACTAATTAATCTCAGTTAGAGGACCTTCTTTCTCCTTCTCTTGCTATTATTCCCCAGAATGGGTCTCAGGGGAGTTGCAGGGAGCAGCAGCCCATGCTGGCAGCATACCATGCTGACATCAGAGAGGAAACATCCTCTGCACCAGCTGTGGCTCTCTGAAAAAAAAAAAAGATTATTTTCTCATCACATCTGCAAAACTTTAGCAAAAAGAATTTTGCAGAAACCACTTAGTGCACCTCACAACGCACAACTTGTGAAGAAAGGGGAAAAAAAGACGGAAAAACAAACAAACAAACAAAAAAAGTCCTAATGACATTTTTTAAAAGTTGGATTAGTCTCCACCTTCGAAAACTTTGCGTTTATTGGCAGTTATTGATGGTGGAACAGACAGTGGCAGTCTTGCTGGGGGTTTCTCCAGTTGGCCTGACAGAGCAACACTCTGGGGAGCGCCCAGGCAGACACGCGGAGCCTCAGAACTGGGCTGAACCATCCTAAACAGGAGCCAAAGCATGCAATCAGCTCCGCGTAGCGGGATAAACAAGGCAACTCTGCGTCCAGACGTAGCAATTAGACAGTGAGCGCATCGTCATAAACAACCAGGAGTTCCAGGCGTTGTTTGTGTCCTGCTCATGTGACCAGAAGGCTGTTTGTTCCATTCTGGACTTTATATTTTCATTTATTTATTTATTTTTTTTTTTTTTACACAATTTGACACATTTGGGCCAGTTCAGAGTTTTGTAGATTGTGGATCAGACCACAAAAAGCCACATTTTGCGACAAATATCTACATATTTGCACCTTTGACGGCATTACAAAGAGAATTCACTGAAATTTATATAGACTTTGATAAGTAGCAACCATCTTTTGCGTGAAGAGAGCACTAAATATGATTTAAAACAATCGACAGAATCAGCAAAAACTGTTGTCTTTGAACTCAGCACACAGAAAATACATCCAAAATGTTTTCTTCAGGTCAAAAACCTGATTGGAAGATTGTTGGTGTCAAGAAAGATTTTTTGTTTTTGATTGGAAATGAGTTGAGTTTGACTTTTTCCACAAGAATACATATGCACTACTCCAAACAAGAAAAAACATACAACAGATGCAACTATTCTGCAGAAGTAACAGGACTTGACTTTTGACAAAAGTGGCTTAATTTCCTCACATTCAGACCCACATAATGTGTGTTAAAATTTGACACATCAATCTAAATTCTACACTTTACTTCTTGACTTTAGACTTACAATTGTTTTTTTGTTTTTTTTTGCAAAGATGTAAAAAAGACAAAACAAATCCTACATTTGAACAAAGTGCACAGTGATTCAAGAATGAGGAGGGAACCAGTGCTTATGTGAGAGCTGGGAATTACAGCACTTATGGAATTTTATTTGCTTGGAGAGCAGAACAGGAAAGACCTAAATCATCACTTAAATCACCCATTCACAGTGACATTGAGAATACCCCTATTTAGACAGATACTGTCTACGACCAATTTTAAAGGTACTTGAGGTAGTAATGTCTTCTGTTCTTTGTTCTGAGGATTGCCACATCAATTCCATTTCCATCCTGCCACACCAGGTAGGATAACAATCTCTGTGTGAGTATGATAAGGTCATTTTGTGAAGATTCATAAGTGTGAGTTGAGAGTAAGACAGCAATCAGAGGTGAGATAGCTTTTCCACCAGCGTGGCTTTCACCTAAATGCATTTTTACCCATCAACCCCTGCTCTAGCATCAGTAAAACAATTTTACCTGTCAAGTACACTACATTTCACATCCCTTTCAGTCTGGTCAAAGAGGAGAGATTACAGTTTCACACAGCAGGTTGAGTGCTCACACTTTGAAATGGAGAAAGAGCTGCAACCTGCTAATTACGCACAATTCAAGATGCACACGTGGAAAACGTGTCAGTGTGAAGTGTGGTCCAATTGGGAAGCACAATCAGGGACACTTCTTAACCAACCAGACATAGGATTTTAATTAGATCTGTTCAATTTAGACCGCACGCGTGGTGTTAATTTGTGGGTCGAGGCTTTCCCAGATTTCATAGTCACCTTTGCCTGGCTTCCATGTGTCCTGCCATTAATCAATTGCGATGGAAAGAGAGAGACACTTCCCCTACTGGGGGAAAGTAATTTCTCCGGGGCAGTTTAACACACATCACCCTGATGTGCACGCACAAACAGGTCTGGGCACTGCTGTTTAAAATTAGTGAGGGCTTGCTAATTAATTCCCCCTTTGTCACCAGGGGGGCCAATGCAATCTATCTGGGATGCAGCCTTTGTTAGATTAGGCGTCAGATAGGAGAGGAAAAACAATATCCATTAGTTTGCAATGCTACCTTTGTTATAACACAAAACGAAGAAACGCCATTCCATTAGTCTAATTCCTAGGGAGCGGAGTGTTCAGAGGTGGTGATATCTTTGCATTTCAAGTCAAATGAAGAACGATCAATGCAACATTAAGGAGACAAATCGCGTGCGACGGATGCAAAAAGCAGGGAAGGCATTCTAATGAATATCAGCGCATGACTGCCAGATAGACGTCTTCAATTAAAATGGATCTCAGAGCTTTGATATCAATTGTTGTTAGTTAATATGACTGTCTCAATGATTCACTGTATTAGAAACAGAACATACATCAACAATGAAAACAAACAGAAAAAAGACTAGACTTGTGTTGGAAGGGAATTAGAAGTATTGTCTTTTTATGCAAGATGAAGTGGCTCCGCGTTGTGTACAAATCTGAATGAAGCCGTAATAAATATTCATTAGTCTCCAACACTAAAAGCTATTGAAAGTAGCTGCACAGTATATTCCAATTATAGTCAGAGTCATGGGCTGATCAGGAAAAAGTATGTTATGAACACCTAAAACAGCAGACTGAAGCAGCCATCGTGTGATAAATGTAATAAAACAGGAGAATTTGTCACATAAATGTGCTGTCAAATTAGTTGTGTCTTTGGGAGATTAAGTGTTGTACATGGAGTCATGTATTATGCTTTTTATTTTTACATCATGTTCCTTACTTTGATTGCCATAACCAACACTCGATCTTTTACCTGATTGTGTTTTCCATATTTTGCATTTTTTATGGAAAACCCTTCTTTTATTCCAAGTTGGACTCTGTTCTGACATCAACCCGACATTGAAGCTTCATTCAACATTTAAAACATGCAAAAAGTTATTTATCAACCAATTCCTCTAAAACTAATGAAAACTTTATTGTTTTTTTCTTCTTAAGTATAAAGCTTGACATAGGAAATTTGTATGTTCACTTTTCAGACTGGCTGAACTGAACTGCGTTGAAGATAAGTTGAATTTGAATACATTTAAACTAGAATATATGAAATTCATATGTTTCCAGTGAGTTTCCGTTTTTTTTAAAAATAAAAAGAATGAGTCAGACTTCAAAAATGGGATTCTTCACTAACTTTTTTTTTTTTTGTCCACAGCAGCTTCTAACTGCATCAAACATAAAGCAGACTGTGTTAAACGTGCAGCTTTTTGAGTTATTTATTCTCAGCATGATTTCTTTTCATCATGTGCCCAGCATCACCGGCCTTACCTGAGGGCATCCATGGATCTGATGAAGTCTTCTCCCTGGAACTGACCTGCTCCCAGTCAAGGTCATCGTCTCTGCCTTGGCTGTATCCACACGCTGCCAGCGGCTTCTCAAAGTTACAATCGCCTGTGAACAAAAAGAAGAAGAAAAAAGAAGGAATTTATATGGTTATCCAGTTTTTCTCATTACCTCGGAGCTCAAATGAATGAATATATAAATTAAATTCTTCTCTTTTTCCTTTTTTTCCTGCCGGTATTCATAATGCAATATGCCAGACAATGAGATGCATTTAAGTGAGACAGAGTGAAGGATTACTGTAGCAGGCGAGGCACAACATACATTACCGTCATTAGCAGCACGGCAGTCCAATTTCACAATGACAAGTATGAAGTGTCCAAACTCCATCATCGTTAGACATTATGTTCCCCAGCCGTACCGCCATCAAGCATAAATTGATTTATTTTCCTTGCCGGCCACAGAACTTTGCTGTTCACGCACTCCCACTCCACAGAGCCACTCTAATCCTTTTTATAAGCTGCTTGCAAAATGACAGCAAGCAACCATTAGGGCCAGGCTTCAACCAGGCTTGGCGTGTGATCGATTAATACAAATACCTCCTTTATTCCTCGCACCTTAAAGGCCACACAGAGAACGTGAGAGACGATCTTTTTATTTTTCTTTTTTGCCCCAAAGTGCTTTTCAATCCACTCATAAATCTACAAAAATGTAATGTCAGAACAGTAGGTGGCTGGAAGGAGTTCATTCTGAGTAAAAACATGAAATATAAAGATGGCGTTTAGATCAGAGATGGTAGTTTTCCAACTTGGCAGAAAGGACAAAATTATATGATATTGCTTCTGATTACACTAGGTTTTTGTTGTCAACAGATGCACCTTTTATTACTCTGAAACTTGCCAGAGACTAATCTAAACGGTGAACATGAAAATGTGTTCAGGCATGCTGTTTGTAAGGATATAAACAGAGACGATATGCTAATTTTATTGCTTGTGGAAATGTCCTTTGACCTATAATCCACAACAAGCCAAAACCAATATCTCATCTGTTGCGAGCTCCCTCTGACATTCTGCTGCACACAGTCAGCAAGCTGGAGTTTTTGTCTCCCTATTTATCTTTCTGGTGACATTTACAGTACATGTGCAAATGAGTGGAGAACACAGAATAATTAATACCCAGCACCACAGGGCAACTCATGATGATGTATTTGTTGCTTTGGCTGTCTTTTTGAGGGGGTGGTTATAAAACGGCGCGACTGCAAAGTATCACAGGTAAAAAAATGTGTCATTGTCGAGAGCTTGTCCGGAAAAATCAGCCCCTTGTTAGAATGAAAATGAGTGGGCTGTAGCCAGGCTACAGTGTTGCCACAAGAACAATAATTATATTTGTTTAAAAGTATTTTGGTTGTGGTCTAATGAGTGATCTGGGGTACCAGCTGTCTCCAATTGAAGAATTTGGTCATTTTGAGACAATGTTGTCAGACACCCATTCCTGGTTTTATTTTTGGTTTTTAGATTATTTTAAAGGCTCTAAATTTCCCACAACACGGCTGCTTGTCTTTCAACCAACACTTTCAGTTGTAAGGACATCACCCCTACTTTATCCTCTTTACATTGATTCTCAGTCCATTGTGGAATTGATTTTATACTTTAAAACTCGTTAAAGTTCATATCAATAAGTTGGGCTCTTGATCCGACTTATTGATATTACGTCTTCCTGTAAACGACAGATTGGAAAAGAGTTCGTAAAGGGACATTGTTAAAAAATAAAAAATGTATTTGCGTGTGCGCACCACATATTATTTGTGCACACAAGTTACTATTTCTTGTGCGTGAGATACTATCTGGTATCTGGTGGAAGATGCTATGTGGTGCAAACAAGACACTATCTGGTGCACATGACAAAGTTAGTTTTTATTTTTTCCCTTCAATTTAGGGACTCTTTATCAGCAGCCATCTTCATAATATTTTACCTCAATGTCCCCTTTCCATATGGTCAAATTTCTAGTGTTGTATTTTATGGATTTCTTTCTTCTTCTTGTGATTTACACTGTAATGGGCTCTGGTCACCTTAGTTTGTTTGCTTGTAAAAGAGGAAAAATGTGCTGTAGTCCATGCACTATCCCGATATTTCAGTACAGAAAAAGAGTAATAGACAATGTACTAACACTTGTGAAATTCTATTATAAGTCTATTGTTATTAAAAAGCTATTATTTTCCAATGTATAACTGAGTGGCCTGACATTAGAATGAAAAAGATGTTTGATGAATCCACCCACCTTGCAGAAAATGACCTGCTTATAGAGTCTAACATTGGGCAAATTGTCAAACTGACGGCAATGAACCTGAAGACAATTCACCAAGACCATTAGACGATCTAAAAGAAAACTCCAGAACTATGAAGATGGGGGCTGAAAAAGATTGTTCACAGTTTGCTCAGTCAGCTGGCCTTCCAAATGAATATAAATGTCTGTCTTGCCAAAATGTAACTTGAAAAACATTAACACGATTCTTTGGCTGCAGAGTTGTAGGAACAGGATCCATTCCATTAAATATTTTGACTCAACAGTTTCAAGATTCGTTGGGCCGTGCCACCCGCCAGCTTCTCTCAGCATGTCGGAACTTGAAGAGACCCATAGCGGTGGCTTTTATTGGTGTTTGATATTCAAATCATTGGCACTGGTAAGAAAAGAGGCATATTCAGAGCCATTGGGAAGGGGGAGAGAATTGTGAATGCTGTTGAAGAGGGAAAAGAAAAAATATATATACAGAGCACAGAGGCAGATTCTTGCTTAATTTTTGAAAGGTTTAACTCTATTTTAAATGTCACACTGTTCAATAATAAATCAGGAAAATGGAGAGGGATAAAAACGCAGTTTGAAGTTTCTTCGCCTTCAAAGACATCATTAACAGTTCTGCTCTATTAACAATTATCTTGTTACTTTGCTCATTTGGCAACAGTACATTAAAAACCATCTTCTAACTGTGAAGATGTTCAATTTGAGAAAATATGCACTTAACAAAAATTGTAGGTCCCTTTTTAATTTACTTTTTTACACTTTGTCAGTTGCTGAGCAGAAATGTTAAGTTTTAACAGGATATTTTGCAATAGATCACCACAAAGTGCACATAGGTACTCGTACATCGATGCACCACTGTGATTGTAGCTGCATGTTTTTCACAGTCTGAAATCTCATTTCTCTCTCAGTCAGACTAGATGTGGAGCATCTGTTAACATACTGAATCTTACCACAGATTCACAGTTGGATTTAGTTCCAGGCCAGTGTCCATCTGGACCAGTAAAATGCAATTTTTAGTTATGTTCCTGGTCCATCACGTCTGAGTCAAATGGCTAAACTTCCTCCTCTGCATGCAGTCAGATTCCACAGAGTACCACTGTTGGTCACTTTTTCCTCCACATATCTTGTATTGGTGGGTTTGTAGATGTTGAACATTGCACTGTGAGATGTTGAAATATTTCTTTATAAGTTAAACCTGCTTTAAATGTCCCCAAAGCTTTATGTGAACAGTCCGGTCTATGGTTTTAGTAATGCTGCACTCTCCAGATTTTCATTTGAAATTATTTTTAAAGCCACATCTTTTGATTCCACTTCAAACCTTTTCATGTCTTTGTGTTGGTCAATCACAAAAAAAGCATTAAACTACTTTGAAGATCGTGGGAAAATGTTAAAGATTTGAAGGGGCACAAAGGCACTTCAAACAGGAAACATAGTTATATGTGATGCCAGAGGTCGATACAATGAAAACACAAGAAACCTGCAATTTTATACCTAAATGAGAGCGGAAAGTGAGAATGAACTAAATTACGCAGTGCATTCTCTCAGTAATTGTGTTTTCTACCTTTTCTATACAGGGATCTGATTTCTGTTACCAGTGTGTTGAACGAACCCATTCTTGCTTTTTGTGTTGACAACAGTCAATGCAAGGTATCATTAAGAAAGGGTAACAGGGTGTGAACAAGCAATAAATCAATTTGCATTGCTTTGATCGACGCTCGAGGCTCTTGGTGTCAGTATTGGGAAACTCTCCAATAATGCCTGCTACCTTTTATTGACCCACCATGCAGCAGTTCTGCACGGAGGTAAACACTGAAAGCGTTTCATTCCAACAGAGATTATCACAAGTTCCTTCGAATGAGCGCTACTCCGCCGTTCCCGGTGTCATAAATCAAAAAACAAAATGTGTCACAGATAACATGTGGCGTGTCACCAAAACAAACAAGTGCTTCTGATTGTACAAATTCATGCAGATGAACACATCAGTCACTACCATCATAATAGTTCTTCCCTCGGCAGGAGGTGCATATCGCTGCCAGTGTGTGGCTCAACCCCCATATAATCAGCCTCAGCAGCTGCTGAAATAGATATTCCAACGAGCGGCTGCCAGCTCTCTGAAGGAGCTTTAACTTTCAATAAATGCTTCTATGAGGTGTGGGTAGTCTGGGAGCACAGATGAATGTGCTCCACCCTGTCAACATTCGCCTTTCAAGAGAAGCAAGCGGCTTGAAGCTTAAAAGGTGGCCCTAGATATGTCATGAAACAATTTATTCCTGAGTGAGAACACACAATAGTCTTTATATTCTCACGCAGAGTGCATTTCAAAAGAAATCTATCCATCTTTTCCTAGACCAAGCCAGAGGCCAGAATCAATATCTCAACCCCTCAATGCTGGAGCCAATTTCTCCTAAAGATTTTCAAGTCAGACTTAAAAGGCCCTTTGTTATTGCACCTGTAACAAAAGTAAACTTTGGACATTAAAAGCTGTGTGCAAGAGAGTGTGTGAAAATTTTGCACTGTGGCGGCATGCAAAGAATAATAAAAATGAGAGGGTGACAATGTAACACTGAAGAGCTGATAGAAAACAAACATCATGCGCTTCCACACTTCCACAATATTCTGCTGTCATGCTTCTCAACAGTTGTTGAAAGGGATTGCCTTTCAAGAAGTAACAGGTGAAGTGATTTTAAACTTGGTGTCAATCAAATTAATCAAATTTTATTTGCATAGCAGATTTCAGCCTTTGAAGGCATTTCAAACTGCATTAAAAACCACCAGGTCGTCCAGCAAGTTCAGAGTCCTGGATTAAAAATAAAATAAAAAAAATTAGATTTTTTCCACTTGTTTTATTCAGGAAAACAAGTTGCCTTGTGAAGCTGTTGCTGACCTCGAGAGCTTCTTCAGTGACAGAACGCTGCATCCAAGGTACATGAAGAATGAAGGCGCTCCTCAACCATCACTACTCCAAACAAACTCAATAAGTGTTCACATCCCAAATGTCATTTATCCTGAATAGCATTTCTGCTGTTATTTGCACATCTCTGTTTTCACGGCTCTCAGTTTTCATGTAAAGTAAATGCCGTGTTTTCTTTTATTGCACAAGTACACAAATACTATGTCGGTTTTAAAAAAATATTCTACTCAGTAGCACTATTTATGATAACTGCCCTTTATGTTTCAGTTATAATGTTGTCTTTAATATCCATCCATCCATTTTCTTTCACCCTTGTCCCTAACCGGGTGGGAGTTGCTGCTGCCGATCTCCAGCTACGTTCCGGGCGAGAGGCAGGGTTCACCCTGGACAGGTCGCCAGTCTGTCGCAGGGCAACACAGAAACAAACAGGACAAACAACCGTGCACACACACACTCACACCTAGGGAGAATTTGGAAAGTCATGTTTTTGGACTGTGGGAGGAAGCCGGAGGACCCGGAGAGAACCCACGCATGCACAGGGAGAACATGCAAACTCCATGCAGAAAGACCCGGGCTGGGAATCGAACCCAGGACCTTCTTGCTGCAAGACAACAGTGCGACCAACTGCGCCACTGTGCAGCCCTGTCTTTAATATATGGGATGTTATTCTTAATTTTGTTTGCCTTTATACATTTACTGTTCTGTAATTTTTTTTTTGGACCTACATGTGTCGATAAACCTGAATTTCCAGACTGTGGGACAATAAAGAATATTTCTATTCAGTTCTATTCTATTCTGCTGAAGTATTGCAGTGTTTCTCCTGAAAGTGGTTTGGTTGTGCCATCTTTTGAATCTTATATGCGGTTTTTCATTAATTCTCTTATGTTCCATTATTTGTTGATAAAGTTGGGAGACTTAGAAGTATTTTTTATTATTTCAACATTTTTTTCTGACTTGTGGTAATGTTAATGTTCTGGAGTGGCGATATCCTGGAGTCCCAACTTCAATCTGCTAAAGAAACTGTGGAGCTAAAGATTATGGTAAGGAGGCCTTCCAAAATCAAAGGAGTTCAAACGTAAACCAAAGATAGGTAGTCAAAATACAAATTGAAACACTGATCAGCAACCAGAAAACTTTTATCTCGATCAAGATTTTTCTGTGATTATTGATAAGGCTACAAATGTATTTCAACATCCCATGTTTCTGTAGAAATGTAAATACAATCAGGGAGCATTTACTTCAAGGCTGCCCAAGTCCAGTCCATCCTACAAAAAATATTTAAAATTGTTGAATTGGAAAAGTGCAATAGCCTTCAACAACAAGTGTGAGAGGGGCAACGTCTGTCAATCCTGCACTATCACTTCTTTTTCAGACTGACTTTAAATCATAGAACGTTAACATGGAAAGTTTTAGTGGTTTTGAAACGGTGCTTAAAATTAGAGTTTTAATGATAGCAGTAACATGCCCATGTCTATATCAAATGTTTTTTTTTTTTTTTTTTGTATTTGCCTGTCCTGAAGCAGATACCAATTCACCTTCGTAGCAACACCACTTCCCCGGTCCCAACGGCAGATATCATTGCTGCAAAACCTCCTTAGCCTGTCTGCCAATTCTGCAATTACCAGCTTTCCAACCTGTTCTGTTGGGCCAGGAAATCACAGGTCCGCCCTTCGCCCCAATCTGCCTTAGTGTCTGCACTTGTTTTAACAAACATCTTGTCTGCTGGCAGCCCCGCAGACTGAAACCACAAGGCAATCTGGGGTAATTTAAAACCAATGTCGACTATCTCCCTCCACCGCGGCCAGTTTAGAGCTTCACAATCCGGCAGCTAAGCCCCTCGGGGACTGATAGGCCTTTTCAGTCTGGCCCTATTTCACTTATCTATTGGCAGCTCCTGCCAAGTTCTATCTCTGCACCGAATTGCATGTGTATGTTCTCTGTTTGGGGACTTTGAACTGTGGGAAGGGATTTAGACGATCAATCTCAATATCATTATCAATCACGTCTTGCTGTTCACCACATTGATTTGGGGGGAAATAAAGAAGTTAGAGTGAAGATTTCCACTGATAATCTCTTTGGCTGAGCTGTGAGCTTGTCAGCAATGTTTTTTTTTTTGAGCCGAAACCAACAAACCGCATCAATTGTAACGGAGCTAAATCAGGATAAAAAGTGAACACTGCAGTCTAAGCTTAAAACAGTTTAGTTTGATATCACGATGCACAAGTAAATAATTTAAAAAACTGACTTAGCACAATGTTCACCTCATTTTAAACTCCCCCCCGTCTACTTTAAGGGGCGTTTTTTTTTGGGTTTTTTTTCGTATTTTGTCTTGTCAACCAAATATCAACTTGATGAATGTGCTTTACATCGAGGGTGCAACACAGCTCCTGATCAAATGCGCCCATGTGCATGGTTAGATGTACATTGGAGATGACAGGCAGCCTTCTCCTCAGATATGTTAAATTTTGACAGATGATTTTGAAGCTATGTGTGCCGGCACGGGACTCTGCGTTCTCTTCCACTGCGCCTGTCAAGAACTTCCAGTAAATGACTTCAAATCCATCTCCATCCCGCACAACCTGCCAGGCACCAATTAAGATGAATATGGATTCCAACTCTGAGACATGGAAGGTCCTTATTGTCATTTTCCCCCCTAAGTAATAAAAATGAGGATGTTGGAGGGGGGAGGATGTGTGGAAATGCATTGCGGTAATGATCTCAAACATGTCGCTGATTTTATTTTATTTTTTTAATGTTTATCACAGCTTCAAAAATGGGTGAGGGGCATTCGGTCCGACTTAGACAGGCGTTGCACCTGCAGCGCAGAGTGTTTGTTTAAACACACTGTTTGGCTTTTGGTGCTGCCCGACTCTTACTTGACAGTAACAAGGCTGGTTGACAATGGCTTCTGTGTCGTTCCCCCAGCATCCTCATTTCCAGCTCTGTAAACAGACAGAGCTACAATACGTCTGTCTCAGTGCCTCTGCCCTGCAGAAGCAGAAAATGATGCTGCTTCCTATTCAGCTTAATGCCTGACAGAGAAAAATAGGCTTGTTTGGCTCCCATTTCCTGGTGTTCAGCATGCCTCCAGGAATGATACGGTGGCTGAGCACAAGAGGCGCTTTATTAAAATGACTGTTTGTCTGTTGCACAAGTTAAAGCAGCAGATGAGAAGATGCAGTGTGATCTGTGGGGCTAGGATGCTTTGTCACATGTCAAAAAGAAAAAAAATTAAGCAATGACAACATTCTGTTGCGTCTGAAAGCCATACTTTTCTGATGAAGCCGACATTGCAAAAATAATTTCATATAAAATTTTAGCTCAAAGCTGCAAGAGTTTGAAATGTAAATCAACGCAAGGTTGTTTCGGCCTGGAAATTAGATTAGATAGGCTGACGTCTACGTCAAAAAAAAAAAAAATGGGAGAAAAATAACATAGATGTTGCCATTCCTAGCTTACATGGAATGGCAAAACTCTTACAACTGTAAACTTTGAGATATTTCATTAAGATTTGATTTAACAGACCAACTCTAAGTGGAAAGAGAAGGATTCATGGTTTGTAACTTTTAAGATTTCAAAACAGTTTACTCAGCCCTTTCTATTTTGATACCTCTAAATAAAACCCAGTCCAATATGCTGCTCTTAGAATTCGACTCCACCTTTGTTTAATTTAAATGTATAACTTAATTTAGTGAAAAATGTTTTATGGGGCTCAATAAATGCCCGAAAGGCTAATTTGTGGAGAATTTGAAAGCAGGACTTGGTTACAGAGTATACAATAGATAGTCAGCTTGCAGCTTTACATCATTAAACATGAAATCAGAGTTATAATGAAACAGCTCAAAATATAAAGCATATTCAGGTGTTAATAAAAAATAAAAGTAAACATTTGAGATTTTACAAAGAAGAAAATGTATGTCTCTAAATGTAAATAATGGTAAAACGGAGAAAAAAAGCTATACAAACTCTGAAGACAAATACAAACAAACCATATTTTAACTTTTATTTCTTCATTAAGCTTTTATGTCTATCACATAAAATCCACTCAGGCTTGTGGCTGTATTGTCACAAATTATAAACGCCTTAAATATACGCTTTTCCAAAACTATAGGACTCTCTACTATTTGAGAAATATGATCAATGAAAGAAAAGTATTAATTATTTTGGACTATAACTTGTTTTGTGTTAATAAGCTAAGTTTTAAAAACTTGTCGTACTACCTAAAACTCAAGTATTTTAACTTATGATTTCTGTGATTTAAGAATATTCAATGATTTACTAATTGAACTGATGAATTTGTATTTTATTATGCGTTTTCTCTCTAAAACCATATCAACAGCACTTCTTTGGAAGGCACTATTCAAATAAAAACTTACATACTTATTATAAAATGTAAGTCTAGTCTGTGCTCAGCACTAAAAGGCTATTTTCTGACTCCACCCGTTTACTCTTCTGGGGATGACCCATTAACGTGAACCCCTCCAATCGTCCTAATGCCTAACAAAATGTTGAATTCTGTTCATCTAAAAAGGAATAAAATGCTAATCACAATGCTAATGTCAACTTCTGCGCTTCCACCTCCTCGCCAGCTCTAATTTGTCAGACAGGCAAGTAACAGCACCAGAAATTAGCCCAAAGGGAGATCTCCTCCAGAGAAGAGAATGATTATGTTTGATCATGGAATGAACAAGAACATTAACATGCTTTGTTAGTTTTCTTTTCAGATCCGGAACAAATGCTTGCTTTATGAGCGGAGGAGGAAATAATTCAAGGTTAAATGTCAAAGTATCGGGGAATCGCTAATTAGAAAATTAAGAAAATGAAAAGAAAGGTTGAATCAATCCATCTCCGGAAAGAAAGAAAGCTGGGTCACATGGGAAGGCTTCCACGTTTTGGCAGAATTATCAGCTTCATGAAATATCATTACTTTGCTTATGTGTCATGACTTATTGTCAATCACACACGGCACGTTTAATCTCTCGGCGCGCCACGGCGCTGAGTTGGGAACACCTGATGGGGAGAGACAGCGCACAGGTGGAGCAGCGGCTGCCTGCGCAGGTGAAAGGGTGCCGCGAGGATCTGAGCTCTGCCTTGACAGGTGTGGCTCAAGAGATTTCAGTCCCAGTGGGAGCTTTTTTGAAAGTGCCATCTCAGGGTCTTCACCTGCACACTTCAAACAAATTCAGGCCCTTTGTTTCTCTGTAGAAGCCACATAAATCAGCTAACCTGAAAGAAAAGTGCTACGGCCCAGCTTAATCCTCCTGGGTCACGGGGGAGCCGGTGTGGAAAGCAGAAGGCGCACGAGGCCAGCTTTCAAACGTACTGCTTGTTCCGACCGAGTTCTTCTTGTGCTCGGCGCCAGAAGAGTCTGGAGGAAAGGGTTTTCTTTTCAAAACAGGTGGGAGGAATGACGTTCTGGAGTGATGAACTCTTACAGACGTGGCATTTTTGGACAAAACGCATAATTAGAGCAACAGCATGTGCCACAACATTTCCTTTCAACGTGACAGGATACCTTCTCCACGACTTTTCCATGGTACCCTCAAGCTACTTCTGCAAATTACATCTCAATCAATTTCCTCCGTCGACTAATGTTGCCCATTATCACAGCTAGATTGACATTAAGGATGTTACTAATTAGGAATTCACCAAGTTCGCCATCATCACAATCGCATTAGCCACGAGTTATAGGTAATTCAGGGGCCATCTTGCGGGAATTTTGTAGAATTTCTCTCCTGCAAGGTGACATTGTTTAATCACAGTGGTAATACACATGATAATAAGCCATGCCCTCTCAACTTTACAAGCATTTCCAACTATCAATTTAATTCATTTCTGGTTTTGGGGAATTGTTCTGTTGGAAAATTTGAAATAATTTAAGCCACATCAGTAACTGGCTTACAGCTATTAAAACACAACGTGCCTCAAAAGTTACTGAGTTCCTACACATTTTTCTAAACCCTTTTCTTTCAAATGAAAATTTTTTTGTCCTCCTTAACTAGTTTTTAAAGTATAAACATGACACAAAAGGAAGATGAGAAAAACAAGACACAGGAAGCACAAGAGGAATGTGGAGATGAATGGACAAAGGAGAAAATTTGTTTTAATAAAGAAATTGGCATAATAGTCATAAAAAAATGTCAGATTTAGACCTGATTGTAGCTTAAATTCACAGAAATATTGTTTTATATCTGCCTTTTACCTCAATGCAACTCATAAAGCAGAAAAAGCCATCTCTCCATTGTCGCCATGCACAACTTGAACACACGAACCAGGCAGCCACATTTTCAACAATGTCAAAAAAATATCCTTACCAAGAACACTGCGGTAGAGAAATTAATTTGAATTGTATGTGATATTTTGAAGCATCAGGGAAGAAAATGCAAAAACAACAACAACAAAAAATTACTGGATGCTCCTTTTTTACATTTGCTGCAGTGAGAAATCTTCGTAATTTTCTGGATACAGATCATCACAGAACCTGCTTAACTGGTGCAACGTCCAATCATCACTCTCTTCACATTGGCTTGAACAGGAGGACTAAATCCATGCACCACTTTTTTTTTTTTAAACCTTAATGGACCTTTTACTTTATAGAATAAAAAATAATCAGAACTCTGGGGAAAAATGTTATTCTCCATTACCGAATTGTCCTGTTTTGTTCATTTTTTACTTCACAAAACAGAAAAGCACTGCACAATTCTGGTTTGTCCCACTATAATGAGTTCTTTTCACAATGAAAAAATAAATGACTCTTGCTTTAACAACTCTCTATTGCAAAGAAGCATTTAGAGATTACTCTTCTAAATTAATTATCAAGTTGACTACAAAGCTCCTTCACCACTACTCTCTCAAGTCTCAATGAGAGGACTTCTCAACTCAAACTCAGTCTGCTTTAGCCAGTTCTTCTTGATCCAGCTCAGTTACTTAACCTTTATTAAGCAGATTATTGTCTATTTCACTTTGCATTTTTTGTTTTTCATCAAGCTTTAAAAGATGAATGCCAAAAATCATTTAACTAATCAAATTAATCTCATAGTTAATTACAGTATTAAAACATGTATTGTAAATACATTTCATAATGCTAAAGTAAAGTAGTAGTAGTGAGTGTGCTTTATTGCATTTCTTCAGGTTGTTCCCAGCACCCCATTTCTTTAAAAAAGGAATAATCATTTTAGTTGAGATCCTCCTATGTGTTCCTGCTGAAACAGGTTTCCAACTGCGATTTCCTGGAGTCTGTGGTGGTTGCTTGGCAACGGCACAATGGTTTTGTAAGAATTAAACAAATGGATTAAGTGCATTAATAAGTGAACTTTGAGGGGGGCAAGCTGAATATAATCTTTGGACAGAGCGGTTTTATACAGCAGTAGCTGATTGCAGTTTATATATATATATATTTTTTGATGGGGAGTGTTGATGTTCTCAACTTTTGGCATTAACAAAGAACGAGGAAGTCTCCCTAAACATTAAACTTTAATGTGCAGGCAGTGAGGCCATGTGCAGAGCTAGTGTTGCAGAAATAATATCCAACATCTACATCTTTACAGTGACAAATCTATAAATATACCATAAAGATTTTTTTTTTCTTTTTACAAATTCACATGTGGCACACATTCATACTCCTGCTAATAAGACAGAATTGTGTCTCATGCTATTTCACAAGATTGGAGCTTAAAGAGAAGGGGATGTTTGGCCATTTGTCTTTGCGCTTTTTATAATTTCTATCATCCGCAGGCTGTCTTTTTTTTTTTTTAGCTCATCCGACAGGTTTTCTACAAGACGGATGTCTGGAAAACAATGCAAAAGACACAAACAGAAGGAAAGAAAGAACAATAGAGGATTACAAAATATACTTTCATTCTGAGAAAAAAAAAAGCTTTCACCTAAATGCAATTTGCAAATCTGCAACTCACATTTATGCACAGCGACAGCATAACGCATACCAAATGAAACGTTCCAACTGATTTGTTATCAGTTCAGACAGATAAGTTGCATGAATAAGTCAATGTTACAAAGGGATTCCCTGACTCATTAATAGTATCAATTTTTAAATCTAATTATTGTGGGACTGCTCGTGACCTATTTTCTCATTTAAGTGTTCCATCCAAGCCTTACACATCACAGAGGAACCTTTAATGTTTTAAAAGGAGCTCCATCTCCTGCCGTGTGCTCCTCTGGGAGACCTCCAGGTCCCCCCACCTCTCGTGTCCTCTGCAGGAGGAGAATATTACGATCTTCCATCCCGGTGAATGATTGCAGATATTAATGTGAAGGAGAAAAAAAAAATAAAAAATTCTCAAGCCCAGTACCCCTCTGATCTCTTGTTACACTGCCGTTTTTTTCATTATCGGGGCGACAGGTCCGTATAAAGTCATAGTGCAAGCACATTCTCACCTGACAGTGGAGGGAATTTACAGTGGAGGATGGCCAGGGCGAAAAAGGGGGCAAGTGAGGGCAGTGAATGTGAAGAATGTAGTAAAAGTTATCCAAAGAGATTACTGAGAAACATGTTTTTATCTGAACAACTGAATGTGCATAAGGCATGCTGTCTGAGTGACAAAGTATCCTACAGTATTCTTATGTTATTATTAAACCCAAATTTTAAGCAAAATAAATGAGGCACTCAGCCTCAGTTTGAATCCTAACTTTTACTGGGCCACTCCAAAATAAAAACAACCATTTCCTGAAACAAAAAAGATGAGCAGGATTAGTTTAAATCAGCCAGGTCTATGAAGTTATATCTAGTCCTATATATTCTTGAATGCTGTTTGATTGATTGCAATTTTCTTCTATTCTGAAATCATAAAAAAAAAAAAAAAAAAAACGCAAATATTGAGGCTAAAATGAATAAAGCAAACATGAAAGTTTAATGTATTATTTTGACTAAAGTTTATTCTACACACCTTTGCCAACACAATTTGCGTCACTTATCCAAGTTTTCTATCTAGCAATGACATCCTTGGTATAACAGATGCTTGTATTATAAACAAACACTGTAAAAAGCTGCTAAAATAGAACAAACTTCTTCAGATCAACTTTTACTCATTGCTACTAGAGGCTAGTCAAGAAGAAAGGCAGTACTATGTGTCAATCTGTCAATCTGATCCCTCAAGTCTTTCTTCAGAAATGTCCCCATCTGAAAGTCCACAAAGGTCATCATCTTCTCCATACTCACACTACACTCGAGAAAAACGTCTCATCCAGTCAAACATCACTTTGCTCGACCATCCCAAAGGCCTTTGGACCTATATCGGGTTGACTCGAGGATCCAAATCAATCACGGGAAGAGAGGAGCTGCCAAAGGCTTTTTCACACCCCAACACTGCGGCACTCAGCCGCCATGTTCAGGCTGTTCTGACATGGTCTCAGAAATGTCAAGGAAACCAAGAGGGGCAAAATGCAAGAGCTGCAAGGCTCGTAACTGCCACGAATTCATGCCGTGGAAAAAGAAGACAAGGGGAAGCGTGAAATACAGCAGATACATTTATTATCACCAATATCAAAGCAAACTTATTCATGGGGAAAGCATCAGAAGCTTTTCCTTTGTAGAAATTAGATACATAATCTCTTCTTTAAGATCAGTGTTTGAAGCTGCAATCAAACTTTTCGCCATCTTGCAACTTTGTTGCCGTCGCTACAATTAATTTTTATGTAGTGAAGAAAAGAGAGACAAACTTCAAGTGCTGTCATGTATTTGAAGTCTTTATAATTATGATACATCTCCATCACATAAAGTACAACGTGTGTTTACTGGACTAAAGGCTGTACAATCTACTTGGTTTCCATATTTGTACATACTATCGTTTTCTAAAGGTCTGACTCTTTAGTCCTTCTTAACACATTCATACCAAACATTACTGGCAATTTATGGCAAATATTTCTACCAAATCAATCAATTCTTATACCTAGAACTTATGTCTTTGAAAGTTAATGTCTTTCAAAGAGATTAACTACATCACCAAAAGAAGGTCTATGCAGATATTAATCATTTGAAACTAATTTTAGTCAAATAAATCATTAATGGACAATTAATCTTCAATTAATGTTGCTTGAAACAAGAATTAACCTCAAGTGGGCCAAGAGAAGCGGCTTTGTTGTCCATTGATGTTGCATATGTCACTTGTGTCCAAGAGTGATTTTTGATGCAATAATATGATAATATATAATATATATATATATATATATATATTATATATATATATATTATATATATATATATATATATATATATATATATATAGAGAGAGAGAGAGAGAGAGAGACAAGAAGTAGTGACAAACAGCCAAATTTATGTTGCTTATAAGAGATGGAAGAATGTATCAATCTTCTTTCAGCCAGCTGACCAGTAGTGTGCAGTAACAGATGGGGAAGCAGAACAGCTGTATTATACTAAGCTTCATACTACTGGAGAAAACTAGTGATTCAGACACTTTCCCTGGCTCTTTTTTAATAAAAAGATTAAAACAAAATCTAACAGTAAACAAGAACAATGTTTAGGTCAAAGCTGTGCGGTAAAAAAAAAAATGCTTTGAGTTTGTTTTTTCTTATTTCTTACTCCTTTGAAGGCATTCACTCCATGTCTTTTTCTTGAGTTGATTGTTGTCAACATCTATTTGTCTTTTTTATAAGCTGATAGAGCCAGACAGTCAAGGGAAGAGTAAAAACAAAGAGTAAAAAGCCTTCAAAGTCAGAGAAGTTGCAGAAGGTAATATGAACTTTTCATAGGTGCAAAAACATTTGGTTTCTTTACGTGATTAATTAGAAAGAAAGATGCTGAAAATGACTTCACATTATTCAATTTTTTGTGTGAACTGCTGAGTAAACTTTTCTGTGATTTCTGTGTAATAGGCAGTAGGCAGGGAGACCAGGAAGTTGTCACCTACTATTAAAACTTATTGGGAAGCTTTTAATCTGACCTTGTGTAGCCTTCTTCCATATGGCACGATGAATGTGAGAAGGTGCATGGAGGGGTCGGGAAGGCGAGGACACAATATGTTCTGCTGCATGAGCCGCAGTGCTTATTACTCCAACACCAGATGTTTAAGCAGAAAACCGAAGAGAAATTTTGCACTGTAGCCATCTGTGGTGCTGCCCTGACTATGTAGCAAAAAAAAAAAAAAAAAAAAAAAAAAAACTTCTGGCTTGAGAGCCTCTGAATTTGCCTCTCCAGCAATTAAAACAGCTCCAAACTTAAGCTCTGAGTTTTTTGAAGTAGAGAGATTGGAAAGTTAGAAAAAAATAGCCATATGCAAACACAAACAATCATATAAAAAAACAAAAAAACAAAACACCAACTCATCCAACAGATTGGAAATTGGAAAACTTTCCCTCCTCCTAAATGAGAAATCTGAATATGATGATGACAAGCAGCTGGAAAGCATTTGTTCATCAGATGGAAAATGCGAACGTTCAGCTATATTTCCAGGAAGCTGCCTGTGTAAATATATCATTTATCCTGTGCATAAAATTAACAATCTGTGCCTGATTTTGATATTCATAAGCCTAAATTTATAACGACGAAGGTAGGAAACGGTAAAGTAAGCAGCATAATGTTTCATTGGCGTGAGCCTGGAGCTTGTGCTCTTAATGAATTAGATGTGTAAAACTTTTCAGGAGGCATCCTCTGTTTCACACACACATTTCATTAACCTGCAGTTCATTCATTATTGCTGTGGGTGTGAGGAAAAGTAGCAGCCACATATGTAATTGCGTTATCGAGGTTGTAGGGCTGTGGCTAATTACTGGCTGAGAACACAACACAAGCCACTTAGACGTCGGTCTGATGGAACGGCCCACAATGGCTTGTGACAAGAGCTGTCTTGCCTGAAATTTCAAGAGGAGACGTGATAGCGCAGTAATTTATGACTCATAACAGAATCACATCATCCCCATAGGATGCAAGACGACAACGAGACACTGAAATAAGTCAAGTTTTCTGCTCCTAAGCTGTGAGACAAGATGTGACAGGAAACTGCTTGAACAAGGGGATGTTTTACCCAAAGTTAAGATTTTGCACCGTTCTAAATCACCAAATCTAATGCAGTTAGTCATAGTGAAACTGCAGCTACAAGTCACCCAGTTGGAAGCAGTAGCCTGAGCCAGAGAGCTGTTAGGGCGTTATTTCAGCTAAGCTCTTTACTCAAACCTTCACTGCTTGTTAAGCTTGTTGAACTTCAGTATTTTCCAAATTCTACAGCAACAGAAGGACAGCAAAGATTGCAATCTACAAATTAATAAAGTCTGATGCAAGAAGTAATTCATAATGTCTTTAATATTTTTATTTTAGGCATTCCAGGCAACATTTAACACCCCAATACTTTGGTTCCCTCTTTGAGAATATGGGTTGGATCCAGAAAAGTCAAAGCTGAAATACTGGCGTCAGCAGCCACTACAGGTTTAATTATGCAGCAAGCGATTGAAGCTTCAATATGTCATGTAGAAAACTTAATATTCCTTGTTGTGGTTTCTGGAAAACATTTTCACAATCAAATACATTTTATTTTACAAAGTTTGGCATATGGAGTCCATTTAGAAGTTACGGTTCGCATAGTTTTCTGAAAGTTCAGAAACATTTTAACGGTTTAGCCTTTACATCACCACAGTAAAAAGACTGTGAAGGAGTTTTTCTTCTGTGTTTTTGCTCTCCGTCTGCAGATGTATTAAAGATTGTTTTTGCTCTCTGACTTTTGTCTAGATCTCAGTCTCTGAATTGTGCACTTCACAAGACCACAGCCTCCATGTTTAGTTGGATGTGGGCAAAACCTAATGTCCATGCTATGCTATAATGTCATTTTCAGTCTGCTGAGCTTGCTGTAAGACAATAAGCAATAGATTTAAGCAATAGTTACTTTTACTTGAGTACAGTTTTAGATGTCTATACCCACCTCTGGTTAGAAATAGTAAATTTCATTTTGATCAATGTCATCTTTGGAAATACAAAAGCAAAGCCATCTGGTTGAGTTGTAGGAGGGGAAAGTTTGTTTCTACATTGTGTCCTTTCTCTTGGTCTGTGATTACAATGATAGTAGCTTAACTTAGCAACTCGGCACATATTGTCACTGTGAAATCTGCATACATCAACAGTTATGTTGCATCCAGATTCATCAGATGCTTGCCACAGTGTTGCTTGGAGGGAATTGTTATGAGCAATGTACAGCACAGATCAACCTTTAGAGGACAATGAATGAAGGGAAAAAACTCCATTGTGTTAAATTGACAACAAACTTAAAAATCGGATGCACAATACGTTGTTGTGAATGCAAAATTTCTGCTGCCAACCAATCTTTACATCTTCACTTTTGCATATTGTCGTGCTAAAAGACTGAGATCTCCTGAGCACAAGAAAAGATACAATTCTAAATTTCTATGTACATCAGACAGGTTAGCCGGCTATCCAGTTATTTTTTTTTTTATACACTGAACAGTGTTAAAATCTTGCTTTAAGTACAGAATTTTCCGATAGTACTTCTGAATTACAGCAAATGCTGATTTTATGGTTGTGAGTAAGTCGTCATGGTTACCATCCGCTCCAATTTTCCTGTAACAATAAGTTACTTCTCCATTATTAACGCAGCTGCAACAAACGGGCAATCTTGAGCATAACTGACAGCACTGAGACCTTCCTCTTGGCTCTGATTGGTTGTTTGTGACCAAGAATGTATTTCTGCAGATCACCATAGCAGCTCAGTTTTTCTCAGGTTATCCATCTCCTATTGTTGTGTCATAGTGACAGTTATTAACAAATATGGAAAAAAACGACTGTATTTTTAAATATTACTGACTGCAGGTGAGGTTTACTCCCAGAATATTACATAGACCTGATATACCACAACATTTGCAATTACACACATTGAATATTGCTATATCATATGTTGCGAAGCTTCATTAAAGACGAGAAACCTAACGAGGCAAGTCCTTTATCTGATTCAAACCTCTAAACTGGGCATAGGTGTCTTTCAGTTAGTCTTGCTCATTTTCAACCTGTTCTTATAAAAAGTTCCACAACAGATTTGAGCAGTCTTCATCCCACAAGTGAGAGGAAGCTGAAACATTGTCTGTCACCCAGCCTCCCTTATCTTCTCTCCAACACAATGTCTGACTCACAGCAGCTCTGAAACTTCCCATTTGGAGCTCATGAAAAGCGCTTTAGACGAGACCTCCACAGCAGCATATTTCCTCTCAATCAAAGCCTTACAAAGGAAGAAAAGCAGAACGCAGATGCCGTAGAGTTATCCTGATAAATCTCTGGCAGATTTTTTTTTTTCTTCCTTCTTTATCCTCCTGTCGACAGCTTGTCTGATTCGTATAAAACCCACCCTACATTCAAGCTCGTCTTTCATTGAATTGGCTGGAGATATCTTCCACACCGACTGACCTTGAGAAACAGCTTTTAACTCTTCACAAATTTCAACAGGCATTCTACATAATTGTTTGACAAGGGAAATAAAGGAAAAATCCGTAACAAGAGGAGATGTAGAAACTCTCAATATGTTTATCTCTAAAAAACATTTTATAAACCCCCAAAGCCCCCAAAGGTTCAGCCTTTGCAGGGAGTTTATTTTCTCTTTGCCATTTTTATCTCTCTGTTCACATGCCGTTCAGTGTCCATTTTTCCGTGGCGAGGGCTTCTCCTTGGCAGGAGCGATCACTTTCAACAACATTCCCCGCGAATCAGAGAGACATGTCACATCGTTCCAGTGACAACTAACGACTACCAATGCATCTGGGCAGGCCGCCAATGCGCCGGGCAAGGCGAGGAAGAGCCTGGGGGGCCGGCGGTGGTGGAGGAGACGGGGGCTGCACAGTCCAAGGAGACAGCGATTTAGCTCGCTGGTGGCAGCATCAAAACCTCACATCACATGCCTTCAGTCAACAAAGTCCCTTACACATCATGTGTCGGGAGATGAAATCAATCTGCTTTGAGAGGCTGACTCTGAAACTGGATGTCTTGAGGCTGGCTGAGACAGGAGTCACAGGGTCCAATAACGCATGTGAGGGTGAAGAATTGGGCAGCAGAGACGCGGGGGTCGTCTGATTCAGCCACCAGTCAAGCTCTCTTTTGCTCGACTCTTTTCTGTTCATTTGCAATATCAAGGTCTCAGAGGTCACCCTAACTTTACTTATGTACTATATATAAATGCTTGGCATCGAGATTAAGAGTAAAGTACTCCATTGCCATAAATAAACACTAATTGGAATCTAATTTTCTTAGTTCTTGCCTGGTTGATTTATTGCCTCAGGGTTCATATGAATTATTCATTGAAGTGGCAAAACAGCTTTATGTGGAAACCTACAAGGCACAGCATTCATTATGCTATCACGCAGAGCAATTCCAGGCACTGACGGGTTGTATTAGAATAATATGCATATTGGGTATTCTTTTTTTTTTTTCCTCCTAAGGCATTGGCAGGCAGTAATGGTGCTTCCGTTGGCAGGGAGCGAGAGGGATGCAACCACCCCTCGTGGCTGACAAAAAACCCTTGTTTTGACAGAGGATTGAGCGAGGAGGGGAATAAGGGCTTCAGCCATGCCCTCATGGAGAGAGGATTAAGCTGTGTGGTCGAGCTGCCTGGTAGCGCAGGGAGCTGGTAGGCTATGTTATTGTGTCAATCCTTGCTCCCGCGGCACCCCAGATCTGCCTTGCCCCCTTTGACTGGAAAAATCAGCACCTGGGCTGGCCGTGGGGAGCTCATCAACCTCGTTGGTCTCCCTCAGGAGGCCATCTGTATCGCACTTCCTGCAGAATCCCAACTGCTGACTGCAGACGAGAGACAATTCAAAGACATACCTGTAGTGTGTGGTTGTTTATGCTTCGGAATGAGCTTTCCCTCCTCGTTATCGTTTCTCGTCTCCCCCACTATTTTTTTTCCCCCCCTCTGTATACAAGCTCACCGTGACAGCAGCAGAGCGGGGGATATGACTTTCACGAGGGTTGGTAAAACAGAAATGTCAGTTCAAAGCAGGGTGAGACTGTTAAATGGCAGCCGGCACCTGGCTGAGGTATCCATCTTCCCAAGCGCTCCTTGTCTCCGATGATATGTCTCGGCACCGGAGATACCTCGTCTCCAGAGGCCTGCACTATGTCCTCAGGCTTCAGCAACATCAGTGTGAGGAAAACACCCCGGGAACACGGGAAGAGTGACAGCTGGTTTCCTCTGCCATGTTGATATCAAAGGTTGGACTAGAAGTTTTCCACTAAGTATCTGTTTGCTGGTTTGCAGGCAATGTCTGCCTCTGCAAGTGCATGATAGGACACATTTTTGTTTTTTTGTTTTTTAAATATTCTCATGTTCATCGCTGACATGAAAAGCATTTATAGCATTTTAACTTCTTGGAATTTTGTCTTGTAACAACTGTATTGTGTCAAATGATGAAAATGAATAAAAAGGATTTCCAAGTTGAATTTATTTTTAGAAATTAAAGTATGGAAAGAGGAGCACGCATTTGTATTCAGACCCCATCAATCAATCTTTTTTTGAATCAGTTTTTCTGCAGCTACAACTGTAAGTCTTTTTTGGGTATCTTTCCATCGAGCAAAATCTCAGCAACTTTTTTGTAAAATGTCTGGAGCTCTGTCATGTTGGAAAGAAAATTTCTGACCTGCAATTTTCAAGCATTTCCAGAGTCTCTTTAAATCAATATTTGCCTCGGTTTATGCGGATAGAGTGTTGCTAAAAGCCTCCCTAACCCTGCTTTAGACTTTTTCACAACTTTACCCCTGACCTGTCTGATGTGTGTCATCTTTTGGACCCTTTTTCATAAGAGAGATTTGTTAGGTTGATCTAATAAATATCTGAGACCTTCAGAGACCCGAGACTAAATTTTCTAATTTGGTGACAGCTGAAGTCAAACATTTGTGCTGGATTTTACCAAAGTTAAAGGGATTGAGTATTATGACACTTACATTGTTGGTTTTAACATGATAATGTGAAAACGCTGCAGGAGTATGAATATTTTTTTGCATGGCAATGTATTTTTTATATAAAATTGAAAAAGTCTTAAAATAATTCCGTCTTTAAATGCTTTATGTTGACTTTTGAGATTATTCTATCCATGAGCCGACTAGTTTTGGCATCATTACATGAAACAGCAGCTTCCCATTTGATCTCCCCCCACCCTCAGTGGAACTGATGCCACGGTCAAGCTGTTACCAAGTGTCGTCAAGCTGTGTGTACATTTGATAGGGACAGTCTCGGGTGATGGTTGAAGCAAAATTGAATCCTTTCCGCAATGGAAATTGGCTGAAGTGGAGGCGTACAGAAGACGCAAACCAATAAAACAAGCTGACAGTTCTGTCTGATAGCACCAAGGACGTCGAGAAGAAAACCTTGTGGCTTTTGGAGTAAAGACAGCAATGCCTTTCAAATTAGAAAAGCAGCAATTATGTATGCCAAGGGCTATGCTTAATCTAAAACTGAAAGTGCAAATCGCTTTTTATTTCATTTAATTGAGCTATCTGTTTTATGCTTACAAATAAATATTGAATTAACATGCCTTCCTTCTTCAAGGTGTTCTTAAAAACTAACAACAAAAAGAAACAAGAATCAGAGATCTCCTCTTGACCTTGTTTTCTTGGCACAAAAACAACAACAAAAAAAAGAAAGAAAATTTATTTACCTGACCCAGACAGCAGAACTTTCTTATGCATGTTTGGAGAAATTATGTCTTTGACTCGTTGACTACTGATCCTGAGTATGAGCATGTTTGTTGCCAGACATTAGGGAGCATCAGCATCATGCTCAGCCACTGAGGCATAATTCAACCCATATCTGCACCCAAACTGTGAGGAATTTCACATGACATTAACTTCCAGAAATTAAACAGCCTGAGGGTAGTTCAGGTGATGGACTGTGTCTTATAGACAGACAGACGCACAACAGATACCCAACCAACTGTGTAAGCACAGCCTTCTGTTGATATATATATATAAATGACTATTACAATCTTCAAAAATCTCACATTATGATGCTGCTGGGGATTTTTTTATGAATGACAGTGATAAGCTAATACCAGCTTGTTCACAGTCAGTTTTACTATGACCCCTCCAATACAGTGCTGATAAGCATTCTAAAAGTTTCTCCCACTGCTTAAAAAAAAACAAAGCAGTTGCTTTGAACACTGAAAAAAATGAAGAACTAAGCCAGGTCACAGAGTCAAATAATGAATACAGCAGCTTAAACATCTTCCTTTGAACATAATTAGCATTTTAAATGCTTACGGACTAAATGCTTATTGAGAAAAACCGATTTGCTGATAAAGTAACCACTTGCAGTCACTACTAAATCAGACAGCTTTACTTTATACTTATTGACTTTGATTAAATAGGTTGGTTAGAAAACTTAACTCATAACATACAAAGACTTACTTTCTTCTCAAATAAACTAGTCAAAAAACAAAGCTAATCAAGCAGAACCAAAAAATAAAACATTCATTTAAATGTTCGCAAAATACTTGTTTGCTTGGCATTCATTTTCTTGCAATAGTTCTATACTGGTGAAGTAGAACATTTATTTAAAATGTTTAAAATAGAGGGAAGTTATACAGTAAATCCAGAGGCAGAACGTAAAGGTGAGTTTTAAGAGTAAATGTCAACTCCTCCCACAAGAAGATAAGCCTCGACGCCAACCACACTGCTTGCTCCACAGTGTGTGCGCTTATGCATTAAAATAGTATAAAGTGCATATATCTAAGGGCGACCTGTTTAATTGCTTAAAACAGCACCATTGTTCAAGTGTGTAAGATGAGTTTCCACCTCACCAAAGGACCTGATAACAATTTAAAAACACTTTTTTATGCTCTTACTCCACAGTTATAGATAATAGCTCAATGAGCGCACAACACTATGTGACCTGCTCAGCTGACCCTCTTTGTAGCATGGAAATTACCTCTAATGACATACTGCGGCTCTGAAATAAAAAAATTCTCTTCCAGCTTTGAGAATTGACACATCCACAGACAAATCCACAACCTGTAATAAATATGATAACAAGCTGTAAAAGAATGAAGAATAAAAATGTTGGTTTGCCTAAAATGAAAAGTCTTTTGTAGCACTTTCAGAATCAAAACGATTCTGATAGAAAATGACAGCTACACGGGTGCCTGATTAAAATCCAGACGGTGAAATAAGCTCTTTCTGCAGGACGGAGCTGGAAGAAGTGCGATTAAAAGATATGCGGTGCTGGGGCTGCAGCGGTACACTTGGGCATTTGAAATTAGGAGGCCAGCTATGAAAGTAAAACACGTTAATTATCTTGAAGAAAATGAATCTGCATGAATGCATTAACAGAAAATTAATAAGACTAATCCTAATCTTTCCTCTCTAAGTCAGGTACTCTTGGAAATGCTGGACAATCTTTGGGGATTTCCTCAATTAAAATTTTGACACTAAAGCTAAGACCTGGTTATTATAAATCCCTCCCCTACCTTCATTTCATCTTCCAGCCAAAATAACATTTTTCTCTGTTGTCACTGCCGAGGCAAGGCACTAATTGCAGCTCATACATAATCTTTTATGTAAATGTTTTTCACCGTCTTTGATCTCCCTGTGCAGTCGAGGACAGCCAGATCACAGACTTGGGCTAGATCTGTCACTTCAGTCAGAAATCGAGAAGTGAAGTGGAAGCAAATCTGATTTGTTGTGATGCTTGTCAGCCCGTAAGCACAGAGGATGTTTGATCAGGTCATTTCATGTAGGGTCTAAAACAACATGGTCAACCAGCCCAAAGCTTTCATCACAATCTGTCTTAGTCTCAGATGTGGACCAGTGAAGGCAGAAGCCAGACAAGGATAAAAAAAAAACAAAAAAAAAACACCTTTTATTTTCAGGATTAATCCCTTCAAAGATAAATTGGAATTACCTTCATACACAGTTCTTACATTCAGTTTTTAATCTTACTTTGGGGATCTATAATCTTGAAAATATATACATTTTTTTTACAGCTAGTCTTGTTTTTGAAAGAAGACAGCAATAGAAAGTAGAAGTTATTTTAAAACACACTTTTCTAAAAGAGTAATTTAAGTCATGGCCACTAAAACAGAAAGGCGCTACTTTATGGATAATGAAAATTAAAAACCATCTCTAACACTCAAATTTATCACAGAACTTTTCTTTACAAAACAAAATACATTTCTAAAAGGAAATATGTCAAATAAATCTGTCTATTAAACTTAAAATTAAGGGAAAAAAAATGGAAGTGGTTATGCTACAAATGTTTTCTATACAGGAAACAATAATCTCCATGTTAATAAAGCAGTAAAGAACACAATTCTCAACCAACAAAATGGTTTAAGAGTCTATAATAAAATAGTTATGCTAAGGCTACAGCAGATACTACATTAGGAGGGTAAACAGACAAGAGAGGCCATTCTAGTTGTTAGCGGTACACCGATTCATCGGCCAGCCCATTTATCGGTGCAGAGTTCCTTAATTTTGGGAGATTGGTGATCGGCCGATTATTTAATGTGAAGTCGATCTTATCCACCGATCTTATCTACCTCGGCAAAGCTCTAAAAATCAACCACTGTCTTCTGCTCTGCAGGAAGAGAGGTTTGACTGACGAACCGAACCACCAGGTCTTGTCTGCACATTAAAGTTGACAACAGTTACCCCACTGTTGCCAGTTCAGCAACTTTCCTGCTATATTTTGCAACATTTCAAACAAACAAAAAAAAATTGTCTGAATAGGCAGGTTAGGGTTTTTAAAAGATCTGTAATCAGCGATCAGCCAGAAAACTGCAATTGGTGCACCCCTTCTAGCTACTGTTATATAAAGATGATGCAGTTCTTTATTTTTTACATGTCCTCCATCAGTACAAGACATCTGCAGATTACATTAAGTTAATAGCTGTTCTCTGTAAATTTGTTAATAGTAACTAGCTAGATTGCATGTTACTGAAAAAAGTGGTTATATAGTAGTAACGTGTTACCGGCATCACTCGACGTAACCAACAGTGTGTACAGAATAACATTTCAAGAGCTATATTACTGCTGATTAAATAAACACTTAGTGCTGAATATGGCCAGAAATGTTCGCTTTCAAATGGTTATTTTGCTCAAAAGAGGCAATTTGCCACTGTGGTGAATTGCAAGGAGACAAAGCTGGTGACAAAGCACTTTTAAGCCCCTTCTTAGGTTGCCAGTTTGGTAGTTCACCTCTCTGAGAATGTTTTTACTGACCTTCTCATTCCCACTGGTTGAATGTTCCCACAATCTTCTGTTTATGAGCTCAAATATTTCTTGCTTTGCTATCAAAACTTTGTGTAATGAATTGATGTCCGTGTTCAGCGTTCCAGATGTAATGGCCCCAACATTCAACAACTTCCAGTTGCATTCTCAGTTGGCTTTTTTCCAGGCTTTCATACATTTTCTTGACTTTAGTTATGGAAATGCATATAACTCTCTCTCGCTATGAACATAATATTTAAAAAAATCTGATATATGAACTCTAATAAACACTTGGCTCTATGTTAGAGTAATTTACTATGAATAATGAACTTCTAAATGACAGAAAATAATTAATGCAAGCAGCAACTATTAGTTACAGTCTAATGTGAGGAGTAAAAGAAAGCATATTGTGCCTGGTTCTTTTCCACCAACAGAAGGGAGACTGAACCCTGTGGTGCATTCTGAGGCATAAAATAAGCCGGGGCCACGGCAGTTGGAGGCCTGCAGTACGATATTCGTCATACCATCACAGAAAGGTCAGCTCTGACACCTCAGAAGGCGCCCTTGAGCTCTTATGGACATTCAGGAGCCAAACTGGCTTCCTGCAAAGCAGATAGAGTCTATGGGCAGAAGGGTCAGACAGGCAGCCAAGGGGAAGGAAGGAAGGCAGGAAGGATTACTGACAACTGACATTCAGTCCAAGACTGAAAGGTTGGCTAAGACAAATTACAAGAGAAGCATGTTTACTTGCCATTGTAAGGAAAATTAAATGAGTTCCAGTTTCTGGGTTTTTAAGCTATTGGTGTAAAATCTCTGCACTGACTAAAGTGTCTTTATTTAGGCTCAATTAAAAAATACAATGTATTATTAAACAAAAGCTGATAAGAAAATGTTAAAATCCTGCCTATTTACTGTGCTATATTTATAGATTCACCTATTCAAGGTTTGTTTTGTGGAACGCAACTCCTGATTATTCACAGAAAATCTACCAATTTCTTTTTGGTAGAGCATACCTAAAATATTTTAAAAATGGGTGCAGATTGGGAAGCTGAAATAGCTAGGCACAATGCTACTCCACACCCTATTGGGTGCTGATGCAAATCCAGGAGTGCAATTTGTTGTCCTTGGCACTGATTGGTGTATCTGGTGTTTGGTCAATTAAATTATTCAACAATGACTAGAGAGGCTTTCCAGTATTTGCGGGCAGTTGTGGACGCTAACATCTACGAATACCAGGGTTCCTTTATCAAATGTTTTGGCATAAATCGCCTTGAAGGTTCATTAATTGATATAATTCTTCCCGCTCCACATGGATCCATGCAGAATGAATGCAAAGTTGCTGTACACATTTTCAGTCGGCAGAAACTTTACTTGCAAAACCTGCGTGTGGACGTTTGTATTTGTTTCCCTTTTGCAGGTCAAAGTCTAAAAAGATTAATAAAATGAAGACAACCACATTGGAAATAATAATATGAAGATTTCAGCAATTTCACGCGTGCTCAGTCTTCAGAGGTTTGCAACAATAACTCTCGTTGGCTTCACATGACTAACCATAGATCAAATAGTTCAAGGGGTTAAAAACAGTAATTATCACTTTTAAAAGTAACTCTCTGCTATGAGGAAAAGTGACTCTTGTTTTTTGACTTGCCAGAACAAAACCCAGCTGCCTGATGAAGAGAGACTATTGGTTCATCCCAGACAAACCCGGCTCTTTGAAAGCGAGGTTAAAAGAGATGGACTTGACAAGGTATAATGAAAGGGAGAAGATTGAAAAGGAAAACTCTGTTGCATAGAAAATGTGGTTACCAGGTTACCAGGGCTATCTTTGCTCAGGAAGTGAGGGTTCCATTTGCAGGATTTTGATAAGGAGGATGTAGGTGTTCTCTCTCTGTGTGTCTGCTACAAATGAACATGACAAGCTTAATTCAGGCAGTGGGACGCCGGACCTGCTGTCCTGGGCTTTTCGTCCTGCCAGTCTGGTTCCTGCCTCTCTCGTTCCTTCACTCCACGGTGTCACCAATTAGCCAGGGCCCTGGTTTCATTAAGGCATCGGCGCTGCAGCCGGCTGCCTTCTGTCACGTCCCCAATAATAAGCCGGAGATGGATCTTACACTAACACACTGAGACGGCTTGAAAAACACAACTCAACAAAACTGACAAGTGCATGTTGGACAATAACAAAACCTTTGAGTGCACATGCCTTCACGAATGCACATTTGGATGCAGACAGATCTTATCATGATCATTCTTATCATGATAAGAATCAAAATATTAAAATATAGAAATGCTAACGAATGCAACAAGCAAATGAAATTTGTTTTAAAACCTACATAAAACATTAAAGTTACATTAAATGTAACTTTCATTTACTACACATGACTTTGTATTTAAAGAATACAAGACAAAGTGACACTTCCCATCTTGTCTTTCAGCAACATTCAAACCACTATCTGCCCAATCTAAAGGTTAGTACTAGGACTTTTTATAAAGTTGTTCTGTACCTTCAAACAATGCAATTCAGCCAGGTGTAACTTTAGTAGCTTTACCGCTCGTTTGAACAAATACGACTGTTTGTACTTGGGATTGCTTTTCTTGTAGTCAGAAGATATTTTTGCATTATTTACAATGGAAATACAAACAAATTAGCTGCAATCTAGAACCATTATTTGCATCCAAAGTTGGATCTGAGAAAGACATCGAAACTAATCATGTTCCAGATGCAAGCCCAAATCCTGATGATTCAGTTTTTCTAATCAATTACCAGGCTAACTACTTCTTGCAAAAGAAGCTTGCAGCAGTTTGGCTATGAATTATGTGTTCAACAGCAAAGGAACATGTTCACAAAAAGAGGGTGTAAATCTGTTTATGTGCATGAAAGGTTTAATGACTGCCAGAAGTGCACATAATAAGTTTATTACTGCATCTGTTACTGAATAAAAACCATGGCAGCCATGTTGCATTTTAGAGTTTGGTAAAAAAAAAAAACTCAATTTCTCTTTTGAAATTTAAACTTCATTGGGTCTTCCTGATTATTTTTCAAAATTAGAAAATGACTTCAGGCAAAATATGGAAAATGGTAAAAAAAATTTCTGAAGACTTCATGTAGTGGCAATTTAGGTATCCATGAGTATTTGTATAACTCAAGGCACAATGCACCCGTGGGACTATTGTAGTATATGTAAAACATAAAAATATGAAAATATTAAAATGTTTAGTTGCAGTCCCAGAGTTAGATTTCCATCAGAATTGTTGATGGAAAAAAGAAACTGGTTTGCACAACATAACCCTATTGGTAAAGTTTCGTTCAAGACAACTTTTGCTCATCTCTTCACTCACATTTGATAGTAAGCCTAATTAATCATAGCTTTAATTCTAGGGAGGCAGTACAAACCAGCCAGTCCATTAGCTGTACCCATTTTCCTTCATTATGTCAGTCACAAGCAGAAATAAGGAAGATCATGGATATTAGCTTCTGTGTTAGAGCAGCAAGACGGTTTCCGCTGTGTGTGTCAATGCATCTTAAGGTATACATGGGGATTGAATAATTAAAACGGGTAGTTATACATGCTTATATAGCATCTGAAGTATTCACACATTTGATTTATTTCCGGGTGTTTGTGGTCAGTAACCATCACAAATTATGGGGGTCCACTGTATTCAATATTAAGTGACATACGACTAACTGTTGCACATTTGCACAATGAAACTATCTCAAACTGATTAGATCAATATTAGTACTTTTAACCAACAACAATGAGGAAAACTAACATTGTACCATTTTGAATTAGATTCAGAACAGCTACTGAAAGGACCTTGGGGTGATTTGGCTTTCTGAAAATGTTAATTAAATCAGGGGCTACATAATTAAAGTACATCTTTCCAGACAACTACTGGCTGCTTTCAACACTCAATTGTCTTCAAAAGTTGGGGAAACATTTCTTCCAGGGCCAAATAATGATTGAGGTTTGACACCCTGCCCTCATTATATTTTCAGCGTTTCCAAGTCCAGTCACACAACAGTTTACTGTAAGCTGATCTGTATTCCCCCTGTACATTTCCAGCCACAGCAGCTTTACTCTGACAGTTTGCAAAAAGCAGAGCTGAACTGATGTTGGGGTAAGGTTTTCCCCAAAGGAAACTGGTGACTTGAATGGGGGGAAGATTTTCAGATACACAGGTGCTGCTGAATATTAGTCTCACACCAAGAAGTCTGGGCTCATGGGAGTGAATTATTCATTTTCCGAACCCAGACTGTGCACCTCTGCCTTACCAAGACACTGTTTGATGCTGCTGCAAAACTGAAGCTGGGCCAAAGACAAGCAACACTGCCCATTGGAGGAAAAGCAAGCATGGAAAATTCACCGAAATCAACATTTAAATCTGCTCATGTTCACGTAATCACAAAACGTAGCACTTCCTGTTCTCAAATTACTCAGCTCAGTTTGCTGTGGCAACCAGCATGCAAGTCCGCAGTGTTCAGTCTAAAGTTGGATGGGTATATTTCCAAGATAATTTAGATAGTAATTTGAAAAGTTTTGTGGAAGGTGTTTATTTAGTCAGCAAGCAGACAATGGCTTCACTGGGATAAACGCAGCATCTGGTGCTTTGTGTCCTTAACAGACTGTAAAAATAAATGCTGATATAAAAAATAAAGGGCCGGTGTGGAAGGATTTAAGTAAAATATTTTCTAATGTTATTGTTTTTAAAAAATGTAAATATCTTAAACAGAAAAATTGGCTATGAAATTCTTTGACTTTTCAATAAAAAACAAACGACGCAAGATATTCATATTACCTATGAAAATATTCTCATCTTCAGTCACATAAAATTTTTCCTGGCTCTGTTACCGATTTGAAAACATTAACGTGTTAATTTAGTTTCAAAATATGGTTGCAAAGATGGATTGCTCAGCTTTTCCAAATTCAACCACTTCTGTCCCTTATGTTTTTGGGTGGTATGGTATGTTCTCCTATGTAACTGTGAAACCAAATGATGAGTGCCATAAACCCAGCAGGGTTTGCAGGGTTATCAACATCTATGCTGCTTATTCTTACTGCAGGTTTAAAGCCTAACAGCAGATTGAAGAATAAAGACCATCGTCCAATTTTCTGACAGAGAATTAAGACTAGAGGTGCACAATATCTCAAACTGAAATAATCGTCACAGTTGAATAGGACTGGAATTAAACCCCTTAATTGCAAAATTTGGTTATACAGGAAGCTCCTGACTTCAGTATTCAAGCATTTATTTTAGGATTATTTAACTTCACAAAGCACATCTAAAATATTTGAATAAATAAATAAATAAATCAGGTTGGGAATGTAGCTGCAACCCAACCAACCCAGAAGTGGTATATTCATCTTCTTTCACTCTCATTGTATCACCCACAAGTGGCGATAAGGAAGGAAATTGGGATGTTTGCTTATGCGGTTGTGCAAAGATAGTTTCCATTATTCTTGTTTATGCACACTAAGATATTTCTATATGGTATTAAAATAAGTGCAAATATTAGTCTCAGATGGAGTGTCAAGTACTTGGACATAGTTAGACTTACTAACCTCTGCACATACAGTTTTTGTTGTCCTTGATGCCCACATGTGATATAAATGTTTTGTTACTGACATGTAGATGGATGGATATGATGTTGGAAATAGATTGAAAATCATCTAATAAAATGTTGTAATTCTGGATTAAAATGTCAAATTCTTCATCACAGCAGCCTATTTTTTTTATTCATTTCTTATGTTTTTATTTGTTTACTAAAATAAAATGTTCCACTGGACAAAAGACTGGATTTTAGTTGCCCGAAGCAATCAATTTACAAAGAAAGAGCTTATTTGTTTCTGTTATTTAAAGGGATAGTTCACATGTTTTAAACTGTTAAAGTCTTGCCTGCAATAAATACCTCTCCTACATACTTCACCTAGAACGGAAATCCCAAAGATGTTTTCTCAAAAACATTTGGTTTTTGCAAAGGCTAATTTATGAACGTTTGAACTGACAGAGAAGTTGGTTTGTTTATATGAACAATCTGTTGAATCGGTAGAAAGATTTAACTTTGCGTCACTTCATGGTCCTATTCGACCGTCCATATTTTAACAGGTAATTGGTTTCCACATTTAAACAGAACCTGAGTTTAATAACTCAGACATCTTTTTAAGGGATAAAATTATAATTTGACGTCAATATTGATGCAGAAAACTTTGTGAAAAAGATTTATTTTTCCCATATTTGCAAGTGTTGAAGTCCATCTTGAGAGAACATGAGGAGAGGATGACAGATTTCCACTCTGAGCTGAAGTAGTGGCATACATTTTGCTGGCAAGAACAATTAACAAAATTTAACACTTTCAAACATCTTGCTTTTTTTTTTATTAGCTCAAAAGAAGTGCAAGCACCAAAGTATTGGCTTTCACGCAGCGCAAAAAAAAAAAAAAAATAGACTATTCATAATGTGTCCCATTTAAACCTCTACTGGCTTCCCTCAACTGGGACTCTATGTTGAATGGTGTCCCATTTAGAAATGAGGGAATGGCAGAATGGAAAACCTCGGTTAGATGTGAGATTTGCTTGAAGACTTAATATAAAAGGAAAAATGCATGTTGAAACCAAGGCTTCATTTAAAATGAAGGATTGTTTTACTTTGATATTATTCCTTTTAATCTAATTTCCAAACGCAATGTGTTGTGAACTTGGACCACTCACTACGAAGCTTGACACTAAGGCAGCTGAATTGATGATAATGCCACTGAAGAGCCAACAGAAGCTTGAAGCTTTCTACTTTAATTACTCCCCATTTTGA
Source organism: Poeciliopsis retropinna (assembly GCA_010277075.1). Lineage (NCBI taxonomy): Eukaryota > Metazoa > Chordata > Actinopteri > Cyprinodontiformes > Poeciliidae > Poeciliopsis > Poeciliopsis retropinna. The sequence goes on from VMRM01000021.1 coordinate 6,643,665, forward strand.
TGTTCTAATACCAGCAAGTCTCCGAAATCCCATTCAACTGAATCTATCCCTGTGGCCGTCGGCATGCTATCATTACAATCAACTTGTCAGATATTGAACCGGTTTGTTTATTCAGATGTGTATTATTCCAAAAACATGTGTTTTCAGCTTCGTTTCCTTTTGCAATTCAGAGCTTCACACAGATTTGTCTAATGACTCCTGCGCCCTGTAATTTCTTTAGCGTGGCAATCTCTGATTATAGGGTGGGAGTGGAGCTTCAAGCCAGGCATCATCTTTTCCAGTTATTGTTTTGCGTTTGCTCCTACTTTAAAACGAGCCTCGCAGCTGTGTGTCTCAGTAGCAGATTTGCGGAAAAAGTGTTTAAAACTGAAACAAGTGAGCGCGTCGACTTGCTGCTGCACAACCCCATGGATGCTGGTTTAAAAGGCATCATTTACTCAGGCACTTTGAAAATTGTTAGAAGGAATGAAAAGTGATCCGACACCAGTTGTAGTGGATGTCTCAGAGAGGGCACCAGCCTGCAGTTAGCAGAGCCGTCCCCAGATGGGCTACTAATACACTTGACTCGTGTCAGATAAGTGAGTTAACTGTCGCAAAAAAAAAAAAAAAAAAAAGAACAAATGGAAAAATAATTTTTGTTTAAAGGTTTAGTACCTCGGGAAATTATATTCGTAGAACAATATCCCTAAACAGATAAATTAGGAGCAGTTTGAAAACGTATTCGGTCTCCTTTCAACTTTGAACTCACTTTATTACCTTAAATTTCAAAGTGTATTACTGGGAATAGACCAACACAAAGTGGTCCATTATTGTGAAGTGGAAAGTTTTATGTGATACATGACTTTCTAGTTTTATAACTTCAAACGCCTGTATTATGCTAAATTGTGCAGGTTCAGCCTGATTGGCTGCAGAACTGTGAAAAGCAATTTGAAAGTCTTACTAAAGATTCTTAGTTATATTTAGGTCCAGATTAGGACTTCAGAAACAGCAACACACATTGATCTAAACTCCCCACAGGATCATGCTGCCACCTCCATTGTTCACCCTGTGATGTAAAGAATGACGTTTTATGCTACATAGAGTATATAATATTTTGTTTTAATCGGATGAGAGCATCTTCTTCCACAACTTCCCTACATGGCTTTAGGAAAACTTAAGCAAGCCCAGATATGTGCTGTTTGTTTGGATCCATATTAGCCATTAGTGTGACTGTGGCTACTTTTTATTTCAAGCCATTTTTTGGTAGGTTTTCTGTTAGGATATATCCTTTCCATTTTCAGATGATGTACTGAATTGTGCTCTTAGATATTTTAAGGTTGGGATACTGTTTTATGACCCAACGAAGCTTAATACTCTTCAAACTATTTTGAGAAAATTAAGTGAAAATAAAAGTAAGTAAAAATTACTTTGCGCCAGCCCATCAGAAAAAGTCCCAATAAAACTTGCTAAAATTTGTGGGTGTAACATGTGGAAAGGTTCAAGGGGTTTGAATCCTCTCAGAAGGCGGTGTTCTTTGTTTAAAGCGGGTAAAAGCAGGTCAACAGGGCAGTCCTCATCAGTTTGTGAATGTTTTTTTTTCTTTCTGTTCTTCAAACGGCTGCAGAGTGACCACCATGCATGGTGTGCAGTGTACAATAATGCCATTAAAACCTCTCCTCCTGGGGGGATCAGTCACACGGTAGTTTGAGCTCGGGGGCCAATACAAAAAACACCCATTTGAAAAGGAGCCAGACCCAGCCGGAGGAGGTCAGAGGGCTGTTTACAGAACAACAGTCTCTTATCGGCTGTATGCCTCCCCGAGGAGTCTCCACCGCGAACAGATAACAGCCTCCAAACAGGCACCGGAGTGTGACCGATAGGAGCATAATCAGGTACATTGTGCTTTGGGAGGAAGAAGTAGAGGATAACGGTGGATAATAGTGTGCACTGCTGTTAGTGGTGCGATCATACGCCAGACGGCTGCTTCTGCATTCAAAAACATAAGGACCAGCAGGGAAATAAGAGACAGATTTGTTTTGGGTTCCCTTCAAAACAGCATCCACGAGGCCTAATGTTTTCTTTCTCTTACTAATAACCCATGTTAAGCAGGACCATCGGGGCTTAAATTATCCTCAGGGATCGCTTCATTATCGAACGGTTAAATGGTCAATAGGTTCGGCCGAGGCTGCTTTTAGCACAAGGGCAAATAGACAGCGTAAAAGCCAATGCAAATAACTGGCACTCAAACAAGGCCTAATGTATTAATGACTGCATGACGTGTGCTAATGTGACGGCAACAGATTCATACTGACAGTAATGGAGAATTTTGCCTCTGGTAATACTCATAAGGCCCGGATGGGGAGAGGAAGAGGAGGAGGAGGGATGTACACCTGCCTGAGCCTTGACAGAAGCCTAATAAATAACAGGAGACAAGGCGAAACAGCAGTAGCAGCTTCTCCTCCCCACTTCGTACCATCCTCTTCTTCCTCTTCCCACTGCCACCACCTACGCTACCAGCAGCATCAGCCTACGCAGACAGCTTTTTTCCTGGAATGAAACGCAGTCACTTCTCCAAGTTTGCTAAAGCACTTGTCCCACGAAGGAGAGAGCTGGAGTTTGAGTAACACAGTTCTATAAACAAAAGTAATTTTCTTATTTTTGCGTCATATTCAGATATTTTATATACTCAAAGTGAAATATCAAACAAAGATAACTTGAGTAAATACAAAAAGATAATGTTCTCATTGATGGGGGATAAAAACCTGAACACCTATGTGAAAAATGAATTTTCCCTTAAACCTTACAACTGTCTGCTTTTATGTCGCTGTGGTGATTCTTTGCAGAATTGTTTCAATTTAGCCTTAAATTGAGTCACACCATCATATGTCAAACTCACTTAAGACCTGGATTTTATTAAACCAGAAGCACTTGCTGGTGTGCATTGCTGTCCTACAGCACAACCCGAGAGCGTTTGAGAAGAATGTGATGAACCAGTTAGACATTCCCGTACAGGAGAGCAGTTTCGTCGTTTCTTCAACTTCTCTCATCAGCCTACAGAACAATCAGCCAAAAGTCTTGCAGTTCACCTCAAACATCAGACAGAGTTTGGATTTTGCTGTGCAAGTCTCCCATGGTTTTTTTTTTTTTCTAAATCCAGTTTCTTTCTTATTGTTGAACTTAACTGAGACAAGTGCTTTTGATGTTGTTCTGGGTTGTTTTGCGACTTCCTGAATGAGTCACTAGTGCTAATTTTGGTAGGCCAACCACTCCTAAGTCGGGTCACCATTGTTCCATGTGTTCTCCATTTGTGGATAATGGTTCCCACTAAGGTTTACTGGAGTCAAAAAGCCTCAGAAATTACTTTGTAGCTCTGTCAGCGACTTTGTTTCTCGTCTGGTTTGGGATCTCTCAAATTCTGACAACTGGAGCATTACTGCCTGAAAACTGAACTGTAGTTAAAAAAACTTTGCTGCTTCTGAGTTGGCAACAGTGTTATAAACAGTTGCAGGACATGACATTAAGCTTCACAATTCAGGTCAACTCTATACATTTACCTGAATCAAATAGCAAAGTGTGCTCTTCTAAAATCAATTCCAATACCCCCCTGGGTTATGGCCTAACAGTCCTGCATAGATGCAGCTGATTGAAGTGCAGGATCTGAAGTTGGGGGCTGGGGAATCTGGCAGGGTTGAGGTCAATCCAATCTGAGTGTTAACTCTCTGGAGCGCCTGCTAGTTATTTCTCTCCAAGACAGATGCGATTCTTGCAACTTTATTATTTTCTTTAAAGACAAGTGAACTGGAGCATAATGCGGGTCTGCAGAGAAGAGGTCCAATGATCAATTAAAGCAAAAGACGGTGATGTTCTGATTTAAACAGCCTACTCCTCCCTAGCTCCTCTCCTCCATCTCGTCACCATTAATAACAATCGAGTCCCTCGGCGCATTAATTAGTGAAAACTTCCAGTGTGCCTGGATTCTCCCAGCCACCTCCCAACATTTGCAGGCCTCTGTAAACATGATCCGCTGCATATTACAGTTGTTGTTTTTCTCAGACACGGTGATGCGATCACAGGATTGTTCGAGCATGCCTAACACACACACAAACACTTCACGCTTCGTCTCTCACTCTCTCTTCATTAGCCATCCCCTGTGTTGGCCTGCGTGCCATTCATTAGCTTTTATCCTTCTCATCTGAAGAAAAGAGGGCTGTGTGTAATTAGTTCATCCTCTGTTTGTCCAGCATGCCTCACACATTATCATTCCGCTGCAGATAACGCTGCCACATCAGCCTCCTCCAGAGTGAACTTCAAACTATTAATGCCTCTCAAGAATGTAAATAAAATCCGCTTGCAAATCAACAACTAATGATTGAATGTAGAGAGGCCCTCAGGGGATATGAAGATGATGTACCGCACTAGTAGACTTCCTAACACTTTACCTCATTTGAAAGTACTCATGAAAGGCAGATTTTATACTTGCAGTGCAAACAGTCGCATGTTTGTTGTCTCCCTGACTATTTTCACATGTTTTGCTACTGTTGAAAGAAAGCTATAAGAAGTTCTGTTTAAGTTTTACCTCACACAATGTAGCCGGCACTGCAAGTATGTGGCAGCAGGAGCTCTGATCACGTGAGACCAAAAGTGAACTTCTTGGCACATGGTGATGGCATCATGCTTTTCATCAGGATATAAGTAAACAGGTCAGAGTTGATGGTCAGATGGATGGAGCTCAGTCAGGGTATCTTTTTAATGCCACCATGAATGAAAATGAAGATAGAAAAAAAACTATAAATATAGTGGGTGATTGGGGGATCCTGCTGTATTTCCACCAAGCATAGCAAAAACTGAAATTTCCACAAGTTCTTTGTGGCTCTTGACAATTAGCTTTGTGCTTCTCAAACAGCATGTGGATCTCTGCATCCATAACCCCACAGTTTACAAGTGGTTTTGTACAGACTACACCTGCTGGCAGCAGAAGTGAATCAGTGGCGGAAACAAACGTCATTCAGCCTACTGGACAATAAATGTGCAATTAACCATGGTAGACCCGCCCAAAAAAGCTAGCAGCTAGTTACTGGTAGCCTCACCGCATCGAGTCACAGAATGCTTTGAAGATGTCTGCATACAAATCAAACCTTTGCCAAACCAAAAACTCCAGCAAGGAAAAAAAAAACCCTTACAAAATACAAGATGAGATAAAAATTCTTTCAATCCAAAAATCAAAAATGTCTCTATAAAATTTTGAACTTTGAAAATCTTTTTTTTCCTTCCACTTTACTTTATGTCAGTCCGTCAAATAAAATACAATAAAGTTTGTGGTTGTCCAGTGACAGAAGGGGAAAAAGGTCAAGGTGAATGAACGCCTTGATTGTTTTAGGTGAACAGTAAGGAAATCACAGCCTTTAAGAGCTTCAATTTTGGGACAATGCAGAAAGACAATAACCTTAAATACACAGAAGAAGCTCCTCCTGAGGTTTTTGTGGTAAAGGTGGAATATTTCAGACCAGACAGGTCAGAATCTAAAAGCAAACCTCAAACAAAAAGATGTAACAAGTGGCTGCAGGTCAAGAGTCTGCTGATAATTAGTCTTCTAAAAAATTTCAAACAAAAGGTTCACGGAATTTGATTATTGTGTATTAGAGATGCACCGATTAGTCTTTATAAGGCAGGTATAAATTTCTCGTTTTCCGATGTACGACATTATGATTCAAACTGAAATGTTCCACATATATTTTTAAATACTATAAAAGCTAATATAAATTTAAGGAATAGCAAGATTTACCCAATTTAGGATAAAAATCCTATGACTCACTTTCATCAGATTTTTGTAAAATTAAACTCAGTAAAGTGCATCAAAGTACATGTTTGTTGACTAATGCATTTATAAACCAAAAATTAGATAAATATGATGCATTTAAGGATTCTAATCTCTGACTGATTGGTGTATCTTTTATTTTAATCATTAAACCTTAAAACTTCAAATTAAAAGCCTCCAAATCAAGGCTTATGAAAGATAAAAAGTAAAGGTAATTTTATTTACATAGCACATTTTCAGCAACAAGGCAAAACAAAGTGCTTTACAGCCTATAAAAGGAAATACAAACAAAATAAACCAAAAGAAAGAGCAAAAGAAGAAAAAGCTAATAATGTTGATCCAAAGTAAATAAACTAGATGCTCCTATTCAGGGGTGGTAGATAAGTATAAGTAAGTGTAAAATGGGTAAAATCTGGGAATGACGACTGGACGCCACACCACTTGGGTCTGAGGAAAAAAAACAACTAACTGTGCCTTTATTAACTCCTTCACTGCTGTGTTTCATCAGCCTGCAATGTTGTATTCAACTCCAGCTTTACAGCATGATGAAGTGTTGTTTACTCTTTTCGATGACCTCTCTGCCTTCTGTAACTGATTTCCTGCATTTCCTAGAACCCCTTGTGGCAACTTCTGGAGAACAGAGGTCGCCTTTTTCCATTTTAACCAGGCAGGATAATGTGTCAAACTGTGAGCCTTTTCTTCAGAATAACATACTGGGTTTTGATGATTAAAACAGTGAATTCTAATATAACAATCTCATGTGTGATTTATGATGCAGACTACCTTTAGCTTTGAGTAAAGCTAAAAGTAAAAAGTAAAGCTTTACTCAGTAAAGCTACCTTTGCAGCTGCTGTATCAGTAGCTGTTCTGTAACACAGCTCTCTATGAATTCTGTAAACACGTGTCCAATGGATCTGAAATTGCTATAGCATATAGCTATGTGGAAAAAAAATAATAAAAAGCATAAACTTTGCTCTCTCTCAGAAAATTCTGGAAGATAATATCTAAGCCACAGATTTTAACCTTAAACTCAAGTGCAGGAGAATGATCCAAAGCACAGCAGCAAATCCACCTCTGATTGGCTAAAAATAAATAAATATGTTTGAGTAGCCTTGTCAAAGTCCAGACTAAAATTCAATAGAGATGCTGTTGCATGACTTTAACAGGATGAAATGGTTGAAAACACTCCAATGTGGCTAAATTAACAGACTTCTTCAAAGAAGAGCAGGCTAAAATTTCTCCACAGCAAAATCAAAGACTAGCTGCCAGCTGGAAAAGCAATTGTTGCTGGGTGGAACAACCAGTTTTTAGGTTTAGGGGGCAATTACTTTTTACATAAGGCCTGGCTAATTTGGATAGATTTTGTCCTCTGCATGAATAAAATCAGAATTTAAAAAACAGCTTTTTTTTTTTTTAGAAAAAAGAAAAGAATAATAAAAGACCATGTTTTTAGTTGTCATAAAAGAAATCCAGTTTTCTTTTTGACACAAACCAGTAAGTTAAACAGTGAAATACATAAGACCGTCTCCATAAACTCCATGTCCAGGCTTCCAAAAACAAAAATGTAACATTAAGTTTTCAAAGTTTAGCCTCATAATTGACAACTCTCCCATGCTCCCCCTCTTCATGTCTACCAGCCACAATCAGTCTTAAGACAGCTCAGCTGACAAACTCAGCAGACCTTTTTCTGGAAATACACACATGAGCGTACAGTGTTTGAATGGCTTCAGTAAATCCACGCGTTTCCACAGCATTCATTATCATCATAATAAAAGTGTCTGAAAAGCAAAGTAACAGAAGAACGCAGACACCTCACTTTCTGCTTTGTGCTATCATCAATCACCACACAGTGTTTCCTTTTTTCCCCCCCTCTCTCTCCTCAAACACCAGTTGAAGCCATCATATAAGGAAAATAAAAAATTCACATGCATATTTAATTTCATTCTCCAGTGGCTCACACAAAGGAAGCTGCCACCTTTTAGGACAAAAAGTCTCTATTAAATCTGAGTCAGCTGGGAGAGAGAAAGAAAAGATATATATATATATATATATATATATATATATATATATATATATATATATATATAAAATCAAAATTATTGCCAGACTTCAAATGAAGTGCTGTTTATCTTCTCAAGCAGCCAAAGTGTTGTTTTACTCCCTTAGTCACAGCGTGGATGACAATCAGGATCGGTCAAGCAGGACGCTATCAGCGGCAGTCACTCTACGGTGACAAACTGCAGCTCTTCCACTCTTGCAGCTTGGGCATTACTCTCAACGCACGGCTCGCCCCTATCAGAAAACAAGGCAGGTTTTATGGCTAGCTGGAGAAGGTGGTAAACATAACAAAGTGAGCAGCTCCCTGGAATTTAATGTGCTCGGTCAAAAGACGGAGTATAGATATCAAAGGCCAGGGCTGCTGGAAAAAAAAAGAAAAAGCTGCCTTTATAATATAGAAAACAAGTGCACTAGCCATACACAATAAGATCTTTTTTAAATGATGTTTTTTATACTTTGTTTCTGAGCAAAGTATAATAGAACAGAAAAGCAGACGATCCATGGGCTGGTTACTGAAGTTAAGGTTTAGAAGCCGCAAAAATATTTTTTAACACGCCAATCCTAGTTTAAAGTTATTTAAATGATAACTCTATCCACTGTATCATCATTTTGGCAGTGGTTATTTACATAAAAATGTAAGAGATAAATAAATAACTGCTTTATGTGAAAAACTGACAACATTATTGTTCCTGCTGCTAAAGCTGTTTGCAGATTTTTCCAATTGTGCTAAAGGTATGTTAACCCAATTGGGTTATTTTGATTGATAGACTTGTATAAATTTGGCTAGATTAGGACTTATTGAGCAAATATTGTACTTTTATTGTCGTTCATCACTTCATAGAGTAACACAAGCAGAACAAAATTCAAAATAGTTTATATCATACATAATTGTCTTCTCAAGGCCCTCAACAAGGACCAACTGATCCAATTATACACAAAAAGCACAGAATTAAATTCAGTTACTATAAATAAACACCATTTTAATTCTAATGCAGTCAAGTTCAGTTTACTATGCCATATAAGTGTTTCAAATCATGAACTGATGACTTCATTTCATTGACTTTGCAAACATTCCTTATACTAGACATGCATGTGGCAACAGTAGAAGGGAAAGATTTCCTTTTAACAAAAAAAAGTAATGAACCAGTATGAGCTGCCATCCCATATGGCAAAGAGAGGATTTGAAAAGACAGATCAAACACACAGGATGACTGATCCATGACTACTTTCTATGTTTTACAAAAAAATATTTAGTGTATTTGCTGTATCTCTGACAATACAATCAAATAGCTGTTTTTTTTATAGCATGGACATCGGTTTGATAGCATCTGAAGTTGGTCGCTCAATAGACAGAACTCAACTTACCTACAATAGGTGGCTACTTTAGTATTAACACCATGATTATCACCGTTTTCCAAAAAGAAAATATTCTGATGAAAAAAAAGTAGTAGCCTTCTTTCTGCCAGCTAATCAGCAATGCACAGTTTTACTTTATGAACAATACAAGGATTGATAACTGTAATTACCAATGTCTTTAGCAGTAGAATAAACAATACTTGTATTTCTCTATTTGTGTAAATATTTGTGTTTTTGTTTTTTTCCCCCCAATTTAGTCTCTCATAGTGGCCCAAACTGAATGCAGACAGATCAGCAAGGTGACACGACAGGAGATTAAACTGATGGAGTGTCATGGTTTCACTCCTCACCAGTAAATTAAAAGACTTTTCCAAAAGCACTGTTGTCTGTGATCGACTTGAGGCGTGCACAGCCACAAGCTCCTGATACTGTGCGCAGGAGCTCTGGTTACCTCCGTGATCTAATTATCACTTGAGCCGTTATCGCATGCTCTCCATAACAAACGCCCCGGCTGCTGCACGCTTAGCCTCCACCTCTCCATCCGTGTGTGGCTAATCCGTCACCTACCCAGAGAGAGCGAAATATGCCCGAATTGATTTCATCCTGGTTTACATATTTACACACACACACACATTGTGCAATTAGGAGCACATTTATCGATGGTTTTGGCACCACTGGGAGCCACTGCCGAGCAGCCAGCTCCCAATAAATCTCCAGTTCCCGAGGCTACCAGCGGGCAAGACTGATAAACCCCAGGCAAAAAATGGACTGGGAATACTCTGAGCTTCAGGGCAAGAGAGTTCTCAGTCGCTGAAATTGACCTGAGCATTAACATGTTCCCGAGCTGATTGTGTGACAACTTAGAAAATATTTATCAGTATTTTAGTTTGCATCACACTGCCACAGTTCCAGAGTCTATCTGAACTCTGCCTCTATGAGTGCTTTTCCTTCATCATCTGGGTACAACATTATGAGTGTAGCATGCTGCCCCCAACAGGCTCCTGACGAAATGCATCGACTTTCTGCTGAATCTACACAGCATCCTGCTAACAAGCCAAACTACACATCACAAGTTCAACCCAGAAAACAACAACACCAAAAAAACAAAAACAATGAAACACATTCAGAAATAAGAACAGCCAGCTTCATTTGTTAGAGTGAAGTTGAAGTTATGTCTCGTGGCTGCAGGGATCAGCTTCAGTCTGGACATGATTCATCCATTTATTGATTGGATAATATGGGTTAATGTTCCTTTTTTTCCTCCCGCCACATAGATTATGTGAAATGACCCCATTTAGGGACGTTAAACACGCAGTTAGAGAAATACAGTCACTATATTTAACAGTATTATTACAAGAATGTTAGTAAACCACAATCTGGTCAAAAATATTCACTGTTTTTACAAATGAACCTTTGGATCCAACTTATTTGCGTTAAGTTTACAGTAAAACCGGCCAAAACAAAAGTTCAATCAAAAGTTAGGAGAAAGTGGCAACGCAAACATCATCCAGAGTCCTGATAAACTTCTGATCAAATTGATCAGACGCAAATTAACTACAGCTAAAAACAGCTTGGGCACCAAACTACAGTGATATACAGGTTTTTTATTTAAAAATTATGTTTCCGCTTCTTATTACCCTGTTCTTATGCTTCTGTTGCAAATTAATGTATGATGAGAAATTAATAAAACTATTTTTCCCCTCTGCTTTTTGTTTTGTTGCGCCACTTCCCAGTCTGCTCGTTCATTTTATTCTGAAGTCCCACTGGGTAAATATAACAGAAACGGGAGAATTAAGAGATTTAATGAAACTTGGTGATACTTAAAAAATAAATAAATAAAAATACACCATATGTTATGTTGTATTTGGAGAAACGTAATTGTTTTTGCATTGAAACTTTAAAAAAAGAAGCAAACTTATGATTTTCTTACAGATTCCAATAAATATCAGCAATACTTTAAATTCAGTGTAATGCGTTACTACAGGGGCACTTTATGTCTGAAATGCACTAATGAAAAATGACAGAAGGTTCTGCTTTAAGCTGAACCAGAAGCGCAACGGCGACTCGTTTGCTGCGTGAATCCCTTGAGGTTAATCACATTAGACAGATCAAGATAAAGTTCGGCGCAAACAGTCCCCTCTGTCCACTGTAAACTTGTCTCGCAAACAGCGGCGGTAAAACGGCAGCAGAGCCGCCTACGCGGAGCGCACCTGTCCGCTGCGCGCGCCGTGGGACCGCAGAGGTGAGAACAAACTCCGCAGCTGAAGGCAGGAGTTCAAATGTGACATTCCCCGAAATGCAAACGAGAGGGGAAACACAACACACCCGGCTCCACGCTTGAATACAAAATGAAACGTTAGTACGTTACTTCAAGAATTTTTTTTTAACACCATAATAATGACTAATGCGTCAAAGAGAAGTGCTTAAACTCAGCTGAAGTGCATCTCCAACCCGTGCCGCCGTGGCGTTAAAGGAGATCGCTACCTGCAAACATCTCAGGGTGATCATCCTTACCTTTAAAAACTTCCCCTTGGACGGACAACAGGAGGCTCATCGCTGCAAACAACCAATTGATAACTTTATCCATGTCGGCAGCGCCGTGGTAGCGTTAACCCCCAGCCGAGGGGTTAACTGGAAACTCTTCTTTTTCTAACTAAAACTGTACTTTAGCTGTGTAAAAATCTAAAGTGGCTCCTCGGTCCTTTGTCCCCTGTCCTGCGGTGAGGGAGTAAGGGGTAAGGGGAAAGGACTGGAGCGGACACGGCTGCGTCTTTTCACTCTTTGGAGGAGGAATGTGTGAGTGAGTCCTGATTCCTGAATTACGCCTGGATTGAGTGGTCCGGTGTTCAGCTCCGAGAGAGGAGCAACGGCTGTCTGCGCGCCGTCTGGCCGGTAGAGGGAGCGTCTGAGTCCCGACTGGGAGGGAGAGGGACACGCTGAGGCGTCCACTCCTCCTGCTTCACTGGGGCTCCCAGTTGATGCTGATCAGGAAAACATCTGCAACAATTTAATTTTATGGAAGCATATCATTAGCTTTTCTTAAGTATTTTAGGTGCATGAACTTTACATGACCCCACTCCATTTTTGGTTAAAAATAAATATACCATTCCATCATCTTGGCATTTACTTCTAGAATATTATCAGTGGTATTGCATTGTGGGCAAAGAGGTGGTGAGTTTAACTGTAACTCATATTTAGTTACCTTCAAACTTATTGTTAGAAATTTTAAGATGAAAAATGTCAAGATTTGTGGGATTATCTTTTTACTTCCTGGATGAGGTCAGAGCAGTTACACAGGAGAGTCCATTGAATTTCTACTATGGGTGGTTAAGTTAATATTTTCAACAACTGCACAATAATAAATTCTTTTTAATAAAGGCTCTCACAAAAGTACGCATTTTACAAACTACACAAACACACTTTTATAACCGACTTCAGTTCTTTTGCCAACTGAATTTATGTGTAGCTAACAGTTCGGTTAGCCATTATATTGCTACACTTAATTCTCACCTGAGCATTAACCTTATTGTGAAGCTCCGCTGCATTAAACTGGACTCTGGTCCTCATAAGGCAGGAGTGATGAGCTCCACACTTTGAGTGCCATCGTTCTGCAACTTTTAGGTGCATCCTAGCTTCAGTGCACCAAAATGTTCTTATAAATATATATATATATATATATATATATATATATATATATATATATATATATATACTTTAAGCTGGGAAACCAACATAAGATGCATTCACCTCCCCCTACTGGACTGGAATGTGGATGACAGTGATAGTCAAACACACCTGAATTAAAAACTTGACCTGCTAAACGGAACGCAACCCAGCTCCAGTTCCGACTTCCTAGTTAAACGGAACGCAGCAATACTTCAGGCATACATTCGGACTGAGTAAAGAAAACCAAAGCACTCCATGAAAACTTTAAAGCTGTTTGTTTGGAAAGATTTCCAACTGATGGTTATTTACTCATGTCTAAACAGACACTGGTTTAGTGCAAAGGTTTTGAATCCTCCTCCACAGGACTCTGCTGTTCTACCTTTTTATGCGTTTCACTGCCTCCACACACCTGAATTACATAACTGGGTGATTAGCAGCCTTTTGCTGCACTTGTCGGCAGGTAAGTAGTGAAAACATTTGAATCAAAATGTGAAGGACAGCAGGCCCAGAGGAGCTGGTAACCCGTTTCCTTTGAATTAAGGCAAAAATACCTAAAACAAAAGTGACAAGAGAAAATAAACACACTGAAACAAAATTTTCAGAATCTATAAAAACACCTACAAATGTACCTTTAAGAGGAATTAAAAAAACAACAACAACAACAACAAAAAAACTAGTGTCCCAACAGACTACTTTATGATGGCAGAACTTTTGCTTTTAGTGACATGCTGCAACATGTATCAGCTGTGGCAGTGGAGACAGACAGAACTGAAGCAAATGAGACAGAGCTCTCTTTCATTAAGCCCCTAGAGGTCAGTGGTTGTAATAGCAGGCTCCTGCCAACTAAACATTCTAGAAAAAAAACAAAACTATTTGTGTTGGAGAAAAGATTCATCCTCAGACCCATTTAGGACTGAAATTGTACACCGCTCCTCAAGGCTCTGAGGCCCAAAGGAGGAGGGTTGATTATTTGTGCTTGAGCAGATACTGGATCATGCAACAATTCAGTTACCACAGACACAGCACAAATCTCTAAAAGAACAGCTGCAAGAGAAAAAGAAACACCCAAAACTTGATGTTGCAATCAACATTTTTACTGGGGTTTGAAAGCTATAATGTAATAAATCCACGCGATTTTCAATGACTGAAAACATTGTGAAGAGAGGAGAAGAGACTTTAAATCAAAATAATATATATATATATGACAGCTATTTATGCTAAAGCTCTGAATAGTTGATGGTAAAAACTACAAAATTGTTAATTTTTATATATATTTTTTAATTTTTATTTTTGCTCCTGGAATTTATCTTAATATAATCATATTTTAAGATGCTATGACAACCAGATGATTTTCTGTAATGTACACACAACATTAGCCTAATAACATGTATTTTTGCATTTCTCATTGAGACATTTTTGTTGTTTATTGCATAACAGCTAAACTAAGTCAGAAATCATAATTTAAAACACAGCTCATAAATAATTCCCACTGATTATTGTAGCTATTGTAATCATTTTTTTCATATGCTATTTTTTGCTAGCAATAAAATCCAATTTTCTTTCCTAACTAGACATGTTCCTGTCCGTGTTTTATACACATAGCTTTATAATGTTTGGCAGATGGATTTTTAATCCCAGTTCACCTTGTGTGTCCTTTTTGATCAAATTCATGCATTGATCCCATTAAAGGGAAATGCCGGCTGACATTCAAAGGAACTTTATTAATTGGCCTGGAAAAAAAACAAGGTTGCCTCATTATAGCAGAGATTTTCAAAGCTCTTATGGACATTATGTAACTCCAAATTAGTCTTATTTAAAATAGCAAGTGCAAACAACATTAGGTTATTTGTCTGTGCAGCGGGAAGGAGATGCAACTAGTGACAAAGTCAAACAATGTCACATTCCCTTATTGTTTTTGCATGCATAAACATACCCGGCAATTTCTTGTCTACCAGCAGTTTTTTATGGCTAATTAAAATTCAAGAAGATTGACATAGGTCATCATTTAGTCCCAAAATGACCTCCTCTTGTCAAGGATATATGGCTCCTGTCCCTGTTTTCCACCATGAGGACACAAACAATGGCTGAGGCATTTCAAAGAAACGCCTCACTGTGGTGTGTAGGTATTGTCTTGGCAGCAGCGGTTCTGTTTCAAGGAATGCATGAAATCCAGACCAAGCAGAGCTGTCATGGGAGTTGGTGAGAGTATAAACTTCATGGATTGGTTGGAATGAGCGGATAGCGTTGTTGTTTGTGTGTGTCGTCAGCTTATGGAGGGAGAGAATCATCGGTGTGTTTGTGAGCGTGAGATTGAAGGCTGTGTTTCAGCGGTTGACCATGAACACAATTTGAAGTCATGTTGAACAAATATATCCTCCCTCACTCCAGTGGTTGTCTGATACAACACCAGAGAAGAAGTGACAGACCATCCGATGTCAACACCAGGTCTCAAATCTGTTATTTATTACTAACAACAACAAAAAAAAAAACACAGTGGGTCTTGGAGCTGCTCACTAACACCGCTGTCTTCTTGTCAATGCTTAGATGATTTGGCCAAGTTTGTTTTATACAAAAATATATATTTTAGCTCACTGTACATTTATGAGGCCTTGCAATAGTGTCTATACCTCTTAAAGTATTTTGTCAGCCCCAAAAATGTATGTATTTTATTGTGGTTCTAAGTCATGCACAAAGTGGTGCTTAATTGCAAATGAGAAATACATGGTTTAAAAAAAAAAAATCTGAAACGTGAGTTATGTACATCCATTTTTCTTCTACTCTGATACCCCTAAATAAGATCCAGTGCAACTAATAACTGTCCCTTTACTAATCAGGGTTAGATCAGCTTGATAAGCAAATATAGTCCAAGTGTAGTGTATCGGTTCTGCAAAGTTTTTTAGAGAACGTTAGTAAACAGCAGGCATCATCATGTCAAGCATTAAACTTCTCATTGTGTTTTGTTCAGTGCATTTGTGCCGTACTCTGTCCACTTTCTATCTGAAAGTGGACAGAGTACGGCACAAATGCAAATCTGCCAGTTCATTGTCTTCCCTATTAACTGACAGGCCAGACAAGGTGAGCATTGGTCAGAGGAACAGTTGACAGCCACAGGGTAACTCTGGAGGAGCTGTACCGCTCAAATGTTCAGCTCTGAATAGATTAGGTAAGGTTAATTCACATTCATAAAGAGCCAATCAAATTCCAAACTTAAAATCTGGGAGAAGACAGGTGATGATCCTGTTAGTCCAATTTGACTGAGCTTAAGCAAATAACTTTTTGCAAAGATTTTATTATCTTTGTCTTTAAAAAATATCTTTATTTTATTATCTCTAAGATAATAAAATAAAGATTTTATTATCTTTGCAAAGAGATAATAAAATGTTGGGATGTCGGAAGAGAACTATCACCAAAATGCATGCAGCTCATCATTTGAGCCAAAGGTGGTTCTGCAGAGAACTGACTCAGTAGGGGAGAATACAAATCAATGGGTAAAAAAAAAAAATCCACTCTAAGAAAATGAAGTTTGTAATGGTAAGGTGACATAATGTGAAAGATTATTTTCTATTAATCTCCCTTTCAACTTTTTCTGTGATGTATGGTGCTATGGAAAATCTTAAGTCACATTTCATTCCTTTATATACTACGTTTTAATGGGACCAGACTTTCTTCCCAGGTGTCGTTATAACGTTCTTGAGAAATATTTCTATGGGCTTTTCACTGGTCTTTCAAGGCCTTTCGGTTTCAACGCTAATGTGGCTAATATGTGGTTTGAAAAGATCCTATAATAAATGAGATTTCAATGCAGCTTGAGATTTCTTTGACTTAAGCTGGAGTGTAAGAAACACAAATAAAAACAGAGACATAATAAAGTACTTCATCATAAAAACGGAGCTGCCAAAGAGCAATGTCTTTACTCTGTGCTCCACCGGATGGAAAGAAAAAATCAGTTCCTCTTCAAGACTGAACCCAGCCAAATTTCATTTCATGTACACATAGTTGGATTCCTGTGGTCATGGCTCATGTGTCAAAGAGCACTGATTGTTGGCTGAACTTCTTCTTCACTACAACTGGACTGAACCTCTACCATATAATTGCAGACAGTCCATCTATCCACCATCTGCTCCATCCTGGGATCACCTGGGAACAAGACACAAAGAGAACTGAAGGTCTTTGCTCGAGGCAAAGCCTAACCCCTCGACCCAGAACAAATCCTGACCTCCGTTCCTTTTGAGAAACATCCACACTAAGCAAATTTATGTTGAATACATGTAGCAAAACAACATTGCTTTCCATTTCAACAATGTGAAATCGGTTTGAAAGATGGTTTCGGTCAAAGGTGTAAAGTCCAGGCCTCAAGATCTACTGTCCTGCAACTTTCAGATTCATCCCTTGTTTGACACCTGAAACAAATGAATGGATCATTCTAAGGTCTCCAGAGAGCTGAATGACTTCTGATTAGGAGATTCAGTTATTTGATTCACGTGTGTCTTCTGCAGGATATTAGTTTTTGAAGAATTAAGAATTATTTCTTCAGTATTAATGTACATGATTATCAAATTAGACATGCCATAGATTGACTGTTTACACCTCATACGAATACTTTGAAGATATTGGCTTTATATAGATTTATGGTAACACAAAACACCTAATTAAAAACATACTGAAAAGAAAAAGTACTAAAGTCTTAAACATTGGTGTATGTAATATAAAAAACAGAACTGGAATCCTGAAAAGCATCTTTCAAAAATAAAAAAACTTAGCATAACATTTTTGCCAAATTACATTTGTCATAACTACAGTCTGCAAAGATGAAAGTCTGAACTTTGTTTCATGCTGCAACAGTAACCACCAACAGTGGAGGAGCCTGTTAGTCTGCATCAAATTACTTTTCACTCCTTCATGTTTCTTCCTGTGGCGACTGTTTCCATTAGTTTGTTACGAAAATGATTAACTGAATAACAAATTGTAATTGATATAACTGGGAGTCTGATTCTTTGTCAATAAGAAACCCTCTCACCCTGTGTAAGGAGCGTCAGTGTGACTGAATAACTCACAGAAATTTAACTGCACTCCAAAGAAAAACTTATTAAGTCTCTCCTCATGTGGCTGCCTTACAGCAGGGGTTTTGCCGTTTAATTCCATTGTGATTATCCCCTGCCTTGATTGTCAGAGGCTCAAAATGAGATTGATTAGCTGTCCCTCATTTTAAGAAATCACTGGCTGCCACCGAGGCTAAACTGTTTTCTAAGCTTTGGATTAAGAATGCAAAATAGCTTTGAATGAACTGCACAGGAGCCAGTCGGCGCTCACTACTCTCTTAGAAATTAAACAGTGTCCTACTATAAATGGAATCGGTGAAGCGCGTAACTATTAAATAGGATCAGTAAATCCGATAAAGCCCATTGTTGATCCCAGCTGACCACCAAGTTCACGAGCTTTAATGCCCACAGGCAGACGGGTAAACTGTAAAGGAGCGCATTACTTTCCTGACATGGTGTGTTGTGTACTTTATTAGAAAATGCACAGGAGAGACTTTCCATAAGTGGATCCAGGAAGTGGATTTAAAAGGGAGTTAATCTCAAAAGGGAAAATTGTTATGACTAGTTGTAGTTAGAATTTGGAAAGTGAAGAGGAGCAAAGCTGCATAGTGCAGTAAATTAGCTAATGTGTTTGTAAAAATAAGTAGCATTTCTGTATTTTTTCTTATTCACAGCGATCATTTCTCAGAAAAGTATTATTCTGTTTCCCATTCCATCACAAATTAGGTTTATTTATTCATGTATATATAAACCTAAAATTGAAAATTTTCACAATTTTTATATTTGCTTTAATGTACATATTTTATTGTGATGCTACGCAATGATACCCAGGAAGGGAACTGATGAAAGCCTTTTAAAACTTGTTCTAATAGAAATCTGAATAGTTTGGCATACAACTACTTTGATACCTTTAAATGAAATTCAGTAAACTGAGTGTAAACCTTAGTTTTAGTCCAGTTTTGCTGTGAAGGTTTGTGTGAACAAATTTCTGAACAAAGAGCGTCATGCAAACCAAGAACACACCAGAGGCAGATCAGGAAGAAAACTTTGTTAGGTTATAAAACAATATCTAAGCTTTGATCATCTCACAGAGTTCACAGAGTTCTGTTCATTTCACAATCTGAAAGTGACAGTGTATGCCATAAAAGTAAACCTATAAAACAAACCCACAGCTAAACACGGCAGTGGCAGCATCATGATGTGGGGTCACTTTTCTCCTCCGCAGGAAAGTTAATGGAAATATGTAAGGAAGTAAATGCAGCACAACTCTGGAAAAAAACTGAGATGACAAAAGATCTGTGAGGGGTCGGAGGCTTACCTTCCAGGAACAACCTTAAACATACAAACATCTGTATGTCATTCTATTACAGATCTGCAATAGAGTGTTTTTTGAAATTATATTAATGTGTATATCCGACTGGGAATCAAGCATTTCTTGAAAATTTATATTCACACTCTCCATGTAATATTCAAGGAAGATAGATATTCAAAACCAGTTTACATCCCAAAAAATGTGAATCTGTAATTGTAGCAAATTGAGTCAAATTGCTTAAATATAAATGCATGCCACACTTTTCAGATTGTATTATTATATAAGTCATAAAATAATATTTATGTTTATTTGTACAAGACATAGAAAATTTATTATGTATCTTCAACTTCACAAGTATGCATAATTGTGGATTAATTTATTACAATAAATAATAACACAATGCCTAGTAGTTTGTATTCGTAACGTAATTTAATACAAAAATCTTCAAGTGTTAGAAACTTTGCAACATACAATATTACATCTTTGTCTGATTTTAAATATTTTTCAGCACAAATGCATTATCTCTGCTTTTATTTATTAATTTATTTTTTCTACATTTCTATAGTTTTTTCTGACATTATTTATTGTTTATTTTCAAAATATAAATGCTACATTTTATGATTTCTAACTGGGTGACTTATTCATGGCTAACAATGGGCTTTAACACAAAATATGCATATAAATATCTGGAGATTAAGTTTTTGTAGCCATAGTCATGTTTATATATATCTTATTTCTTGGAATATGTGTTTGTCAGACTTTTCTTTCCAGGTTCCCTTAAGAGTCTCACACAGAACCTGAAATCAGGTCATTTGGCTCGTGCCGATGCAACACTTCTATATGTGCTTTCCTTGACAGCATATCCCATGATCACTATCTGGGACAAAGACTTATTCAAGAGGGCGTCATCTATCACGAATGCATAGACTGTGTGCGTGCGTGTCTGTGCGTGAATGTGAGCGGCGCTGTTATGCAGTAACAACAGTTTACCAAGAGAGGTCGCTTTTCTGCCGTTCCTCGGTCTCACTTGAAATAAAATTAGACATGTAGTTTTAGGACTTGTTATAGAAACATAAGCTTATAAAGCTCGATCACAGATAAAATGACTGAGCTGCAACATATACTGCTGATTACTAATAATAATAGGACACTTTTTCTTACACATTATATCAAAATAGCTGCTTTACCTGATGAATCTGAATTAACACTCTTGCATTCCCATAATCATTAATGAAATGAAATGAAATACCTTTTTAATAGCACAACAGGTCGACATTTTTAGATTAAAATATTTCCAAACCAGAAGTATTTGTGCTATTTTAATGCTGAAAACACACTGTTCAACCAGATTACTACCATATACAATCCATGTTCTGAAAATGTATAGAGAAGTACAGCAGTAGGTTACTGATTATCAGGATTTTGTTGATTTTGGCTAGATTCAATAATCTTTAACCACTTAAATGATTGATTTTACTGTATTTCATTTTAGAAGAATAAGGCAGAATTTATTCTTTAAAGTCATTTAGGTTAACATGTCAACAAATATAGTAACCTGCAACCGATGTTGGTTTATCTAACATATTTAAATACATGGATGTTTCATATGAACTTTGCCAACACTGAGAAATTCAAGTTTATAAACATACCAAACAAAGAACATACTTTTTGTAATTTTTTTGGGGAAAATTTAATTTAAAAATTAAATGACTAATTTAAAATCAGGCATAGACGTATCACAACAGAGGCACACGAACATAACACTGTTACTCAAGATTTTAAAGCTGAATTGATAAGTTTGAACCTCAGACATTAAGTTTGATGCGAGAAAGTAGTCCTCTCCAAACTTTCAATCTACTGCTAAGTCAGAGAGGAACCACTTCCACAGTGGATTTCTGTCATTGTGGGGCTTGACCACTATAATTTGACACTGAACTGAAGTTCCTCAAAAGATTATTTTATAATCTAAAACCTTTCCTTCTTTTTGCAAACACACAGTTAAAATAGAAAAGGGGATTTTAGGGGAGAAATGCACATATTTTCATACCACCGCTGAGCAGGTAGAACTAATTTTGTCTTTAGACTGAGATAACTCAAAGAAAAAAAAAAACAACTAAAAACTACTTCTTCAACTCGTAATAAGCTTTACATTATGTCAAAGTATGTTTTTCCTCAACAAGTTCAGAAATGTTTAATTTTCTTTTTATTGTACTACTAACACTTTTTAGGAACAAACTGTTTTCACAAGAGTAAAATCCTTCATGTTTTCAGTGATTAGATATGTAATGCAACAAAAAACAAGTCACACTTTTTGGAATATGAATGCTGCACCTGCTGTTTTTGGTTGGGCTTTTTCAGAATGGGCAATTTAATTTGACCGGTAGCAAAGCCTGAATATGTAAAAATGTATTTTAGTTGCATGGAAATTGAGTTGTTTTAGAAGAGAAAAAAAGTATTTTTTTTCCCCTAAACCTTACAAACATTGCAGTGGACATTCAGTTTTAGAGAATTTTGCAGTAGATTTCCTCTATAACAAACACATAACATAGATAATGCAGCTTAATGCTTAACAGAAATGACCATGAAGTTTAAATTCAGAGCTGAATGCATTTTTCAAATGTTTAACTCAACTCCTGTGTTGATATTTCCTGTCCAAACTGGCAATTTAATTCAATCAAACATCAAAAGCATATTAAATTTAGCTTAATTAATCTTTTATGAACCTTAATTTACCTTTACTGTGTTTGGAAAGCATTTTATTCCCATCTTTATTGTCAGCTGCTTGGTGGTGCAACACCCTCTGATCACTCTGATGCTTTGATCTGATGACTGGAACAATATTTAATCGTCTCCATGTTGTGTGTGTGTTTCTTTTTAATCTGTTGAGGAATCTTCAACACCCCCTGCCCTGCTCTGCTGTTCTTTCCACTGACTTTACACACCTGATCCCTGTGACCTGAATACAATGAGGAGAGTTGCTCTGTAGTTAAACTTACCAGTCAGACTCACACTGCAAAACCAGGATCAGCCGATGAGCAATCAGCGCCCAAATGTAGACTTGTGAATTTTTAACACCAGCTGCACAACTTATCTCGACCCCATTACATAACAAAACTGGATATGCGAGTTCGAAGAACTTTAATGCTATTCAAGCAAAATTCAGAGTCATAGTGATAAAGTAGACAATGTTAAACAATATTAGACTTTTAGCACAATAATCATGCTTTGAATGCACACGTTTGCAAGCACGTGGTAACAGTTCCTCATTTGGGCTTAAGGTAACTGAAGAGAGGCACTTATTTAACCTTGCATTTCCTCCTGGACAAGCTTAAGAGAAGAGTTATATTACAGTGGTGAACTCTTTCATAAACCAATCCCGATATTTTTGTACCGCAACACCAAGTCCTTTTTCTCATACGCAATTTATCAGAAATATGTTTATGTGCACAATATTAGTCTTCTGCTTCACAAAAACAATTTACTATTTAGAAGGACTCATTTTTCCAGCACTAATTTAAAAAAAAGAAGAAGAAAAACTGATATACCACTTAAAATTAGGATCAATTTTGGTGTCTGAGCTCCAGCTCAGACACCAACTGTAGCATCATTTATCAGCCATATTTTCTTGCTGTATTTGCACTGGTCAAAGTACCAGAGTGTCCTGAACCTCATTAACTAGAAATGTCATTTATTTAAGTGCTAATGGGGATCCTCAGGCCATGCCACTCTGGGTGGAGAGTCAAATCCTCCTTATTAAAAACCACCACTGGTTCTAAATAATATGAAATCCAATATGGTAAATGGCAAATATCCATTAGAAGGCATGCCAGCTCATTGAGTCTGCTCAGTTGATGCATTACGGAGCCCTGAACACTCCAAGAAACACAGAATCTTTATGTGTGCATGTGACATTCCTCTCTATGATCAGAATGTTCAGATTAACCAGGCCCTGAATCTGGTTAGCAATGGCTTGCAGTCATTTGCAAGCCATTGATTCCAAGTGAAAGAAGACCAGGCCGATAATGCTGTAGACCAAACAGCAGTCCTTGAGGTCGAGAGTCCTGAATAAATGTCCTACACGCTTGAATAAAACAACTAAACTGCTTCACTAGCCTCCACAGAGCTCTGCTAATGAGCTAACATTGGAGCCAGGTGTGTTAGAGCAGAGACATATCTAAAAGTTGCAGGACACATGCTCTTGAGGACTGGCGTTTGAGACCATTGCTGTAGAAACATCAGAGTGAGTTTGGTCATATGGTGCATGGCCACCAAGGTGCCGAGGAATCATCAAACAGCATATACATACACACTCAAACAGTGGTGCTTGTTTAAGTAGGCTTGAGGTAGTTATACAGGGCACTGAGTCCACCTTGCAGCACCTCATGGATAGGCTTGAGGAGCGGGTTGTGAATTATATGAAGTCCTTTATCCAGCGGGTGGCAGGCTAACCGCCTGAGTCTGCTCAGCTGGTACATCTCATCAGGCACACTTTGCAGCTCGTTAAAGTCCACATTGAGAAGCTCTAATGAATCCAAGAAACACAAAGTCTTTGGAAGAGTGTGTATGCTGTTTCCCTCCACGATCAGGATCTTCAGGTTAACCAGGTCCTGAATCTGATCTGCTATGGTCTCCAAGCGGTTGCAGGCCAAGTGCAGGAAGACCAGTCCTTTCATCCTGTAGACGCAGGAGGGGATGTGAACAATGCGGTTGTGACTGAGGTTGAGTTTGGTCAGATGATGCATGGCAGCCAAGCTGCTGGGGAGGCTGGAGATCTGGTTGTTGGCCAAGCTCAGCACCTCCAGGCATGTGCAGGAGCCCAGCTCCTCAGGGACCTCACTCAGGCGGTTGCGACAGGCGAACAGCACGCGGAGCTTCTTCAGCAGGCCGATCTCAGGGGGGAGACTGGACAGGTTGTTTCCCAACAAGTTGAGAATCACCAGATTGTCCAGAGAACCCAGAGCGGGAGGCAAGGAGCACAGACAGTTCATGGACAAATTGAGTTTCTGAAGGTCCTGGAGCTCCCACAGCTCAGCGGGGGTTTTATCCAACCCCCGCATGGATAAACTCAGAGTACTGAAACCAAAGTGTACGCTGGTTTGTTTACGGATCCTCTCCGCTGCCCAGGACAGGCTGGGCTGCTCGTCTCTAATTGTACCCTTCCTCCTTTGGCCCACACTCACCTCATTCAACTCTGAGTTGGACAGGCTGCGGGACTGCTTCCCACCCATCACCTTTGTAGCAATAATGTTTCCGTCACTTATAACAGCATGCAATTAACTCAATCACCAACTCCTGAAGCAAAGAGAGGTCTGCTAAAGACAATTGCAGCTGATTGATCTCCAGAGCTCTTGAACGCTGTCAGCAGCAGTTTCACTGTACCGCCTGGTTGCTCGTAACGCTCACATTGATTCCTGGCTGAGTTTTTCTTCACCAAGCTAATGCGACAGAGTGCTGTACTACAGACCCTGTGATCTGCATGTCCCAGATCCTTTCTTACTGGATTTCATTCCCCAGCTGCCCCTGTCACTTTCCAAGCACACACATGCCATTTAGATCCCCACCCACCGAAAGGCAGGCATGAAATGTGTGAGCACAGTCATTTGAGGCCACTGCTACAGCTAATAATGTTATTACAGATTATAGAAATAACCACATTTAGAACCCTCCACCTTTAGTTGCACCCTCTTTTCAAAGAGGGTGCAAGTCTACATGTCTACATGTCTTTGTAGACATGTTATCTTTATATAACCTTATGCTAAATGCATTTATTCAGTGAAGAAGCAATCCCCCCTGCTGCTAATACAGTTTAAAAGCCATTTTTTCAACATAACAGTGCCTTATACAGAGAGAGGATTTTGGGTATTTCTGAAGTCTGATGTGGCCCAGGAATAAGGGTGAGTTTGTGTGCGTGGAAAAACTTTTCCGTTAATTTGGCCACATATTTTCAATCATTATCCTTGTTGAAGGACCAAAAAAAAAAAAATATAGATGCCACCAGATTTGTATTTACTGATACCATGAGTTATTAGTATCATATACTTGAACAAGGTTCACAAGAGCTTTGTATGGGAAACTGACCCACAGCATCACATATATTTATTTAGCACCAAGTACAGATACTTATCCATTATCTGTTTTAATTCTAGAACCACCCAGAGAAGTTCTGAAAAGCTCTGCCTTATACTTAACCAAAGATCCTGGCTTAGTTAAAGTTCCAGTTGTGTTTTTATAACTATAAATGTTTACATTTGTGTGAGAGACAAACGTAAACAACCCATTATTCTATAACTTGCACAATAGTACAATATAGTGGCTGTTTTATTTGTGTTCACATATTTTGGCATTTTTTGTTCACTTTTCTGTTTTATATATATATATATATATATATATATATATATTTTTTTTTTTTTTTTTTTTTTTCCCTAAGACCCCTGGTAAGTCATTGCAGTGAGCTGCAGAACCTTGGTTATTGCCTACATCCCTCACCGTTCTTCTTTGTGGTGTCAAGATAAACTCAATCCTGGCTGGTTTGTCACAGTTCTAGTTGTATAAAACTTGCCACAGTTATTAGCCCTGTTGCCTTGCAGCAGGAAGGTCGTAGGTTTAAATCCCAGCCAGAGTCGTTCTGAATGGGGTTTGCATGTTTTTTTGTGCATGAGAGGATCCTCTCAGTTCTCTGACTTCCTCCCACAGAAACAAAAATATGCTTTTTGTATTCATTGGCTCTAGGCTAGCCTTAGGTCTGAGGTTGTGTGTGTGCGCTTATGTTTATATGATTGTCTGTCTCTGTGTTGCCCTGTGATAGACTGGCAGAGGCAATCTATTGATGGTCCACAATGTTTTTAATGCAATGATGGCTCCAGACAGGCATCAGCCCATGGCATCAATATAGAAAATGGATGGATTGATTTGAAGCAGACATGGGCAACTTTAGCCAAACAGATCTCAAGTGATATATTATCTTTCCTTTTCTATTTTAAAGAGTGAATAAAAGAAATGTGCCTCAGTTCCACATCATTCAAAATCATAGAAATGGGAAGTCAAGGCTTAGTTTCTTCACATTTTGATCAAACTAAAGTAGCAAGCAAGTATAAGCTTAAAATGAGAGATACATTTATTTAAAGGAAAACAACATTTATATTACTTTGTCTGTATAAATTGAGTAACAGCTGCTTCAAGAATTTTGTCATACACAACATTTTACACATCCATCATAACATCGTTGTCTAGTTCTTCTCTCCATTATTCACACGTCAAACCAGCAACAGCTCTAAGCACCTTCATAATACATCAGTATGAGCTGCTTCAGTCTCAAGTGCAAAAGGACACAGAGTATTCCAGTATGTTCCTATAACTCTGCTGCTACTTAATTCTGCTATTTAATTTCACTTGTATCGTCCCCAAAGGGAAGTATCTCTCTTTACATGAAATAGTACGCTGAAGCACATTTACATTTTTGAATTTGCCTTTCCCTCCAGCAACCACGGCGGTAAAAACTTCTTAATGTGCCGTCCCTGAAGACATTTTTCTTAAGTACTTCCCAGGAGTTGTTGCTCAGGGGTATTTGTTCACGTTCTTTTCAAAATTTCAAACACAATTTAAATAATTATACGTTTTCAGTATTTGCTTGAGCTGAAGATATACATATTTATTATTTCTTTAACTGACAATTCACATAGATGCGTTTCATATTATTGGGACGATGAAAGTGAAACACTCTGACTTCGTAAAGCTTGCTCTGTTAACAGCCACCTTGCACACTCAAATTCAAAATAATTCATGCCCCGAAGGCAGAGAGGGGTTATATATAGGTGAAAATGTTTTATTGGGTAATCATTCAGAAATGTCTCTGAACATCAGCCATCAGGTTTAGAGAAGTAGTTCAAGGGCAAACTGAGGTTTGTGACATGAGGAAAAGTTTTTAGGCAAAACGCTTCAAGGCTTTTTAATGGTTGTTAATAAATGCAAAGTATTATGGAAGATTCAACAACCTCAACCCTAAATGAACTCTTTCATTTTTCAATTTGTGCTAAGAGAAACATATTGGGTGCAGGATGTTTATGTGGAAATAATTTCTTGCATTACCGTAAATACCTCTAAAAAGAAAATCAATGTGACTGTAATCTTGCGGTTTCACGTCTCCGTTCACTTTCAGTGCTGGATTTCTTGGCAGAGCTTTATGTTGTCTGTTTTGAGATTTCATCTTAGCTGAGTCCGAAAGGATTCTTCTTTTGTCATTTTTGTTGCCTTTTGCTTTTTGTGCTCCCTTAGTTTCTTTTTCTTTCTGGTTTTATGTTGAAAAAAAAAAAAAAAAAGATACGCCTGATCCAGGGAATTTGTGTCTGTCACCCTCCACTAGAAAGATGTACTGCTGCCGGTAACTTTGTTTACTCCGTTTTCTTCCATAGAAAGTTCAGTTGATCATGTGATTAACTACTGAGCTGTATATCGTTTCTTGGACAGGCTCGCATCAAAAGTCCTTTGGGTCCTCTCACCAAAACCTTGCTCAGGATGAGGGATTGCCGCAAACTCAGTGGCTCAAGCAGTTGAGTTTCCTTGTTGAAAACTTTCTACTAATTGAAATGATGAACCAAACCGAAAGACTGAAAGTCTCCTATGTGATCTCATAAGGCTTCCAGAGTCTGAGCAGCACTAGAAGCGGCCACGGTCATCACTCTCCTCCCAGTGCAGTAATCAAAGTACAAGGATGACAGTTAGCAGTGATACTTACCTCTGGGGACTCTGTAGCTTTGCTGTGAGCAAGGCAACATCAGCACTTATGAGTGATAGGCTCAACTGTGTCTGTGCAGAATTGGACATCAGAGCTGCTAAGGTGCATTGACCACTCAAGCAGATGCCCTGCTTGTGCAGCAAATCTCATCTGGGATTTTCTTTCGAAATGTCAATATCTCAACATCAAAATACTGTGTGTAGTAAAAAAAGACGCTGAGTACTGGATTTCTGGTGTCGGTGCTCGGAAATGCGCTTTCACCCCAGACCTGTTAGTTTGGGTGAGTTCTGCTATGTGGATGTTACACAGATATGTGTGCCTCTGCAAATTTCTCATCCAACTGGGGAGAGCCATATCCTGCTATCATCTTTTTTTACAAGAAAAGCAACACCTCAGCTGTATCTGTCAGAGCTCACCTTCCTTCAATGTGCAAATGCATCACCAGCGAGACAACACAAAGTCCAGAAAAAATACTGTCAAACGTGCTATGAGCCTTCATAAATATGCCCATTACATCTAAACGGCACTGCATCACCAAGAAATAGCAAACATTTATGATTTGAGGAAACTGGTGGGTTACAGAAAGTAAGTCATGTGGAGGCACATTCCAACCAATAATGTCAATGCTTTGCAAAAGGTCTATGCTAACTTTGCTGAAATTTTTGGCAATTCATTTTTGCAATTCAGCTTCAAGCTCAGTCATTTTGGATGGAGAATCTCTGTGAATGTGTGTTTTCAGGTCTTGCCACTGAATCTAAAATTTGGTGAAGGTCTGGACTTGAACTGGGCCATTCAAACGCATAAATATGCTTTGATCTAAACCAGTCCATTGGTGAACAACCAATGGTGAAAAGGGGGTCTGTTTCAACAATAGCTTCCTCATTGTCCCTCACATGGACCTCTACAGCTCCTCTAGTGTTCCCAGTGGAAACTTTAATTGGTTTTCTGATTAATAATTCCCTGACCAAACACATCAGCTCACGTGGATGATGCCCTTATTGAAGTGCAGCTGCAGTGCCCAACGAGATATTCAGAGCTTGAGATATTGATTTATGGTTTAGCCCTCCTTTAAATGTCTCCATAGTTTTATCTTTTGATCTGTCTGTTTTCCTTGATCTTCATCATGTTGTTTGTTCACCAACGTTTCATAGCAAAATCCTGAGGCCATTGAGAACAGCAGAATGTGTAGGATAGTGGGATGAGTGCAAATGTGATCCATACTTTTTGGGTTCTATGTTTGTAAAATATCCATGTAATTTTTCTTTCACTTCATGACTAAACATAAGTTTCCAGAAAGTTTCTAAAACCCCGCCCTGTGACATGCTATTATGTTATTGTGACAAGTGATACTTTCCATGCGTGACTTTTTGAATCAAATTTCTACTTTGAGCATAACAACAAATGAGCAAGAAAAGCTTTCAGTTTAAATGAAAAGAAAATGGGATTCACCATTCCTCTTACAAGCAGTACCTTAATACAGAGCCCCATTAGCGCCAAATGAGGATGACTTATTCAACCTGAAAAGAGTAACACCCCGCTGTCCTCAGGGTGACAAAAATGATCTCATTTGAGGAAACTCATCTGCTTATGTGGCACAATAATGACTCTGGATGAGCTACCTTTTGAGACTTCACTTTAACATATATGCCATTATTACTCGTTCATTACTTTGGGGGATTCTGGCAGTGACAGATGATATATTGCCTCATTGTTGGAGAAGCTGCTGTAGGTGTCTGGATCCTGTTGAAATGTTAGGAACAGACGCCAAGACCTCAGGCTCTTGAGTCTATATGGGAGACATATTATTCCCTACAGCCAGTGCTTTCACAGAGGAATGTGTTACCTCTTTAGACAGAATACAAGATCAGGTCTGAGAAACAAGAATTACGCATTTAGCATGCCCTTTCAGATAAAATTAGCACTGTGCAAAGGGGAAAAGCCTGCAAACAGGGCTGCACCTGAGCTAGTAATCGTCTATTATTCAGCATGTGCAGATGTGAATATTCACACCGGTGGACACTTTCCATTTGTGCAAATGCATGCATCCACCCCCCCCCAAAGCCCCGTCTCCCGATAGCTAATGGAGTCAGTGGGAAGAGGCAGCACATTTTTTTTGACAGAATTTGAGGACATGTGAAACATGTGAATTGCCATCTGGAAATTGGCTGCAACGCTGCTCTTTCCAAACCTCCAGGTGACACAAAGGATCTGCTCAGCAATGCAAATGAGCAGGGAGGAGTGTCCATCGAGCCTGCTCAGAGGGATGGATACGAGGCCAACAACATTTCATTTTAATGTCTCCAATACTCTTTTCTTCACAAGATTGGACACACTGAAGTTGCCCCTGGCTGCTTGTGCAAATGTTCAGCATAGAATTAAAGCTATTTTTAACATATGCAAACACTGTCTGAAGGCATGTTAGTGTTAAAAGAGCACAAACACAAACTGCATCTTCTCAGAATATGTTTTCACCTTCTTATCAACTCAGAGAGAAACACCTCCACCGAGTATTTTATAATTCCTCTAATCCCCCACCCCAGGCCGCATGCCAGGTATGTGTAGTTAGATCTGCACTGAGACAGCCAGATTCACCCTCAGATACAGTAAACTGGGACAACATGATGAATAGATAATAAAGGCACCCAGGAGACGGAGCTATCCGGGTTAACTCCGCCGTGTAAAGACGCCATTTGTAACGATGGCTGGAATGGAAGTGAGCAAAGCTAACCGGGCTCCAAAGTGACCAAATCAGTCGTGACTTTGCTGATGCAGCAGATGGGAAGTACAAACCAATTGTGGCTGTGACAACAACAAAGCAGGGTGATGAAGTACCGCGAAGCAACCAATCTGGGTCTCACCTGCTTACTGCCACAGAACACCGAGCCTCGCACAGAAACGATTGAACAATCAGTACAGTTTTACTCCTAACTTTGAGATAAACTGTCACTTTAAGATGGCAGTTTAATTTGATCCTTAAAGCTTTTAAACCCTAAAGAAAAGATGTAAGAAATATCAATGATATCTTCCTTATGACACAGAAACAGTGTAGCTCAGTTTGTTAAAAAACTCAACATTTTTTTGTAATATGCTGATAAGCGACTTAACATCTGGACAATCGCGCAGTGTCCCACTCTTTTCTACCTCGGCATATGTCATGATGTCTTGGCAAAAGTGGGTTAAAAGGATCTAAACTTGAGGAAGCAAAGTAAATTTTGATGTCCTTTTTGACCCTAAAGATATTTTATTCTGGAGTTTGTCTTTTGTGATATGACATAGCAGGGGGCACAGATGAGATCATCATGGACTGGAAAACTACACCGGTTGGAACTTTTTCAGAATATTCATTATGTCATTTGAAACTGACATTATGAAGCAGAAACTAACTTATTTCAGCTACTGTTTTAAAGCAAGATTTTTACAATTGATGACAGTATTTTCACATGTTTGATTATGTGAAATTGTAGCAGGAAAAAAACAAACAATGGAGAGATTCAAGTCATGAATAATTTAATGTGAATCTACATGAAATGTTGCTTGGTTGAGTGTTACAGGTGCTGCAGGGAAATTTATATTACCAGGTTGAGGCTTAGACTAGAAGTGACAGAGCTTTCAGAGATTTCAGGGCCAATGTTTTTTTTTTCTGCTCATGCCACCAGAACTTTAAACAATGCAACTTGACAAGCCCTGTTGGAAAAATTAGGATGCCTGCCAGAGCATCACTGCCAGCAAGCCATAAATGTTTCATGTGGTGCTGATATGGTAATCACAGGATGCCTACAATGACACCTTGTGAGAGTTGGATAACGATGGCTGTCTTTCAGGCCTGGGTGACTCTGGACACACTCCAGTGTTTGAGGCACAGCCTGAAGAGTGAATCTGTCTCTTAAAAGTTTTCTAAAAGCCTAATACAGTGATGAAAGTCTGCATCAGATGAATGAAACACAGGTGCACGCTCCCTGCAGGCACCATGCAGCCATAGACCCAATATTGTGAGCTGCATGCCGTGATCTTAAATATATATTCTGTTTCATGAGGTTTGTGAGAGGGTCCAGGTGCCCAGTGGTGGCACAGGCCCAGCTGGAGGATGTGGCTGACTGGTGCTCAGGCTAGCATACTAACAGAGCCAGGGGTGCTTTCACAGCTAGCTTGAAAGGGGCTGGCGCCGGCACCATCCACACCCCAGTTCAGAGGCACAAGCTCCAGCTGCATGTTCATCGCAGACTGAAAATAAAAAAGGGAAACTTTTATTCTGGTTTTTTTTTTTCTTTTGCCACACCCTCTGGAGGGGGTTTCGTGACAGGAATGCTGATCTGATCGAGTGACATTACACACAACGCTGCCACCTTGACAACATCTGCCTCTCGCTGTACATGACATTCTCCGAGATTTAAAGCTGGAGTGGAAAGAGAACATTTTCATACCTCATGGGATGAAGCAGAAAATGCCAGTTCATCTGAAGCAGCTTAATGTGATATTTGTCTGAAGCTTGTGTAAGCCTTTTATTAAAGTGAAACAATCCTGTCAGACACCTGTTGTTCTTGTAGGCAGGGATATTTATTGTTGACCTATCTAGTAACGCGGTAATCCCCAATTGGAACACGGCAGTGTTACCAGTGTAACCTATTCTTGGCCATCATGATTTTCTGAGAGAGCGTTTGTTTAAGCATGACAGTTCGTGTGCATGAGTGTTTCTTTTACATTGTTTTTTTTTTTTTTTGTGATAGACCACAAGGGAAAGTTACACACAATTGTTAAATTACAATTACATCTGCAAATCTCTTAGGTTTGATCTGTACTAATTTGCACAGCGAGAGACTTGAATCCATCCGTCCACTGTCTACCTCCAGGGGTCAGAGCTGGAAATGACTTCCCATTATTTATTTTAATTTTTGTTCCAAAATAGCTAAAACTCTGTCAAAAATGAAAGTGAACCTCCTTGACATTCTTCTGTATTTTGCTGCCTTTAATTTGGTTTTCTTCCAGGATTGACTAGTACTTGGCTCTACCTATCTTTACACCAACTGTTACAACTCCATGAAAAGCATCCCCACAGCATGATAGTGCCACCACCATATTTTATGGCGAGGATGCCTTGTTCAGAATGTGAGTCTTCTGGTATGTAAAGTTTTGCATAAAGTAATGAAAAGGTAAACTGTGGTCTCATTTGATCGTAAAAATCCATCCACATGTTCGCTGTGTCCTCCACATGGGCTTCTGGCAAGTTTTTAACAAGACTCGGTTTGTTTTCAATAATTCAACAGTCTTGTCACTCCTCCACAAAAACTAAACTTGTAATCTTTGTGTAGTCTTTGTCTAACCGAAAATCACAAAGCAAGATTTTTCAGAGTTACCAGTGGGTTGTTGACTGCCAGAGGTATCAGAGTAAATGGGGAGGTGAATACACATCCATGCCACTTTTAAAAAAAATATTTTTAAAGAGAAAACCCATTTTCAACATTGCCTGTTGCTCTATTACATAAAATCCCAACAAAACACTAAATTTTGTGGGTGAAACACATTCAGGGGTGTGAATACTTTTACAAGGCAATGTATATGTACAGTACTCAGTGATGGCAAGCATAATTTCTCTTCCTTCTGGCGCACAATGTCATGCAGAACAAGTCGCTTATTGCTGACTGCAGTGATTTCCCGTGTCTACTGCTGGGAAGTGTGTGTAGAGGCAAAACAGTTGGGTCTTACTGGACATGTCTGTGATTAAGAAGTAATGGAACAGGATGTGACAGGAAAGCAGGGGGCGGGGGCTGATCGCTCACAGGGAAGGAAAGCTGCATATCTGTCAGGCTTTTTGTGAGAGAATACAAATTTTGCAAGAGTTTTGCCCACCAAATCTCACCAGGGGGACATTAAAGAGCCATGTTGTCAACTGAACCACCAATGAATGATCGACACCTTAATTGTGGAGTCAAAAGGCCCTCTCATCATCTCACCCTGCCTGCCATGAATTCTATTGTCTGCATTTGGATTTAACCCACTAATTGGAGCCTGAGTACCTATTGTCTTGTTGCATGCCTGCGGTTTTGGCTTAAGGTCTCAGTTATATTAGGATGTGGGCATTTTAACAATCATAATCAAGCACAGTGTTGGACCAGATAATCAGTGATGTGTGTGAGTTGTTTGAGGTGTTTGGCCAAGCAAAGTTCAAACTCCAAGGCATCACAAGAGTGGAAATAAATTGTGATTAGACAGTTGTATTTCTGAGCGGACAGCAGACAGCTGCTTCAGCGCTCAAGCAGAAGGTCTGCAAGCATTCCTGGGGGCCACAAATGGGTGTATGGGGACACCTACTGGCCAAACTTCAGGCATGCAAGAGAAAATTTTACCAACAGTTCAGTTTAATATTTTAATCAAATTAAAGTCATTTTTAGATTCTATATGTCTGTATTCTTAAAACCGTTCTCAGAAAATCAAGATTTGGCTCTGATGCATTGTATGTTCAACTTTTAAGTTTTTGTTAGCAAATATATATATATAAAAGATTTATTTATATTGCATCTAATAAAATCCTAGGTGTACATGAAGTGAGCTGCAGTAAAACACAGCAATAAAAAAAATGAAATATCCCGACAGGAGAAATTAAAAACTAAATGAATCTTGAGCTTGAAAATGATAGATCACACCAGGAGGTTCATTTAACAGTCTTAAAAACTTGGCTGATCTTACATGGAGCTTTGCTTGTCTGCATCTCCACCTGTTGGTCGACGACATGTACAATCCTGGAAACGTTTGCTTTCAATCTTTAGTTCTCTTCTCTGTGTTCATGAACATCTAAAATATTAAGATAGCATTTATACAGATTCTTGCTACAGTATTAAAAACTTGCATTGTGTTTTGTCACATTAAAACTATAAACCTTTATGTTTTTTTATTATTATTAAGAGCTTTAATGCGCTGGAGCAACACGACCAAGTGTGTGGGCTCTTTCTATATTCATGCATGGATTTTCTCAGGGTACTCCAGTTCAAAACATGACTGATAGGCTAATTGGTCTCTCTAAATTATGTGTAATTGTGTGCATATTCATCTGCGTTGTGTATCTCTGTGTTGCCCTGCGATGGACTGACTACATGTTCAGGGTGGACCTTTCCTCTTCCCCAATGACCACCGGTCCCTACTGAATAAACAGGATCCAATAAATAAATAAAACGCCTACCCTCACAGTTATCAGCTAAATAAGTTGGTCCTGGAGCTAGTCACATATGGAGAGGCTGTGATTTGTTTTAATGGTCTTTAATGTGAAATGTGCTAATTTGTTATTCCTGAAAATAAATAAATATAATAATAATCAATTTTTTAAAAAATCCTTTCCTCTTCGGTGACACATTTCCAGACTTCAACCCTCTCTGTCTGAGGTTGCCCTAACCCTAGCAGTCAGGTCAGCAGAGAAACTAATAGTTAACACTCAGTGACTCATTCAGTTCAGGACTTCTTCATGCTATAGGAGCAGGGATCCTCACTCAACCGACCTTTCTGAACATCACTGTTCCCAATTGTGCCCGCCGGAGGGCGCTGTATAACACCTGCTGTTGAATCCAGAACCCCAAAGCCGTCGAATAAAGCTTGGAATAAAGGATAGTTTTTATATGAACATTTATTTGATTTGTAACATGTACATTCTCTGACGAATCAAACTAACGGAAAATGTTAGTTGTTCCTGCTGAGAAACTACAATGTTGACACCTAAACACTACTGTAACACCAAGAGCCCATCATCATCATCATCATCATCATAGACTGAAGCTGCCAGGATGTCACGAAGCAGATAATATTGGGCATTTCTGGTCGCTTTACTGTTGTGTCTAATTGTTAGAAGTCAACTACAAGGTTTGTTCACACTGAGGTTAAACATTATGCCTCTATTTTGCTTTAAGATACTTTACACATTGCTTGTCATATGCTGCAACTCAGTTGTATTATATTATAATTCCATCTATCCATTTTCTGTACACCCTTGTCCATAGTGGGGTCGGGAGGGGTGCTGGTGCCTATCTCTACAGAACGTTTCGGGCGAGAGGTGGGGTACACCCTGGACAGGTCGCCAGTTTGTCACAGGGCAGTATCATAATACTTAATAGCTTAATAAAATATTTGCTTGAATCTGAATGTCTTGGCTGTTTAACTCAGCCAAGACTCATGTTCATCTAGTTTCAGGTCATATTAATGTTCTTTTTGCTGTGTCTTTTGTTCTAAAAAAAAATTGATCAGAGGTTCTTCTACTTTGAGACAATAGAAGAAGAAGAAGAAGAAGAAGAAGAAGAAGAAGAAGAAGAAGAAGAACAAGAAGAAGAAGAAGAAGAAGAAGAAGAAGAAGAAGAAGAAGAAGAAGAAATAGAGACTATTCAACCACATTTAGAAGAAGACTTGTATGAAGAAGAAATGCAACAGAAGAATCTTAGAATCTTGTAAGAATTAAGAAATATGTAATTAATAAACAGAAGAAGCATTTCCATTGCTCAAAAATGAAAGAAGAAGATCAGAATGTTTTCACAGAAGAATGAGTAGAAGATACGAACGAAAGAATGAGTATAATTAAGAAGAAGAAGTATAATATGAAGAACAACAAGAACGTTTAAGAAGATCTAGCAAATCCAGAACTAGAAGAACTGCAAGAACAGAAGAACGAAGAGAAAAAGATCGAAGGAAGAAGAAGAAGAAGAGAAATAAGATAGAAAAGAGAAGAGAGATAAGCAAGCAAAAAGAGAATCTTCAACTTTCAACACATTTTTAAATACTTGTTTGGAAGAAATGCAACAAAAATCTTAGATCTTGTAAATTTCTAAATCTTGTAATTAATACAAAGAGCATTTTTCCCTATTGCTTCCTTACCAACTTGACATAAAAATCAAATGTTTTTCCACATAAATAATGCTGTAAATATACACAAAAATGTGTATATTAAAAATGTGTATATATGAAACAACAACACGTTTTCAGATATCTCGCAATCCACAAACTTCTAGAAAACTGCAAAACAGCCAAAACGTTGTTCCTTTAAATCGAGGCTAAACCCACCTGTTGCCTTTCATTTCTAATAATTGCAACATTAATCAATAAATCTGGTGCTGTTTCCTTTCATTTCTAATAATTGCAACATTAATCAATAAATCTGGTGCTGGAAGATTTTGATAATAGCATTGGTTTCATATTCCTTACTTTTTATGTTTTCATGGTGTAAAACACTTTGAACTGCCTTGTTGCTGAAATTTGCTTTACAAATAAACTGGATTACAGTCCTTACATTTAGCTAAATTAATGTTTTTGAGAGGGAAAACGATAAATTATGCTTTTATGCCTCAGAATACTGACGGAAATTCATACAGCGGTGAGCACAAAGTGTACTACCATTTTCGGATTCTCCTGGATCATTTTAATTCCCCTTTGTAATTATGCACTAGTTTATGTTTATCACACACTGTACAATCCCAACAAAAAGCATTAAAGTATTTGACTGTCATAAATTAGGGGTTCATTTGTGGTCTGTGGGACGCCCAATAATCTTATTTTATATTTTTAAGATATTAATCTTGCTTTACTGCCACAGATTAAAGAATGAATCCTTGTTAGAGTCAGAATTTGTGCTCCCTGACCCTAAAGATATGAATGACATTGCTGTTGACCATCTAGCGCGTCATGGAGAGGGTCACAACCAATCACAATGCAGAACTATTTGACGAAAAACCGTGGCATCCAATCAAAAAGCCAGTAGGCGCTTTCAGGCCTGCCTCTGCTCTTCTTTCGGCCAATCAGACCCAAGCAGTAATTATTTATTCATTAAATCGCAAAGGGGAGTGACGCAGTTATTGTAGATCAGAAGATACTCCATGCTTTTTTTTATACATGACGTGAAATCGCATTTTTTTAAAAAATAAAATCAAATCAAAGACAGAATACGTCGAAAAAAGAGGAGGGTGTCCCGCCGCCATCTGGACGCTGCATGTCGGATCTGAGCTCCACTTGAATCTATTTGGATGCCATTCCCGCTGGAGGTTGCGGTACAGCCCGAGGACTGGATGTTATAACCGGGAACGAAACATGCCGCAGCCAAAGTCACGAAAAATCGCCATCCTCGGGTACAGATCCGTAGGTGAGTCCCTGGCCGGCGCCGCGAACTGGGAGGGATGACTCAGAAAAAGTCACATAGGATGGGGACGCTTCGAGCGGATCTGTGCGGCCTCTCGACTCAGTATAAGTCCATTATGAGGGCGGTTTACGCCTCCTATAATAGACTTAAATTACAGGCGGAGAAAGATCCGTCACGCAACATCTCTGAACGAATGAGCGCCACCAGGTGCAACGTGGGCTTGTGTTTATTCTCATTGTAGGCCACAAATGTGCGGTTCAAGGCGGAGGGTTTTACGCAAACCGATCATCTGGTTAGGTATCCATCAGTGACCCTCACCCCGGAGCCATGTTAGTCAGTGCCACGCTCCGTAGAGGCCTGGCGGTCCTGTGGATGTGACGCATCACTGCGTGGATTAATGTATCGCATCCGAAACAGAAGAAGCGCAATTTGTATGCACTGGGAGGATGCTGAGGATGGCAAGATGGCACACGGAGATAACGCGATTAGAGAGCAGCATGTCTGCAGAAGCGACAGGAAGCCCGGGTTTCGAATGGTTGCATAAGGTTTCAGTTTAATTCAATACGTTTATAGCGATTCACAGCAGGTCTCAATGTACTTTCCCAGACAAATGGGTCCAATTCCTATCCTGGTATGTGAAAATATGTGTAATCAAATGAATCCTGAACAATCCTGTCAGATTTAGAGACTAATTCAATTGCTCACAATCTGATTTTGTCCTGATTGCAACACAATACAGTGAAATTCTTCAATTTTTAATGAGAGTTGGTGCACAGTTATGAAGCCCAGCTGATTCCACCGACTGTGCAGTGATGTTTTATCATGAGCAAGCATATGGTGATAGTGGAAAGGAACAGTTTAGTTAACTTGATTAAGTTAATCTCACACAGAATGACTGCTTTGGTTAATCAAAAGCAAACATTTGGTTTCTTAGATGATTTAAATGTTATGACAAACTTTAAACACTAATCTGTTATTTTGTATCATATAGTGTCATGGGGAAGATCTTCAGAAGAGGAGTAACCCATAAAAACCTAAAGAAGATGTTTCAACAATAATAATGGAAAATTTAGTGGAAGAAAAAAATGTGATTATGCCTCATGATAATTTGTATTTTTCAGGAAAGTCTTCCTTGACAATTCAGTTTGTGGAAGGCCAGTTTGTGGACTCCTATGACCCAACAATAGAAAACAGTGAGTATGGATGTTATGTGATATCTATTCTCATGAGCCTTATGTGGTTAGCAACCTAGGTGTCATGTTTGTCAACTATAAAAGCCTATTTGTATGCTATCTTGGTTTCAGTGTTTATTTTTATTCAAAGCGGAGCTGCATGATAAGAGAAAAACATCTGAATAAGATTTTAGGTTTCAAACATCCCACATTTTTATTTCCCATCTGTTTCATTTCCATCATTCTATCGCTCTTTATGGTTTTGGCCACAACCGTCTGCACTGGGTCTGGGCATGAAGGGCAACAAAGAACACACTTTTTTTCATAAAGACATAAAAAGAGAGGAAAAAACAGGTATTTTACACTTGGGCCACAAGTTTGGTTTAAGGATGGTATTTAATCTTGATTTCTATTTTAATTCAGTTTTGTTTTAAACTTCCAAGGTAGAAAATAATAAACAGGAAGGTCCCAGAAAGTTGGAATTCAAATTGGGAAATTTAGGAACGTTTCTAAACCAATATGGCCGCCCTATAAAAACCTTTTTTCTAATGCTTTAGGTCTTAGTAAACAATTCATACCAAAGTTTTGTCTGACTTAGCTTAATGAGTTTGTTCCTTTACTGTTTGAAATCACTAAGAAATGCCATGTTCCTAAAATCCATTAAAGAAATAGTTAAAACAGTTAATTTTAATGTAATACTTTCTGTTTATGGCAGTATGTGTCTCATTTCTTTAGTTTCAACTTTATTGATGCATAAGGAAGGACAGCAATGCATAAAAGTACTTGTACTAGTAGAAATATTTTCTTGGATCTTTATGTGATAAGACAAACATAAAGTAGGAAGGAAAAGGATGCATTGTTTTCAAATGTAATTTTAAACAAATACTTTAATAACTTTTTTAAACCATAAAAAAAAAAAAAAATCACAATACAAAGGATTTTTAACACATTTACATCCTTCTAAATGGCTATCTTACAATATCTAATACCGCAATTTAGGATTTCCTGTGTGGAAAAGTCCAAAATTTGAGTTTTGTATTTTCCTGGTCTGGATAAATATCGACAAATTAAATAAATGTAAGACAAATTGTTTTTCTGGATTGTATTCCTTGACCGATTTTGAGTCTGGTAATCATGTTTGCTAAATGTGTATTTTATTAATGTTTTGTCCATTTATTATTCTGATATGTATTTTTTTTTCTTAAGTCTTTAAATGCTTTTTACACATGATGTAGAGACTGTAAACCAAATCAAACAGTTCAGAGGCTTTGTTGCTAATATTTAGGTTTGTTTTCTATCCTGAGATAGAACTATGAGATGGTAACTGACAGTTAATGTAAAATAGTAAAGCAAATATAAGTTTTTAAATGTGTTAGTGTTTGAAATATGATTGATGTCACTCAATGCATTTTATGACAGAAGTTAATTTATTCTGTGCATGTTTCTAGTTCCACTAAACTGAGCGATGCCAGACATAGAAAAATACATTTCTGTTTCTAGTAGCATTAACTTCTCCATCTGCTCATGAAGATGCTTCCTGGTGAAAGTCGAGTGGAATAATTTAATTCTCAGTGAGACAGAGTAGAAAAGAGACTCTCACTGTTCTTACATCAAAGTCTTTGTCTCTCCTTTTTTTTATTTCAAGTGAATTTATTAGTCAAGAGGTGGTGCATTTATATCTAATATTGCTGTTATGTTGAGATACTTTAGTGAACCACTCAAAAACCCAGAGAGAAACTTGAAGTTACCCTGCTGATGAACTTTAAATACACTGCATAAAAAGACACATGATCTCTTTAATTGTTGTGTGATAACACATTAAATTAAAACTTTTCTATTTAGGGTGAGTTAAGATTACCAAAATTACTTATATTTGCTATATACCACAAAAATGTAGATATTTTTGTGACTTTCTTCAACGTTAGAAGAATATTGAGTGTGATTTGTGTCAAATATTTTGTGTTTCCTTCCAGAGGTTAAAGCTTCTCACTATAGTTTACTGGCACATTCCTGCTGACAGACTGTAAATTTAACAGCAAAAGTTATATTTAAAGTCAACACTGTGAGCTATTTACATAAAAAAGACATAGACCTTTGTTGTGTTTGGGGCTTAAACCAAGCAGTGCAGTTTTACTGTTTGGTGTACAATATTATAGGATAGGTTTTAGCAGTAAGGCTTAACCAATCTGCTTTTTCTATTTTTTAACTTTTGGACAAGTTAGTTTTGCACAGGCTTTGCTGTACAGCATGAACTAGATTGGACAATTCGGGCACTCACTAAGAGCTCTCTTTGGGATTTTAACTGTGTGATGAAGAGCTGAATGCTCACAATGTCACTTTGGTGCAGTAACTACTAATAAGGGACATTCTGAAGCATGCAGAACCATTTTTGATAATTTAGATAATTTAATTTAGCCTTATCAGTGTTGTGATGTTGCATTTAGTCTGCATGTCAGGTCACTATGTCTTTTTGGCATGGGACAAAACCCCACATAGGAGTAAAGCGTTCTTTGTTCAGATTTTTTGTTAATTAAAGGCAGTTGTAAAATAATTTTGCTATAAAAAAAAAACAATATAATAAACGGCATAATTTTAAAAAACTCTAAAAGAAAATTAATGTTCAGAAGCAGACAAAAAAGGTGTCTAATTTAGTCTGCAAAATCTCTGACTCCACTTTTATTTCTCATTACTTAGCAAAAATACTACAAAAGTTAGTCGTTTAAATTGTTCTTAAAAAGTATATGCATACACTCTGTCCTGGCAGAGCAACATCTTCATATGAGAGATTCTGAGGTTTCGGTAGTTTGATTTTAGCTCTGGTATGATGTCTGGTAATTCCTTTATGATCTTAGCGAGATGTTATTGAATGACAATGAATCACAAGATTCACCCACCAGGGTGCAATGTTCCCTCTACAATAATGTGTTGAAACATGACACCAACTGATCTGAGATGGGAGAGAGAGAGAGAGAGAGAGATGGAGCGCGATAGAGCAGATTAATTTGTTATTTCTGACTGGTTTGTGTCTGGACTTCTCACGGTTGCAAAAGTGAGCATTGCTCTAAGGCAGTACTTCTTTTTTTCTGTTTGTTTGTGGGACACACACAACAGTTCATCAACACAAATAATCCCAGACTCCTGAGAGGTCCGGGTCGAAACTTTACCTGCAGGCTGCTTTCCTGTTTTTCCCTCACACTTTTGCTAACATACAGCGCCCTGCGTTGGCTGTGTGCTCGGTTCCGTGTCTATAAATAATCCCCTGGATGCTTAACATGAAGCGGTGTCAGCATTATTAGTGAGATGCTGCAGGATGTGCACCGCCTCTCCGCCGTGATGGATAACCAAACTTGTCTCCAGACACATATTGGCAGTGCACCACTGAACTAATTCCACGGTATCAAACTGGATTTACAACTCTGTCTTTAAGTGTGCAGAACAGAGATAAACAAAGATGTTGTGTGCTTTTTATACAAAACAGCTATCTTTGTGGCACAAAATGCTTTTAAACGTGCAGTTTCTAAATGTTTTTGTCTTGTTATTGCAGCATTTACTAAAATGATCACAATAAATGGACAGGAGTACCATCTTCAGCTTGTTGACACAGCAGGGCAGGTAGGACTCCATTAAAAGCCCGGTGGTATCATATTTCTGTTATAAACCTATTGACTAATTTCTCTGCTGGATGAATCTTTTCCAGGATGAATACTCCATCTTTCCTCAGACATATTCCATAGATATCAACGGTTACATCCTGGTCTATTCTGTTACATCTAATAAAAGGTAAATGTTCATCCCCGGCATCCCGGATGGACTGTGTGAATTTTCTGACTGTTCTCTTCATTTATTTTTCTTCCAGCTTTGAAGTTGTTCAAGTTATTCATGAAAAGCTGTTGGACATGGTGGGGAAGGTTCAGTGAGTACTCTTTTTTTTTTTTTTTTCTTTATGGCTCTGCTCTTTGAGACATTTTAGATGTCTCATACACAAATGATGTTGTGGTTTTGTGATTTTCTTTTAATGCAGAGTTCCAATTATGCTTGTCGGAAACAAGAACGACCTACATATGGAACGGTATGTCCCATCGTTACATTGTTAGGTTTACTGGAGATTGCTCATACTCTTCTATAAAAGCATAGCATTGAAAATCCGAACATCAGACAAAGATAACCAAGTAAACACACACACAAAAAAAACTTAAAAAAAAAACGAACAAGCTGGATCACTTTGCTTTGTTGAACTGTTTTAAGGTTATTGAGCATGAAAGGATTGTTTAATGTGAAGCCAAATTGTCTTAACTATTCCAAAACCTTCATTTTGGTTTGATTTGTTCTTCATATCAGAGGTGGACTTGATGGTGTGTTTTGGATCATTAAACAAGCGAACTTGAGCTTCAGGTCAGAAATTGGCAGCTATTTCTCTTCAGAATGTTCTGCTAGAAAACTGAATTCCCGATTCCATCAATTTGAAATGGACAAAGTTCTGAAGGGATAAAACTATCTCCATCATGTTTGACTGTTGGTATTATGACAATTTCACCAGTCCACAGAATATTTTCCCAAAGGTTCTGGGAATAACCGAGACAAATGTGCGACAGGCTTTGTGTTCTCTTTGGTCAGCAGTGGTTTTTGCCTTGATACTTGGATGGAGGCAGCTGTTGCCCAGTCTCTGTGATTGGGGAATGATAAACACTGGTCGGTCTCCATTGAAGCGAGTGAGATCTTCAGGGTTTTAGATGTTGTTCTGGTTTCTGTTGTGACCTCCTTGATGAGGTGTTGAATATTCCACAATAAAATGCTTTGACTGGCCGATCAATCCCAGGAACGTTCACCACCGTGATCCATGTTTTCTCCATTTGTGGATAATGGCTCTCACATTGGTTTATTGGTGTCCCAAAAACATCAGTGACTGTTATCTTCATCTGCTCTTGAATTTCTTTTTAGACCAAGGGATAATGAGATGCTTTCTGAGATAGTTTAGCCTACTTCATATTGCCAGACAGGTTCTAATTTAAAGTAT
Source organism: Poeciliopsis retropinna (assembly GCA_010277075.1). Taxonomy (NCBI): domain Eukaryota; kingdom Metazoa; phylum Chordata; class Actinopteri; order Cyprinodontiformes; family Poeciliidae; genus Poeciliopsis; species Poeciliopsis retropinna. Next base: position 6,687,906 of record VMRM01000021.1, read on the forward strand.
TTCTTGATTCTACAGGTCAGCCATTAATTATGTCAGGGTATTCCGAAAATCATTGACCTGAGCTGTTAAGTTTTGTTATTCAATTCATTTATGGTTTAACAATTAGATTTCCTCAAAGGTTCAAGTTGGCTTGGATGGCTTTAAATCCTTAACAAGTTAAATCATAATTTAAAAACAGTGTATGTATTTATTCAGGTTGTCTTCATCAGATATTGAAATTAGGTTGATGACCTATAACATTAATTGTGACAAAAAGAGAAAAAAAAATTTTTTAAAGGTCAGAAGGTATTTTCTGTAATTTTACTAAACTTGTTTTCAGTAAATGTGACCTGAAACACAAATGAGAATGAACATTTCCTAAATCAAAATGAATTTTTTTTACTCCATTTCCAAGGTTGCATATTTTGCTGTTCGTGTACACATCACTCATTTACATCTGCTGACTTCTGAGCTGCTGTAAATTGATTTTTTGATCTTTCCATTTTCATTTTTGCATCTGTTTTTTCCCCCCCACATCAGAGTGATCAGCTGTGAAGAGGGGAAAGCATTAGCTGAATCCTGGAACGCAGCCTTCATGGAGTCCTCAGCCAAGGAGAACCAGGTAGAAAATGTTGACATTTGTTGATAAAAGTTCCTGAGCTTCTGTGTAATTTTTTTTTTTTTTTTTACAAGTGTTCGTTCAACTTCCTCTCTTAATCACAATTAGTTCAATGAAACCCAAAATTTCTTGCCAAGCAAGAGTTTGAATTGCAAAACATGTCACTTTTTTTGTTTGTTGTTATATCATTGCTAATTTTTATTCAATTACGTCAATTTGTGTCATGTATCACTGACATTTGATTTTAAAACGGCAGAAAAATTGAGAATGAAAGAGTAAACCACAAAATATACAGACACATTCAATAAATTGGAATGTTATTGAAAAGTCCATTTGTTTTAGGAACTTTATCCCTCCAATACACACAAATGGATGTTTGAATGCCTTTATTTCTGTTAATTATGATTATTTCCACCTACAGCTAATGAAATCATAATATTTCAGATTATAATATGACAGACAGTCATGAAGTGCAGTTGTTGAACGGTGAGAATGGAAGCGGAGGACCCAGGTTCACTGCAATAATGATTATGGTTTTAATGACGACAAACAAAATACAAAAATCCAGGCAGCACAGGTGAGCAGAAGGCTAAAAGCTCAGAACTGCCAGCAACTGGCATAACTTAAAAAAAAAACACAGGCACTGGGGAGACACAACAAACGACAGTACAGACAAGAAAACACAGACACAGGTGGGCTTAAATACAGAAGGAAGGTAATCAGGGGAAACGAGGGGCAGCTGGGACAATCAAGGGGTAACCAGGACAACAGCAGACTCAAGCGAACACAGAAACCTAAATGAATAAAACCCAAAACTTTACACAAGACCAACATAAAAACTATTTTTAAACACAGGTTAGTGTTTAACCTGTGACACTAACCTGTTTAACCAGACAGGTTAACGAAAGTCAGAAACCTAACAACTAAACCATGTGTAACAAAGAAAAGAAAAAGTCGAATATTTCAGAGGCAATGTTTATTTTAGTACCCGCTTAAAAATTCTTTTCAAAAGATACTTTTAATCTGACAAATGAAACAATATTCTAATTTGTATTTGTTACTTCACATCTAAACAATGTTGGGTTGCTCCAGCTCAAAACAAGTTGGTACCACACACATCATACTTGTTGTTATGATTTGGTGGATGTTGGACCAAAGTGTTTCATCAAACCTCTTCCACCCATCTCCGTTATGCGACAGAAGAATGCTTTTGTTGTGCAGCGTTTCTGCTCTACACCTGATTTCTTGAAGAGAAGCCTCCCTTCCATTAGTCGTGCCGCTCGTAGTCGTTTGTCAGCTGTTTCAGAACGATGACCCTGCTGCAATGTGACTGGCTTACAGTGAATTAAGTGAACGCCACCGTCTGATTTAAATTCCACTTCATCCAGCTCAGAGGCACTTTACGCCGCTCCGCCTACATGAACTAAAACAGCAGGTGTGCTTGAAGACGCCTACACAGTCTGTGTTCGGAGGCCCTACGGCTTTGCGCTTGTCGTGTCTGCATTGTGTTTCCTGCCTTCGAGTGGACGAAAAGTCACTCAGGCACAACTGCACAAAGCCATACCTCATACTATTCACAGCTTCCCCTGTTTATAAGAGAAATAACAGCCTCTTTCATGTCCAAAGTACAACAAAGCAACAAACGAAAGGCTGTGTTTTTTACAAGTTACATTATGATGTAAAATTGGAGACATCTATCTCCATAAAGACAAATGTTTCAAGAACCCTAAAAATAAAATATAGATGATATGAAAGTCAAGTAATAAAAATAAGTGTCTGAGACAAAAAAGCTTTTGAGATTGCAGCAGAAAAAGGAATCATGCAGCAACATAAAACCACGGCATTAATATAATGAAGAATAGACTATTTAAAAAGTAACAATTGAAAAAGATAAGTCGAATATTTCAGGAGAGCAATGCTTTTATTTTTAAAGTTTATGGAACAAATGGAACACCAAAACAAATAATGTTTCAAATATGTACTCACACTGTGTACTTACAGTAAAATTAAGATATTATAGAAATAAATCTGACATGGCAAAATGTCTGCTTTGCACACCCCACAAGATCAGAAAGACTGAACACTTTTGTGACCTGCTGTGTGTTGAACTACTTAGATTTTCTCACTGCACAAGTATCTTCAGGTAGTCAATGAATCTGCTTCAAATGCAGTCAGGCGCAGTAGGTCATAGTTTCAAAAATAACCACCGAGTGTTGTGAATAAAAGTCACAGACTCCACGGAGGGCAGAAAGTTCAATGTGTGCTAAGTGTAGCATTTGACGTTGTTCCATATGCGCTTGTTGCTCTCTCTGTCGCTCCCTCAGACGGCCGTGGAGGTTTTCCGCAGGATGATCTTGGAGGCAGAGAAGATGGATGGAGTGCAGCCTGTAAAAAACCCCTGCTCCATGATGTAGAGCCGCCCAATCAACACACAGGACACTGCACTGGCAAATCCCGTTACTTGAAGGCTAGCCGCCAGTTCCCCTCCACCTCAGCTGAGTCTACGCCCCTTCCTCAACCAGGGTCCTAAATACCCAAAAGTGTCTATTTATGGCTCTGATTCCACCGTCATTATCAGTATTTCCCATGCCCCCTCTGTCATCCTCGTTTTTCTTTGTGTGTGTGATTAAAAAAACATGGATGGGTGGTTATTCTCTTGTCTTAAATCTCCCTCAGGCCACCTTTCCATATCTGTGCTCAGCACTGATGCAAAACCTGAAACAGTTGGTATGGATGTATCAGAACAAATATTTGCAGTAGGAACAACAGTAAGCCTGATGCATCTTAGCTTTTCCCCTGCACAGCTTCCATATAAGACTGCAGCCCTGTTTAAATGACAAGATAAAAAAAAATTGTGGTGTTTGCTGCGTATATGAAAAGAGTTAAGATTAACAAATCTTTATTCTGATATATTACCAGCTGTGTGGGCTCTCTGATATACACCTTTTCTACTTCATCACCTCGCAGTACCCATGTCCCTGTTAGTTTCCCATTGGTTACTGTCAGCCAAAATTAAAATAATAAGAAGAAAATCTGCATTCATTTTCTAATGTTGAAAATGTTGTACAAATGTTTTTGATTGTAATCATTAAAGCAAAAAGTGGTTATGTAAGCATGATGGTCCGTGGTTTATTCAGATGCATCTTTGTTAGAAAATTAGATTTTGCTGTACATTCAGGTTTTTTGTTTTTTTTTGCTTATGTTTCGCTTATATGAAAGAGAGAAGGGATGACACAATCATATTAATATGAATCATTAAAACTAAGTTTGTTTCTTGTCCAGGTAAATCCTGCAATATTTTTATATTTTTTTAGAGAAGTATTATTAAAGTACAACAATCTAAATCTAAAATTAGATTTTTAATCCAACGTATTTGCAGTTGCATTCAGAAGTTTACATTCAACCATTGTTCAATGTTTTGTCCCAACTCTTCTGTTTTGGCAGTGGGACAATTATGCAACATAGACTTTGAATATAAAACAAACAAAGAGTTGCATTTTTTTTGTTTACTGCGGTAAATCCACACAGTCTGAATTACCTGTAGTTTTAAAATGTAAATACAGCTTCACTAATGGTTGGATATGTCTGTTTGCAGGTTGCAGAGAATCAAAACGTTTTTGGAGTCATCAATATGCTTCTGGTGTAATAAGTCTGACCGAATGTTTGAAAGAATTTTTCATAACGTAATTGGTTGAAATAATTAAAACTGCTTGCTTTTGCTTTTTTCTAGAAATGAAAGAGAGAAAGAGAGAAGAATGAAACTTGTTTAAATAAGCTCTCTAAAATAAGAGCAGACATGTGGTGGATGTCCACATGTAATCAATTAGAGGTTGTGGCATTAATGCAAATATTATTACTTTGGAATGTGTAAATACTGGAGTCTGAATATTCATCATCAGACAAATGGCCAAAAAAAAAAAGTTAAAAAATGAAACTTAAAAAACCTGTTATGTTTAAAATGTACTGAATTTTCTTTAATGTAAGCAGTCAATCCTGCAAACAACCATTATAGCAACAAAAGAACAAATTTGTTCAAATCATTTAAAGCTCAAAATTGCTTTAGACATTAAAATCAATATGAATGTACAACATTTTCTGGTGGGAAGTGTAAAAATGTTCTTTTGATACAAAAACAAACCCTCATCAGCTTGTTCAAATGAAAATGAAATAATAATAAAGAGAAGCACACATTTTTCTCCTTTTTTACTCCCTTACTCCTCAGTGACCGAGTATGTTTTTACCAAATGCCCACAGAAGCTGCAGTCTGCTTTGGGACCCATTCACAGTTACGGCCTTGATGCTCAGCTGGACACTTTTCTTTAATTTGGAATTTTAAAAGGTATTGCACATGTCTTCGAAGCAGCACTGTACATCTATGTAGGCGTTCGCCTGAAGCATTTTGCAGTCCGAGTAGGCAATGCACCTCCGAAAGTGGCCAACTATGGAAAGAAACCAAAAGAAAGATTTGGTTTTGATGTAATAAGAACGTGCTGCCATTTAACAGGTTACATTTGGCATTTTCAGATATTTAACCTAAAGGTCCTGCTTCTTTGCACTTCTGTACACATGTTGAAAGTTCAAATATTTTATTTATTTCTGGGCCCTGTTGAAGCTATACAAGTTTCTGGTGGGTTTGACTTTGAGAAACTCACATGGTTGGCGGAGGAATCTGGCAGCAATACAGGCATTCTTATTTGGTTTACAAGTCTCAACGGAGGTCTGACAGCTTCCTCCAGCCTGACTTGGGACACAGCGATGGCAGTCCAGAGCTCCGCCTGAAAACAGAAGCAAAGATTTTACTCTTTTTTTTTTTTTTTTAGGAATTTTTAAAACGTGCCTAATTACATATTGATGATGATGTTTTATGCCAGCAACGTGAGGAAGGATCAAAAAATAGAAACATGTTTATCTTCCCTTGCACAAGTGCTCAAACCCAGTGAAACTCCTCACATTTTGTCACCTTTAAAACAAACTTTGCTGTATATTTTTGGGGTTTTATGTGATGGACCATTATTCCCAGTAAAATCTGAAAAGTGTGGTGTTATACAACACTATGTAAAATCTTTTAGAGTATTTCTCTACACCATTTTCACATCCAGAGATCAACATTTTTACCTCTCAGGTAAAATAGGTCAGTCAGATTGGTGTGAATAGCAATTTTACAGTCTTGAAACAGAATCTGAAATGGATTTGTTTCATTGGACTTTGACTGGGTCATTCTAACATGAGCTAAATGACTCCACCTTTGCTGCAGTGTCAAATCTTTTGTTTTGTTGTTACAAGTTCTCCTTTACGTTTGGTTTGTTTTTAGTTCTGTCCGTCTTCTCATCAATTCTGACTAGCTTCCCTGTCCCACAGGGAACCCCACAGCATAGCACTGCCACCACCATGTGTTACAATGAGTATGGCTTTGACTGTTAGTATTCTGCTGCAGATTTAAGAACGTCATATTTATGTCATTTGAACAGAACACCTGGTCAGATGCATGCCACACTTTTCAGCTAAAAAAAAAGAGAAAACCTTCTATCATTTTCTTTCGTTTTACAATTATGTACTACAAGGCAGAATAAAATGTGGCAAAGTTCAAGCAGTGTGAATATTTGTGCAAGGTGCTGTATGTTGATGTCATAATTTAATGCATAAAGGCACTTCTCCATATTGTTGCATCGCAGCAGAGGTTGTATTTGTCCAGTGGACAATCAGTGACAGACTCACCAGCTGTAAACAGCAGGACAAGGGCTAATGCCAGAATCAACAACTTCATTTTCCTGCTCTGCTCTGCAGTCTGTTCTAGACAAACAACACATAACATGAACAGTGTTTCAAAATCCACAGATTCATAACAAAAAAATAAACAAACAAACAAACAAAAAAACACAACTAAATGAATTCAAACAGTTTATTCTTGTCAGAGGTGAGTTAATTTCTGTCTTACAAAGTTAAAAGTTAAACTGGTGTGTTCTTCCTTTAAACATTTAGATTAAAATTGTTGCATTTATTCAAATCCATGTACATACCTCACTGGTTTGTCTGCTTCAGTTTCTGTCAATGACTGAGGTGGGCACAGTGACCTTTCCTCTTTTTATACTTCTCCATACTCCAGTCTTGTCATGGTTACGCCCCATTAGGTATAATATCTCTTTTATGTCTGTGTGCTCACCTCCTCACTCACCCTGGGTACACTGGGTTCAGGGTTTTCCCAATGCATTATGCAAGAGCGGTCGACTCCTACTTCAGGATGTCGAGGATAACAATGTCTCCATTCACCTTAGACTCAAATCAAGTTTAAGTAGGCTGGATGTGACTGAAGCCAAAGGCACTGTGTATTTGCTTTGGCTGGATTATAGTAGGCACAGTAGAGCTGGCTCACCTTCACCTAGAAAACAAACATCACATAAGATTTAAAAGCTGGACTTCAAAATCCCAGGATATATATATATATTTTTAATAAATCATAATGTATAATTAGGGAAGTGATGCTATTCAGTTGCATGCAGTTATGCTTAGTTTATCCGTGAAACATGTGACTGACAATAATGTATCTCTATATTCTAATTTAGTTTGCACAAGGTTTTCTACTGTGAGATTCCTGAAAATTCCTGGGTCGTTGCTTCCTTCTATGATTTATGTTACAGGTCACTTTTTCATTCTTCTCTAACATTGTCCATTTTTATCTGAGGTGTTTTGATAACATTTGGGCTGATGAACTATATCTGCATTGGGTGCATCTGAGGAAAAATGTCACACAAGTCGTATGCTCATTGGCTTAAATTGCTCCTGTAGTAAATGCCAAACTTTGTTGTACTTGTTAAATACAAGAGTATACCTAAGTACAATTAGAGTATTTAAAATGTTTCTTTATTATTATCATTATTATTTGCTGCTGATAAAATTGAAATAAAACAAGGGAAACTGGAAGCAAATATTGCATAGCCAAGACACAAGCAAAATAAGTAGCTGGTCAAACAGGCCAGGGTCCCCAAGAGAAGTAAAATTCACAAGTCAGGTTTGTAAATGTAAATGTAGGCATTAGTAGTAATGATAATAAATTTAAAAAATCCTGTGGGTTTTATTTAATTATCACTGGAGCCAACTCCAAAGAGTTTAAACATTTTCAGCACAATCAACAAAACCTCAGATGTGAAGATAAATTGCTTAGAGCTACTTTGACAGCAGCAATAAGAACACTGGTCTATATCCAAAAGTGTCTGGGATCAGTTTTATAGAATAAGATGTAAATCAATATTCTGTTAATTCTGAAGATTGCCCTTCTTTTCTCAGACAGTACAGATTAATGAGTTCTAGAAGCCACACTCAAATACAAGCATTTTTTAAAATGCATTATTAGTATAAATATGTAGCCATTAACCAAAATACTATCAATAAGCACAGATCATGCCCAGGCTATTCAGAACTGAGGCATTGATGTTTTTCTTCTTTCCCCTGCTGTTTCTGCTGCTTCTTACTCTCCTAAAGTGGGTATGGCCAAGCTAATGGAAAACCATTACACTTGAGTTCTTTCTCCTAGTCAGACTGGCTTTATGAGAGGATTTGGAAGGTGTGTATGACATCTGAGTATTTCTGGTAACCTTCCAATGGCATGCTTCTTGTGCCTCTGTTCTGTGGTTTAGATTTGTGCTCCTTAGTCTCACTTTGAGTTTCCTCTGTGGATGCTCAGTACTCTTTTGGGAAACTCCGAGGCAAACTTTCTGTACCTAACTGGATTCCCGGTTTTCTTCACAGACTTCTGCTTCAAAGCCTCGCCTCAGGTCATCCTGTAACTATCACCTCTCCCTGCCTGCCCTCCAACGCATCTCTGGACTCAATGTAGAAACCTGGAAAGAGACATTCCTGTAATCTTATTCAGCTCAATCATTTAACTCAGACCTCCTTTGTACCTCCACCAATGCCAGTCGCACTCTGCCTCTACTTCCAGAAAAATTCCCAAACTGATAACCTTCCCTCAGAAACTTGGGGGAAAAAAACAAGTTATATGTTTGTGTTTAATTAATTTAATATAGTATATGATTTGCAAATCTTTTAAATCGTAAACAGTAAGCTCAGCTGTTTGTGTGAAACAAGAATAGATTTCCACTGAAGAGTTTTCAGAAAGTAGATTTTAAAGAGCTGCTTTGTGTGCTTTCGGGTCAATGTTACAACAAGAATCACTGGTCAACTGACTAATACAAACCATGCCATATTTTTGGCAGCATGTTGGAGGAGCTCTGTAATTTCATTGAGATTTTTTTCTTTGTCAAACTTTCAATTCTGCCTTTCTGGGGGGAAAATTAGTTTTTTTTGGGGGGGAACTGTTCCTTCTTGTTTTAGATAGTGTGTAATTAGACAGATTTTTGGCAATATTTTTCATACTTTGCTATTTTGCTATGATGCGTAACCATGGCAATATGATATTTCCAACAGGGAGGAGCTGATTAACAATAGAAAAGCTGAAATACCACAACTGGAGCCAATATTTAATTTTCCTTTGGGATCAATGAAGTATTTTTGAATTTGAATCTGAATATGAGCAGATTTGCTCTACAGCAGTCTGTACTTGAGTGAAGTCAAATATCTTTGGAGTTTACACTTTACAGACACTAAATGCTGCATCTGCTTTGATGCTGCATCCGTCTGAATGTTCCTTTCAGAATGAGCTGTTTTAAGGCCTCTTGTCACTTTAAATCTAAATAAGCTGCTGCAGGCCACGCCCCCATAACTCAATGTTTGCACTTGTATGTGAAATTGCTTCAAACACGTCTGTGCAATAATACAACCGTACATCTTTGAAAAACAGAAATACAGCCTCCAGCACAATCAACAAGAATGCAGGAAGTGGTTTAAGGATGGTAAGTCAACAACAAGTCACTTGTCTTGTCCAGCAGCCATTGTACAGTGCATACAGCAGTAAAACCAGCTGACCAAACATTCTGTAGATCATCTTGGGTTTCTAGGTGATGCTCAGCATTCCTCTGAGGTTACTAGGTAATAGGACTGGGCTTAGCTGGGATTGCTAGGTAAGGGACAGTGCATGCTGATGTGACATTTTATTCAGAAGGTTTTTGAAATAAAACACTTGTTTCCTGACATTAAAAAAAAGCATTACATTATTGCTAAAAAAAAAATGGCTGGATGTTTTTTGGACGTACTTTAGCACAAAAAAATAATAAATTGGAATTTTGCATAATAGGTCCCATTACAACCAACAGACTAAGGACTGTCCAAATACCTGTAAAGGAGTTCCACCCAAAACCTGTACAACTTATTCTCCATAGAAGTCTAATAAGCAACCCTTCCAAGCGCCCACCAACACTTTGCCTACAATTGCCTGCACCCTCTCCGGGCACCACCACACAAACAGCGGCCACTTGGACACAATGGACCCAAACCAGACCACAAGACAAAGGCCAGAGAACCCCCTGAAGTAACACAGACAGAAAACACACACATATGACCCTTGACCATCCACAAAAAAACACAGAAAACCACAAACCACAACAGACCCAGCCACTAGAGAGAATAAAGGTGAGCACAGCAATACAGAGCCGCTTAACCTGCCCTGCTCCTAAATCAGATCATCATCTCTATGCCCAGTATCCCTTACCTTAACCCTGGTATAGTGTTTCATGTTGTGACTATGAGGCTGCATCCTAGGTTTTCACAGGTCAAGGTCTAAATTTATCCAGAAATCTCTGTGGATCAGTGGACTAGAAACATCAACACAGAGGGATCCAGAGAAAAAAGCAGCTGGGCTATCTGGTTTCAACAGAGACATTCAGGTTGCTGAATAAATAGTTTGAAACTGCCTTGGGACCCTCATTGGTGCTGCTTGTCAGAGGATGGTTTATTGTTAGAGTTGATCCTGCCCTCTAACCTCTGGTCCTCCGGGTTGTTTTCCATTCCATGCCCCCTCATTTGGAAGTGTCCCAAATGTTACACTGCAACCCCCGGCAAAGTCCAGCATCTCTCCCAAAGCCCAATCAAAGCAGAATCTCACCCAGTCCATTGTTTTGCCCTCCTCTGGGGGCAAACTCCAATATCAGCAATGACACATGTAAGGGAAACTGTCCATTTGGCAAAATGTCTAAACCCCTCCATTGTTGTGCTTTTGTTGTGTCTGCCTCGCAATGCCGGCACTCTCTCTGTCCACCGTATATATCTCAGAGTCCAAAATTTTCCCCTCTTGAATTGTGTGAATAGTTTGGAGGACTTTAACAGTGGAAAATGTCTCAGTACTCAGGAAAGGTGAGTACCAGTTGAAGGACCCCTTTTCCCAAAAATTGTTACTAATCTTGTTGATTTGCACAGTCAAACATACATATATCAAGACATTCCAAACATGTGAGATGGAAAAGTAGCATTTTTGCAAAAAGAATTTACTTTCCTTATTAACTGGTGAAAACAGATTGTGCTCTACGAGGGCAAATGCTTCACCGGCAGGAAGCTGGAACTCAGCAGCGACTGCGACAACTTTCAGGACCGAGGTTTTATGAACAGGGTCAACTCTGTCCGTGTGGAAAGCGGTGCCTTCGTCTGTTTCGACCATCCTGACTTCAAGGGCCAGCAGTACATTCTGGAGCATGGAGAGTACCCTGAATTCCAGCGCTGGAATGCTCATAATGATCACATGGGCTCATGCCGACCAATCAAGATGGTGAGTTTATGTGTGTGTTTGAAGAAGACCCCCAGGGCAGAGAAATATTCAGCTGGTAAAATATATTGGCATAAATGCAGCATTCTTTGTTTAACAGAAAAGTTTTAGCCTAATGAAATAGCAGAACCTTACACACTACAGGTGCTGCAGAAATGGTATTTATGGAAGGAGCTCCAGAGGACTCCAGCTCTTCAGAAACAGACTTTCTCATATCTTCCTCCACACATCTATAGGTGCACACATAATGCAGCTTCCGTCACGAAACAGGCTCGGTCATTTACAGAAAGACAAAGTCTAACCTTGCTGTAAAATGACTCAGCCAGGATGCACTTCTGCTTTTCTTTACCTCCCCAGCACGGAGAGCACTACAGATTGGAAATGTTCGAGGGAGACAACTTTGCCGGCCAGTGTGTGGAGCTGTGTGATGACTGTCCGTTTCTGCAAGCGCGAGGTCTGACCAAGAACTGTGTCAACTCCATGAAGGTTTATGGAGATGGAGCGTACGTATCTTTAACCCTTTCTTCCACGGCTTTTATATTGTGCTTTGTTCTGATGTGTTTTCATTCATCTTCAGGCATTAATAAAAACTATTTTTTGTATTCTTTTCATAATTACTCAAGAGAATATATTCAGACTGAACAACATTTATGGAACAAATTAAGAGGACTTTATGATGAAAACTTTAAAATATGATGCATCTATAAAGTGAATCCATATTTTACTACTTTATAGTACTGTGCGATATCATGAAACTATCTGCTCCTGTTCCTTTTGGTTCTTTGTTCTTGATCATTTAAACCCTTCTTCTTCATGTACTTCCAACAAAAAGCATTTTTAAATCAGAGGACCATTAATTTGTTGGCCAATGCTTAAAAGCTTCAACTTCCATATCATCTAAAGAGATTAATTAGTTGTTTCACTAATTGGAAGGGATAAATTACATTAAAGAATATTAAAAGCCCTAAGAACTCCTCCGATTGTAATTCAACATCATACGTTGCATAAAATCCCAGCCTTTTCATCATTCCTTGTCTTGTATTTTATGGACTCTATAGATAAATTAATACAATTAATGGAATAATTGTACTTACTGCTACATTAATTTCTTACAGAATAGGATTGGGCCTGGAGCATTGCTGTGTCACCAAGAGACTATAACTGTGTAGCATTTTACTGTTTTTATTAGATAGCCTAAAAATGGCATTAATGCTTTCTTACATTCATTTAGCTTTTCCAAAACATTTATGAACCTACTCACTTCTGTCATCATTCACTGCATCTTGTGCTAGCATCCAGTGAAAACAAATAACTGCACTTCCTCAGGAACCTTTGTAGTCTGAGTACTTGTTTATCATACTCTTAAAATCTAATTCACTATTCTGCCTCTGAGAGAACAAATTTGAAAGAATCTATTGCTAATTTTCTGAACAGGCCAGTATCTTCATTTCTATCTCATCACAAATTGGTTGTTTTGGTATTAGTTTTCCAACTTATCGTGTTAATCACGAGTAAATGTACTCACTTTAAAATATAAATAAACTGGCTTTCTGTAATTAAGTGGCACATACTTTACAAAATTGGAGGGGAAAATAATCGCACTCCATACATCTAGTGAATTCCTGCTTCAGTTTGTGCTTTTGTTTTTATTCTCCAAACAGCTGGGTGTTGTATGAGGAGCCAAATTACCGTGGCCGCATGTACATCGTGGAAAGAGGAAACTTCTGCAGCCACAAGGAGTGGCAAGCAGAGAATCCCACTATCCAGTCTGTTCGCAGGGTGGCAAACTACTTCTAAACCTGCCTCCACATCAGAAGCAGAACGAGCGATTGCTGGCAGAGTAAATGTGCCACACGTTGAGAATGTATCTCACAGACTGTGTGGAGGTGTAGAATAATAAAACAAGTGGAAAATGTTTAATGCTGTTGTTGTATTTTTGTTATAGGTTATTCAGAGGCTGAAATAAAATAGTAATCCTGTGTTATTTTCACTTTTGGCCATTTTTTCCCCCTCTTCTTTTGCGCTCACTCTGTGTGAAGCTTATAGTTAGCTGTAACATTTCATTGTAGAAAATGGCATCAGGCCTATTATTCAGGTAATTGCTTCCTATTATAAAACACACGTAGAAAACCTTCAAGTGCCGGGCTTTTCCTCATCTTAATGGATCCATTACCAAGCTATATGAGATATTCTAAACAATGCTGAGCACAGATTATTTGACATACTTGGATTTCAGCTGTTCAGAAAGACAGTTAAAAAAACAGCATGGCCAATAATCATAAAGCAAAATGTCTCAATTAAAACATAAAGCCTTATGACACCTACACAGTAAAAACTTGGTAGTCACCAGGCAACAGAAGGGAAATAAGCATCACCTTCACATGCAAGGTATAAATCAGAAGTGAAAGTGGGATATTGCACAGGTCAACAGTGTTGGTGCACCTGCCCAGGGGAGCTCTGCTACCACCTAGTGTCATTTATCTATTTTACTGCGTCCCTCACCTCGGGGCTTTCGAAGGGAACTGATTCAAACACATAAAGAGCCCTTTGCATTAAATTCCAAGCCGGAAAACAAATCCTATCATTTTTCACACATTTGTATTTATTTATTCTTTTCACTTTTGTTTTGAACAAAACTTCTTAACATTACTCTGTGTTTTGTTAGTTTGGCTAAGCAAGCAAGCTGTGATTAAAAATGGCAGTTTTTCATTACGGTTTTCACTTATGCACTTATAAGCAATAAATAAAGTAAAATAAAATATGTATTCTGATGAGGCTCCTTTGTCAAATTGAAAGTAAATACCTTTAGGTTTTTTTATTGAGCCCAAATTTATGTATTAAAAATGTCTTACATGTTGAGTTTTCATTAGCTGAGAAGCAGAAAATCATCATAATTAACATTAATAAACACTTCAAAACATCAGCCTCTATTCAATTCTTCTATATAATGTTTCACTTAATGAATTGAGTTTCTGAAATGAATATCAATAATGTTGTAATTTATTCAACATGACTGTAATTGCAGGAGCTTGACAAGCTATACATTGATGTTGCTAAGGATTGTCATTTAGAAATTATTCTACTGAGTTTCCAAAGTACTCCTAATTCTTTTAGCAGGAACATTTAATCAAATATTGACCAAGGAGTGTGCAAAATGCACTGGGGCACATATCTATTGTGAAAATAACCAATACAAACTTTTTTTTTATGTGGAGAGTGTGATGCCCCTCCATATCATACTGCCCTGGGAAGTGAGCCACATTACCCGTATCATTCAACAGTGACTAAGGGTAATACTAATAGATGTAAATCCTCAGGATTATTTCAGATCAAAGACGTGTAAGACTTTAATGCATCGTTTTTACACAATTTAAGATGCAATACAGACAGTTTCGAAATAGCATTTAAATATTCATTGTTTTTTCTAAAGCTCAAAATGTAGTGTGTTTTTTATTTATTAAAGAACAGTGGGCAAGCGATACTGAGGCAGAAAGGATGCCCTTGTTAAGTCCCAGCTGTGCCTATTTATCACAGTGACCTAACATGGACGGCTCAGTGCCATATTGGCATGGGCTAACACACAGCGGGCCGACATCTCAGAATCTGCTGAGTGACAACTCCTGTACGAGGAAAAAACCTTCCAGCTCTCTGCTGCCAGCTCAGAGGAACATCAACCTCTGACTCTCATTACACCTCAATATTCAAACATAGAGCGTTGGTGTGGATCAGAGGCACTTTGATACCACCTTCATGGCCAAAGTGTCGTAATAGTCAAATGACTTGTAGTTATTTGTGGTTATCTTGGCCAAATGTTGTAAATATGTAAAGGTTGATGGGGCTGAATGAATCCAGGGAGTAAAGAATCAAAGCATAAAAGTGGAGTAGCTACAGCGTATTTACTGCCTCAGACTTTCTCAGACTTTAAAATGACCATTGCAGTCCACAATATAACTGTGTTATATTATTATTAGCTGCAAAAAGGAAATACAGCTAAATGTAAAGACCCGGATTTATTGTTGTATCTAAAGGCTACTGAGAAATTACAACGTGTTCCTGCCTAATAGCCTCTGGCAACTGGGTTTTATGTCTCTGCCTATGGAGCCACAGAAGAAAAGCATTTAAAAGTGTTCAATACCATGAGCAGTTATCCGACTTCCAAATCCCAGTGCGGACCCACAGAACTTTTTGGCCCTGCAGACACAGAAGCAGACTTTTTTTTTTTTTTACTTCTGAGAGCAGGAGGGTCTCTTTGCTCATATTGTTCCAATTAGCAATACAGCTGATTTTACTACAAGTCGACCTCATTTAGACTTTTATCAGTTGCTACAGTTTGGATTTATACCTGTATATTTGGTCTGATTTTAAACTTTAAACTCTCACACAAGAAAAATGTGAAAATAAACTGTAAATGACACAGAAATGCCAGAGAACACAAACTGATTCTCGGCTGTGTTTGCTTTCATATTTTTATTCATTTGACTAGTAAAAATTCAAAGAATAATGGTATATATGAAGAGATAGTTGAATATTGTCCCTTTCCTCAAATAACGGCCTTAGTCAGTTTTACAAAACGTTATTATTTTGTCCAAATCATCTTTTGGCTATCCAAAGCGAATGACTTTATTTTGTTTATTTTGTTTTTTTTCAAAATCATTTTTGGCAATAAAACAAAAAAAAAAGACTGATGGTAATATCTTAGGAAGGCGATAATAACACACATTCTCTATTTATGTTGTTAAACATGCAAACTGTATTTTGCAGGGCAGTAATAATAAGACTAGACTGCACCATAGACAAAGCTTAGTTCATTATCATGAAAAAGAAACTGTTGTTGAATCTCTCTGCATGAGAGTTTATTTATTACACTTTCATGCAGCCGCATCTTCCCTGATCTACATGAATTGTGATATTAAACCATGACAGTGTATCCTTATGTTGAACAAAGATGTTATATATTGTAACCACATCCATCTCTTCCTCCTCCTCCCTCATACTCCGAGCTGCATTATCCTGTCCCTTTTTACAATTCCTTGCCACAGCTGGCACTGCCCTTGTTTGCTGTCTTACAGCAATAATGAACATTTTTCAACTTAAGAAACATGCTTAACACTCAAGAAGTGAATTGCTGCATTTTTGTATTTTCCTTGACCTACTAAGAAAAGCAGGTCTAAGAATAATAATAATTTAAAAAAAAAACCACAGAAGATGGCAACTAGATTAGACTATATACTCAAACATTATCTTTTAATTTTGCAATAAAGAAATGCGGCCTTTTTCTGTTCAGCCGGTATGAATTGATTTTAACTGATTAATCAGATTAATTATGCTGCAGCATAACTGATAGGCTACCTTTGTTGTTCTGTGAGCTTTGAACACATCCAAAAACACAAACACACTATATGCCAAGTCTGGAAGTACTTGCTAACCTGCTGCAATGGTAGCTTTTTGTCACTGACCTTGGTCCCTCCTCCACAGAAAATATCTGTAAAGTTGGCACATTTGGCTGCATTCTGCACTAACTTTTGCCCTTAAGTTTGCCAACCCCGCCCATCTTTTCTCCTTTGTTTTTGGAATGTTGGCTGATTTAACCCACTCCTCCAACGATGTGCTTAATTTTTGGGGTAAAAAAAGCAACACTTTCCAAGCACTGGCCTGTTCTACCTGGAACAGCTCGGCCATTTTGGAAACCTTTCAAACCTCCTGATGGCCAATCTGCCCCTGGTCATGGTCAGCAATGTCAAATACTGCACTGAGGTCCAACAGTACCAACTTAGATGGATGGCCTTGTCTTGGTAGATAAACAGTTATGCTCCGCTCTTGAATAGATTGAATAGATGTTCAAAACGTAGAGAAGAATCAGTTTATTTAAGGGTATCATCATTAAGGGTTGATCACTAATGTACTCTAATCTTGTCCTATTTTTCACCTTATTTTTAAAAACTCAATAACATTGACATTTATTATATTCCTTTTAATTCATAGATATGCAATATTTCCACAAATAAATATAAGTTTTTGGTTGCAATGTGAGAGAACACAACATGAAGAAACTTAAGGCACTCTAATTCCTTTTGCACAATGTCTGCATAATGGGACATCATCTTACAAACATTCTTGGACTCCTGCTATGTTTGCATCACAAGTAAATATGAAATGATGGTTACTACAATGTAAATGTTATCAACATAAGTCAATCTGACAACAGAACCATTATTAAAGTAAAACAATAAATCATTATCTGCAGGGGCGCTGCCAGGAATCTTGGCATTTTTTTTCTTAATTCATTAGATGCTAGTGAAATGGAGGCAGTCTGTAGCTAAGCTAGCTATGCTAAATGGTCACACAGTTTATCCACCTCTCTCAGAGAAAAACTGGGTTATAAATTGACACTTTTACCCTTTTCTCTCTCTGTCTCTCTATTTTTATTTTTTATTTTTGGAAAACTTGACGTCATTATTTTTCTTAGCATTATAATGACAGTCACAGTCGTTCTCGTTTTCTACTGACTGCTGCTCAACATGAAGCCTTCAAGCAGGAACGAACCATTTCATGCAGATCCCAGGGGTTCAGGGCAAATATGGATGTGTGTTTTTTGGTCTAGGAGGAGATATTTACTGCTAAAAACAATCTTCAAAAATACAATATTACTAATTTTGTAATTGACAAGGCCCCATTTTTTAAATGTTTATTTCTATGAACAAAAAATAAATAAATTGTGGAGGGCCCCCTGTTGGTCAGGGGCCCCTAGAATTGTCATAACTTTCCCCCCTTGTACAGCGCCTGACTGTCAGACAGATCACTTTGGACAGATTTTGGAGAAACTTCATTTTGTGTTGCAGTTCTTATTGTTACTGTTAGCTTTATTACTTTCTGTTTTACTGAAGTGAATGGTTTGTATCAGTTTTATTAATAGTCTAATATTTTTATTTCTGTTATTCTTAACCCAGTTTGTTTAAACCTAAAAGTGAATTGTTGATACTTTGAATATGCAAGTGCCACCAAACTGATGCAAGTTGCATTTGACATAATGTCCTTCCAGTATTTTAATGGCACTGCACCGTTTCCTGCATGCTTGATTTTGCTTTTTACCATTGTCAAGCCTTTGTCATTAAAGCCATTGGACTTTTAATGAGCACTCTTGTGTTTTCTCTTCCAACCATTATGAAAAAAGAACATCTATCTTTTCAAGGTTTCGCTCAAAGTCTCGATCGAGTTATGGGGTCATTATGTGATAACATAATAAGGAAATGCTTTGTCTCGACTTATACTGAACAGAACTAGTTTAAGGCAGATTAACTATGACTAAGTCTATTCCAAGGCCATTTGCTGCATGAACTTAGTGTCACTGTTGCAGCTTTAGTCTAGACGTCACAGAGAAGAATGTGAGCGACACCATAATGCCATTTTAACAATGTCCTTTTTGATTTCTATAATCATGGGTTTTCGTTTTGTAGAGCAAAGGAACTTCATTTAAAAAAAAAAAAACTGCGACATGAAAGTCTGAAAAAGAAATACATTCTGCGACCCTTCATTATTACAGAGGATAGTTTTGACACAAATAGAGCTTGATTATTTGCTCTAATAGAGTTGAAGGTGTCTTTGTAAATGGTGTATCAGAAAAGGTATTCAATTAGTCAAAAACATTCAACCATTACTCTTTTCAGAGAAATATATTTAAAAGTGGTTTTCTTTTTGCAGGGAGAACTTAGGAGAGAGCAACCATGCTAATTCACCCTTAAACGCTTTATTATACCACATCAAGTCAATCTTAGCCTAGAGAGGTGTAATATTGACCTCACTGAGCGCAGTGACCAGAGGTAGGTAGAGAAGCCAAATGTTATACTCAAGTAAGAGTAAAAAAAGGCTATTCAAGTATTGAATAACTGTTCAATCGCATCTGATTTAATTTGTACAAAATAATCTATTCAGACAAAAAAAAAGTAAAGTTGTGTGCATCTTCTGGTATTTCGTTTAAAAAAAAAAAAAAAAAAAAAAAGCCAAAACAAAATGTTAGATTCAGGCACAAGAGATACACATTTCCAAGTCTATTTTTCTTGGAACATACAGTTGAAACTGATACATAAAGGAGGTTATGTTCATATGTTAGAACAATTCAAAGCAATGCCTGTGACAATATGATATTGTTTACTGTATGTTCACATGATCTACAAATAACCCAGCAGGCTCAGCAGATACAGTAATCTATTTCTTTTCATATAAAGGCGACAGTGTGGGTTGGATGACTGAAGTGCTTTGCCATTGGATGGTTTAAAGTCGAACACGGATGAAACTTGCTGTAGGAATGGATGCTGTAGGCTGATATTAGACATTTAACCTTTCAAAAGCTCTAACTTCAACCCTTCTAGAAATGTGTGGACTATTTTCAAAAGCCACATTCCTTGAAGGAAACGAACCAATTTGAATAAATGTGACCATTTCTGCAAAAGCTGCAAATGTGCAGCCAGTTATAGCAAAAGCTTGTTGGTGGCTTCAACAGAGGCAAATCGCAAAAGGCCATTCAACCAAATATTTGAGAGAGTGAACAAATATTGACCCTGTATAGACAAAAATTAATAAGCGCACACAATTCTTATTTTAAATTGTATTAATACTGTTATGATTGTTATTAAGGCATTCATTCGCAAGATGAACATATGGATAGTGCAATAAGATGGAGAGTTATACTGAGCTATATTACAAAGAAAGGGATTATTTTGTGCAAAAGAGCAACACACATGAGGCAGAACGGTGAAGTGTACAATATTAAAAAACACAAATAAACAACAGATTAAATGGCAGTATTCGCAACCAATATAAACTGTATTTATGGTTTATAAGATAGTACTTTTTGAGTCAAATTAATCTTTGAAAAATGACAGACTATGAAATAACATGAATATTGTAGACTGGAAACAAAATTTCCATTTAATTTCTGTTTTAAAATAAGATAAGTTTCCATTGATCTAATATGAGCCACAATATAGTTCTGTTTTACTTTTTTATTTTCTGTTAAATTTAATGTCTCGCACTGTGCAGAGGTGAAGTGGGAAAATGGAACGAATGCATTTTAATTAGCATTTATTGTATCATGTTACTCCAAACTGGGGCAGCTATTTATAGCTATGCCACTAATGCATAAAAGATCATTCAGACATAAAAAATAAAAAAAACCTCAAAAAGTATCCTAATCTATGACCTGTGGCATCTTTATTGGAATATCACAATAAAATTGCTATAAAATTAAGATTCTACATTTGCAAAACATTAAATGCATGCATGTTTTTAATTATTTATTTTAGGTTAAACTATAATGTATATTGAACTAAATATTGCCCTATTCTAATAGGGTGAGTTTATTATATTAGACTCAGTAGAGTAGATAAAGTTGGTTGTCACAACTGATGCTGTGACTTCATGACAGTATCACACATCTGTCCTAACACTGAGTCCATTTTGCAGGGTTTTATTTTATGGATCATACACAGAGCTTTGAAGAAAGTTAGTATTTCATTATGTTTGTAGATCAAAATTGTTTACTCTGTGTTGTTTTGCATTAAATATTAATACAACAATCATTTGAAAATCATATAATTATTAAAAACCAAGGGTACAAGCTTTGACTATATTTAGCTTTCCACTAGAAAGTTGAAGTCATACAGTAATTAGCTAAAAACGTTTGTCAAGAACTTGGATATGATTGGTTGAATTGGGTTTGTATAGGAATTTAAACTGTGTTCTTTTGTTTGCATATTTTAAGACTATTAAAATACTGTAAATTCTTTAGTTTCTGTATTCTTACATAAAATCTAGATAAGTTATCACTTTTCCAAATTAATGCTTAGAATTCAGAATGCACAGAAATGTATCCAATTTTGTATTGATTCGTTATTAGTCCAGTATCTAGTGGAATTTTTATTTTTCATTAACAAATGCACACTGACCGAAAAACACAGTTGGGTAATGATGCATAGAGTTCCATAGCAGGATTTTAAAAAGTTGTAATGAGGAACAGACTGCTAATCCTGCTTCATGAATATTAGGGTAGATGACATCACAAGATTTAAAGGCAGTTTTAATGAATAACATTACAGAAAAGTGCATTAAACCCAAATCATGCATTTTTATACATATTTTATCTTAAAAATGTGTAAACCTATTACTAAAGTAATAAACTAATATCCATTTAAGTAAATTGGAATTAAGAGGTTTGTTTGTAGCACAAGTACAAAAGGAGCAAAATGTTGATACAAATTGGCAAACAGAAAAACTGAATTGAAGTTTTATCATTGATGTGCCTCTTATGACATCATCAGTTTTTATTAAGTGTGATTTTTATAACAGCAGATTTTGCAAGACAGGAAATTGACAAAGACTTGATTGCCCAGCTGGGTTCTTATTCTTAATGTAGCTGTGGAAGAGGGGAAAAAGCACTATAGTGACTTTAACAACATTATAACTCTTATTTTCCTCAGATAAAATAATTTGGCTAAGAATTGGGTACCACCTTTCTTCTAATTTTGATTGATTGATTTACCAAAAGGTCTGACCAGTATGAAAAAACAAAAAACATAATTCAGATTTTGTCACAGTTAAACATATTCCAGCCCAGCAGCTTAAGCATTGTTTTAATTAAGGAATGATTATGGAGGTATTTCCTAATTTTGAACAAAATATAAAAGCGTAAAAACTATCACAACCAACCGCGGTGTCCCTTAAACATTAATTTAGAAAAGGTGTAAGACCTCAAAAGTACAGTGAAAATCCTCACATTGATAAAAGGAAGCTCAAATCCCCTATCGCTCGCCGATATAAATACACCGGAACTCACATTTCTCTCCGGCGTTACTATTCAGCCTGAGTGTGTAAAGAAAACGTGATAATCATCGACAGGACGTCGGAATAAAGTCATAATTTGAAGAGATGTTTTTTTTTATCCGCGGTGTCGCGTTAAGGTCACTCTGTGGCTGCCTGAGTTACCCCCTTTGTGTTTACACATCCGGGTTTCCCTGTTTGCAGCCCATTCCCCATTTAGAAGCCATTTTGGACACAGATCAGTAACATGCATGTAAACCCCCGACCGACCTCCCCGACGCAGCGGTGCTACTATTCCAGCGAATAACCTCAAAAAACAGCGTCCTGATATCGATTCGGACGCTCCAACTGCTTCGTGGAGCCGTTTCCGATGCGAAATGCGGCACCTTTTCGCGGACTAACACCCCGGCAGTCAATTAATCGCTCCTTTTCTTTGCAACATTGTTGCAGCGTCGCGGCTATTGATACGCGTTGTGGTGGTGGAGGAGGAGGTGGTGGTGGTTAGGCTGCTGGAGGGACTGGAGAGGCCTGTGGTCGGTTTGATCCCGGACTGATGTTTTTGGCCAACCTGAGTTTTAATGTTCGCGAAAGAAAGAGGACGAAATTTCTGTCCTGTATTTAAAGCGGAACATGTCTTTTTCATGGCTGACTTGCTCACTTCTTCTGGGAACTTTGTGCGCAGGTAAGCAGCTGTTGTTTTCTGTTTTGTTGTTGTTGGTGAATATGCGAAGGTTTCCGTCGAAAAAGATCGTAATTGTCTGAAATGTCGATCCTCAGTTAAACTTTACTGGCGCTACCGTTCGGCCGGGATTTAAATCTCTCGGTCACAATCTTCTTTGACCGCTAACTCTAATTTTCTCTCTCGAAATGCATTTACCTAGAAGGTGCATCTTTATTCTGCCCAAAGCTTAAAATACACGTAACACGATAGTTCTGTGTTCAGAAGTTGAACAAATTTCCAAAATTAAAACTGTTGCTCGCCTTCCTCAACGGTGGCAGGAATAGAAGGCAGCAGCTGCATCAACATCCTGAAACCTTATACACTATAAAAAAGAACTTTGGTGGGTATTACATTTTACCCAGGGAAATTTGTCTGTTTGATTCAAGAATATAAATTGTGCCATCATAACCTCTATTCACTACTTTTAATTCGCTAATAAGTCCTACAATTGTTTTAACTATGGCTTAGCCTTCCTTACCATTTTCTAGCCCTGCGTTGACATTTATCTAATTCTTACATTTTGTATGTATATTAAATCATTGCAATTCACTGCACTTGGCTTGTTGAAAAGCATTTAATGTCCCAAAGAGCTAATTCTAAGTATTGATCAAACCAAAACAAGTTTAATCAACCTCCTCTTAGCAGATAGTTCTTGTGAGGCTTATGAAGCTACTTTTTTTTATCAGCAGTTGAACATTCAAATACCAATTGTCCCCTTAGTGAGTACAAATGGATGCAGAGTCAATGCCAAATTTGGGAGCCTTGATCCTTTATTTTCTCTTGGTGAAGAAACAAACTTGTATTTTGTTATTGCATTTTTAAACATAGTTGGATTCCATTGTCTGAGTGCACAAATTGGGCAATATGGCTCATTTTGATTTAGCAGCATCAGTGCTAATGCTAAAGTCAAACTTGCTATCAAGCAGAGCTTTTACATGGCATCTTGGTAACAAAAAAAGACAATGGTGTGAGAAAAATAATTTCTTGTGAAAGAGAAGGGAAATATATTTCAACTGATACAAGGGATATATGTTTTGGTTGAAAGTAAACAAACTAAATGTTCTAATTTTAAGGTAGTTTATGTCTCTTAATTTACTTTGATAGCTTTATAATCTTCCATCATCTCAAAACAATTGACTTTTACTCCTTTAAGTTAAACATAATCTTCTACTATGAAACATTTATCCATCATTGAAAATGGAACAATGAGTTGAAAACAATTTCCATAGTTTGATTAAAAAAAACATACTTTTTGTGGACTAATTAGGCATATGCTCATATGTAAACCGATTGAAAACCTACTTTTTTGAGCCTTTTAAAGCTCTCAACTCATACATATTTCCAGACAGAGTTCACCAAAAACTCTATTGTAATAGATTGAAAAACTTAACTCACTCTTCAGATTTTATGTGTTGATGTCAGATAAATTTTTCTTTTGTGTCTTTTCTTGCATGGAAATACAAACTATCCAATCAAAATTATCTTCATCATTCATTTGAATTAAATCAAATTAGTTGGTTATGTACTTTTTAAATAATATGGTAGATATTGACATAATTTCCGTAGTGAAATCAGAATCCAATTTTGAATGGTTATATGAGGGTAATTTTCCATCTCTTGTCTTCATTTCTGTTCTGACTATGGCCTGTGCATGAACCTGTGAAAAACACTATTGTTCTTTGGTAAATCTGTGGTATTTGATCAACACAGACAGCAGCTGATTCAGGGGATAATTATTTTCGGCTTTGAAGTTACCATTACACACCCTTGGAACCATGTGAACCAAGCATGGATGATGGTTTTTTTCTCCTGTTATTTAGTGAGCTTTTGTGGCCATTCGCTTATCAAATATGCACCTCTTACCCCACATATGAATACACTATTCTGCCTCAGCTTAAGCTTCACAGATATATTTTTATGATCATTACATTTCTCCTCGTTTTTATTTTTTCTACAACTTGTGTAGAAGCTGTTTTAGAGATTTAACTTTCCCTGCCCCTAATACCTCCATGGCTTATAGATCAGGGCATGAAGAGTAGGAAGGATATATAAAGTAAGCTGCTTCTCCAGAATTCATGTTTGTGGCATAAAAACCCAGTAAAGTGACAGAGAGGGAGGGAGGATTCGGGGGGAATGATCTTGTAGTAAAAGTCCTCTTGGATCACGTGACCACAGATATCAGAAATGCCATCTCGGCTCAGTGGAGCATTGAGCATCACTGCTGTAAAAAGAGTGTAAATGAATGCGCCTGCTTGGCTTTAATATCTTTTCTCCTGTGTAATGAGCATGATATTTGGTCATTTCACGTATCCCCTGTATGATAGAATAAAGTCTATTGTGTGCTGCTGGACAGCTAAATGTGTATGTGTAAGTGAGTGTGTGTAATGGGTTGGTGGGGGGTGAGGTTGGGGGATGGGCAGGCTCCTATAGGCAGGGATTTAAAGAGACAGGCTCTATTTTTTTCCCCTCTGAACAAAGATTGAACCTGAATGTTCAAGCTATATTCTGACTGACGTGCACAACATCTCATCCGCTTCTGTACACTGTGTGTTGAGTGTGTGTCCAACATCAGACTCTATAGGGACATAATCTACAGCTTTCTATTGTTGCATTAAAGATGGGTTGCTCTTATCACATTTTAGCTGATGTAACGAGAGTATTTATTTTAGAAACATGCTATTTAAAGAACACATTACCTGGGCTTACAAACGCCATTGCATTTTTAATAGGTGTCTTGCAAAAGTATTCACACTTTTTCAATCTCTTCACATTGTAACCTGAAAATTCAGTGTATTTTATTGTAATTTTATGTGATGCACATGGTAGAGTTTAACTTAAGGTGAAGGGAAAATCTCATTTTTAAAATGTGTAGTGCATAAAAAGTATGAGTATGACATTCATTATTCATTTAGCCTCTTTGCTCTGGCACACCTAAATAACATTTAAAAGTAATGAGAAAATGGAGTCCATTTTGGTATGAATAAAGCTGCTCTGTGACCATAAAGACCAGTTAACACAGCTGTCAGATCAGGGAGAAATTTTCTACTTAGGATTGTTTAATAAAGAAAACATGCTAATCTTTGAATTAGAGCAGCGTGTTATCAAGTTATAATCCTCATTGCAATATCGTATTTGATTTCTGTAATATATTTGGCCAGTTGAATGGGCCTTTAATGGCCATATATTGGCCATTAAATATCTTTATCTTTAGTGGCTAAGGTTCTAAAGCTCACGGATAAAGTGGATAAATTTTGGCTCAGAAACATAAAGTTATAAGGATTTCTGATCAATATTAATAATTGTTACTTTCTTTGTTTTAAATACTTGAAATACTGCTAAACTTTTGCCGTGACATTTTCTGTTTATTTCACAATTTCCTCTTGAGCTGCTGTACTCATTTTCTCCTCTCGCTCCACTTTGTTTTGTAAATTAAGTAGTTATGATGCACGGTTACGAAACGTGAAGCTCCTGTTGCGCAAGTTATTCAGCAGGTTGTTGATAGGTAACCAAATTGAGAACATTAGTTGATGCCACCTGCCTTCCTTCCTCTGCTCCATTCCCCCAAAATGCTGTGCAATTCTGGATCAGAGTTCAGTGAAATTATTGATCATTCTGTCAGACGTTTTTTTCTATTGCTATTGATCAAATGTCTATCCCAATATATGTGTTGTTAATGATTTATTGCCCAGCCCTAGTTCCTCAATATCACTATTGGATTTTCTTTTTTTCTTCTTTTTGGGACATTGGATCACCAACGAATATTTCCCTGCCGTACTGTGATAAACTCATGATACACTATTTATCCATTGTCGTCCATCAAAACTGACATGCTGGGAAAAGTAAAACTTTAACAGAGAACTAGCCAAGAATACTAAATGTAATTGGAGGAGTAGGAGAGTCTGTTGCTATGCTAACCAAATGCGTACACCTAAAAAAGTAAAACCTGATTCTACAAAGCATTTGTTCAAGATGTTTGAATACAGATGCATGCAACCTCTACAAGTTTTGTAACATTTTCTGCACACTAACTAATTATAACAAAGTCCACTGAGTGTGAATAATTTAGGAAAGCATTATAGTAGGAGTAGTTTTGGACTGTATGCTAGGTTTCTATACAACAGCAGGCGGATCATTGTTCTATAGCTAATTAAATTTGATAAGTTCTCTGAGCGTTTAGCTTTTTTCTTCTCTCAATAGATCATTTAGTCAATGGGATTATGCTGAGCCAATATTCAGCAACATTTTCTTAGCCCAGAGGAACTCCTTTTTTTCTTCATTTTTACTACAGAGCTCCCAAAAACTGGCTACGTGCCAGAGAGATGATCGTCTCTGCTCCACGATGTTTCGTTTGTATCAGAGCGAATCCTGTGCCATTTGTCTCTGCTTGCCCCTGCTGCGTTTCAGTTCATTGCGATGCATGCTGACCAAGGCTTTCTGTCCACATCAGGGTACGGTCTGGGAGAGGTGGAGACCCGAGAATGTGTGTACTACAATGATAACTGGCGAACAGAGCGGACCAACCAGAGTGGATTTGAGCGCTGCGAGGGGGAAAAGGACAAGCGGCTGCACTGCTACGCCTCCTGGCTCAACTCCTCAGGGACCATCAAGCTGGTGAAGAAAGGCTGCTGGCTGGATGACTTCAACTGCTATGACAGGTCAGGTCAACACATTTGCATTTTTATTGTGGGGTGTCTGAGTTTCACCCAAATCAGCAGACAGCTGGGGCTGCAGTATTAGCAACTCCAGAATCCACATTTGGTCTCAGGGAAGTTGTCATAACTCTATTGTTCAAACATTAAGAACAGATGTCGATAGTTTCATAAAAAACTAGAAACTTCAGTTGGGAAGTTTATGTCTCTGTCAGATTTGGTGCCTTGACATAATCTTGTGTTGCATTTCCAACATATTTAAAATGCAGCTTTACTTGTTTTTTTGTAAATTTGCAAAGATTTAACAGCCCAAATCATAAAAAGATCAATTCTGTCAGCTCAGTATTAAAAACTCTGAGAACGTTAAAATCATTCTTGTTTAATTATGGGACTCGTACAAATTATAGAATATGTGAGTCACTTTTAAAAGTGGGCAGTATTTCTTGAGATGCTCTGTAAACAATCTCCCTCCTATTTCTACCGTTGAATTGTTTGACATTATAACCTTATGGAGAAGGCTCTGTTCTCTCAGCCAATCACTCCAGATCTTAGAGAGTTGGAAGGACTATTAGCTACAAATTACATGAAATCTTTGTTGTTCTGGTACATTAGCTTGATTTTAAGATTTTAGTATTGCTGCATGTGGTTAATTACATTAAAATTACAAATTACATAGTAACTCTTCCCAGGCCCTATTGAAGTCAGGCCTTGGCATGCATGCATTTATCACACTTGTGACAGTTTTTTTTAATCAGTAAAGTAACAGTTATTCCTATTGTTTAGAAGTTGATACACTGACTATTACAGATTATCAAAAAATTCATTTCATTTTGATGCGATAGGCTGCTCAAAGCATGTTTGTTTAATAAGAGTAAGGTATGGCACTTTTTTAGCTTCTATATCTCAGTTCTCTCGTTTTTAATCCTGGAAGTACTTTTTGAAACAACCAGATTTGTTTGACTTGTAAGTATGGTCAAAGTTATTCCTGTTTCCACCCCAAATTCAGATAAAATTTCAGTCACTCTGACACTTTGTTTTTTATTGAAAAAACTTTTACGTGAAAGTTTTAGGCTTTAGGATAGGCTGAATGTCATTTGTGTTACTGAAACCCAGAGTTTAAAAAAAATCTTTCTATACCTTCATATATATTGCTTAGTTAAACTAAAAACAATGTATTTCATGCCAAAGGGAATTTGTGCAACACAAATAATCATCTGCTCAGAACACTATGCTAAACAGTAAAACATAGTTTAATGAAATCTGGATGAATTTTAAAAATCGACTTCCTCGAGTCATTTGATGAATCGTTGCAGTCCTAGTTTGAACTTCCTCCCCCTTTTTCTGCTCTTTGGTCTTCTCTGCATCCAGGAAGCCTCCTTTTCAACTCCTCTGGGATTTGGAGCTGTAGTTTTTGAGATGCTAATTAGCTCCTCCCAGTTGTAAAAACAATACATTCTTGCCATGGTTACACATCATAACAACTGTCAGAAAGTAAGAAAGGTCAAAAATCCAACAAGCTGCACATTAAAAAACTAAAAGAAGAATTGCCCTAACATTTATAACGGTAACTAACCTTTATATAACTGATCATTCTGTTATCTGAAAAACATTTTTTATCCCTGGTTGGTTTACGATTGGAAGTTGCTGTTGGATATTTTAAGCAAATAAAGAACAGGAAGCATAAAAGAAAAAAAAAAAGATTGCCAGTAGAATTTATTATTGTATTCAAAGTTGTGGTTTCTTGGAAGAGAAAACCTTGAACTCCTGGTTTTGAATTAAAACAAAAATGGCGTCTCTGGGAGAGGGCCGATTTCAGAACCTGTATAATGAGACTCTATCACATATTGTTCTGATGAAACAAGAGTGAATGTGCTGCTACACATCAGTGTTACAAGACAGCTTTGTTTGAAGTCTTTGATTCAACTTGTGTAAGTTCAATAAGTTCAACTTGAGACAAAACACAAGAACAAGATGTGTGATTTATAGCAACTAAATTAAATTTTTTTTGTTTTCAAATGAAATCATTTGGGTTACTGAAACCCAGAGTTTAAAAAAGTCTCTCTATACTTTCATATACCGTATAGTGAATGTTTAGAAAGATGATAAATCAACAGAATAGTGCAGTCCAGGCTAGACTAGCTTGTATATTCCAGCTGTTAGGTTTGGTCCCAGTGGTAAAAAAAAAGAGAAAAGAAAATGTCATAAATATAATAAAAGTATATTTATCTTAACCCGTGTTTTAAAAAAACTGAAATAGCCATTTAGTTTATGACACACAGCGACTTTCGGTTTGCCAGGCAGGTTATTCACATAGTGGTGGAAAGTCTTACTTTTGTTTCTTACTTTTTTTCCCTCTGATATCTAAAGTGCTTCCGCAAAAATAAATTAAATGTGATCAAGGCTGCTTTAATGTCTTTCAAAACAGAATGTTTTCAACCAGCTCTGTGAGAAGACTTTATTTGTTGACTTTGTCAATGTAAGAAGGAAAATCTTTTAAAACATGAGCGTTGAATGTAAATACACCATGTCAAAGTTCACATCCTTCATACCTGGAATGATTTTAATAGGTTGTTGACATACTGACAGCAACTGAAAAGTACCGGTCACACTAGTACCAGTCACACTCTGACAAGAGTGACTGAGATGGTTTGTGCTATTTACATTATTTGATAGTCCACCAAAGGCATCCAAAGTCAGAGTTCGCAAACGAGAAGTCTGGTTTATGTTCCTTTTGTTAGTGATTAGATGATATCAGACAGCAAAAGACTAACTAGTATCAGTTAGCTTAAAAATGTATTTATTTTGGTCTTCCATCATATGTTTTAGGCAAGAGTGTGTCTCTATGGAGGAAAATCCTCAGGTGTTCTTCTGCTGCTGCGAAGGAAACTACTGCAATGAGCGATTCACTCACCTTCCTGACTTGATTGGCAGCAGGAGCCGAGGTGAGTGGTGATGAAGCCAACCTACGCACAGTGTTGATTATAACACACCATCACTATTATTATGCACTTTAGCAGCTGCTAAAAGGGGCAGCGGTTACAATATTTTCTTCTTTGCCAATGTTGTCAGATTTTTATGATGATTTTCTGTTTTTTATGTTGGTAAAACTCTTGATTGGGATGTTATGATCTTTAGCATAGTGGCTTATTTCATCTTTTCGATTGCTTTATTTCTATTTCTTAAATTGGTCTTGCAGTGTAGTAGATTAAAAATTAATATGAAACATCTATGCTGTTATAATGGGCATATTTAAGATGTTTGTGTATATTTTAGTTTTTGTACTTAATCGTGAATTACACAGAAGCTACTTGAATCTGTCACAGATGCATGTAAGAATAGGCTGCTTCCCTATACTGAGTCATTGTGCGTCACTTCAATAAAATCAGTATGTATGCTTGAAAACTCAGTAGCTTTGAAGTGCCGTAATATCCCACGCTGCATTTAATCAGTATAATATGGCCTTCATTAGTATTGTAATTGTGCTCCATTTGAGTCTCTCATATTTGATGTTTTCAAAGCTTCGGTTTCTGACTTTCTTGACAGCGACAGCTTCTATGGTTACGAGAGTAGTAGGGCTGCAGCTAACAATTATTTTACTAATCGAGTATTTTATTGATTAGTCTGATTATTGGGATAAAAAAAAGGACACTTTGTGCAGATTTTTATTTTAACCACATACGTTTATTTTACACTTTATAAAAATAAATAATTCAACTCCTTTTTAAAATAAGAAAGTAAACATTTTATTGCCTAAAATACAAAAGCATAATTCTTTAGTCTGTAGTTTAACATTTTTAGCAAAGGACGGTTAGAACATATTTACTGACAAAGAAGGGTTTTTTTTTAACTTCAATGGAAAATGTATACATTTTGTAGAATTATGGCTTAATTTTCTACTGACTGTGTCGCTCTTTAACGGTTATGCAATAAATAAAGTGTATGGAAGATGTGTTTGAGCTCGGTTGTATGATTGCCCAACTGTTGAGTAATAACTTACCTGTTTTTAAACAGGTTGTTTTTCGTTAAAGAAAAAAAAAAAAAAACTAAATTTTCTTTAAAAAGAAAATGTTGTTTTCTAGTTTGATTATTTCAATAAGTGATTTATTGCAATTTATCCGATTAATTCTTTCAGCCCTAAATGGTAGTTTCCAATTGTCAGTTCAATTTTTCTGAGCATGTAAGAGCGGACAATGCAGATTCAGTGTTTAACCAGGTCACACCTTGTCCTTGCTGACATTGTCATATGGAAACTTTTGCTTCAGTTCTAAGTTTATGCTTGCATGTTTACTCTTAATTTGACTTGTTTGATAATTTGGCTCATAGTATATTTTATTGCAGTTCCATTCTATCCTGCAAGAAAAAAAAAAAAAGAAAATGTTGTTTTCCAGTTTGCTTTCCTTTAAGCGTCATAACATTTGATGTCTAGTATTTCAACTCCTGTCCTGCTCATTTCTTCACCAGATGCAACAGGAGCAAATAGTTTTCTCTTCTGTTGTTAAAATTACTATAAAAGTTGAAAAATATTTTAGAAATGCCTCATCAGTGGGGAAAAAAAGAGATTTAAAAAAAAAATTGTCTGTTGCATACATCACATTTGACACCATTAAGTATCTAATAATTTTTTAAAATTTAAATTGTTGCTTTAGGTATGTGAGTTTGCGTTCTCTGCAGTGTAACTGATGCATTTAATTATAAAACTGATCAAATAAAAGGTTCTTACTGTTTCACAAGAAGATTTATTGAATTTTTACACCCATAAGCTGTATTTGGTTGAGGCTTCAAATGGAACAGCCTAATTCAATGATAAAGAAAAAATAGAATTCTGGATTTACTCTGAGATAATTAAAAAATACCTGTCAAAAATCTATGATTATGCACTGGACTGTTGACTAGTTTGAAAATCTTTAAGTGGTGATCAGCAGATAAAGCACCAAGTTTATACTGAAAGCATCAACTTTAAAAAATAGATCACTTTAGTGTGCCAACTCATCAACACACAGAATTTAAAGAATCTAAATGTCATGGACATGATTTGAATTAAAAAATACTTTCTCTATATAGGAAACGGCACCAAATGTTCTGCTTTCATGGCCAATGTCTGCTACATTCCTATATTAATTTATTAAATTAGTTTGTGTGCAATATGTTCTAAGAAGTTTGTGTCAGTCTCGACTACCTCCTTTTATTATCTCCAAAATGTGGAAACGAATGTAACTTTTTGGTGACAAAAATAAAATATTAACAATTTATTAAATGTCAGTTGATAAGTCGCTAATAACATCTCCTCCTTTTTTAAAACCAGTTTTCTTTTAGGGAGGTTTGAAAAGCTGTCTAAAGCTGCAGGTCATGTAGCCGACACTCTGAAATTGCTCTGCTTGTCGTTTGCAGTGAAAATTCGGCCTCCACCCCGCGTGCCATCAATGCTCAACGTGTTGGTGTACTCTCTGCTGCCGCTGTGCGTCCTGTCCTTGGCCCTGGTTCTGGCGCTGTGGATGTACCGCCACCGCAAGCCTCCTTACGGCCACGTAGATCTGAGCGAGGTGAGAAGGGTCATGCTCTACTCTGACTTCTTTAGAGAGAAGATTGAAAATGTCTAAAATATTGTGTAACTTGCTGTATTACTTGTTCTTAATATTTACCCCATTATGTGTTTTTATGGGTTTAGTTGACTAGAAACTTGTCTGCCTTTTTGATCAGGATCCTGGACCAGTCCCCCCATCCCCTTTGGTGGGTCTGAAACCACTGCAGCTGCTGGAAATCAAAGCCAGGGGGCGCTTTGGTTGTGTTTGGAAAGCTCAGCTAATGAACGAATATGTTGCCGTAAAAATCTTCCCAGTTCAGGTACAATTGAATACCAAAATGCTGAAATTTTCTTATAAATTTTTGATTTTCCATCCCTTTGTATTAAGTATTAAACCTGTGGTGACAGAAGGATTTATTTTAATTATTTGAACCAAAAATCTCTGAACACGAATGCTTGTTTCTGCAGGATAAGCAGTCGTGGCAGAATGAGCGGGACATCTTCTTGACTCCAGGGATGCGACATGAAAACATTTTGCGTTACATCGCCGCAGAGAAGCACGGAACCAACCTGGAGACAGAACTGTGGCTTATTACAGAGTTTCATGAGAGGGTGAGAATTCAGTTGTCTACCTCTCAGAATATAAGCAGTCTTCTACATGATGAAAACTTACTGAGTAGTTTTATTTCTTACCTCATAAAAAACAAACTAAACTTTCTAGGGAAGATTTTTAATTCATACCATTTGTGTCGGGAACTTTAATCCCTAATCAGCAAAACTAAAACATAAATACCTGATACACCTCTCATTTTGTAATGGATTCATGTTGAGGGTTCACATTTTTTGAGTTGAGTTCTGAAATAAATTAACTTTAAGGTGCGATCCTAAATCTTGAACATTTGCTAGCTCTTGGTGGGTTGAACAGCCTTTCTTTGTGGCTCAATTTTTGACAGCTTTGCAGCAGCAGTCTGTTAGAAACGGATTAAACCCCCCCCTGTATGTGTTCATACCTGACCTGTTGACCTTTGGTCTATTTTGTGTGAGCAGGGCTCATTGACGGACCACCTGAAGGGCAACACTGTGACCTGGACTGAGCTGTGTCACATAGCAGAGACCATGGCCCGTGGCTTGGCCTACCTCCATGAAGACATTCCCAGCTACAAGGGGGAGGGGCCCAAACCTACTATTGCACATAGGTAAGAAAAGAAAGAAATAAGCTGACAAGCACTATTTCAGTTTAATGTATGACATTCATTCATTCCTGATGTGCTCTCATACAAAGCCCTGTTCTTTTAACCACAAATGCTAAGTTTTAAGGACCTGCAGTTTTGAAAAGTTTATACGTTTGTACATGAAAATGGAGCAACTGTTTTAGAAAGACTACAAAATGTTCTAATGGTTGTGTGCAATGTAGGTTTAAGTCACACCTCAAAGTCCTTGTTACAAGGAGCTATTCAAAGTCTACTTATCCTTTTCAATCATAGATTTTGTACACTTCTCAATTCAGCTTTTATGATTCATGCACAATGGTGTAAAACATGTTGTGTGCACCTCTCGGCCTTTCTTTGCTACCTGGAATAATCCTTTGTAATTCAATTGGTTGTTAGGCTAGAATACGAATAATATGCTGAACTGAAGTCAAGCAAAAAAAAAAAAAAAAAAGAAATGGAGCACAATAAGCAGGTATGATAACCTTGTGTAAAAACACTATAATTTCAAAACATAACTTGATTAACACAAAAAGTTAAAGTAAGAAGTAGAACACAAACATTTATTCAACAGTTACTGAGAATGCTGCTAAAACTACAGCATTATTATAACTATAATAATTCTGATATAAACCAGACATGTAGACATCTGCTAAATTGAGGTTGATTCAACCATAAGGAACGAAGCACAGTTTTATGTTTTTTCTATTTTATTAGCAAGAAAACCTTTTTCAAAATCACTTAACGAAATGCGATTTCTTTTTAACTTGGATTGGTGTAGTTTTAGTTTTAGTTTTTCATTGTCGCATCTGTCTCACTGAGCTGAGAAAGTGGGAACAATTGTCAGAGAAATGCATTGTCTTTGGAGAATCTTTAGCCTGATCATACTTGAGCTATGCTCACCATCTTCTTTTTAATTTTGTATTTATTAGCAATGTTATTCCCACTTTTTGACATGGCACGTGTCTGAAAGTGTAACACAACTTTTTTTCAACTGCGATTGAGAAAAATATTTTCTCAATTTCTTTCAAATACAATGGTTACATTTCTCTTGCCATCTCTCTTGGGTACAAAATTATTTGTTTATCCTTTTCTCTGTATGATGTATTTCGGGATTCATTCCCTTTAAATCTTTGATGGTTCCTGTTTGATTTATTTCAGATCAGATCTTCCCCTTTTCAGGTTGTGCTTGAATGATTTGTTTCTCTCTGAAAGCATCTGCATTAAATTATGTGACTGCTGTGACCAAACACCTCCATTAAAAAAGGCATTTTAATGGCTTCTGTGAAATAAATCCTCCAGGGACTTCAAGAGTAAGAATGTGCTACTGCGAGATGATTTAACTGCAGTCATCGGAGACTTTGGGCTTGCTGTGCGATTCGAACCAGGAAAGCCTCCTGGAGATACTCATGGCCAGGTACGATGAACTTTATGTTGGGTTTCTTATTATTGTCGCCACAATTTATTCATACTCCTCAAAACACAAACTTCAGTGCATTTTTTGGAACCTCGCGTGATAGACCACTACAAAACGGTGTGTTGCTTTCACACGTTCATTTGTAGGACCACATTTTGCTGTAATTGTAGCTTTTGGCAATATCGCTCTACCAGCTCTGTAGATCTGTAAAAAAAAAAAAAACAGTTTTGGCCATCTTCTTTGTGAAATATAACATCTCTACAGAATGTAGAATAACTCCTGCTTTTCAAGAATGAGCTTCCTGTTGTTCCTGTTCCATGAAGGTCAGACTTGTGGAGTATGAAACTATTAGTTGTCATGTCAACAGATTGTTCCACCTGAGGTGTGGCTCTCTTTGGCTTCCCCAGAGTTATTTTGGACGTCTTACCTGTTACTCTGATTAATGCTACAGCTACCTAATCTCCGAGTTTCAGTGAATGACCAAGTCTTTATATTTGCAGTTCTGCCAAACATTTTCTGTTGTGATGTACAAAACTAGAAATATTTCATTCATTTACCCATTATGTTCATAATACATAGCACTTCTGAATGGAATTTGTTATGTTTGATTTTATTTGAGGAAATTAAAGCAAATGCTGGAGCATTTTTTTTTTTATCCTTCAGATTTTTGTTTGTTAAAAATGTAGAAAATACAAGGGCATCTTAATAAATAATTATTGGAAATTTAATTTATTCCAACAACCCAATTCATTAAGTAAAATGCATTATATGTATTAATTACACAAACTGATGTTTCAAAGCCCCTTTTCTGTTACTTATAATTTTGTT
The DNA here is from genome assembly GCA_010277075.1 of Poeciliopsis retropinna. Taxonomy (NCBI): domain Eukaryota; kingdom Metazoa; phylum Chordata; class Actinopteri; order Cyprinodontiformes; family Poeciliidae; genus Poeciliopsis; species Poeciliopsis retropinna. The sequence goes on from VMRM01000021.1 coordinate 6,724,308, forward strand.
CTGACAGCTAATGAAAACACATTTAATTTTTTAGAAGATTGGAAAATTACGTCAAACTAAATATTTTAATAAAGAAATGTGTGCTTCCTGCTGTTTTCAAAAGGCACTTTTAATCTGACAAATAAGTCTGATGGGAACATATATTCTAATTTGAGATGTACCTGAAAGCACTACTTGTTGTTGGTCTACAAATAATTTCATAATGACAAACGTTTATCATTGTGCTTACTTCACAGTGGACTATACTGGGAGCGCCTCTTACTCATTTTTTGTACGTTTGTTTGCTGTAATTAGATTTTTTTGTGTATCATTCAAACGACTTAAATTATCACAGAATGGGAACATGCAAGAGTCTGACTCCCAAATGCTGGAGTATAATTTAACAGTTTGCAACAGGTCTGTTTCCAGAAGAAGCTGCTCTCATTCAGACTATTTGAAATGCTTGTCTTTGCGAATTTGAAGATTATTGGAGTCCGTTCTTCTTTTCAGGTCGGTACGAGGCGTTACATGGCTCCAGAGGTGCTGGAGGGTGCCATTAACTTTCAGCGAGACTCCTTCCTGAGGATTGACATGTACGCAATGGGATTGGTACTTTGGGAGCTGGTGTCCCGCTGCTCAGAGACAGACGGTAAGTCAAACAGTGCAGGAATGTTACTTCACCAATGGGTGAAAGGTCATCTTGCTTTAGGTGGTATTGGCAGACAAGGGGTTTGTTTTTATTTTGTCTGTGGAGCTGTCCAATCAGGGCCAAAGACTCAACGTTAGATATATTTATTCTCTGTTCTGATGATTATTTCTTATGTTTCCATTTTATTGGCCTATTGTTTCTCCTTTTGTACAGTTGGTGAGTACATGCTGCCGTTTGAGGATGAAATAGGTCAGCATCCTTCCCTGGAGGACCTCCAGGATGTGGTCGTGCACAAAAAGATGCGTCCAGCCATCAAGGACTGCTGGCTCAAACATCCGGTGAGTAATCATGGAAGAATTTCCAACACCAGGATGTGCTGCATCCGTATTTCCAGTAAATCAAAATTTCACACTTCCCTAAAGTCGTTATGTTTTTGTTCATCTGTAAGGAATGGACTATTAAACTGATGAATGTACTACAGGTGTAGCAAAATTTCCCAATACTTAAATGTCACAATGCCTTGTCAAAGTGGATGTCGTCACGCTAACTGGAGTTGCTGCCTGCACGATTGTAATTATTAAAGTTTGAGCTTTATGACTCCTGTTAGTCTCATATTTTGAAGAAACAGAGAACATGGTTTTGAATGGATTATAAGCATTTACCTACAATAGATGGGGACTGAACCAATGGCTAGTTTGTAAGCTGCAATATTACGGTGTGGTGAGTGAGAGCTATTATGAGCCTTGCACAGTAAGGTAAGTGCTCTCAGCTGGACACTCTGTTTAAGATGCTTATTTTGAGGCATAAAAGGAAGTCGCTGTGTTGATGGAGTCTAGCAACAGATCGCCAGGAAGTTGAAACTTCTGAAATGATTATATAGAGTGAAATGTTTCAAGGCTTTTCTTTACTTTTAATGTTGATGATTATGGCTTTCACATAGTGGTAACTCCAAATTCTATCTCATAAAGTCATAATATTTATAAGAATAGCAAGCCACAAAAATATAATTACTGAAGAAGTAGGAATAATGTGGTAGTTAAAGATAGTTGAGTGGAAGGAAAAAGTTGGGTAAAAAAGGTCTGACATTCCTGTCAACCACAGCCTTGACAGGAATGTTGAGCAAAGTCCATCTCAGTTTGTTGGAGCTTCACAAGGATTGTCGCCGTGGCATTCTGGACTGATGCAGTAATTTGTGTAAAAAGAGTTTACAACTGTCCACGTATATAAATAAACAGTTTTCAGAAACTTGACATTTTTGTTTAATATGTTCTTTCTCTTGATCTTCTGTACGTTTTCTGAGACACAGAAGGATCTTGTTATATCTGTTAGCGTTGATTACAGCAAATAAGCACTGAGATTCACTTTCTGAAATAAGTGACAAAAAATCTAAACTTTTTTATATTGCTTTTCTGGATGTGCCTGTAGGTACATAAATCTTATCGCTATTAAAACACTTATGTGGAAGCACTTTGGTTATTAAATTAATAGTGTTTAAACACTGGAAAAATACTGAAACTGGCTGTTATCCACTAATGGCAGAAAAGTTAGCATGTGTTATATAACATTCAACAAGGTTTTTTTTTACCAAAGATGCCACTGAAACCTCCTGCTCCGTCTACGATTGCAGGGCTTGAGTCAGATGTGCGAGACCATCGAGGAATGCTGGGACCACGACGCTGAGGCACGACTGTCAGCCGGCTGCGTGGAGGAGCGCATCAGCCAGATCGCCAGGACGATAGGCAGCACTACCTCAGACAGCCCCGCCTCCATTGTGACATCTCTCATCAACGAGGACCTACCTCCCAAAGAGTCCAGTACATAAACGGGTGACACCTTGCCTCACCTGAGCTCCTGACTTTTCTTTTTTTTTTTTTTCTGTTGTTTTTAATTTTCAAACCCAAACTCAGCGGATCTTTGTTAGTATTTAACAACTCAGTCCCACCTCCCATCCCTGTCACCCTAGCAACTTATATGCAGCTGCTATTTTATCTCAATACTGGTATTTTGTTTCTGTTTAATGTTCCTTTGTGTTTACTAAGGCATCCATCTGCTGTAGTTGAAATAGTAATAAGCTATGCGATGGGCACATCCTACACCCACCTCTGTGTTAAACCTTAAATGTCGTCAGTACCGCATGTACTTCTTTCACGTTTTAGTCTTTTTCTTTAATTTTTGTTTTTTCCTCATGAGTTGCTGTCTTTGTCGGAGTTCCCGTCTGCGGCCAAATTCTGGAAAAACCTTTGCTCCAAACCTCAGATGACACGCTGCACACCTCGGAGGAAACATTGAGACTGTTAAACAAAAATATATTCATCTTCCTCAGGGGTCGAAGCTTCTCGATTTATACATTTGGAGAGTGCTCCCTTCTTTCTGACCTGTGAATTCTTCAGAATTAGATGGAGAGAGGGAGAGAGAGAGAAAAAAAAAAGAACGGAGCACGGCTTTTTTTTTTTTTTTAAAGGGAGGGAGCAAAATCCGAACTGAGCAGTCATATTGGACGTTTTGGACTTTCTGAAGATTTCGGGCAGATGTCTTGTCCTTGGAACTACCTCTCAGGTATCCAGCAGGCTTCTTTGGAACATTTCTATAAGTTGAGAGCCAAGCTATCCAGCTAGCTAACATGGACATATTCCGGGATTATTATTATTATTTTTTAATTGCTAAAATTCAGAGTTACTCCTTTGCCAGTGCCAGGGGCATTGACGGATGCTGTCTGGAGTTGCAATGTTACACATTCTTAATTTTATCTGTATGCATTTGTGTGCGAGCGCGAGAGAATCTGAATGATTTTAGACAGAGTGTGTGTTTTTAAAGTAAGGACGATGAACAGGTAATTGAGGGTTTATCCTTGTGATTGTCATGCATTTTTTAAAAATTTTTTTAAGTCATCTGTGTTTGGTTACTAGACTCAGTCGGACACGGGTCCACAGATACCTCAGTCACTGTATGTCATGCAAGGAGAGCTCAAATTAGTTGCCTTTGTCTCAAATGCAATGCCATAGTTGTACCATAATATGAATACCATACATTGAATGTCCGTTATGCTGCTGTGACTATTCCAGGATACTCAAGGATTTGTAGATGTACATGTATTGTTTGTTAATGTAACACTAACTATCCATGATATTATGTGAGGCTAATAACCTGTTTTTTTTTTGTGGGTTTTATTGATTTTCTTTTTTTTTTTTTTTTTTAGTTTTGTGTTTTTCCTTTTGACTGGGTAAGCCTTCAGCTGCTTACTCTTCCAGACTGACCTCAGATATTCTGACAAGTACCTCAGGCTTTTTCTACATGTATATCGAGTTGTGTTAATGTATTTTATTGTGTTTTAGTAGTTGAGAGGATTTATTGCTGGTGGGTGGCCTCTGTCTTTATTTGGATTTTATTTTTTTCATTTTTGATAGAACCTGACCACTTTTCACAATGTATATGCCCTACAAATGTAAAAAGAAGAGAGGCATATTCCTGTAAATATGCTTATACACACAGACGCCTAATACTTAAATATTATTTTTTGTTTTACATTTTATATACAGGGGCATCTTGATAAATTTGAGTATCTTTGAAAATTCATTTAATTCAAATAGTGAGGCTCAGATATTATTAAAACTCACAAAAGGAAATATTTTATATTTATATTTTAATGTTGATTGTACATTACTGCCAATCAAAACACAAATTGTAGCTTCTCAGAAATTTTGACGACTATAAGAGTAAAAAAACTATTTTTAATAGGCAGTGCAATATATTCCCTCAATAATTGGTCAGGACAGGCACTGGGCCAATCGGTGCTTCTTTTTCTGCTACATGTTTTCCTTCCACTGAACTTTCCATTATTATGCTTCCACACAGGACTCTGAACAGTCAGCTACTTTTGCAATGACCTTTTGTGGCTTGCCCTCCTAGTGGAGGAGTTTCAATGACAGTGTGCTAAACATCTGCCAAGTCAGCAGTCTGCTCCATTATTCTGTTGGCATCAACATGGCCACAACATTTCTGTATTAAAATTAAAAATCCTAAAGGTCACTAAAGAAAATGTCTGGTCACAGTGCTTTATCCCAGCATTTTAAAGGAAGGCTAAATGGAAGGGGAAAAAAAAAAAAAGTTTATTGGCCTTAAAAATACTTTTATTGATTTTATGCAACATTTTAACTTTCTGAGAAGCTAGCTTTTGGGTTTTCATTAGCTGTAAGCTATAATAATCAGAGTTAACAGAAATGAGCAACTAAATTACATGACTTTGTGTAACGAACCTATAATTTGACTTTCTGAATTGAATTACAGAAATACTTTTTGATTATATTCCAATTTTGTAAGATGCTCTTGTAAAGAATCAGGGCATTTGCAGTTCTGTTTTTCAGTTACAGAAAGAGATTTATTGACACTATTGCTACCAATCCATTTAAGTTATCTAGCCCTGTGGTTCTTGCTAATTTTAAGAGAAGTGTTACTGATATCAGTGGTTTATGATATTGACTCATCTTATTTAGAAGTTGTGAGGGTGGCACTGGCATTTAAAAATTAGCGTGTATATCACCAACAAAAAGAAAATTGAACAAATATTTTTATGGTTTGGTGTGGCGGCTTCTGTGATTGGCCACTTGTTTGAACAGTATTGCCTCAATAGTAACCTGCTGATGTGATGTTCTGACCTGTTTATAGTGATAGTTTAGCCACGTTGCACAACACACAGGCTCATCTGTTGTGCTTTGATTAGTGGTGTGGAAAGGTAGTGATTATTTTTCTTTCCTTAAAACAGTGGTCTGTAGCTCTCGCTGATGTGCAGTTTTGGTTAAAAGGAATTCTGGGGAAAATAATCAAGTCGACACTGAACAATGTTTTTGAGTGTTTTTTTTTTTGTTGTTTTTTTGTTTTTTTGGAAAACCATCATTGTGTTTGTAGCCACATGACTGACTGATGCAGCACCGTCGGGATTCACGCTGACAGTTTCCATGTGCATGGTCCAAGGGTCCAGCAATATTTACTATACAGCAATAGTTAATAAACTCAGCTGTGACTTAACAGTTATCTTCTGCAGATCAACACAGAACAACTCCTCACACCTGGATCAACCTCTGACGGGCGTCTGTTGATAGGCAGAAAAGGAAAACAAACCCAGTCGTTTAAAACTTTAGTGCGGAAGCTGAACGTGGCCCAGGTGCTTTTTTTTTTCGAATCGTGCCAGGCAAACGGCGCGTCATGTGGTAAAATCTGCCATGACCGCTTGTTACCTCCAAATGCTGTCTTACACCCAGCTCTTCTGAACCGAAAAAAACCATGTTACCTCATGCAGTATCTTTAGTAACACTAACACGGAGTCAGTCTCATCTTCAACAAAAAATATATTAAAAAAGTCAAGTATTGTGTATATATTTACTTGCTAAATGTAAAGGGTTTCTTCCTTTTCATGTGTGGATCCTGTGAAAGCAAAATCATAGTTTTTTTTTTTTTTTCATTTGCAGTCAGCATATTTTTTTTCTTATAGTGTGAACGAATGTTGGAACTATGTGACCTTCCCTGTTTATGTGAATTGTGTGTGTGTGTGTGTGTGGGCGCATGTGTGTGGTTGGTTTCTTTAAATCGGTATGAACGAAAACTATCTGTGCATTGAAATGCTTAGAACTATAAACTAGATGAGAATACATTCATCTTTTTGTATATGAAAATAAAGATAAATCCTGATAACAGTTTGGTTGGATTTATTTTTTGAATTTGTTTCATGTTTAACTGTGTGAAGGTACTGCTACTTTGCTGATACAGTCGAGTAAAACTAAGGTCTATGGGTGCTCATGTACACTAGATGGCAGCAGGGGTGTCAGCAGTGTTTGTTAACTTTTAACTGGGACAACAATATTTGGAATGGAATCCTTTATATTAGAAACATTTTTATTACAGGTTGCCTGCATATTTTCCGTGAAAAAATGTCATACTTTTTCAAACAAAAGCTTCCCAAACGTTAAGCCCTTTTAAAGTGTTCACTTCAAATAAACAGCAAATGTTCTTTTAGTCAGATGCTACAAAAACAAAGTAGCAGATATAAATTATGTATTTATATCCACAGAAATAGATTTAAAATGAAATAACACTTCTCAGACAAACTGATCAGAGATGATGGGAAGATAATTGACCTTTTATCTCTGACAGTATTAAGATCTCTTACTTTTCAGCTCAAACAAAATGAGTGAAGGTATCCATCAATAGAATCTTTCAGGGTTCATATGCATTGTTACATTTCAAAACCTTTCCAGACTTAAATTTCCTACAGCTCTATAGTACAAGTACAAAATTTCACTCTGAATAAAAGCCTCCAAAATGAGAAGTAATAACGGACAGATTGAAAAGTAATGGACAAACTGTCAGGCAAGATGGGTAATGGGTGTATGAATCATGGACATAATTAATGCACAAATACATGGCTGGAAATGGATGACTGCAAGAATGAATCAGATTTAACTGAAATGTATTAACTTTGAATTTCTCTATATAATTGATTTAATTTGACTTCATATAAATATGAAGTTTAAAAATAAATGGAATTAAAACTGAATTTAATAATTATAAAGGAAAACAAATAGGTTGATGGATTAATCGATCAAACGAGGAGACAAAGTCAAATTATGAATATTGTTTTATACTATATTTCTTATCCAAGATTGAAAAAAAAAAAATTAAAACCTTTTCCCGGAATATGTGCATTATCTGACTAGAAAAAACCCCAAACAGTCATGCATTTCAACTTGTCTGTTCTGTTGACACATCTTAACCCTCTAGATACCTCAGGCAACACACCACATATGTGTACCTCACTTTGCTCCTTTATTTTATTTTTTTTAATTTAATTTTATTTAGAAAAAAAAGAAAAGTATTTCACTTTTCATAATCACTGTAGAAAACCTCGGTGTTCTGGACCCCTGGTAGCACAATGTTGCCCTGAGCCAACAAACCCAAATCTGGTTCCGGGAGGTGTTAGGGTCCGATTTGATGATTGATATATAATTAGGGACCACCAATCTCCCAAAGAATGCAGGAAAATATTTTTTCCCCAAAAAAATAAAAAGTAATGCCATAGAGGGTTAATATATTTGTACTCCGTACAGTTATCATTAGACGTTGTTGTGATTCAAATGAACCATAAAATTGAACTCGCAAATAAATAGCACGTCATTTTAATCAGTTAATAAGAAAAAAGTGGTTTTCTACCTTTGACTTAAAAATCTCCGTGGCCACCTGAATGCACCAGAGAAGAGAGAATTTAACCAATGAGAAGGCAAGCCATCCGTCACGTGACAACTAGACTAGTAAACTACGATTGACTCCAGAGTTGCCGATAGTCTGCTTCTTGTCGATGTACAGTTGGTTTTCACGAACATTCTGCCTTTGTGAGGATTTACGTTTGCCTAACGGAACGTCCCATGGTTTTCATTGCTTTGAAGAAGATTTAAGACATTGTTTTGATACTTTTCTTACTACTATGTTTCTAAACTGCCTGGCAGGTGAGTTTTAAAAAGGCGCAGTTAACTGTGCCAGCAAAGCAGTTTCTGACCCGGCCGGGCTGTTTTCCAGGCGGTAGGCAGCATCACTTCAGCCGGGGTAAATGAAAAGCTGAAGTGTTATTGTTTGTAAGCTAGGTTTGTTTGCGTCGCTTTTTGACTTAACTTGTTGCTTGTCATTTCAATGAGTGAGATCCTATTTTTGTTAAAAATTATGATTGCTTTGAGTTACTAACGTTGGTTATAGCAAAACGTCGTCTAACGGTTGGATTTACTAACTTAAACTACGTAGAAACTGGTGTAAATAAGATGCCTTTTATTAAGCCCTTATATGTAAGGGCTATCTTACATATAAGATAGCCCTTATATGTAAATAAATACTGTATTAACTGCTTTATTATATTTTAGCGTAACGTATATAAATCTGAAGTTGTACATCGATTTAAATAGTTTACAGCACAACGCTCAGGGCCGGTCCAAGTTTTTTGGGGGCCTGAAGCAGAATTTAATTTGGGAGCCCACTTGCAAATACAATTATCTGTGCACTGTGCTTAACTGTTTGGAAAATAAACTTTATAATAACTATTAATCAAAATTGATTACATGACAGAATCAGTTCTGTTTTGCTGCCACTTCAGTCAGATTGTGGTGTTTGGTAAATACAGTTCCTTGTATTTACAAACTGAACTAAGCATTCAGTCTGGATAATTGTGAAGTGAAAGAAAAATTATGCCTGGTGTTGCACATATGTACACAAAGCTGTATGTGTATGTATGTGTGGAGGATAACTAATTAAACTAGAGATAAAAATAAGGATTATCTTGATAGTTGATAAATCTATCAGTGCTTCTCCATTAGTCCATGTCTGTGTTTTGTGGGATTCACCTTCTTGCCTGAGAACCATATATCTTTAACTTCTCTACCTTTTTAAGTCTGTTCAGGAATGCAGGCCTCCATAGTTTTACATATACTGTACTTTTAAACTGTAAATTAAAATGATATCATATTAAACAGTTTATTTAAAATATTTTTTAAAAATTTCTTTGAAAAAAACGCAACTTCAGATCTAAACTTGACTTCGTGGACCTTTTATTCTGTTCTGTGAAAAAAATATGTTTTAATTCGAAATGTGCCTGTTTGCACACTCTGTTCACAATTTAAATGCACAGGTATTGCAATGTATGCTACATGATTAAGAACAGCTCTGTTTTGCACAGACTGCAGTCAGCTTGCCGGTGGAGAACGGAAACGGTAATTTCCCCACAACTTCCTGTCAGGCATTGCATATAAGTCGTTCTGTCTGTCTTAACAGGTTGTTTTAGAGTCAATGTCATTATTGGTCGGCCTGATTATTGCAGTCTTTCCCCAGAACACACCATCCCCTCTGTGAAACATGTTAGTGGCAGCTTCATAATGTGGGGCTGCTTTTCTTCAGCAAGGAAAGGAAAGGTGGTTCTACTTGTGGGATTATGGATGGAGCTAAATATAGGACAAAATTAGATGAAAACCTGTTAGGCCTTGCAATACAGATGGGGTGGAGTTTCCTCTTCTAACAGTGCAATGACATTAAACATGCAGCCCAAGGAACAGTTTAAAAGTTTAGATCAAAGCATGTGGTTAGACTTGAAAGTTGCAGCTCACAGATGCTCTTTATTGAATCAGACTTGAGCTCAAAGACGAATGGGTAGAAACGTCTCTCAGTTGTCAAGTTGTTCAAAACTAATAGAGACAGCTTTACGAGCAGCTGAACCTCAAGGAGAGCTATAATTGCAATCCTCTTACTTTTGCTTTACGGTTATGTCCTACTTTTGATTACTTGTTGAGATTCGTTTACATTGTGGATTAGGTGTGATCTCAGCTTAGATGCAAGCTGTGGAAATTATTTAATTTTTAGCATTGAATTATTACTGTTTTTACAAAACTACTTATCTATACAATAATAAATATTTTGTACAGATTTGTTTAATTTCAAACGAGACATCAGGCAATTCTTGAATTTGAAAATCAATCTAAAAATGTCTGAACGAATTTGAGTCTGCTCATTCTTGACACACATGATGAGAATATTTTAACAAATTTAAGGGCTCACTGAGGGTTCATGTTGTGGTGCCTCTAAGCAACAGCCATATTTACTTAGGCCTCAGGCCAGCTTTAAGTATAGACTAGCAAAAACTCAGTTTCATCAGCTCCTGTTTTTTTACTGCCGGTGCTCTGTCTTTCAGCCGTCCAGGGACGAGGGCACTGTGGTGAGTTCACGGGTTAGCCGGTCAACTGTGCCACCTGTAAAGGGTGGCGGCTGCCCTGACTGCTGGGATGCTACGGAAGAGCAGCAGCAGTAGCAGCACCACCAGCAGCATCGGTGGAGGCACTGGGACGAAGCAGGTCCAGGAGCTTCCACGGCCTGCCTCCAAACCCCAAGAATCCGTATCGCCCAGATCCACCAAGACTTGGACCATGGGTCGCAACACCAAGAACCCCAGGCCTCTGAGCAACATGGGCCTGCCAACCCGACTCATGGGGGCCCCAGGAGTGGATTCGGACTATTTTCTGCAGCTGGTGAATGATGTGAGATGGTTTGCTGATGTGCTTCTGAACCTCAAGATGCTTTCCAACACAAAGGTGAGCTCTGATAGAGTTGGAACATGATGGTTTTTTTTTCTTAAATGTTATGTCTGTCATTGGGACTGTTTGGGGAAATTAGTATGAGTAAAGTTTATTCTTTTGCTAGTTGCCTGCTTTTGATTTTGGTGACAATCTTTAGGTAATTTATTTGGCAAACTTGTCAAGAGTAAAACTTGTAAAACTTAATCTAATCATTTTTATTTAAAACACAAAAGCAATGGTTAATTTTACTGCTCCTAGAATAATATGACAAAGATTATGATAGTAACATCTAATTTCTGCTCTGCATTTCTGAACTGTTACTCCAGAATTTAAACATGGATGTTCAGCTGCAGATGTTTACATACATATTGCAATCTTGTTGGGTGACATTACACCAGTCTAAAAATGTCCAGTTTAAGATTGTTTGCATTAATACAATTATTAATATTTGCTAAATATCTGACCATTTTCAATTTGTTTTTAATTCAAATTCAGGAGTTTGCTCAGTATGTGGTAAAACCGTCTTTTAAGCTTTATGACTTTGGTGAAACATTTTGGTATCAGTTTACAAAGTACTCACAATGGTTTATCTAAATTTGCCATTGAGTCAGGTTTGTAGGCCACCCTGAAATATTTATACCAGATTTCGATACTGAACAAAATTTTCACATCGGTAACTAATATAAATGCTGTAAGTTAACCTATCGGAAACTAAGAATGCCATATGATAACCATCTGGATTTTCACAAATTGTTCAGAGCCAGGGGAAACCAAAAATTTGCTCTTATTGTTGTGCCAATGAACAAATAGAAAGAATTCTGGTCATCCTAACTGACCAAAAGCAAAATATATTTTGTCTGACTTAATGTCAGGCAGAGACATTATAATGGATGTAAATATCTGGCTGTGGCTGTAAGTACAAATATTGACGAGGTGTTAGATTGCTTTGTCCATTTGCTCTACTCAGTGTTTTCAGAGAGCTTGCACTCTGCAAGCAGAGTTGTTTTTATTCAGATTACTGACAGGCAGCAAAGCAAACCAGTTGCATCTCTGTTTTGTTTTAAGAGAAGCCACATACATGGCTCTGTTGGGGCTTCAAACAAAACTGATAAGTGTTTTTGTATTGCCCTAACTAAAAGTTACAATTTACCATAATGTCAATCAGCCAGAATCTCCAGTCAAGACTCCAGATGCACTTTTAACACACTGAAGAACTTTCTATGCTGTCATCAACTCCACTCACCCACACATTAATACTTGCACACAAATGCACAAAAGAGACAGACTGTAGATAGGAGACAGGTAACGCAATTTCTCTTTGTTTTGCTGCTTACTTGATGACTTAACTTTTTGTTTGCAGACTCATACAAACATTCCACCCACACATATGAATATTATGGCACACAGTTGTATAAACACTGCCAGTGGGAGGCTGGCAAGTCTTTGTATAGAGGAAAGAAAAGGTTTATTTCACTATGAGTCAACCTCTATATATCTATATGTTGCTATTTAAAAAAAGTTTCTTAGCTCTAAAGCAGCATTATGAAACAGCTTCATTTCAAGCTATTTAAAATTATTGATGACTTGGATACTTTTTAATTAATAAGGAATGTTCCACTAATTAGGGCTTACGTCACCACTCTGCAAGATGCATACCCACAGAAACAAACATGCAGGGTCCTACTGTATATCGGGCAGAGGGAGTGGGTTGTTTAGTCATTCTTCTCGCTGGAGGAGTGAGAACCTTGGCTTCTGTGTTACTCTGAGCCATCACCAAAACATTTGGGGTATTCACCTTTCAGTTATCAACAACCCCCTATTCAGCAGGTGGCTGAAATCATACTGCACGACCCCAAACTGTCATTTAGACTGTGGCTTTTCACTGAATTTGTTTTCAGTTTTCAACATTTTACAAAAGCAAAATATTGGGCAACCATTGCGTGATGCTACTGCAATCGTGTAAACCACTTCCTCTTGGTGTAAGTAATCATTTTTCTGTTTTTCCTGCTAAATGGTATCAAGAATGTGTGAAGTTCTTCAAAAAACAATTTACTTTTCGATCAGTAGTTATATAACACAAGTAAAATGCTAATAATTCTGACATCAGGAAGCAACTTATCACAAGTAAAATCTGATCTAAAAGCAGATTAATCTGCAGATCAAGTGGCAGTCGATGAGTTATGCATTCCTCTCTTGAATTTCCTGAAGCCTTGTGCAGTGTAAACACTGGGTATGGCTAGTAGTCTGTCTGGCTCCTGCTTCCTGCTAATGGAGCATTACTGGCAGGTCCCTTCGTCTCTAAAGACAGACACCCGTCATCACCTGTGTATATTTTTAAAGCTGGATTGTAGAGTTCATGCGCTCTTCTTCATCAAACACAGAGGTTGTCACGTGTTACTGCCAAACTGTAGAGGACCTGTGTCATTGAGGCCTTGCCTAATCCTTAATAAGCATGTTTTTAATTTGCAATGTGATGGCTCCATGGTTCAGATTTGCTGGTCTCAGTGTTTCTCAAGTTGTCGTCCGTCTTCACTTGTGCGTTCTTGTGCTTCCATTCCACAGCAGTTGGAGGACATGTGGCTTTTGTCTGAAGGGTCAGGAAGGTTCCAAAGTCTGAAAAAAGTTACAATTGAAGGTCTGTTTTACATCGCCATGTCTGAAGCAGAGGTGTAAACAAATGAGATGAAGAACAGACCTAGTGAAAGGACTTAGCTATAATTGGATATTGTTTTTTATTTTTGTTTTTTATTATCCTCAAATCTTCATTTTTTTTTCCTGGAAATATTTTCCTGTAAATAAACCCCTAGATTTAAGCCTGAGAGATGTCATAAAAAATATTTAATAAGGATTATCATTAGGGCAAAGCTGAATTCCAGGCAGCCCGAGATCTCACCCTGTCAGATTTTGTGTTGTGATTAGCAGCACGTCTCCTATGATGTTTGCATCAAGTATAAAACCACCTTACAGAACCAGCCCCTCTCTGCGGTTAAACAATGTTGCAGAGGCAAGGTAGAGAGGAGCGTGGAGAGGTTAGCAAAACATATAACATCACAGTGGCTTTGTTATTATTTTCATTCTCTGAAAGGTTTGTCACTGGAGTACTGTGTGAAATTAAGATTGTTTTGGGACCCTGCAGAGTTTCATTCCAGATTTCAGACTCTGTGTTTCATTTTGCTCAGTGTTTCTGAAAAAAACAACAACAACAAAAAAAACAAACTTAGAAGTTTTGCTTGGAAGATGCTTGTTTTGTCTCCCTGAGCTCCTGCTAGTTTTTAGCTGGAGGCAGCAGAAGAGAAGTCTGTGTTTGGCTGATGGAAAACTACAGGGAGATTCATTGTTAACTGTAAGCTTATGTTAACTGGACTCATGCCATTTACAACCACAGTTTTGCACTTGAGTTTTGTTTTTTTCAGGGATCTGATTGTGATGTTGGCTTTCCCTGTCTTATGTAACTGCCCCCACAGGTCACTCTGTGTACAATAAGCTGGTGTCTAAAGACTGCAGAGGAATTTAATCCAAGTAAAAGGTTGATCCTTAATAAGTTCTGTTATTGCAAAAGTCCAACAGCTTAAAACCTGTGTGTAATTTTTCTTCTGCTTCATAATCATACACTACTTTGAGTCAATCAGTCATATGAAAAAGTGCATATTATGGATGGAATACACACCACAGTGCATTTTAGATGCATTCTGAGGTTGGGTGGGTATGCTGAAACACAAAATGTTGGCAGCATAATAGTAAATGTGCAGAAAACATAGTGACAGGCTTTTAAAAGATGTTAGAGTATTTAAACATCCCTGCACTTCTTATCCACATAGTTTTCTTCCTCTGATTTTTCTGCTGACGTTTCTGAATGTTTGCCTACATTAAAAAAAAAATCCTTTAAAATCCATTAATTTTTTTTCAGCAAACATATTATCAATGTGCAGAATTTTGAATGCATGAGTCTTAAAATATAATATCCTATCCAATATTGAATCCCCGTAAGCTTTTGTAATTGAAAAATTGCACACAAAAATATTGCAACACGGATTGTGCAGTAAAATCCCAGTGGATTTTACTTGTTTATAATGCAACGCTGTGTGAAAAAGTTCAAGGAGTATAATTAGTTTTGATAGCCTCTGTAAACACCCATATGCCCCTCTGACGCACCCTGATTTATGAACCCTAGTCTATTGCCTTCCCATAATGCTTTAAATGATCAAAATTGTAAACCGTGAACTTTACTAATAAAAAACAAAGGCGACATAACTTCATCTCACACCTTGTAAAAATACACAACATCTACTTATGGGTCTAACCATGTTGAAGAGAGCAATTGTTAAAAGTTATTGAAGTTAAATGTTTTATTTGACCTGATTTTAGCGTTAAACTATTTAAAGAAGTTACAGTTCCCACAATGGCTGGATTAGCAAGAATTTAAGTCACAAAGCGAGAGCGTTAATTGCATTGTGATGTAGGGCTTGAATTAAAAAGAGATGGGTAAGAGAAATGCCAAAAGTTCTTCATTCACAAATTTTCATTCCAGTTTCCTTTCATTTGAATAAGACAGCTCTGCCAATGGCATACGTCGGCATAAAGAAAGAGTCGTCTACAAGTAGAACTGCGGTCTCTTTCCCTTCCCCCCACTCTCCTGCATACTCTACATTCCTCTTAAACAAATGCGCGCTTGTAGCCTTCAATAGGCTAATTGCAGGTATGAGCGACTTTTTCTAGAAAATAAATTTATATTTGTGTCAAAATCTGAAATTCAAAATGAGTATTTAGAAGCTTAAACTCGTGAAATGGGAGGAAACTGTCCTGTGTTGAAGTAATCTTTAAAAAATGATTAAACAACACCTACAAATGCAAATGAAGTCTATGCAAAACTACAGCACAAAAATCTCTGGAGAAAACAAAATAGTTTTCTTTCAGAAGCACTCAATCCTTTGTTGGTTTTTACTATTTAGCTTTTCTTTTGTTTTTGTGCCCTCAAAAAAAAAAAAAAAGCATTAAATTGAGCCCTGAAATGTTCTTTTCTTCTCCAGAACTTGTGGAAATTTTCCAAGAAGTGTTGTGGTTTGCACTCTATAGAGCCCAGAAATTGTAGGAATGTGTTTTAGTGTGTGGTGTACATTATAGTCAACCTGTACAGATCGCTGCTGCTGGGTGGGCAGAAGTTTTTAACTCCAAACTTCTCTTTTCACAAGGAAATGATAATCAGAACACTACCTTACATTGTATCACTTTCATATTTGCTTGAGAGAGATTGGTTGAGCTCTTTTAATCTTCAGACGACACACTGACACCATTTCAGTGTAGAACAAATATTTCAGTGCATTGCTGCAAGTCCTGAAGTTGCAGCTAAAAGCTTCCAGTATTTAGTAATGTGGGGTGAACATTTGGTCCGGGATGAACTATTCTAAAGGACATAGTTTAGTGCTGTGTAAGAAGAAGTGTTGAATGTCTTGGACTGAGGAACAAGTCCTGCTGACTCACAAAATAAAAACGTGTGTCATTGTTCAGCTCTGGGTGTCATCATGATGACTGATAGGATTTGGCAGAACTCCAGGTAAGCTGCATTGTCCTGTATTTTAGAGTCCACTCTGTAACTGAGTTACTGTGCAACATTAGGGCGTATGTTGAACACATTTTAAATGATTTTTTTTCTTCTTCTTTTAAGGAGAGGCGAGTTTATTAAAGTCCTGTTTAAAAATGAGTTCTGTGGTCAATTATGTAGCCAGTTGGGAAAAAAAAGGAATTAATTTGCCTCCACCTCCTGACCTTTTCAGTGTATTTTCCTGCAGTGTTAGGATTTATTCACCATACTATAGTATGTAATGTTTAGTAGTTTTAAACATTTCAAGCAGCTTAATTTATAGAGGTATGAATTAATGGAGTCACACACATTTTTTCTTGATTGGCTCTTATATATTCAGATGAAATGTAGACAATTCTAGTTTTGGTATTTATTAAATACTTCCCAAGAACTTCCTGTATTTTTGAGTGAAATAAAAATCATGTAAAGGTAGGAACATGTGATTTGATGCTGTAAAGGGAAAACTTTTAATTCTTTTTTTGTTGGATTCAGAACTGCTACACGTATTAAATAACCAGCAGGACTCTTTTGACTTTTTTGTATTGTTGGTGAAAGACAAGAATCCAAATTGGTCAAAATTGGAGTCGTAAATTCAGAAACTGATAACTGGTATCAATCAGGAAAGGCATAAATTTCCTTTCCTGATTGGAGAATCCGTTTTAACGCCGTATTCTCTGGCCGTTCAGCCACCACTGCTTTAAATAGCCTTATCGCATCAGTCATGTCTTCTTACAAAACGTTTGCCTGATCCTCCAGAACAGATCATTTACAGGTATTGGCTTCAATCAAAAGCAGTCAAATCTGGCACATTATATCTTAATGGTTTACAGCTTATTGGATAGATGGGAGAGATTTGTTGGGCAGTAACTTTCCTGTGTGATGCTGAACGATGTTTTTGTGCAAGCTTGTGGTGAGGGTGTGTATCCCAGGCTTCAATTTATGGTTGGAGATGCTGGATTTTTATGCAGGACTTTGGTCATGGAGAGGTTTGTATTCGACACTTGGGCTCCTGCTAGTGAAGGATGTTACATTCAGTGGTATTGGATTGAAGCTTTGGAAAGAGATTTACCTTTTTAGATGTGTACAAACACTCTTTACATTTTTTTCACCCTTATTCAGGATAGAATGTGTTTAATAAGATTTGACTTGAAAACAGGGATTTGAAATATTGGTTTGAAATTTGTTAAAAGAAACTATTGTGAAGCTCATTTTATGCTGCACAGAAAGTTAAAATTGGTTAAGACTTGAGTAAATAATTGAACTAAGTCATATGACAAACTATTAATCAGACAAAAAAAGTTTTTTTAATGGAGCAATCTGAAAAGTCCTCCATCACATTTCCTCTTTCAATGACCAAAACAGCAACCTGAGGAAATTTTAAGTAGTTTGAAAAATGTTGGAAAAAACATGATGATCTGTCACTTTTTGCCACAGGTTTCACCAATCAGATTAATAAAGTTCTACAAGCTATGATTGCTAATGATTGGGAGCCATTATTGTTGACTGTCATCATGGTAAAAGCCACGTTTTAGACAGTAACAGAAATATGATGGATTTGAAGGTCTTAATTTTTTAAAATGATACATTTTTGAAATTATAAGCACTTGGCAGTTGAATATTTTCCATATTCAAGGTTGTTTTTATTTTTATTTTAAATGACAGAAAAATATGAAGGTTGTCCATCATTTTAATGGGTTACGATTTACACCCCTGACCACTTGCTTCTCAAGTGGTGCTTTTAATCCAGTCTGCAAACAAAACAGAGAAAACTAAAGAGAGTTCTATGTTGTGTTAATCTATTCATAGTCTAAATAGAGGAGTAAGCAGTTTAGCTTGATGAAAAAAGAAAGAAAACAAGGTGCAGAAGTTAATTAAACTGCAACTAGCACAGGACACTGCACAACTAAATGTGCATGCGGCTCCGCTCTGCTCTGCTCATGTAGTGGAGGTAAAATCCTGCATCAGTCACACATCCCAGATGATTGCACTTGACTCGCCTTTCAGGGGCAACAGGCAGCAAAATGGAGCTGGAACATGTTAAACAAAAGCTACAACAAGGAAAAGTAACACTGCTTACTCAAGCGTTGCTGTAAAAAAGAAAGCAGTGAAAGCTTAATTAAAGTAATATGTCGAGTTTAATTTGGCCTTGGACCTCTAATTAAAGTTAATTAACATTGCATAAAGCTCGGACACAATGCCTATGAATTTGGTCCAGGTTGAATAGGATTTTTTTTTAAAACTCTCGCACAGATTTGTCCTCCGGATGTAGACCAGGAGGCTGTGCGTTCAGACCACAGTAGGTGAATTGTTCATAATTTAAGCGGAGTAGTTTAATGTGGATGTGTTCATCTGTATTATGTGTAATGGGATCTTGATTATTTGTTTGACTTATTGAATTTTAATTAAACCAAATGAAAATTAAATGCAACGGAATATCCTATGTCGTCAGTAAGATTATAAAATTTGTCTGGTAAAAATAGAATATGATGGAGTTTTTTGGATGCCATCAGTCAAACTGTTTCACAAAGAGATCTTGTACAGTCATATTTGATAAATTAAAATATTATTGAAAAGTTAATTTAATTAAGTAATTTAGTTCATGTAACAAGAGATTAATAACACTGATTTTCATTTTAATTATTACGATTACCTTTTTACAGTTAGTAAAACATAACATTTGATTTAGAATATGAAATCAGACCAATAAAAGAAAAAAGTGCACTTAATGAAAAGTATGTTTAATACCTTCTTAAGGATTGGTACTTTCATTCTGACAAACAAGCATCATCACATATTCCCATTCATAGAATGAGACTGTAAATTAACTTTTGCAGTAAAAATGTCTTAATTGAAATACGGATGAGCCATCATACCCCCACTTCTGAGGGTATTTTATTATTATGCCTGTCCAGAAGCCCTTAAAACTTGTGATTAACCTTGAAGCACAGACCTCACACAGTCATAGTTAGAAGCAAGTACCTGTTCAGACTGGTGTTTACAGCCTGTGTGATGCTATAGCTCCCTCTCTCCTAACAAGGTCTGGGATCGATTAAGAACCAGCTGGCAATGCAGCGTTTGTTTGGACAGAGGGGAAAATTAGTGCTGGGAGATGGAATCCTTACCAAACAATTCTACCTGTAGCTGGCAGCCCAGAAATGCAAGAAGTATCTGTTGTGCCAATCCTCTCTCTTGTGTGTTGTGTGTGAGGGAAGAGACTCATGGATATTCAGTTTACCTTTTGTGTAGTTTATTGATGCAATGGAAATAAGGGGATACATTTCCTTTTAGAGTGGGCATTATGATGCAACAATGAATAGACTGATAACAGCAGGTTGTGCGTCACTAGTTTGGAATGTGGTACGCAGAAACACATCTGAAAAAAAAAATTAAATCATCTGGTGGTTCAGGTGCCAATGTGTCACCCCTACACCATCTGAAATAGAGGAGGAGGGGGAAGAAAAATGCCTCCTTGGTCTTTCAGTAAAACCCTGGGGCTGTTTCCCAAGCAGCACTGTGTCAGTAGAGCTGCCAAGGCTTGTTTCATGTGGAGCAGATCGCGTGTCCAGGCTGGCCAGTTGATTGCCTGCTGTTATCAGTGGGGGGAGCAGAGGCTGTAACCTCTGTTAGGCCGCCTGGAGATTTGGATTAGATTGGTTCTTCTCTGCAGCAGACTCAAAGGGAGCTGCGTCAGACACAATGGGACTTCCATGCACAGTAATTTAAGAGGCAACAATAATTTAAAAGGAACATGGTTGAGATACTGCATGGTATTTCATTTAAGTCAGAAGAAAGATGTGTGTTTTTGCATTAACTTGTCATGACATGTCAGAGTGTGTCACCACACTGGGGATACAAATTGGTAGCAATAGAGATGATTGTTATGGATGACTTGTTGAGAAGTTTCTGTTGATCTTGAATCACTTTGTTGTGATCTAATGTTCTGATTTGTATGGTGACAAATGTTCTAAAGTTTTAAAGGCCTGCCAATAAATCTTGTGTTTAAGGGGTTCCAGACAGAACATAAATACTGATTTCACCTTAATCTGTGTCTAATTATTTTGCCTAGAGCCTTTTTCTCAGAGAATAAAATATAGTTTTTCCTCAATTAGTGGAATAAATTGACAGCCCAACTGTTAGGAGCAATTTGGATGCCATTAATTTATGTACACTGGGTAAAAACGTAAAAATAGTGGCAGGGTTTTTAGCCATAAAATTTAAGCTGAGCCCTAATAGCTGACAGCTATTTAATATTTGCATATCATTCTAAGAATTGTTTTTGTTCTTTTTCCACATCTTTATGACATGCAAACCCCTGGAACAATAAAAAGGCTTGATTAGCAACTGATCCATGTTGTCATTCATGAGTAAGATTCACTTTGAGGAGCTTATTAAAGCCAAAAATCCTAAAATTCAGCAAATTTCTTAGCACAAAGAAATCTGCAGAATTCCTTTACATTAAGTAAAATTTGATTTTAAATTAACAGACTTTGACTGTGCTGCTCAAGTAAAACCATTTTTTGAATCTGGACCGATGTAACTGTTCATTGTTTATGTACGTTTAGGGTTGCTTCAGTAGTGAATTACAGCTTGTAGAAAAAAACTGTTGAACTACATGTTTTTGTCTACAAAGGTAAAATAATTCCACAGTTGTTCCTGTTTCTCTGCCTCTCAGCTGTGAATGGTGTTGTCAGACAGCATCGATTAGGAGGAGAGGTCGAGAAAGAGTGGATCTGTTTTTAGAGACAACGTTTTTAATAAATGGGAGATCAGTTCCATGGAGAAGCTGAAATAAAAATCATCTTCAAATGAGACGAGATCCAAAAAGTGCAGAACCCTTAATCACACTTTCCCAAAATAACACAGTTTTCCAGGAATTTTAGTAAGCGCACAATTAAAACGTTAACTTTGACAACCCTAATAAAAACTCCATAAAATTAATTGAAGATTGTTGTACCATGACAAAATGTGGAAAAGTTAAAAGGGGGACATTAATACTTCTTCAAGGCACTGTAAATGTTGTAAAAAAATTAACTATTTATTGTTAATACTCTCTCATTTAGTTAAGTTAACATATAAAACAGTGAGCAAAGAACATCTTGCTCTTGGAGCAAATTAATGGTTAAGATGCATTATGAAACGTGGCTGCAACTGATGTGCTTGCTGCTCCAAAAGCAGCAGGCAGATTTGGGCTGCGCTGGCTTTGGCAGGGGGTCTTCCTTTAAACAATACGCCTCAGCTCTGTTATTGCTGCTGAAACAATGGACCACCTCCCACACTAAACCCGTAAAATTTCCACTGCACCTCTTGATGACATATTGTAGCAGAACCACTGACCACAGCCTTCATGTGGAAAACAGACAACTCAACTCACACATGTATGACAATATATGAGCCTACATGTCTCGAAAGCTTCATCACCATTTTAGGTAATGAAGCTTATTTTTGCTGATTTATAATAATGTCACATTTAATTACTTTCTAAAATATGGAAGGAGTTGAGGGTTTTAGTTCCCTGACGTCTGGTGCATGTTGTTACTATAATAGATGTTTGAGGCTTTACTCTAATTAGCACATTCATGGTCTCTGTTTGCAGGTCAGTGTCGGTGGATTTACCTTTTACTGTAAGGGTCGGCTGCTGTTTATTTGTTTCATCACAGCGGTTACCTACACTGTGTTCTGCTGCGGGTGACTGTAAACAAAGGAAGGTAGATTCATCTAATTAAATTCCTGTTCGTAAAAAAGGAAATGAGTGATCCAAATCGCCATCACTTCTGTAATCTCACAGCAGCACCTTCAGTCATGCCCCTCTGGTTTCATGCTAAGTGCTAATTCTCAGGTGTGCATTTGATTAGGACTGGCTCTTATATGCTAATCACTAACCCACACAAATCTTTGATAGGAGACTCCTCAAAAGCCCAAGAGCTAAGCACTAAAGCCTTGTTGATCACGGCTGGAGGGGAGGGGGTTGAAAGGAATGGGAGGACATTTATTGAGCATCCATTATCCGTGTCTATAGGGAAGCAAACTTCAAAGTCGGTGCTGAGGTGTCACTCACTCTCATCTGAGGACAAAGAAGGAGTGAAACCCAATTTAAAAGACATTTTCCTTTATAAATACATAGGACAGTTGGATCTTTCTAAATCTGCATTTATTATTGTTTTTATTTTATTGTTTTCTTATACAAAAGCAATCACATCATGGTACTTCTATGTCTTTGCTGGAAATTGTGTATGTTTTACACCAGAATGCTGAATTAATGTGTATGTAAAAAGGAGCAGAAATGGTAACACACACACCAAACCTTCGCCTTGTAACTCCCTCGGCAAATCCTTTTAGCACTCCTATAAATTCTGCTTCTCGTCTCGCCCTGCTGCTCGCTTGGGTAGCCTTGACAAAGAACAGATGACTTTTCTGCCCCCGCTTATTCCAAAGCAGTAAGTTAGACATGAACTCACCTAATGTCTGGTGCCAACTTCTACACCGCCTCTGCTGATGAAGCTAAATAAAACATTTTACATTTTTGCCTTGCTTTTCGCATCTGCTTTTTTTGGGTGTGTGCTGTGTTACTCATCTTGGCTTTTATTTTGCTCTGAAAGCTGTATTGTCATGGAGAGAATAAGCACCATTTAGAGAGCCAGGATAGTTACACAAGTTATCCTTTAAACGGGGTTTTCCTTCTCACTGCTGCATTCGGTTCAGCAAGAAACAGATGCCTTTCATAGCAGAGGGACTGACAGAATGCGATATGGTTGAAAAAGTGGAGAGAGGCCTAATCTAGACACATTTTATACATTCTTCTTCTCCGCTGTCATCTTGTGTAACCTCACTGGCGCTAAAGAAATCTTGCAAGATCTTCTACTTTGCGTGCAGCTTTTTCTGTTACTTCTACTACTTTTTTTAAATCTTCAAATAGAGACATGGAACTGTTTAATTGCTACCATACGTGTCAATTTACAATCAAGTTTACGTTGAGTTTGACTTGATTTGGATGCTTTTTGTGAGATGTATGATGCAAATAGTGCAGAAAAGCATCTGGTCACTTTTTTTCAAATAATCTCTTTTTTAAGTTCATGAATTTCCTAACCACAGCTGACACAGCTCTACCTGCAAACAGTACAATATTTCCGTTGTAAATGGTGTCAAAGGGGGGGAAAAAAAACATGTGACATCACCAGCACTTGCATACATCTGTGTTTGTCTCCTAACCACAACTATCTCCTTCCATTTTTTTGCTTGAGGCTCAGATAAATAACAGCAGAGCATGCACTGTATCTTTTACCCGGAGAAGAATTTGACGATAAGGCATCAGGGTTGCCAAATGACTAAAGAATTGTGAAATATAGCATTTGGCTTTGGAAAATTAATTAAACCCTGGCATGTTTGTGACTGTGACATTAGTTCAGAATTTTGATTGCCATGATTCAATCCCAGAATTGTGCCACTTGGTTTATTTTTCTATCTCTGTTGTCCCCAGACAACCTGGAGGGTCTTCCAGAGTTGGTGCAGGAGCGCTTGGCAGAGCTGCTCCGTGTTCTCAAGACCGTCATCGGCAAACACCGGACCCTGAACTCAGCAGACATCCTCGGAGCTGCTGGCACCGTCATTGCGAAAGTTAAAGGTGACTAGTTTTCTTTTCTCTGGCAGGTGGACATGCCAATGTACCAAACCCAATTCTAATGTTATCTGATTATCTTAGCATGAAGCATATCGCTTGATCAGTCATTCAAAGTAAGGGTTCACTGAAGGTAACAGTTCAGACAAGGATTGTTTTCCTTGTGTTTGCTAAAGATGTGCCGCAGATGTGGCACTGGGAAAATGGCAACAATAGACTTTGGATTCCTGAAGCAGCAGATACTTTCCCATTTCTTGTCAATGAACTCAAAAAGTCATCTCTGCTGGAGATGTTACCAACAGACAAATTCCTCTCCAGACTTGCACTCGGAATCAGTGGAGGCAGCAAGGCTGTAATTTTCATTCCTTATTCAACATCTCCAAGGGCCTCTTTTCAGGGCCTGTCCATTTTTTGTCTTTTCTTCGCCTTTGCTAAGCTGTGAGGTATTTTATTGTCTGGTCACCTGTCCTGTCTCTGAAGTGTAACTTGGTCCTCAAGAATGCTTGTCTGCATTCTCTTGCCTTTTCAGATAAGTGTTGACAGTTTTCAGAATGCAGAAAGAAAACAAAAGATTTCCAATAAGTCTAAAGATCATTGACTAACTTACTTAAAAAGTACACAGAAATAATTTTCTCAAGTTCTTGTTTAATATTACGTATTATTCTGTTATGAAAATGAAAACAAATCTTTATTTTATTACTCTTTTATTACATAAACTAAAAGGTATACATTGAACTAAATGTTGTCAAAATATTTTTCTGTTCTCTAAAACTGGATAAAAGTATACGTGGACCATGTTGACACACAAAAAAAATTATTGCAATACCACAGAAAGCTATGATGAGTGCTGCAGTGTGCTTCAGTTTTCTTTCTCCTTTTGAGAGTCACTGTCCACAAGGGGGTGCCTTACATTAACTGACTCCTCAAATGGACAGCTCTCACAGTCGAGCATAGTGCATAAAAGCATGACCAAACTGACAGCGACAAAGAGCCGGTGAAGGAGGATTCAAAAGACAGATAAATCGGTGAGACATGACAGAGGAAGACGCCGTAGTTTAGATGATAACAGGCCTTGTTCCCCTCTCTGTGTTCAGTGTGTCGTCTTCTCACCGGTGTTGCTCTTTGAAGCCTGCACATGACACCTGGGGCATTTGTGTGACTGCCAGAGTGGCTCCTCCTTCTCCACACACATAGTTGTCTAACTAATTTCAGATGTAATAGAATCCTCTCCAGCTGTTTCCTTGTATTTATTTATTTTTATTTAACACTTTGTGCAGACTGTGATAACTCAGGAGCAGGGTAATTGTAATTAACAGTGAACTAACTCAGTTTTTACTCCAGATAGAAACTGCTATGTTGCTTTTTTGTCTCACCGGGTGCAAATCAGGAAAAAATGCAGGACATTCCTATAAAAGCTTGAACTTTCTTTCTTTGCTAGCTTTTTTTATTCTCCTGTCAACTAAAAAACATGTGCAGAGCTGATTGTCTTTTTCTTTTTGGTGTTTTTCAGAATAAGAATAACAGTAGTTATTTTATACATTTAAGTCTTGGTGTTTTTAAGTTAGCTCACAGTTTTAGAAGTGGTTAACATTATAAAAAGGAGACAGCAAAAATATTTATACCTAGCAAATTTTGCTGGACCATAAATTGTCCTAGTAATTATTGTGATATGGTTGTTTTGAGGCCATTTTCAAGTGCTATATTGATAATGGTACATACATGCAAGTGCGCACTCTCAGAGACCAATAAACTTTATTTTTGTAAAGAACTCAACACTGGAACAGAAAGCTATTTTAAAATTCCAAAATAAAACATGACAAAAAAAACCCCAAAACAAAACAATAAAGAAAATGGAAATAAAAACCACACACACAATGTCTCTGTAAAGTTGCTCTTCTAAAAATATTGATCATCAAAGTGGAAATGATCAAGCTCATTGATCATGTGATTAATTGCTTATTGTGACAGGCTTATTCATGCCCTTTACTTTTTCAGCATTTTGTAATATTACAAACAGACGTAAGTATATTTTTGTTGGGGTTTTATGTTATTGAACAATTCAAGATAAATAATAGTAAAATTGTAAAGTTGTACTAAAATGAGTATTTTAAAATCTATTTTCCAAAATAAAAGTCTGAGAGTGTTGCACGTGCTTTTGTACTAACTCCACATAACTTTGACGTCCGTAATAAAATGCAGTGCAACTGTGTGAACAAGCAGCATCATGGAGACCAAAATACAACACAGAGAGATCAGCGATGAACTTAGGTATAGCCAAGAATTGGAACACTTAAAACCAGTAATTTTATTAAAGCTCATGTCCTAGTTTACAGTCAGTCATGAAAAAAAAAAAAACAATAGGCTATATACTTGAATGATGCAGTTTCCAAATTTCAGCTATGATAAGAGAGGCAGAGGTCTGGAATCATTGTTAGAGACCCACAGGATGTCCTGAGGAAGAAGCCAGTGCAGAGCTGTGTGTTAGCATTCAGAGACGGGGAGGTGCACAACAGGGAGGCTCGCACCGCGCCTCCTCTCTTCTGGTGGCCTCCAGAGTCTCCCTGGAATGTGGCGCCGTTCTTGCCTGGGATTCCGTGACCTCTCGGATTTTTAATCACCCGTCCTTTACTGACATGGACTGAATTTGCTCTAATCAAGATAAAATGGAGAAACAAAAGCTTGAGAGAACTCTGGATATTGAAAGTCCCCTGCTTCGTATTCAAATTGCTGCATTTTTCTGCTTCCATTTACAAAATAACAATACTGGGCAGGGGAATGAAGAGGTAAGAGCTGTCACGCTTGTCTGTAGTTTTACATGTCACTGAATTCAAGCTGTGCGAGTGTTTCCTGTTGTGGGGCAGACAGGAAGTACTCTGCTTAGTTGGATTTCACTCACTGTGTCTTCGGTTCCTCTGATTGCTCACTGCCACTGTCATCTTCCTGGGCATAATGGTTGGTGCGAAGAAAGCCTGGTGCACAAGTTCACGGAGAATGTCAGCTTGGATGGCTTTCTGAAACTGCCGGGGACTCTGTCAACAGCAGCTTTTTTTTGAGTATGAGCAGCATGTATGATGGACCAATGGATTCGTTCACTTTTTATCAAAGGAGGGAAAATTTGGGATTGTTTCTGAATGTTCCTTGAATTTTCCACCTTGACAACCGTTAGGGCTTTTTAAAAAGGGGTGCTTTGAATTGGTAGGATAAAATTCAAACTTCACACTTTTCTTCTTTAGTTTTTATATTTTATGCTTTTTTGTTACGTTATTTAAAACTGTTGAATGTATGCAAATGCTTACCAGCTCTGACAGAAGTTAACTTCTTTAGTATGGCTTAGGAGGGTTATTAGAGAAGAACCAATAATAGATTTGTGCCAATTCCAATTACTCTTCATGAAAGTAGAGATTAAGACATGTTCTTTGGCATTCATGCCCTACACAGTCATTGGTTATGTTAGAAACAAATGCAAAGAGGAGTCACTGTAAAACAAAGTGATTAGGAAACTGACATTTCAACCTTACTTTGGCATCTTTTGTTGCCGTTTGGAATGGGTAACTTTAATAACTGTAAATATCAGTCTCTGTTCCCCCAATAATGATAACCCTTTATTCATTGACATCCAAAAGCCTGCCAACATCATGCTGAACAAACAGAAGCTGAAAGCGTAGAAGAGGAAAACAGATAATTTTTACTGTAATGCATTTGGCCTTCCTTTTCTCCCGATGTCTGCTCCATGTTGGTTTGCTTCTTCACCAGTTTGATTAAACTAATATTTTCATAGGCAGAAGGCTTCTTTTCATACTCAAGGAAGTTACTCATGAAAATAGTACAAATACAAAGTGGTAAAGGAGTACACTGACAATGTGTTGTAGCCATTTGAAAGATTGGTTGAAATGTTTCTGTAGAAAATCCTGTAGAAAACATTTAGTTATTAAAGTTGTATATTTGAAGTGAAAGAAGGCTAAAATGTTTATTCCTTCCTGTGTTGCCTGAATTTCTCACTTGTGTTTTTTTTTTTTTTTTTTAAATGTGTTAAAATCTCATTAGCTAACCACAGAGAGCTCACATTTTTAGTGGGGAAGGTCAGGAAAGCTGTTGTATGATTTTGATTTTTTTGTTGTTGAACTTCTAGCTTACTTTTATCTCTCTCCCCAGGCATTAACTTCAAGGAAGTGAATTCAGAAAACAAGCAGGCTATATTCAGCGAGATACACACATCCATTGACACTTTGGCATTCACATTCGGCAATGTGTGAGTGCTGTGGTTCAACGCCAATGTTTTTTCCCCGCTAAATAGGACCTGAAAAGGCAGGAGCTTGTTGATCGATGGACTATTTAATCTCTCTTCTTTTCCATGTTTACGTCACAGAGTTTCTGACTTCCTTATGGGAGATGTGGACAGCAGCTCAGGGTTGGGGATCCCCCAGACCAAAAGGAGCAGGGTGAGACACTACCTGTCTATTTTCCACCTTTTAGACCTCTTGTTAGTCTAATTTTTGTTTTGAAACATGAAAGTTCTCAAAAGGCACACTAATTTCACCCCGCCTCTATTTAAAATGTCTCAAGACCTTGTTTTTTTTGGACTTAATTGGAGTGTTGAAAACCCCAGCAACTACTGATGTGTGACTTTGATTGTATGTGTGCACTTCCTCTTCCTTCTAATCTCAAACCTCTTTTTCACAGTCTTTTGACAACATCTCTGTGGATCCTGAGGGCTTCGTTCCGGGGAGCAGGGATCTCGTTGGTAAGTTAGCCTCACACTTATTTATCTTTGAGCTATATTTGTGTGACACACCTTTGACCTCAAACGTGAGGGGTATTAATGGCTCTTTTACAAAGCATGTAATTATTGCTTTATAGCTCTGGGCAGTCTGAAATGTCAGTTGTAGCTGAGTAATTTAGTCTTCTGAGTCTTGAATGCCTGAGGTAGACCCGCCTTAAACCTCGACTTCAGCTCCTGTTATTTCTGCAGCTTTTTCCACACTAGTTGCTCATTTCAATGCCTGTTGAAGAGTAATACTGTGTGGCCAGCGGCTGAGAGGGTTGTCTATTCTAACACATAAAAGGAACATAATGCTACCAGGCTGTGTCGAAGTGTTCCTGGTACTTTCAAACTCTCCCAACTTATGAACTTCACTGATCTTGTTCTGCTTTTTAATCTGCCTCCCCCCTACATGCACACACACACAAGCACACATATGCTGGAAAGTGGAAGTGAGATACGTACATTCAGCTTTAGGACATTCTAGTCACACCACATGTGTGATGTCTGCTTCTTCTCCTGGTTCCACAGGCCCAGAGGTGTCGCTGTCAAAAGAAGAAGAGGTTGACTTGGCTCTGCAGAAGAATGAGAGTGGGGTCGAGTCCGCTCTACTCTATGCAAAGACCTTGTCAAAGTACATTAAAGACCTCCTGGGGTGTATGGAGAAACGGCTGGCCATGGGTGAGACATGCATAACACTGCTCTTGATGAATGTAAACAATAGATGTAACAGAAAAAACTACATTATGATTGTTGGTCCTAAAATGTTTGAGTGGAAGAAAAGTTAAAAAGTGCCTTGCTACATAAAGCATGAACTGCTGCATTAAACTGCTGAATTCAGACATTGATGGGAGAGTTCAGACTTGGAAGATCAGTTCTTCAGTTCACTTTTATTTCAAATATATTAACTTTCCACCAAGAACATGTTTAGTATTAAATTGTTCCTCTTCAACAAGAGAGGAACAATTTCTTGGCACTCTTGATTTTCTGTAAAATCTGAACAACTGTGATAGACAATGTTTGCTGTTTAGTTCATTGATCGCAGCCTTTTATAGTTTCTTTTTGTGTTTATCTTTTCTGTCAGATATTGAGTATGCCAAAAGCTATGCCAAGATGGCAGAGTCTGCAACGACGCTTGCCAGTCAGCAGGTAAAAACTTAAGACTTTATGTGAGGCCTTGGATGTTATATAAAAGTTATACAACAGAGAGAGTCAAAAACACATGAAAACATTGCTTTCTCCATGTTTCCTACAGGACTACATGCCTCTAAGTGACATCTACGTTTCCACATTCAAGAACGAGATTGAATATAACCAGATGCTCATTCAGACAGCATTGGCTCTGCAAAGCAATAAATTTATACAGGTAAATGTTCATCATTACGTCAAAAACGAATTGCTCTGTAACCTTTGCATTCAAATCATTTTTAATACTCACTGTAATGATGTAACGGCATACAAGCATCAATTAATTTGTTAGTTTCTCTCCGCTTTTATTTTGATGATTCAAAGGTTTACTTGACGGCTTGAAAGCTTTAAGTTTACAGTGAAATTCATTTTGATTTTAATTTTGAGCTGCCTAATTATCCAGAAACTAAACTTCTTATAAAATGTTTTTTCAGTAACTCCACGCTGTTCTTTTCTCTGTTTACTTTCAGCCTCTTCAGGCTCGCAAGAATGAACTGGACAAGTTGAGAAAGGACATTAAGGAGCAGTGGCAGAGAGAGCAAAAGAAACTGGTTTGTTGAAACTCTCTGCACAGACACTTGAAACATACTTAGGAAAGAAAATAAGAGTAAACTTTTCTTTTACCAAACTGCTCTGCTGAGCTATTCTAACTTTTATATTATGCAACTGTGCAGAAGAACCGAAGCAGTTGGTTTGCAGAATCTATATGTTTTGCTCTACTAATGTTTATTTCATTGTTTTCACATCAGAATGTATTAATGTTAGTTTCTTGCAGTGCCTCTTCACATGCTGGGCTAAAAATTGAAAAGGCCATGTCTGATTGTTTCTATGGTAACTGGCTCATACATTGTCACAATAAATTAAGTAATGTGGCAAAATCGTTTGGCTTTGGCAGCAAGAGGTTGACACAACTTTGCGTAAGGCACGAGCTTTGAATGACCAGAGGAAAGAGGAGTACAGAAAAGCCCAGTCGTCTACAAACCGCTCCCAGGAGGAGCAGTCTAGCACTGGCAACAAACAGCTGGAGAAGAAGAGAAAGCTTGAGGAAGAGGCTATGCAGAAGGTTTGCAAGGGTTGCTACACAGGGGATTGTGGTGCCACCTATTTGGGATGAGCAACTTCCATAAACCATTGTCTATTGTTTTTGAGCAGGCTGAGGAAGCTCAGTACCATTTCCAAAGCTGCAGGGCTGACGCAGGCGTCAAACGGATGGATCTGGCCAATACCAAGAGCACAATCCTCACACAGATTCGAGAGATGATCTTCCAGTGTGACCTCACACTCAAAGCTGTAAGAGAGACCAATTTATTCTTTCCAGATGAGAAATTAGCTGGACTGTTAAGGGACGCACAATATACTGGTGATACCAATACTAACATATTGGTATCGCTTAGATAAGTTAAACTAGGTCAATCTTAACAACCTATACTTATTTCCATCTTTTTTGCTATTTGTTTCTGGGCGGTTTGTCATCTGGGATTTGTTTGGTCACATGACAAACAAATCACTGTAACAACTAATAAATTACTATGATGAAGATTCACTTACCTTAGCATACTAAGTGCTTGAATTGTCTCCATAAGCAATATTATCTCCTGTTGAAAGATTTGTAAAGTACATGTAATATATAAAATATTGGTACATATTGGTTATCAGCCATGGCAGCAATATAAATATCAAATATTGGTATTAACCCAAGTTTTTCTATCAGTTCATCTCCTCTTCTCAATTTTATTTGCTTCCCATGCAATGATAAAAACATTAATATTTTGTAAAATGCCAACCATCCTTGTGTTTTTTTATAGGTGTCAGTGAACTGGTTTCAGATGCAGCAGGTGCAGACAGTGTCGCTCCCAACCCACTTCCAGGCCCTGAGTGAGAATGCCAAGTTATATGAACCAGGTGCATGCTACGCTAACTTTGTCCGGAACCTGCCTAAAAACCTTCCGAAAGAGCATCTTCAGCCAGATTCCTTCTCTGAAAATTTCAGGTAAGCTACAGTAACTATAAATGTTATTTTATTTTATGACAAACTAGAAAATAAAGGGAAGGTTACTGCACATTCTATGGTGTGTTCAGGCTGATGTGCATAGTTTGTTTTCAAGCCACACATAACAACAGCCCCATGTTCCATATTTTTGCTGTGTCAAAAAATGCCAATGTGTCTTCTGGCTTTCATTCAACAATGCATTTCTTTTCATCATTCTTCCATAAAGGCCAGATTTGTGGGGTGGAGTGGTAATAGTTGTGTTGTCAACAGATTCTCACACTTCAGTTACAGATCTCCATATATCTCTTCCAAAGCCTGAAGATATAGTATTTTGGTTATAATTGCTTGCGTTGGTTTTTATTTGCTAGTATAAAGCAAACATGATTTGCTTTATACCAGCTGACTTTATCAACCTGGTAAAGGTTGATAAAGTCAAATGTATGTCAGATGTATTATTTTCCTTCCGCTTCACAATTGCGCAATACTTTAAGTTGATCTTTCACATAAATATATTAACGTTTATACTTGTAAAGCGACAGTTTGTCAAAGTTCAAGCTTAATTCATACTCTTAAGAAGCTGTATTTGTGTATTTCTTGTTAAATTAAGCCTGGTTTACACATAATCTTGGGTTGTTTTAGTTTCACATTGTTTACAAAACATTTCTTTCAGTGTTTCTTCATAGCCTTCCCCTCCCATTTTAAAGTTGTTCAGTTCTTCTTTCAGTGGAGGTAACAGTGAGTCAGAGTAGGAGGAAGAGAGACAAAATCTGGGAGAGACAGATCGCGTGTTGAATTTCTTGCCCTTCCTCAGGAAATATCTGTGTCGCAGGCTGAATGCTGCAGGGAAGATTGCGAGCGTGAGAGTTTGGCTCTGGTTTCGAGGTGCCCCCAAGTTTTCTCTCAAAGCCAGACAGTTGCTAGATTTTACACAGAAAAATAAACAATGTTTCATAACCTAATTTAACAGCATGAATTAAGAAGAGAGGTTAAATGTGTTATTTCTGTCAGATTTAATCCCAAGTATCAAAACTGAAGAGTAAAATGATTGGAATGTGTGTACTTTTATTATTGTGAAGGTTTTTGTTAATTATGTAATTTGCGGTAGTAATCTGCTAACTGGTCTCCTTTCAGTTTTTGTTCCTACTCTTTCCAGTCAATCTCTGGTTTTACATTAAAACAACTTATTTTAGAGACATAATTAATCACTTTTGAAAAATAAGAGGAATATTTTTGCTACCTTGTTCTAGGAATTTGCTGAGCAGGCGTTTTAGGGACAGATGTCAATCCCAATGTTGGGCTTTGCCAGTACTGAGTCCCAGTCTGACACAACACTGAAGTGAATTAAAGTCAACCTGATAGATTTGCTTGAAAACTTAATAGTTGTAAGGCTCTACATCAGAATTTGTTATTTACATTTGTATTGTGATGGTGCAGTGTTCTACTCTCTTGCAAGGGATGTTTAGGTTCCTACATTTTTGTTGCTGTTGTTTCTCCTTATAGATGTCCTAATTGTAGTTTCTTAACATCAGCTTTTATCAGCACCAATGAATAATTTTGTGGGTCGCCCAATTACAATTAAAACATTGTACAAACCTGGACCACCAGCTTAATCTTATGAAATAACAACTGCCTTTTTTATTACATGTTTTGTTTTTATTTTAATTTAATAGAAAATAGAACTTCCAAACATCCAGCAGCCTTTTTTTCTAAATAGTTTTGAATTTGCCTTTCACTAAACTTGGCTCTTAAACAAGCCTTTTTGAAGAAAGACCTGCATCCTGTTTTTGTTGCTGATCTTAGCCTAAGCTTTTCTTTTCTAGAGCAGAAAATTAGAAAACACTTGGTCTCAGAAAGGTAGAAAACATCTTTAAAATAAGATAATCTTGAAATTTTATATATATATATGTATAATTGAGATTTAAAACGATTTAATATTCCTTTTTCTACTTAGTACAATGTTGCATGTTTAATGTATGTTTGATCAGTTAAAAATAAAAAACCAGACAAATGTTTTGCATATTAAGTGAAAAAGGAAATAACATTTTTGTGACCCATGGGTACTTTCAGTTGGGCAAATTTGCCTTTGTAACAAAACATTTGGACGTTAAAGGCCTTAACTAGGTTAAGAAAGCTACTTTAACTGTGACAATACACCACCTGCAACATGCATAGCTTTATAATTTGTTATCCTAACCAATCAGGTTCTAACCACTGCTTACTCTACAGTCATTGATAGTTCAACTGGTAACATTTTATCCTTACTGGTATTTATGTGGGGGAAAAAAGCCTATTCTACTGGTTTATAAACTGAGCTCTTTGCTTTGAATGTTGCAAAATGTAATTGCTTGTGCTTTAGCTGCACCCTCTGCAGCTCTGCTCCACAACAATAGCACAGACAACAGAGTACATACCATTACAAACAGAGAACCAATATAGTCTCTGTCACACAAGAAATTGCTTGGGAAAGGCTATATTCACTGGAAAAAGATACAACATACATCCTGCAAATCAAATGTGCATGCTGTTTGGTTGGAAGGTAGCTAATTGTTGCTTTTGCTCATTGTGGCTTTGCAGCTGCATTCTTTGTGCAAAATCAGCTGCACTGCAAAAATCCTAAATGGTTGCTTATCAACTGTGGACCTACAAAAACGTCAGAAAACCTCAAGCCTCAAAAACTGAAAAAAGGAAACTAGATATCTTTTTGCCAATAATATAACCATACATTACAAATACCATTACATTTTTCTACATAGATAGAATGTTTATGCTTTATTTATGATTAACCTGTAATCTTCATGTTGGTGTCGAGAATTGGTTAAATTCATTCTGTTCCAGAAAATAAAAGCAATCAGTTTTATTCACTTTTTCCCTATGTCAATCTTGGTTCAACATAATGTAATAATGCTGGACTGACTGTAGAACTCTACAAAGACAACTGCAACTAAAATCAGAAAGCATTAAACATCTACTTTTTGATTTTTTTCTTTTCCAGGTCTGGGTTTACCAAAAGGTCTCAAGGGAGCACCCATTCTTCCCATGGCAACCTGTCGCAGGGCTCCATCACTTCCTGTGATGTTTTGAGCGGAGACGACGTAGACCACACTCTTCACCGGCCTTCAAAAATCGGTGAACGAAGATCCAACAGCAGCACAGACATTCCAGGTATGCATGTTGGCACATGTGAGTTTCCGGATGTTGATTTTCTATTGTTTTTTCTTTATGAAACAGTTCTTGCTACAGGAGGTGAAACAGTTCATGACAATCTATTGGTTCAGTTTGCTTCTGTCTTTATCAGTCCCAGAGGGGACTTACCCCGACTGCTGATTCATGGGAATGTTTTTGTTTTTTTAAATTCTATAGCAGTTGAGGTTGTGTGCTGCTTACTCATAAGTCTAAAATGTGAGTGTGACTGGCAGTTTCTGAAAAACCACCAAACAAATGCCATTTTGTTGAACCTTGCTGCTTTTTTTTCTGTGTTTCTGAAGCGCTGAGGAGCCAGGCGCCGCTAAGAGCCTGGACCTCCAGCAGCCAGGGTGGGATGTGCAGCGACTCAGAGAGTGCTGGGGGCAGCAGCGAATCCAGATCCATGGACTCCCCCACCGCTAGCCCAGGCATGAAGATTTCACAATTATTCTATATATATATATATATATATATGTATATATGCATATACATATATATATATATGTATATATGCATATACATATATATATATATGTATATATACATATACATATATATATATGTATATATATATATATATATATAATATATATATATATATATATATATATATATATATTATATATATATATATATATATATATATATATATATATATATTATATATATATATGTATACATTATATATATGTATGTATATGCATATACATATATATATAGGCTATATATGTTTTAATTTCATTAAAAGCTATTTAAAAAAAGTTGTGGTAAAATTGTATTTTTATTAAATTTATGCATTGAGAATGGCATATTATTTTATAGATGTAAATGCATAAAAAAGATGAATACTTGACGGAGAGACAATTTATGCAGGATTGTATCTGCAAACTATTAGATGAATTATATCATTTCAATATTTTAGACAGTGCTTCTCCTTTTAGTAACTTATTGACTTTATGCAGAGGATAAATAAACACACATTCACTCCAAATTCACTTCCTTCTCCTGCTAAAATTTAATGACACACTACTTACTGGTTTTTGTAAAGCTTAATGTACTCATGTGACCATCACAGTTTCTCTTTTGTAGTTGTTGATGGTAACTTCTTGTAATCTCAGTCAGCCGTAGTACATCGTGACCTTGTTCTTAATGACTAAACAGGTGATTTCAAGCGGCGGCTTCCCAGAACTCCCTCCACTGGGACCATGTCTTCAGCTGACGACCTGGATGACAGGGAGCCTCTCTCTTCTTTTGACAACGGTAGGAAATATCTATTTGTCTTTTTTTTGTTTTGCTAAGAACGGCCTGCAGATTAATTGACATAGGGAAATGAAAATGTCTTGAGGGGATTGCATAATCTTCTCTTATGCATAGCAGATTGCCTCATTGCACTGATCGGATGTCAGTTTTGCTACATGTAATATTTTAACTCTGTATGCTGTTTTTGGTCTGCAGAGAATA
Organism: Poeciliopsis retropinna; assembly: GCA_010277075.1. Taxonomy (NCBI): domain Eukaryota; kingdom Metazoa; phylum Chordata; class Actinopteri; order Cyprinodontiformes; family Poeciliidae; genus Poeciliopsis; species Poeciliopsis retropinna. The sequence continues at coordinate 6,760,801 of VMRM01000021.1, forward strand.
ATTGATTGGGGTTACATTAGTTTTTGTGCTTGGTTTGAACATCAAATAAAGGGAACAATATCTATACGGTTAGGTGACGGAAACAAAGCCCAGCAACTTCCCCAAAATTAAGCTTCAGTTTTTTCCCGGGAAGTTATGTTAGTTTTCTTATTGGGAAATGTTGAATAATATCACCTGTTTAAGTGCTCTTTTTTTTATTTTTACTGCTAGGTCTGGTAGAGATGGTAACAGAGACTTTAGGTTCTCCTGGTCCTTTCCGAAATACTCAGATGTCAAAAGCTGCTCAAACGCATAAGCTAAGAAAACTACGAGCCCCATCCAAGTGCAGAGAGTGTGACAGCCTGGTTGTTTTTCATGGAGCTGAATGTGAAGAGGTACAAATCATATTACCTTTAACTAACTGTTAAAATTAGTGTCTTATTGTTGATACAGTTAAGCTGAAAATTATTCATAGCACTGACAGATTCAGGTGTAAAGTTATGTTATCACTTCTCCCAACATGTTTCTTCTGATTGGAAGTATTGTTTTGATGGATTTGAATCAGTGGACATAGCTAAGATTAAGGCAAACAGGCCTCTCAAACTTAAAGACATGGAGTTGAACAGCAAAGATAAACAGACAAAATACCAGTGAAAACTATAGACACCAGTTAACTGAAGTGTCAGTTAATTGTTTGATTGCTCCAAATCTATTTTTTAATAATCTGTAATAAAACAAATACATTGTTTCATAATGTTTTGAGAAATGTCTGTTTCATTTCCTATCAGGAACAAACTTTATAGTTGAATAAACATGATTTAAAATCTAAAATTTGTCAAAGTTACAGAATATTTTTGGCTTAACTGTACAGATAGAGCAGGACACAAGTGTAAATAACTTAAAGCGTTAATATTGTGTCACCTAATTGTAATTTATGCATCTTTTTGCCAGTGTTCCCTGGCATGCCATAAGAAATGCTTAGAGACACTTCCTATCCAGTGTGGTCACAAAAAGTTGCAGGGCAGGCTGCAGCTGTTCGGTATCGACTTCGCCCAAGCAGCGAAGAACTGTCCGGATGGAATCCCCTTTATTATCAAAAAGTGTACCACTGAGATCGAAAGCAGAGCCCTCAACATCAAGGTACTTTTATAGCCGTTGTGTGTTTTTTTATTAAAATCTCCTCATTAATTACATGATCAGTTAACAATAATCTTTTAAGCTGGTTCATGGATAAAATAATTATGAATGTGCCTGTTTTACTCCTGCAGGGCATTTATCGTGTGAATGGGGCCAAATCCAGAGTGGAGAAGCTCTGTCAGGCGTTTGAAAACGGGAAGGATTTGGTTGAACTGTCTGAACTCTCACCTCACGACATCAGCAATGTCCTCAAACTCTACCTAAGACAGGTTTTTATCAAATTCCTACTAATTCCTACTGAAGATTTTTTTTAAATTAATGACTTAAGTAGATGTTTGTTATTATGTTCAGTTAAATCTTCAGCTGCTGTACCAATCAGAAGTTCAGATATTCTCATCAGCATGAATGGCATCATGATTTTGGGGTTTTATGATGCATGTGGGATGCATCATAAAACCATTTCCAGAGAGGAATGAATCTACAACTTTTATGTTTTTTTGTTTTTTTTTTAAATCTGACTTTATTGTGAATATCTTCTAATTCATGCTGGTCCCAAAATATACATACATCCCCATTGATACTTCATTAGAAGTGCAACAGGAAGTTGCAGAGAAGCAGTTTTAACTGTGTAGATTTAGAGGGAATTTAAAGAAGTTTTACATAGTCATTCTTTGTTCTGCATCAGTGCCACAACAACACACTCTCCCAGGTTTTTCGAAGGGCATTAAAAAGCATAAACCATGTCGCCAAACATTCATTCCAAGGTTGGTGTTAAACTTACTTCACTGTACAGTAAGTTTAACTTAACATGGATACTCCTCAACTGATATTTAGTTGTCTTCTAGTTTTTATAATTCTAAAGATGCATTTGCATTTTATAATTCTAAAGATGCATTTGCATTTTAAATATGCTTTACCATTTCTCTTAACAAAAGTGGTCCAATACCCTATCAGGGTTAGGCAGTTTTAAATTAAAGTAATTTTGAACAAACATTTCTGCCCTAAAATAAGAACAGATCAAATGCATAATTAACAGCCCCAAATTAATGACATTCGTATCAATATTGATAGTTTCATTCATTTCCATTGCTAAATCATATTTTTTTAATGGGAAGCATAGAACTCATTGCAGTATTATTTCCAACAGTTGCCAGAACCACTGATCCAGTATCGATTCTACAACAACCTTATTGGATTGGCTAAAGAGTGTCAGAGAGTGATAGCAGAAGAAGCTGAAAAACCTTCGAGTTCCCAGGCGGGAGAGAAAGGAGCACCAAGCGCCCAGATGAGCAGAGTCCTTTTGAAGATCAAAGATCTGCTGCGTCAGCTGCCCACAGCCAACTACAGGACTCTGCGTTACCTTATCACACATCTGAACAGGTATGATCTGGAACTAAGAGACAAGCTTTGGTATGTCGCTCTTTTTACAGTCACACTGACTCGCCAACTTCCTCATGACACACATGGGGAAACAGAGACTTCCCTAAAGCTTGGCTAGAACTGTCAGAAAATGACAGCATAAAACTTGTAGTCTATTCAGTATCACTGAACTAGTTTTCAAACATATATTGGCACCAGTGTGTAGTATAGTACTATGTTATAAGCATGGTTTTCTTTCTTAATCAACATCAACATGTATTTCCAAACTTTATTCTTGGTTCCATTGTTTATAATATCCATTCATCACTGCGCTGCTGACACTCTTTAAAAAAACAAAATTTTCTTTAATTTTTTGGTTTAAAAATGTGTTTTTGAAGTCCGTAAGAAAATAAACTGACTAAAAGCAAATTCCTTATCAAGCTCATTGTTCCCCTTTGCATTCCCAGAGTGAGCAAACAGGCTGATGAGAACAAGATGAATGCAAGTAACCTGGGGATTATCTTCGGACCCACTCTGGTAAAACCAAGACAGATCGACGCAGAGGTGTCTCTTTCCTCTCTGGTGGATTACCCTTGCCAGGCACTGATGGTAGAGATGTTGGTGAGACACTTTCACACGATCTTTGATGCACCTACTCCATCTGGTTCCGAAATCACCACCAGTGCACAAGCGTCTCCCAGACTGACCCCACAGGAGAAGGTGCGCCAGCTAAGCAGACACTCTACCTCGCTAACGGACATCAAGGAGGTGAGGAGGACCCTGAGGTTTAAATGATTCACAAGATTTAAATTTTTGACTTAACATTATTTGTAAAGTTGCAATGAAAGATGTTAACATGGGATATAAAACAACATTGTTAAAAATGACAAAAATTACCTAAAAAAAATGTTAAAAGATAACTGATTTCACTGAAATCCCCCAGTTGTAGGGATACCTTTAAATAGCTCTAAAATTTACATGTTTGACACAAAGATAAACTGCAATATACTGTTATGTTATAATTGATTAAAAAAGGGGAACTTACAGGCAGAATAGGTCATAGAACGGAGGTAGTGAAATGGAAAATTCCAGCAATGAACAAAGCAAACCAGTGAGTTTAAATACTGAAGCAGTTATGGAAAATGTCAACCAGGGGACCTAATCAGGGGAGATGAAAAACAACTGTGGTAGAATGCAAGCAGAGAAACTGCGGGAACAAGACTAAATAACACAGAGAAGCTGAACTTAAAACTCAGAGAAACTATAAACCAAGGGGAAAAAAACAACACTGATCTTAAGAGATAATTTCTTTCAGGAGCAGGCCAAGCCTCCGTCATAACAGTTTAGATTCTACCTACCTGTCAAGAGATTGTTTGACAGCGATACCAGATGACTAAGCACTGTTGATTGGCAGCATTGACTTGTACAGGTGTCAATACCTGTGCCTCAAGTGATTTTATTTTTTCTAACCGTGTGGGTTTTTCTGAAGTTCAAGTTTGGACTTTTCTAATATGTTTATCTTTTTGCTTACCTTAGCAAGCAGATAGTAATAGATGTGGCTGATATTTTAAGCTCGTAGTGAGATTACAAGCTCCTTCCTTGTTCCTGTTCTTCCATCTGGCTGTTTTTGAGTTGTATGTTGTAAAATTTAGATGGGTAAATGTGATGACATTGTAATCCTCTTTGTCAAATTTGTGCCTTCAGAGTGCCAAAGTATACAAGAGATACTCCTCGGTAATCCCATCATCCCACATCCTGGATGAAGTGCATGAGGTCCAGGCCGGAAAAGACCAATCAGACTCTTCAGCCGCAGAGAAGCTCAATGGGTTGCACACATCGAGCGGACGAGAGGTCCATAGATCAACCTTGGCGCTTAACCGCCCCAGCTCCTCGCTCTCCTACCACACAAACACCCTGCCAACAAAGGTCCAGCTGCGTAACCAGGTCGGTCGGCACGTTTCTCGACCGATCAGCATGCCACTGGAACGCCTGCCGACACCTGCTCAGATTCTGGAGAGGAATAACCGGAACAAAACGGATATGGTTGATGGAAGCTCCACTCAGAGGGACACAGAAACGATTCAGGAGATCCCAGAACCTGAGAGGGCTCGGCAGAGTGGCTCATCCAGAATAAGCACCTATTACATTACACCATTTATCGACACACAGACAATGCAGAGAAGGACATGGGATAAGAAGTACAAGCACTATGACATGACATCCAGAACTGCCATGATAGTTGCCAATCTGCCGCCCACCAGCTCCGGGTTGCAGCCGGTGAAGGCCACGCTGCCCATTACGGTTGGTGCTGCTGCAACCGCGGCCTCTGTGGTTACGGCCACTAGCAGCGTGAGCACCATGTTCTCCAGCAGCCCTAGCATGCTGCCAGTCAAATCTGTGTGGAGCTCCAAAAGGGAAAAAGATGCAGAATCCTCTGCCAGCAGCTCGCCAACCGTTTCACTAACACTCAGGGCTCCACGGACTCTACAGCCCCCACCAGGAACCTTCTACATCCCCCCAGTTTCCAGTAGCAGTAGATCCAGGACACTTTCCAGCTGGACTACAACCACAGCCAACAGCACTTCGTTCACTTCCACCAACACTTCCCCAGCAGCCTCCCCTTCCACAACCCCAGTAAAAACACATCACCAGACTCAGGACTCCACAGACAGCGCCATTGACCCAGGGGTCTCGACCTCCCCCACTCTTTCTCCCCCCCAGTCTCCCTCTCCCAGCAGCCCCGATGACCTCAGCCCCACCGGGACCAAACCCATCTACCAAAGACATCGACTGCTGCAGGAGAACGAACACAGAGAGGCTCATTTTGTTTGAAAAAAAAAAAAAAGAACAAAAAGTTATATTTGTAGATATTAATATGTCTGTGGTGAATGGGAGAACATGTAGGCAAGTAAAAATAAACCATGAAAGTGTTCAAAGTACTAATATATTCCTTTTTACATGTTAAAGACAGAACCAACAGAAGTTGGTCAAAGGAAGCAAAACAAATACATAGACTGGTGCCAACAACAATGTTTACTGTCTGCTATATTTTTAAACATATTTGCCAAAAAGAAGTTATTTCCCTGTTAGCTGTAAATCAGTCAGTTTTCTTGTTCAGTGTTAATCTGTTACATAATGACACTTTACATGTCGCACTTCCAGACTTAAGTGCTGATGTCCCTTTAATTTTTAAATTTAAATATGTAATGTATTTCACATTACAGGGACCAAATGGAATATTTTCAATGCAATTTTCTTAATATAATTAATTGAAAATATTCCTTTTTCTAACTAAATGTGTCCTGAGTGGCCTGTGATTGGTACATCTTGTCTCAGTATGTAAGCCTTACAGTACATATTTGTAAATGTTTATATATTCATGCAACAGTTCTTGCTGCAAATTAAAACAAAAGTTATTTTAAACATGTTTTTTGGGTTTTTTTAATGCATTTTTCAGTTTATTTTTTTATTATATCTTTAATGTTTTTTTGTTTTTGTTTTGAAAAATAGAAAAATAACAAATCTGTAAAATAACTACTAAAAAGTACAGTAACGAAGTTTATTTGTACCTATAGCACATCAGGATCGTTTCTCAGACATTTACAGTAACCCTTTAGTGTTAAAAAATTCTAATTTAAGTTTACATGTATTCTTATTAGAACTTATTTCTTATTTCATAACACAAGCACATTTATGCAAAATTCAGATTTGTCCTTTGTCTGGCCCTCCAGTTAACAAATAACTGCTGGAAATCGGCACCAGACCCATTTTGACTCAGATGGATGCATATAGATTTTCTACCTTTATTTTTATTTTACTTTAAAAAAAAAAAACCCTCAAAAACATGGACTTCAACCAACCATTTTTAGACGCTGATAAATATGGTGAGATTTCAGCTATTTAGAACCTAAATGGAATGTGGAAACTCAAAACTATTGGCTTTACTCGCAGCTTTAGATATTTCATTTCTTAATATTTCAGTCATGCATCCAGTTGGATTGTTTTTCCTTCTGCATTTGATGGATTTAAAATTTGCTCCAACTCAAATCGATTGTGGTTTCAGTATGTTTTCCGTCTGCTGGGGGCTCAGCTGGCTTTAATGTCCTACTTTGAAACCTTCACATTCTCCTCAGCTAATTACTCATGTCACCTGCGCCTTCTCCGCTCAGCCGCTCAGAGGAAACTCATTTCAGACACAAAAATTGAAACAAATGCTGCTGTGTCCTATAAATCCAAACTCAAAATTTATTCTGTAGGTGTTTAGCTGTGGGATTACACGCTGGTGCAGTTTCATTTCTGCTCAGGTTATTTTCTTTGACAAACATATTTGCTGCCGCTGTGATGAAGACCACCTCCCGCTTTTCTCTCCGTCAGGTTTCCCTCCTTTTCCTTCTCCTGCAGGTACCTGCCTAATTCTACCTCAAAATGGATGACTGTTGTCTCTTTTCTGCCTGCCCATGTTGAGCCGGGAGATTAGAGCAATCAGATTAGGAGTGCTGCTGACCTGCAGCACAGAGAGGGAGAGAGAGAAAAAGAGACAGGGTGGGCAGCTCGGAGTCATCTGAAGCACTTCTTCTACCCGGTTTTATGTTTTGCATTACTTCAGCTTGTTTGTGAAACCGTTTTTCTTGATGCTTTTCGACTTTGTTGTGATCCGGTGAGAAGGTAAGCCTGAGAATCAAACTGATTAATCTAATGGGTTGAAACATCTTACAAGACCTGACAGGTGTGTGTGAGTGTGTGGTTGTTATTGCTGACATAGTTGAAGTAATGCATCGCTTGTTTAAGTTTCTTTGATAGGTTGCAACATGCTTGCAGGATAATTTCTCCCTGAATTCTGCAGCGCGTGTGTAAAGCAATCCTGTTGTGTGTAATTTGTGTTTTGAGTAAGAAGATGCTTTCCGATAACTCAGACATAATAACAGCTTTCAGCCTCCTCTGTTTTCTAGCTGCAGTTCCCCTTTTGTTTTTCTCTTCACAAGTGTTGGTATTCTCCATCTGGCAGTCTACAGTAATCTACTGGACATGTTCTTGCGCTATGTGATGCTCCATCTGTGAATAACTTGTGCATAGTGATTGATTTCTCCAAAATTAATTTGTTCCTTGTGAAAAAAGACTCCATGACGGATCAGATTTAAATTGTAGTTGTCATTCAGGTGGCATGTGAATGCAGACATGAAGTCATCCTTAAATTTCTTAGCAACTGTGTTTAGGAGTAACAGTTTGATGAGGCAGTGGCTCAGTAAGGGTTAGAGGCTGTTTCTCAGGAACACCTCCAAAGGCTTTTCTTAAAGTGGTTTAAAGGTGTGAGTCAAGACAATTCCAGAGTTAACAGTAAGGCCCATTACAATCAGGTTAGATCGAAAGTTGGGTCACATCCAAAAGGAGGTCAAGGCAGGTGAAAAACAATGACTACATGGCTTTGTTATTGCTTAGAGAGAGTAAAGCTAACAAGTCTTTCGGTTAGTTCATTGTAAGCTAATAAAGGAAATGCTTTTTTCTGTTTCATGATTTTTGTCTCTTTCTCACTCATAACTTTTATGTTTCCAATTAAAAAGCTTCAGTAGCATAAGACGTATTACTTAACTGTGACTTATTTTACTTTCTGCAGGTGCGTCCAAAAGTATTCATGCTTTAAAGGTTGAACTATTCTTAAAATGTTCAGTTGAAGAGGGATGATAGGTGGTTATAGAGAAAATAAATTGATAACTATTTGTGGTCCTGATCAGGACCACCTTCTTACACTGGATGTCTTTGGGTTTATCTCTCTACTAACTTTACACATCCAGCTGCAATTTTTTGCCCATTTGTCTTTGCAAAACAGTTAAAATTTCATTCATATTTTGTGAAAGTCAAGTTTATAGTTTTTTTTTCTTTGACTGGGCCATTCTAACAAATTATATGCTTTGATCTAAATCAGTCCCTAATAGCTCTGTCTGTACGTTTAGGACTAAATCTTTTCCAGCCTCTCTACAAGGTTTACCCTATTTTTAGCTGCATCCACTTTGACCAGCTTCCTTTAGGAAGCTTAAAAAAATATTCCCACAGCATGATACTGTCACCACTATGGGGATTGTGTTGTGAGGAGGGATAGACTCAAATGACCCACCTTGCACTTACTTACATTACAGCCTGGACCATCACCATCCTGTCAACATCGGAAAGAAGATGCAAGATAAAAGTCCCATAACTCACCGATCAGAAACAGAGACGTTAATGTAACATTTCTGTTTCCGATAGACTGAAATTCAGCTAGAATGAAGCCGAATCTGAATCGTATTCAAGGAGATATTGCAAAATTTAACATTTACTCAATTAAATAGTGGCAAAAATATATGGCTGCAACCAGATGGAAAATTTTGAACAAGAACATTTACAAATTTGCACTATTTAAGTTTTAGAGATAATCTCTTTGATCATCACCAGTTCTTTCAGCTTTAACAATCACATCAGGCACATCGTAACTTTGGTTTTCTTGTTCTCACTCTGAATCAAACACATAAGTTTGAACTCATTAACAATCAAATGCTTCAGTTATTGTTCGTCCAGCATAATGTGAAATAAAAATGGACGATGAGCTAATTAAAAACTAATGATGAGCTAATTTCTTGAACTTTTTGTGCTCTCACTGATGCAAGTATACAAAAAAGTAGCAGTACATTTTTTTAATCAGTGTAATTTTTTAATCCTTTTATTTTGTGGAATCCTTTTTTTTTTGTCAGCAAGTGCATTTATTAGTGAACAATAGGAAATCTCCCACTATATTTATTAAACACAGATGATTATAGTGGCAAGAATTTAATTACTTAACCGAACTGACCTGTTTCCTTAAATTCAGTTATTTTATAAATATTAAAAAAATAGAAATATCCTTATATAAATAAGAATGATATTCTGTACATCAAGAGGAAAACAATAAAGAATAATGTACTTTGATCCTAAGGGATGTATTTTAGAATATTTTTACCATTTTACCATTTCCTTTCATCTTCTATAACATAAAATTCTCACAAAAGATATTCAAGCTAAACAGGTTTAAATACTTTTGCAAGACACTGTAAATAATCCCTCGTTAATCCCATGCGTCATGTCATGGTTTAATCATTTCAGTGCTATTCAGACCCCTTCTTACTGATAGTTGCTCTGCTGCCTATGTGGTGAACTGCTCCGCTCACTACTAAAGTTTTGTCTCTGCAGATTCTTCACAGTCTGATGACCCCGTCCAGGGGTTGAGCTGCAGAGCGATGAAGACAGGCTCCCAAATCCGCCTGTTACTATGGAAGAACTGGACTCTTCGCAAAAGGCAGAAGGTATAAACCTTCCCTGATTTGTACATGGGTTTTGAAACAGCCCAAACAGAATTTCTCATGATACAGCATCTTTTAAGCTTTCAGGATTATGTTTTATGTTGTTTTAGTGCTTCTCAGTAATGGACTGTTTCTCTTTAGATCCGCTTCCTGGCGGAGATCTCCTGGCCCGTCTTGTTATTCATTGGTCTGGTGTGGCTGAGGAAGGCCAATCCTCTCTACCAGCAGCATGAATGTGAGAAGGAACTTCCACTGCTAACTCACCCTCATCTATGAAAACATATTGATATCTGCTGCAGTTTTTTACATGGAAAGAATAACACAGGGCAGCCCATTTGGAGAGTCTTTAATAATCACATCCTGAGTTTTGACATTCCCTCTGAATGTCTATTTCTTTAGGTCACTTTCCCAACAAGGCCTTGCCATCGGCAGGGATTCTCCCCTGGATTCAGGGTATCTTTTGCAACGCTAATAACCCCTGCTTCAGATATCCAACACAGGGAGAGTCACCGGGCATTGTTTCCAACTATAACAACTCCGTGTAAGGTCAAAACAGCACTCTTAAATTCACTGTGAGCAAGTATTTCTTTAAACTGTTGTGTTATTTTTGACAAACTTTAGACTGGCACGATTCTACGTTGACATCCAGGAGCTTCTGCTCAATGAGACAGAGGTCCGGCAGTATGGTAGACTTTGGCGTGAGATGGCGTCCTTCTCAAACTTTATGGACACGTTACGCAACAATCCGTCCGCCGTTGCAGGTAAAGAGAAAAACAAGGAATGCTTCAGTCAGTATAATAGCCAATGCTCTCCTGAAAATGATTGTTTATAACCAAGCCTAAAGTTTTCCTGTGAATCATTTCCTTCTCCAGTGTTGCTCTGGCCAATATTGTTCTGCGTGTGTCTGATCTTTCACTATCAATGTTAATGGTTTTCCTTTTAGGCCGTGGGCTGAAGATTGATGACATTCTGAAGGACGATGAGGTCCTTACGGCCTTCCTGTTAAGAGACGCAGGCCTCTCTGAATCTATTGTCTACCAACTCGTCAATGCCCAGCTACGTCTGGAACAGGTAAAACTTTAACCTCTGAGTCAGGATAGTCTACAGCTAAACTTGATATTTGGTTAGCAGGGTGTACAAGGTCCAGGTAGGAACCCTCCCCGGTTAGACTCTGCAGCTCATTTGGGAGGATCCTAAGATTTTGTTATAATAGAAGGACTATATATTCCCTTGGGCTGGCTCTGGGTCTACCTTTGGGTAGTGTGAAACTCCCAGCATCTGCCACCTCTCAACCAGGGTGTTGTTGCAATTGAGAATGGGTTCTTAATTGACTTACTTGATTAAAAAAATAGAAGAAAATAACACAGACAGTCCAGTAAACCAAGACCTGTAGCTCAACTTTTTCTTCACCACGATAGACTGGAACATTTCTTGCATTTGATCAGACAATCCTCAAATCTGTCTATCCATTTCCTGCTCCATCCAACCAATACTTGTGAATATAACACCAAGATACTTGAAATCCTCTCTTTGGACAGAGAAGGATCAGTGACCTGGAAGGTCAATTAAACTTTTTAAGTTAAGAGAGTTCAGACTCAATCACCTGGAGGTCAAACCTTGTCCCCTGGCACTCGGCTAGTCTTAGGTCAAAGAGATACAAGAAGCATTAGGTTTGGGTGCAATACTAGCTTTATGGTGGGCCTTTCTTTCTTTTAGAACAATTTTGTTTAATAAAGCCCTAAAAATGTTGTGTTTTCTTTAAAATGCACACATACTGAGCAAGTTTTTCCTTTCTTTTTGTGTTTCCCAGTTTGCTTTTGGTGTCCCAGACCTACAGCTGAAAGACATAGCATGCAGCCAAGCCTTGCTGGAGCACTTCATCATCTTCCCCAGTCGAATGGGACTCCATGGGGTGCGCAATGCCATGTGTGCCCTCAGCCAGCAAAGGCTGCAGAGAATTGAAGACATCCTTTATGCAAATCTGGACTTCTTCAAGATCTTCAGACTGGTTGGTGGTTTACTTAAAAGTGAAATTTCTCAACAAAACAGTTCCGCCTATTAAACCCCCTGGCATTGTTTTTGCTGCAATGTATGCAGACAGTATGAAGTCTCCCTTTTGGTTTATTTTCATGCAGACTGGCAAAAGTCTTTTTTTCACGAATGCCTTCCTTTGCTGTTACCTTTATGATTCATCTGAATGGCAATTTAGGAGAAACTTTAAAAGGCATTTCACAGTTTCAGCGTCTGGAGGAGTGCAATCTCATGGCAGCAGGTGTAATTGTGGTTCCACACACTGCCATCATTTATCTTCCCACTCAAACTTAAGGCTACGCATTCTTTCTAATGGTGCGAGGCACTCTCATTTTGGAGTTTTTTTTAAAAAAGGGAATGCATGTTTTTGCAAGAACAAGCATTGAGATTGGAGTTTGGTGAGTGCAGTTTGTGGGTTACAGCACCTAGTTTGCAGAAAAACACATTAAGCATTCTCACATTTTCTCTGTTTACAACCATAAACCTAAATTAATTCATTTCATGCGCAAGAGACCATCACAAAGTGCCCATAATTGTGGAATAAAAGCAAAATGATTTGTGGTTGTTAATTATTGTTAATTATTTTTTACATAGGAGCATCAAACTTTTCAAATTTTTTGTGTATTAACGTTGATACCATTGATAAAATCCATTTAAACCAGTTTCCCTCAGGAGTCACTTAATTAGAAGAGTATACCCCTGAAGATTTTAATTTCAATCTTTATAAAGTTTCTTTAAGGGTTTTTGATGTAAAGCACTTTGAAATGCCTTTTTTCCTGAAAATGTACCATACATATAAACTTGAGGGACGGCTTCATGTAGACCCAGGCACAGAATTTTAATGCAGTCTTAAGCCATTGTTAGTTCTGCAACAGTGGTGTAATGGGACACTGTTTTATCAAACATCCAAAAATGGAATGAAAATGGCACAAGACAATGTCATCCAACAAAACTGATTGAACAGATGAGAAATGACCAAAAAGGTCCATAGTAACTGCTGAAGCTGCAGAGAGCCAGAGGTCAGGAGGAAAGACTGGTCATCAGATGTCAACTGTTTGTTGTACATTCACAAGTCTGACCAAGGCCTATTTACAGTTTGTCTCACAGCAAATATTTAATGGAAGAATATTTCATCAATATTGAACTTTTTGACCAACATGTGTAATGATAGATGAGCTTTTGTGGGGATGTTTTACTGCAGCAGAGTCAGAGAAACTGCTAGGGGGTGATAGAAATAAAAAAGGAAGGAGTTTCAGCATCTAGAACAGACATGTTCTGAAAGGTACCTGAGAATGCTCCAATCAAAGACCAGAACACAGTTCAATTGAGAATCTATGTTCAGACTTGAAGACACTCTCAATTCAATCTGATGGAGCTTAAGTGATTTTTGTGGTTGAAGCTACCATCTACAAAACTGATTGAACTGTATTTTTTTTTTTAATTATTATTATGATGACACCCTGTGGTTATTAATACATGCAGGTATTCAGGTTCAGGCTGGGTGAGTCATCTGACTGGCTCAGGGAATTCATATGGCATTATCCGCATTGGCCTGTTTTGCTAATGGGCTTAGCTTGGACGTGCATACAACCTGTTGGGCATTCCATAAGAAAGCATGCTGCGTATGGTACTCCACCAACACGTGTCACCTAACTAGTTCATTCAAGCTTACAGGACAGTTTGCTTTAAGATTTATAGAAAATCTAATGAAAAAAAAACCAACAACAAACAAACCAAAGTTTGTTTACCTTCAGTTACCTAATTCCTGTACACTTTTCAGTTGCAATTGCAAAAACATTTAGATTGTTTTTACTGAACCTATAAATATCTGACTGGGTTATGTAGATAGACTTTGGAGTGTCTGTACAAGTTTGGAAAACTACTTATAGATGAATGCTTTTTTTCTTTAGACTAGTTAAATTCTTGTTATCTAACTGCAGTCACTGTAGTGTAAAACTATCTAGAATATTTTTGCAAATACTTCATGAACTAACACAGATTTCTGCACAGCAGCAGTTTACAGTACACAATTTCCAGCAAGAGCCAAACTCAGAAGTAAAAAGTGTTGCACATGTCTGAAAATATTTCCTCTTGCTGTATACTTGATTTGTAGCTGCTTCTATGAGAAGTGTTGATTGATCTCTGGAAAGATAAAAAAAATACATTAAGGAACTCTATCTGATTCAAGATGAGTGACACTTAGCTGACTTTTAGGTTGCACTTTTCTCTTCTTTAGAAATCCAACAATAACGTTGGCAGTGTACTTCAGATTATGTCGTATTATTCCTCTTCTTCCTGTTGGCTTCAGACAAAGACTAAACTAGTCAGTCAGCATTTATTTCAGCAGGTATTAATGATTCCCTCTTCTGGGAATGTCCCTTTTCCCTATTTACTCAAGCAGCTTCCCATTATCACACTCCTACCTCTATGCTTCACTGCTGGGACTGTGCATGTCACGCAATCATGCTGGTTCTCGTTTGGCCTTGTTTTGCTTCAGATATTAATCAGTTTTCTTGTCATGAAAAATGTATTCTTTCAGACTTGTACTACTGTTAAACTAGGCTTTATTTGGAAACAATCCAAGAGAAACTAAGTTGTAAAACAGTTTACATTCATAATGAGATTTTCTTTTTCTTTTGTACTGTTGAGACATGTTAGGGTGGATGAACTGATTAAGAACCCTTTAAGCCTGTAGAATTATCGCAAATTACAGCCTCTAACTTCCATGCTTTTTTATTGCCATTTGTGTGGAGCGCCATAAAATTTTTTTTGTGTGCGCAATGTAAAGTCTAATAAATAAACACCTTTTTAAAAAGCATAGGTTCAGTTACAGTGGATTGCAAGTGTTTGTGAGTATAAATTTTCTTGCCGCAGATTGTCACTGGATTTAAGTCCTGACTTTTTTGACATGTAAAAGCTCTGCTCACCAGTCACATTGTAGCTCTGGTCTTATGTTTGTTGTGTAGTTAGTGGGATTGACATGCTGGATGGGGAACCTCTATCTCAGTTTTATTTTTTTGGGAACCTTCTTATAGGATAGTACTGTATTTAGCTTCAATTGGCTTTTCTCCCTGCTGTTACCTTCTCATCCAGAACAGAGATTTCTTAATTCTAGTAGAAAGAACTTTGGCTGATGTCAGTGTTGGCTTGTTTTGATGGAGACAAGCTCCTGTCTGGTCCCACCAAGCTGACAGAGCGACAGCATGGACGAGGCAGCTGAACACTAGAGTGGTTATTCTTCATAGGGAAGGGAAAACAAGAACAGCTTGATTAGCAACTCATTAATTAACCTATCATGACTCATGCTCTTCCCCAGAGGCTGTGTGTCACACACTCATCTGTTCTCCCACTTTCTTCTCTATATCAAAAGATAAAACATTGCTCTCTACTGGCTCCCATGCCAAAAGGGGATTTTGGCATGGGAGTGGACTTTTAACATTGTTGAAGTGAAATATTCCTACAGTATGATTCTGCTACCACGTTTCTCTGTGTGGATGAAATTTCTGGCAATACTGCTAGTTTTCAGCATATAACCCTGAAAGTTCAATTTTGCTCTTTTCTGACTGTGTGCACCTTCAGAGTACACAGTTAAAGCACATCTAACACATATGTCATTATGTGTTGTTGCAATTGAAATGTCTAAAATGTAACTTTGCTCAAGGGTGTAACACTTCCTCCATCATATTTATTTGAAATGCAAATATTTAAATCACACCCTTTTACTTTTACTGTAATGACCTCTGGCTTATCTTTTCCACCATCTCCCTTCTCCCTTCTCCATCAGCCTATCTACTCCTCCCTTCCTATTCCCTTTGCTTTTTCTCTCCCAAGCCCTCGCCACACTGCCTCACTCTTTCCTTCGTTCATTGAAATGCAGGCACAAGGAATGCAGGAGGAAGGATATCACATGTATGTGTTTGCCTTGGCACACAGGGTTTCCTTATACCCTCAGCAGTTAGCTCTGACCAGGCGATTTCTAACACCTTCTGCTAATGCTTTCCCATAAACACAAACCCTCTGAGGGTGTTTTGTAGACAGTAGAGCTGCTTTGATTTCATATCAAATGATTGATCTCAATTTTAAGATTGGCTAAAATAATAGCTCAAGTCCTTTGTTTAGTAGATAAGCAGTGCATTGGGATGAATTTGTTAGGTTGATTAGCCTTTGTTCCAGTAGGCTGCTACTTGCAATTCCTGTAAATGTGCAAGGAAAGCATGCAAAAAATGTTTCCTTCCTTGGAATAAAAACACTTCTTAGAAGTTTCCAGCATTTAAAGGTAGTTCGTAAACGGTATTCTTCTGTCTAAACCTATCCCATGATGCATATTGTTTTGACAAAGAAGAACAAAAGGACACTTGTGTTGACATCTCTAATTTTAACTTTATTTTTATTCCGATTCTGCTGGCATTTTTCTCTCCCTAATGAATCTTGTGACTGTGTTTTCACAGATGCCTCAGGTTCTGGACAGCCAGGGGATTGATCTACATTACTGGGGTCTGGTTCTCAAGGGAGCGTCAGAGAAGATCCAAGTTGTAAGTACTCTCAGTGTTTCTGCTTCTGCACTCTCGTCTTCTTGTCCTCTTCTTCTCATGAGTCATGCAGGGTTCAGAGGCACCAGTATTTTTAGTTTCTGCAGGAAACTTGCCTTTTCCGCTTCTCTGTGTTTAAGAAGTTGTTCTGGAGGGGGCTGAGGGATGGTTTCTATCATGCAAGGGGTTACATGTGCAGGGAACCAGTCTATCTTAGTAGTATGTAAAGTCATGGGAAGCAGAGGGCTAACTAAAGTCTGCATGCATGCATGCATGCACACTTTATGCATGTGTTTTTCACATGCAATAACAGATGTGCACTGATAAACTCTCCGCCCAAGGAAAATTGAAAATGAGCCAGAAAAATAAGACAATCGTCTCTTACAAAGAAATTATGGTTTCTAGGAAATCTAACTTAATGACCCTTCTAAAAATTAATATAAAATAAGAGCAACTGATTCATCTTTTAATCTGTACCAGATTACTGCCAGAATATTGTAGATTGCCAAAGAAAGCATTTAGTCAAGATGAAATTTACTTTGAGGTATTTAACCAAATATTAGTGAGAGCATGTATATTTTTGAGCCTGTATGTTTAACTTTGGCCTTGTGTAATTTACATTAAAGCCATAATAAATTAAAACAATCTTGTCTTAAAATTAATTGAAGAGGGTTCTTCATAAGATCATTCCAAACTTGGAAAAGGAATGTTTAAATTAAACTATTAAGAGCCCATTAATAATGCAAGGTTAATATCTCTGTTGGCTAAATAGGCTTTGTACATGTAACAGGAACTGTGGTATATAAAATCATTGCATATACAACAGAGCTGAAATGTTGTCATGCATCCCACACCCCTTCTGTCTTAATTTTCTCCTTGGCATGCACACTCAAATACTTTCATTCAATTTCATGGAAATAAATTGGTCTCAGGAGCCTTTGCAGACACAAATTCAACACAGTTACTCAGCCCCAGTTTTTGGCTGCTAATCTTCTTTATTATAAATGCAAGAGTGACAACACATGTTGATGTAACACTACAGTATTCCAAGGAGAGAATAGTAAGCTGAACAATAAAAATGACTAATTCCAGTTGAATGCAAAACCTTCCTAATGTTAGTCAACCTTTACACAAGAGATGACCCAGTCCACATTTTTTCAACAAAACTGATCCAAGTTCTTAAGGATGAGGCATTTGCCTAAGACTGGTTGTAATACTTTATGAAAGTGAATGAAAGTCTTTGCCATGTTTAAACTTGGAATAAACTAGTGCATTGTGTAAATATTATACTTACTAATTGCATCCAGGAAGCCCCACATGCATTTAGGGAGGCCACTCTAAATATATGTACAGTATATGTTCAATTCAAATAAAAGAAGCAACTATAATTTTCTGACAGTATTTCACTCAAAATTTGCATAGCTTTATATTTTGTTGGAGCTATCACATATCATGTATACCATACATGCTAGCCTTATAAAAAAGGCAACAACAGCATAAGTATTGCAGTAATATAATAGAGTAGAAACAGCCTATACTGTCTAAAAATGGGGAAATTCAGGTGTAATTTCAGCATCAAGGTATTTAGGTTCACACAAAAGATCAAAAAAGTATGAAAACTATATATCTCTGTATAGATATAAACAAGATTAACAATAATATTAAAACTTATAACATAAAAAATACATCAGAATTATAAATGGCATTCTTATAATGGCCCATTACTAATATTGCTTGATATGCCAATCTCCCCATGCTGTCTGTGGTGATAAAGAGTCACTCACATCGGCATACCAGATGCTTGAAACTGAAAGTGTAACTTGGTTATTTTGAACTAATAATAATCAAAGTCATGATAATTTATTGAACACTGAAACTTTTTGTCAGTTTCACATAAAAATAAAATAAAAGTGGAAAAGGTAAAATACTCCACAACCACCCAAAAAAACTCCCAATAATTTACTTGTTGATAGACATGTAATTTGTTTTTCAATATGCCAGTATTGCCTAATTAAAATAAGCAACATTGTGACAAAATATATATTTTTTATCAATTGGAACTAACATCATTTTGTAGGGAATGCAGGAGTCCCTCAAACAACTACGGTAATAGGAATACTGTGTTTCTGGATGTTTGATTGACAAGAATTTCCTCTTGCCTCACTGATTTTCTGAAAACAGATCCGGGAGAGAGATGCAAAACAACTCTGTTTTCTCTGTCTTATTCTGGTGTTTACTGCCAATTCAAGATTGCAAAAGCTTCTAAAGGCTTTTGAAAACTCAAAAAAAATCATAACCTCTAAAACACCTGGGATGAGATGTGTGCTCCGTCACGTTCTCTCTTTGTCCCAGGAGGGAGTACATCCCAGAAACACTTCAGCAAGGGATGAGAAAGAGACTGGTGGGAGGTGCAAGTAGAGAGAAGAAATAGAGGGGGGAAAGGGACATTCCTTCGAGGTGACACATCCTGTAGGTGGGACCTTTTGTGTCACCACGGCGACGGAAGGGCGAGCCAGTTATTCTCATTACTCCATTACCTATGTGTGTTTTCAGCTCGGCGTATGTGTGAGAAATAATAAATTAGAAAAATGAAGGAAGAGGGAGGTAGCGATGCCAAAATCAGGGGTGTGTCAGACCATGTGTGAGTTTGCATGTGTGCACTTTCACAAGGTGTAGCTTTGAGGATGCTGTATGGGAAATAACAATAAATCTCTTTCAAGAATTTTGCTGACAAAATTGGGCTAATTGTAATTATCCTCAGAAGAAGTGTACACCTCTGAATATTTGTTTTTGCATGAGATTGTTTAAAGGGGAAGTTTCCAACAGCAACATAATGTCTGGAGGGAAAACTTTCTATCTTCTAGCTCATAATTCTTTAGGGAGGAAACGATGCACATTGGGGAAAAGATTGTACTTGCATGAAGTTATTTTTGTCTTGTCAATAGGAGGATATTTCACCCGCCCCCGTGGCTATCCCCGTGAGGAGAGGCGTCTGAGCAGCATGTTTGCTTATCTTTCAAACTATTGTTTTCATGTGATCGTTTATATAATGAAGCTCACAGGGCATGAATGAATATGAGCAACGTAAATATCCCTACCATGAATGTAATTACCTGTTAAAGGTCAGACACCTCAGAAATAATTGTTTAGATTCCCAAGGACTGAAAACATATATTTATCCTGTTGAAGGCAATGTAGGATGGAGGATATTTACTCTGATGTATCAGCACTGGTGAGAAGACTAAACGTCTTCAAGGTCAGGCGAGCTCAGGTGACCTAACATTGCTTTATTTTAGACGATAATGAAAAATAATTTTCTCCTCAGAAGAATTTTTAAGGAAATGTATCTTTTAATGCCACATAATAATTTCACACCCTATAGATAAAAGTTTGAAAAAAATCAAACATTTTATTTGAATACATATACTCAGTGATTGAAAAAATTCACCTTGATAAAATAAATATTTTTTATATGGGATGTTGTCTGTGCTACAATACATTTGTGCAAACCCTCTTAGTCAGTAGGATCATATTTTCCTGTCATTTGATAAGTTTGGATCATACAAACAGAGATCTTATGACATTTGCTGCACTGCTTAAATGTGAGTGGACTTTCCACATCTATAGAAATTACATGTGCTTTATGTAAGCCATTTTACAGCAGGACGGCAGCAAGAGGTGCAGACAGCTCTTAAGATAATCAAAATAAATTACATTACAGAGAATATCAGTTATCTTTACAGCATCCTGATCGATGCAATTCTGACCACTTAGAGAAAATAGCATTTTTAGCAAGAAAGATTTCATAATATCCTATTTGTAGAGTATTCCTGATGGATGTTTAATGATTTTAGGTTAGGAAACAAAAATTTTGATTTTCTCTGTCCAGGTAACGCTGCTGCTTGAGGAATGTCCCATCGAATACGTTGCTCCTCAGAACACTGAAATGTGGTCTTTTTTATTGTTCTTAATGACTAGGAAAAATATGTTTAGTAAAAACTCAGATTAATTCGTAAGTCTGAGGAACATTATTGTCCTGCAATGAAAGAAGAATCAATTTTACCATGGATGGCAATAGTTGTAGAGGGTGCTGTATGTACTTATAAAAATAGAGTGTTTACCTTTACTTAGATTTAGATGCTTTTTCTAACCATACAGTAAATAACAGAGCATACACATGAAGGTGACTTGTCCTTTTTTGTGTCTTCCACAGCTGCTGAAACGAGAGAGCTCTCAGGAGCTCCTCAGGGTGGTCTCCTCTCTGTTCCAAGCTGGGGGTCCCTCCTCCTTCACCCAGCTGATGTCCGGGGTGTCCAGCCTATTCTGTGGATACCCAGAGGGAGGGGGCTCCAGGGTTCTGTCCTTCAACTGGTATGAAGACAACAACTACAAGGTGTTCCTTGGGGTGAATGGCAGCAAAAATCACAACTATGTCTATGATGACGCCACCAGTAAGTGTATAAGACATGAACGATTTTTTAAATTGAACTCCTTTTATCAACAGGCGGATCACATCCATTATATTACTGTGTGAAAAGATCAGTTTTCAGGAAACTTTTCTGTGCTCTTTCTTCCATATAAAATGCCACTATTTTCTCAAATTCAATTAGAGGAAACTGAGTGGTTCAGTTTCAAGGGGAATTCAGGGGATATTTTAAGGCATTTTATTACTGCAAGTCTCTTTTAGAGAAATGCACTTGCACATTTTTATAGGGCTATAAGCTCCCAGTTTAATTCTTGCCTATCAAAAGTTGAAGATTAAACTGAAAGAGCTTTCTTGGAAAAAGCACACATTGCTTCATTTATTACCTGGGTTTCTTTTCCTCTTTGGTTTTCATGCTTTTAAAGGTCATGACAAGAAAAGGCTGAAACGAAGCAGAGATTTTGAAAAGCTCCTGTCACAAAGAAATGCATAACAGTTTGTCCATCTCTTAATCAGCCTGAACCATCTCACTTCCTTCCATTTTAAACGTAATGAAAAGCTCCTATTGAAAAGCCACAAATATCATTGTGTTTAATGGGACTTCACGTCACAGACGAACAGACGTACACAAAATACATGATTGGAGAGGGGAACTTGGTTTCTGAAATGTGTACAGTGCATATGAGGAAAAACTAGCCTCTGTAGCTGATAGAGACATTTAGCAAATCACAAAAGGTCAAAAGTGGTTCAGGCTAGCTGAATACAGGCACAAACTATTTTCAAAAGACATTTCTTTCACTTCATAATTACGAACATTGAAGCTTGTAGTTTTAACCTGACAAAATGCAACAAAGTTTAGCAAGTGAAAACAATTATTTTGTGTCTGCATAGGACATTCTAGTTGAGTTGAAGGAGTTCAGGCTTGCAACAGAAGTGTCAATAATACTTTTTTCACACTTTAACTGACTGTATTTTATTAGTAATTTTCTTCTTGGAAGAAGTCATTTTTTCCCCCCAACATTCCTTCTTCTTCTCTGAGCATCTTGGCTTTTTCTCTGCCCACAGCTCCGTTTTGTAATTCCCTGATGCAGACCCTGGAGTCCAACCCCGTCACAAAGATTGTGTGGAATTCAGTCAAGCCCCTGCTGATGGGAAAGATCCTGTACACGCCCGACTCCCCGGTCGTCCGACAGATATTAAAGAGCGTAAGAGAGTCCACCTTCAGCCTGACCCTTCACCTCTTTTATTTCCTCCACTCACCCTTTCTCTCCGTTTTCATTTTTTTCTCCAACACTCCTAATGTCTTTCTACTCACACAACCCCCAACTCAAATTGACCTGATTCTGAATGTAAAGGATAGGTGTGGAAGGTCTACAGGGGCAGGCAGGGGATGAGGAAAATCTAATTAATAAACTCAATGTGTGGGTGGAGGAGGTAAATAGATCCGTCTCTGCCATTGCTTTTTGCATAGAACACATTAATTTCAAGCAACTGTTACAGAAATTTAGTTTGTCTTTCTTGTTTAGTTCGCCAGTCATGTTGTGTAAATTAAAACTGTTTTTCTTTTTCGGTACCCTGTGATGTTATCCACACAAATAACAAAGAACTTTAGTAGCAGAAATTTTGTGGATTAGGGCTTTGCAGTTTGTCAAGACCAAGATTATAAATAAATTAAAGTTTATATCAAATAAAGGCTATAGCTTACTTTGGTTTACAGCTTCTAAAATCATATAAAGTGACTTTTATTTTCAGTGAAGATCATGTACAATTTTTGTTATTTTTTCCTGTTTTAATTACAGTTGTGACAGAGTTTGCAATCACGACATGTTGAAATGAGTTAAATAAAGAAATGTGAGTTTTCTTACTTACATATTAGCATAAGAGTTCTGTAATCCTTAGCCAGAAAACTCTTCTTGGGTTCACAAGGTTTCATAAAAGTCAGTGTTAATATGCTTCTCTTGCTACCAGATTGAGTTTTTTAAACCAGCATACCTCATGTTATTATTATTTGTTACAAATATATTCAACTGCGGTCCTTTATTTAAATTTCCATGATGTAAAAACAACTTGTAAAGCCTGAACCAGACAGCATGACCTTGCCTGACATCCTGAGGTACCAACAACAAAACCTGTTTATGTCAGTCAAATTATGTGGTTTTACTGCAACTATTACTTATGCTACAGTACCTCACCAAAGAATTATACTCCATAAACTTGTTAACATTTTGTTTCTTTTTGGAACCAGGCTAATACAACATTTGAGGAGCTGGAGAGACTCCAGAACATGGCCAAGGCCTGGGAGGAGGTTGGATCTCAGCTTTGGGCTTTCTTCAACAACAGTGTCCAGATGAACATGATCAGGGTACGGACATAATTGTTCTGACCACAACTTTCACTACACATGTCAAACAATAAGTGCCGAAAGGTAAAGTAGTAGTAGAGGCAATTTGGTGTGAACATTTTTGATATATACAGAATAAATCTTAATTTTGTTTTCTCTGAAAAAAATCCCTTAAAAGTTTCTTCAACCTGATTCTACCATATGTTTTAGCACTATTTAATGATGCTCTATTATTCTCTTTTTTCTCAGGATACCCTGAGGAACCCAACAGTGATGCATTTCATGGACAACAGTCTGGTAGAAAGCATGTTTTCAACTAAAGATATCCTTAATTTTCTGCACAACGGACCAGAGGCGGACAGGGAGGAGGGAATGCCAAACTTGGACTGGCGGAATATTTTTGACATTGCTGACCAAATCATACGCACGTTCAACCAATACGGAGAGGTAAGGAGCCTGTTGCTGTAGCTGTGATTTGTGTAAATAGCTTCCCTTTGCCTGTATAAGTAGAAGTCAGTCAGGGCTGCTCCTTCAGGTTGCAGCAAGGCCTTTTCAGACAGATAGAGCCACTTATCACAGCTCTGTAGGTTCTCTCCTGTCCGTCAGCCTGAAGGGTGGAGAGAACAAGCGTGCTGTCGCCTCCATTGTGGAGCCGGTGATAAAGTAGAGAGTAGGTGGGAATGAGTCACCCTCCTCAGGAGCTCAGACGTGGTTCAGTGTACAGCTCAGCATTGAAACCAACCGCTGTTCTTCTTCATAAAGTGGACAAATCACTCTATCTATCCTCCTTTCCTCACTCACCCCATTCCAATCTTGTGGGATTTAAAAGGAGCCAAGAGTTGTGGTTTTAGAAAGAGTCCTATCTTTGCAGGAATCTAAATCTGTCTTTTGTTGCAGCACTCAGTGCCAGGGCCCTTCAGAGTCCTCCAAACAAACCAGGCAATTTAGCCAATTAGATACAGCTGTCAGCTAGCACTGGTGCATTGGGCGGCTGTGGCAGCTAACATCAAGTCCCCTCACTCGGTCAGGAGTGGATGTTTCTCACAGTACAACTCCACTGGAACATGTGTGTCAATGAGGGTCTTTCTCCTACATCTATCTTTGAGTAAGCATTAATGTACTCCCATAAAGTTGAATAGAAACTTCAGCCAGTAATCCAGATGGAGACTTTAGACATTTTATATGCAAAGAGCTGTGCAAGTATGAGCTGAAGACAAAATCTTCATGTGACAAACATGCATGTTTTATGTTGTACCTGTGAAGGAATGGTGCATAAATATGTCCTGCAATGAATATGTCTGGGTTCAGTTAATTTCATGTTCATTTTTATCTTTTCATAATACGTACAGAATTTGCAACAAATGTCTTTACTCTAAGGAAAAAGTGTTTCTAAAACAAACACCCTGCTACCAGGAGAACCTAAAACAGTGACCAGAACTCCCAGTAAAGTTCAAACAGTAAATACCTTTCCCACAGTTTTATCACATCATATCTGCAAATGAATATGCATTTTAGTTGGATTTTTTTTGTAATATTACCACACAAAGTTTTACCTAATTGGAAACTGGGAAGAAAATGATACATAATTTTCACATAAATTTTTAGAATTGTTGGAATGGTGTGTTTGGGCATTTG
This sequence comes from Poeciliopsis retropinna, assembly GCA_010277075.1. Lineage (NCBI taxonomy): Eukaryota > Metazoa > Chordata > Actinopteri > Cyprinodontiformes > Poeciliidae > Poeciliopsis > Poeciliopsis retropinna. The sequence continues at coordinate 6,785,542 of VMRM01000021.1, forward strand.
TATTCAGACCCCCTGACCTCATACTTAATTATGGACTGAACAGTTCTTTGTGACAAGTTCAAATGCTGTGATATTATTTTATAACCTTAGCAATACTTTAAATTTCATGCCTGGCCTGTTTGCCAGGTTTTTTTTTTTTTTATCATGAGGATAAAACCATCTTCATGATGTTTTTTATGCACTCATAATATGGGTTTATCTTATGCAATAAAAACACAAACTTGTGGATCTATTTGTTAATTAGATAGAGACAGGTCATTGCAACGGATAATATTTGAAAACCATAAGTTATTTTCAGAATGGGTCTGATTATATTTCATTTGATTCATGGGTGTCTGAGTAATTATGGCTAAATACACACTCACTCCACACTTTTCAGATTTAAAGACTATAATTTCAATGCCATTTCAACCCCACAAGAAATATTGCTAGGCATTGTATTAGCCTTTGATTCTTGTATTTGGTGTTAAATTAATTTCAGTTAAAAAGACACAATAAAAAAAATCACTGGATCCTAAAGGTTTTCAAGATGAAAAAATAAAACCCGCCATCGTGAAAGAAAAAACATTTTAGCACATTAGCAGGAAAGATACGAGGAACTCTAGATTTCATTCTCAAAGAAAAAAACAAATATCCATCTTTAGGGGCAGCCAAGTCAAGAATGCTCTCCATCAGACAACAATATAAAACTTCAAAGTCTTCAAGTATGATGTTTTAATAAAGATAAATATCAAGAATGTGGATCAAAAACAGAAATACAAGCAAAAATAAACAATAAGGAACACAATATTACCCAAAGGTTAAGAAAGATTCTTTAGAGAAAAAAACAATATGATAACTTGAACCAAAATGTGGGGGAAAAAAGGCTAAGAGACGAGAAAAGAAAAGTAAAACATGCCACGCTATTTGTCAAACACAGAGGAGGCCATGTACAACTGCCAGTAAAAGTAGGTCACTGTTGTTTGTCGATGGGCTGACTGCTGGAAGAACAAGCAGGTTAAATTCTGCTCTGCGTGTTAAATGCTACAAAACCTGTTTAATGTCAGTTAGTCTTTGACCTCAGGAGGAATAATCCTTTAGAAATGTCATATATATGTTGTCTGATTTAATAATCGTGCCTCTCAGAATGGAGATTTTCCTTTGTAAAAAAATATTAGCATGACTCTGGTAAGCAAATGTTTTATTCTCCACTTTGACCTTTTATTCTAGGTGGAGAGGGAAAGTGGATTTCATTGCTCTATTTTATTGTAACTGCAGTTCAATAGAGAATCAAATTTCTATTGCAGCATTCGATACGTTTTACTAGACAAAAATCAGCAAGAAGAAACAAAATGATTTATTGCTGTCATCTGAACAATAGCTTCCCAGTTTGACAACACCAAATCCATAGCTGTCTTCCCAACTATGTGTGTCTGCAGTGTGTCAGCCTGGATAAGTTTGTGGCTTACACAGATGAGTCCCAGATGATCCATCAGGCTCTGTACCTGCTGGAGGAGAACAAGTTCTGGGCAGGTGTGGTTTTTATGGACGTGTATCCCTGGACCACAAGCGTTCCTCAACACGTCAAATACAAGATCCGCATGGACATAGACGCTGTGGAGAGGACCAACAAGATTAAAGACAGGTCTGTAAAGCTTTGTCTTCTTTTTAATCTCTTCTGTGTACCTAAAATTTATGACTTCTAATGTTGTGCTTATGCATTTATTATTAGAATGAAATTATGATATAGCTCCTTTTATACTTACTTAAATGTTGAGGAAAATCCATATTTAGCAATGTACTTTATGCAACCACCTTTTGCCAGATCTGTATAGGGTCTGGGCTCCTCTTATTTACTCTCATCTCTTCCCTGATTTTCATGACATATTTCATGATAACATAACATTGACCCACACCATCACAGATCCTCCACTGCACCCTAAGACTTAATCTGTTGGCTCACCCCAGACGATGTGAAGAGTTCTAGTTAAAGCACAAAAAAACATTAGAAAATCAAGACGTTTTCTGGTGGTGGGACATAAAAGTATATTTCCTGCCTTGCCTCCCAGAAAGCATCTAACTGGTTTCTATGGAGACTTGGTGACCCCAAGAAGTCATTTTTTTGTCTGTTTTCTAACAGTTAGCTTTAGAGAGTTTTCACTTTACTTATCCAACTCACTGCTCATAGGGGCCATGCAAACTCAGCACAATTGCTTTAGACATTGTAATATTTCTTTATCTTTACATAGCACATAGAGATCAACTAAAGCTTGACTTACTGGAATGGCCTGTTTGTTAGTCGTTCTATTTCTGATGAGCGGTCAAGAGAATTTGCTCTTTGTGTGAGCTCTTTGTATTTTTTCCCCAGAGAAACAGGAAATTGTGAATTATTAAATAAACATTTTCAGACGTAAGATAAACTTGAACAAGTCAGGCTTGAATAAAAAAAAAATCAGTTGCATTTGTTTGTAGAAATTTGAGGGTTGCCAATATGTGTTGTACCTATGATTCTGCTAAGATTTTTGGGAGTTTGTGGCTAGAAGTAGATAATAGTTGGATTTTTTTTTTTTGCAATTTAGATAAATTTATTTTCAGGCTTTTTACAAATCGTTACCAGTGTTTTGTTTAGATAAAGTGTGTTGTAAAGCCAGTTTATTATTTCACTAATTAATATAAACATATCCAATGATTTTTATGTGATTTTACTGATTTTCTTTAGTTATTTATGTTGAGGTAAATGATTCACAGAAAATCCTGATATTAAACAGCGGTATACTGAAATTATTTTAGACCGCCTTGCAACGTCAGACTCATCCAGTCCGTTGGCCTTTCATTGTTTTTCCTACTGTTACCACCACATCAATGAACCATTTCATATATACTTGTCACATTCTCGCTGAGAGGGAAAATCTTCGCCAGCTGCCTTTATTGCATCTCACAAACTTTGTTTGTGGCTCACATTAACTCATTACGTGTCCTTTAATCCTCCCTACATGCAGCACTTTTATGCATTTCTGTTTTGTTTGAGCTCCCATTTATAGGCAGACACTATGCCAACATCCCCCCTGAACATGAGCACAAACACTTTGAGCCGTAATGGACTCAGTGGGAATCCGGCCTCTATACAATTGAATAATTAGATTGTAAGAGAGATCTGTCACGCGGTTATCCGCTTATCAAGGGGATGCGCATGTGTCGTACGTGGCTTCAGAGACTTTGGGATGTTCTTTTAGTTTAAAATATTTTAATGAAATCAATGCTTAGGCTTTTTTTCATTCATCAAATATTAATCAAAAATCAAAGGAATCTTCTTAAACTCCTGTTTAATTCAGTTAATTAAAAAAAAAATGTCTTAGATACTGGGATCCCGGCCCCAGAGCGGACCCGATGGAGGACCAGAGGTACCTGTGGGGTGGCTTTGCGTACCTGCAGGACATGATCGAACATGGGATCATCAAACTTCACACCGGAAACGACTGGCCACTGGGGGTTTACGTTCAGCAGATGCCATATCCTTGCTACGTCGATGACCTGTGAGTTGACCTATCAGTGCTTTAGCTACTGAAATAAAGATATGTAAACAGATTTCCTGAAGTGCTGAGGATAAATTCCTTCACACAGATCATATCTAAGAGTTAATTACTTTAGATAAGACAAGTGATTTTCAGTGATCCAATTAAACCATGTTTCTTTTAAATCACATCTCATGGATAAATCACATCTCATGGATAAAAATGTTTTCAAGTTTTCATCTGATACTTCTTTTCATCTAGATAAATAATCCCTTCTGCATTTTTTTTGTATCTTTCTGTCACTTTTTTTTCTTTTTCTATTCTGCCCTTTAGCAAATTCAGATAATTTTGTTAGTCCTAACTGACCCGAAGTTGAAAAGGTTTAGTCAAATTCAATGTCGAAAAAATAAAAATAGGAGGAAAAAGTTATGTTTTAACACAGTGTCTGTAAACATCTGGTTTATGGTGTATATTTAATTACGGATGCTGCATATTCCGATTATAATATGTTTTGTGACCACAGTCCAGGTTCTTCTGTTATTCTTTTGTGCATCTAATTATAAAATCTTTTATAATATCTTGTTTCATTAAACGTTTAGCTTATTGAACAATTCCAGTGAACTTTTGTTTTACTTAAGCATCGTAGCTGTTGTTGTCTATCTGAAACAAAATCATCTCAGATAGATGGACTTGATATCGTTTTTCCTCCCTCACTTTTCCTGCAGCTTCATGATCACATTGAACCGCTGCTTCCCCATGTTCATGGTCTTGGCCTGGATCTATTCAGTGTCCATGACTGTGAAGAGCATCGTCTTAGAGAAGGAGCTGCGCCTCAAAGAGACCCTCAAAGCCATGGGGGTCAACAATGGGGTCATTTGGTACACATGGTTCATTGACAGCTTCATCATGATGACTGCAAGCACAGCGCTGCTGACAGCCATCATAATAGTGAGAGGACACTTGATGAAAAGTGGAAATTTCATTTGTTTGTTTAGAGTTCTTTTCTTAATGGGAGTAATGCTGCCCTCTTGTGGGCAGTATTAGAGTGAAATAAGTTTTAAAAAGAAATGTTTTTTGTTTTTTTTTTCTTGCAGGGCGGAAAGGTGCTGAATTATAGCGACCCACTCCTTGTCTTCTTCTTCCTGCTGATTTTCACTGTGGCCACCATCATGCAGTGTTTTCTGATGAGTGTGTTTTTCAACAAAGCCAACCTGGCTGCTGCCTGCAGTGGAATCATCTACTTCACCCTCTACCTGCCTCACATCCTGTGTTTTGCATGGCAGGACCGCATCACCAAGAACATGAAATTGGCGGCAGTATGTTCGGTTATTATTCTTGAGACTGTTTTTTATTAAAGGTGTTTTTTAAGCGTAGGAGGTATTTTTAAACCATTCCATCTTTCCTTTGGCTGACTATGAACACACATCTCATGGTTGTTCATAGTCAGACACACCTGCAAGAACAGAACTAAAGATAATTTATGCTGTTTGGTATATATGTGTCAAACCCATTCCTGTACGATGAATATGCATGCTAGTTTCACTTCTGAATTTGTGTTCTTTGTTTATCCTTTTTGCTTTCCTAGAGCTTGCTGTCTCCGGTGGCTTTTGGCTTTGGGACAGAATACCTTTCACGGTATGAAGAGCAAGGTTTGGGCCTGCAGTGGAACAACATTCAGACCAGCCCATTAGAGAAAGACACTTACTCCTTCCTCACCTCCATCCTCATGATGGTGTTTGACGCCGTCCTCTATGGAATCCTGGCCTGGTATCTGGACAACGTGTTCCCAGGTTGGAGTCCTAATTCTAAGCACTGCACCGTAAGAACCTTATTTGGATTTTATCCAATTGAGTATTACAGCAAAGATTTTTTGCTTTACAGGACAATACTGGTATCGGTCGACCGTTCTACTTCCCTCTCCAACCCTCCTACTGGCAGAAACCTGCACCGTCGTACCAAGAAATGACCGAGCAAGGTTAGCCTCATGTGGAATTTTTTTTTTGAGGCAGTAGAGCTGTGCTACTTTTCTTTAAAATGATGAAGAACCTATTATTTGATCTAGTGATCACATTTATTTAGATAGAGTTTAAACCTTAAGGGTGTGGCTCTTAGAAAAAACCTTAGAACTTGTTCCCATTCTGTCACATTTAAATTTCAATGTATTTTCTTAGGATTTTATGTGGTAGAGCAACATAAAGTAGTGCAGCAGGGTGAATAATAAGTGATTTATTTTTCATTGAAATTACTGCTGTAAATAATTTGAAGCAACTCCTTGCACATTTAGAATTTAAAAGCTCCAACTGTTGTAAATATTTTTTACAAAGTGGTATCTAATTAGATCACTTTTGCAAGGATGCACACATACAGAAATACATGGTGTTAGCCAAAAACAATGAGTATAATTTATTATATAATGTAAAATAATGTAAATGCAAGTACAATGTTTTATAACAAATCATCATATTTCAGATCCAGGAAGTCATTACTCAGGGAGCTTTACTGAAGTCTACTTTTCCCAACCAGATTCCAAGAAACCAGAAGCAGAGAACCAGGAGCTGGACGTTGAGAGCAGAGGCACGCCCGAGACTTATACCTGCAATGGCTCGGCCAGCAAGAAAACCTGCAAGCACCAAAGTAAAAGAGAGCGCCTGGAGAGAGAAAGGGAGCTGCTGAAACAACAACAAGAAAATCCAAACCAGGAGGAGGAGGATCCGAATGCTGGGAGTGACGGTGAGGGACTTCTGTTGGAGAGCTCTCTGAAGTCATCTAGTGGACAGAAAGGGAAACTGCACAACAGCATTAAAGTGAAATGAGAATTACAAAGGAGCATAATTTGAATGCATTCTTTTATAATCACATATTATTTCAAGTAAAATAAAGGTTTCTGTTGCTCTAAGAAACTAAAATAAGGAAACTTTAGCTGATCTGAAACTGAATTTCTTCCCAAGAGATGAATCAAATGATGCTCTGATTATTTCCAATGCAGTTTTGTAAATACTTCCATCTTTTTTTCTCTTTTTCCTCCATACAGGTCTGGTGTTCTTTGAGCAGGACCCCCTGGGCCTGGTGTTGGGGGTGCAGATCCAAGATCTGGTCAAGGTGTATGACGGAAGCTCTCGTCCAGCTGTGAACTGCCTCAACATCTGTTTCTACGAAGGGCAGATCACATCCTTCCTGGGGCACAATGGGGCTGGAAAAACAACAACACTGTAAGCAGAAAAGAAACTGAACACATTTTCAATCAGATATGAAAAACTAATACATAGACTGAACAAAATATCATGAGGATTTATCAGATTTATAAAAACCCATCCTTTCTTCCTCTCTTATTCAGTTTTTAAGGAAGTTAGCAACTCCCTCTTGCCTCTTTATAGGATTAATATGGAAATCTTTATTTTTTTTCAGGTCCATTCTTACTGGTCTCTATCCTCCCACATCCGGCACAGCCTACATCAATGGAAGAGACATTAAGACAGATATAGACATCATCCGTACATCTATGGGCATGTGCCCTCAATACAACATCCTCTTCAATCAGTGAGTTGGATCATTTACATTTCATTGCAAAAATTATTCATACTCTGAACTTTTTTTTTTCTATGACAGATCTCCTATGTATTTCATGATTTTGTCTGCTAGACCAACACAAAGTATGGCATTATTGTGAACTGAGAGGAATATGATGAATGATCATCAAGATTTGTTGCACGTTGTTTATTCCACATGCATAAAGCTGCACAAGAAACTTCCCATCATGATTGTTCTTCACAAACAACAAATAATTCTTGAAGACCTACCCAGGTTAAACCGTTCCAGCAACATTTTATTCTCTTTCTCTTTCCTATTCTTTTCTCAAAATGATGGATTCCTGCGACCATGTTGGTGTTCCAGTCTCACAGTGGAGGAGCACATCCTGTTCTACTCACTGCTGAAGGGTCGGACTCCAGATGAGGCTCAGACAGAGGTGGAGAACATGCTGTTGGACCTTGGCCTGCCTCACAAGCGGGATGAAGAGGCTCAGAACCTTTCAGGTCTGCCACTTGTGTCTGTTTATGGGTCAGAAAGGACAGAGAAGGTCAATTTATTTCATCCCTCTCGTTACTATACGTTTCTGCACTTTACAGGTGGTATGCAGAGGAAACTGTCTGTTGCCATGGCATTTGTCGGAGGATCCAAGGTTGTCATTCTGGATGAGCCCACCTCAGGAGTGGACCCGTATTCCAGAAGATCCATTTGGGATCTCCTGCTGAAATATAGGACAGGTGAAAATCACTAACTAATTATATTTTGCAAATATTGGCCAAGATTTTGTCACTCAACACATTTTCTGAAGCTTAAGCTGAATTTAAAGAATGAAACAAACACTCCTTAATTTGGTAGTGAACTTTTGAAACTATAAAACTGTTATTCATAGCTGTTGAAGGAAAGAATGAAAGTAGAATTAAAACAATTTATATTTATATTTCTGTTACATTTTTAAGAGAGTGAGCTAAAATGTTTGTCACCTTAATAAAAGTTTTGTACTTATGCAGGCCGCACTGTGATTCTATCTACACATCACATGGATGAGGCCGACCTGCTGAGTGACCGAATCGCCATCATCTCCAAAGGACAACTTTACTGCTGCGGGTCCCCCCTTTTCCTCAAAAACTGCTTTGGAGTTGGCTTTTATCTAACACTCGTACGCCGCATGAAGGACATCAGGAAGCGAGAGGTGAGCAGTGCCTGCAGACAAAGAACGATTTCCTCGTCTTCTGTCAGTATATATGCATTTGTTGTTGAAAGCGCCCGTGTCTTTCTGTTTCTCTCAGAATGAATGCGATTGTGCTTCAGACTGCTCGTGTTCCTGCTCCATCTGCACCAAATACAAAGATCAGTCTCAGAATCAGCACCAGCAGCTAGACAGAGTTCTGGAGGGTAAGTGTTCATGTTCTCTATTAAACTTTCATCTGCATGCTCACAAACAACACTTCCTGCAGAAGTTGCATTTGCAGTCATGTCTGTTCTTATTTGTTGGAATTGACATTATGGTACTATTCTTTGCTTTTCCTTATCTCTGCTATTAGAGAAAAGTTGTTTAGCAAAATAAGTTGACGGTATTATTGTAACTGGAAATTAAAACAGTTTTTTTTTTTTTTTTTAAATTTATACATTGTTTTCAAAACTATTCACGGATAAACCAATCCCAGGGTTCTTACTTATGTGAGAGAAAGACTCAACTGCTTATCCCTCCTGTATCTTCTGCCAAAAAATAATATTTTTTGGATGCAACAAAACTTTCCTTTTGTAAGAGCATTAGCTTTCAGTTGATTTTATGACATTAAAAGCAAAAGCGACGGGATTATTATGAAGCCTCAAATGACCAATCAGGGCAATCGGGTTCCCACAAAGACTGAACTACACCTTTACTGCAGGAGCTCAAACTTACACACACAGTAAGGTTGTGTGTGTAAGTTAAGTTCGTCAGAGAGACGATGTTTTTGCTCGCTGTTGGCTCTTCTAACGTAAAAATGTTAAAATTTTTAGTGGGAGTGCCAACTTTAGAACAAAACAAACAGAAAAGTCCTAGTTTTTATCTGGAGCTCATGTGTCTGCCCTTTCTCATGCCACTCTGGGCCACTGTCCATAAGGCTCATATCCAAAATCATGACTGACTTTAATTTCCATGGATAATAAACAGCCATATTGGATAAAAAAACAAACAAACAAAAAAATCTGATAAGTGCTACTTTTGATATTTAGTCCCCCACCAGAGGGCAGAATATCTTGGATGTGTAATTTGGTTTCATGATGTTACAACTTCCCCATATTTGTCCCAGCAGTAGCCTTCATTTGTGCTCAAGAAATAATCTTAGATTCTTTAACAGTTTTGAACATGAAGACAGGTTAATGAAGATAAAATTAGACCTATTGCATTTTTATTAAATTTTGCTGGTTTAATTCAGAGTAATTTGTCTTCTGTATGGAGAGAAGTAGCTCTATAAACCAATACATATTTAAACCAAATGACAAGAACCCCTTCTGTCCACAAAGGAGTGATATCTACTGAGGTAACAATGTCCTCTAATGCCTCTCTTGTAGACTCTGAGGCACATCAAAAAATGCTAACCTTTATTGAAATTGTCCATTAACAGATTTTCCCCTTATTTTTCATTCCTATCAGGAGCAATTTGTGAGTCATTTCACAATTTCCATCACTGCATCTCTGCTGTAAATCCTAAAACAGGCTGGAACAGTTCACGTTATTTACAGACATTAATAATTTAGAAGCGATATTGACACAGAAGCCTTTTTGCTCCTCATCTGCCTAAGGAGATGCTATTTAAGATGCTACACCACAAAGTTGCTCCAGCACAGGTTCTCTCTCTTGAATAATAGTGTTTGTTTTTTGTTGTGTTTTGCTTTTCAAGCAGTTTTTCTTCTTTTGTTCTTGTTTCAGTTTCTGCTGCTTTGGGAAAACTTTACTAAAAGAAAAGTTCCTAAATCTGTAACTTTTCTGTCTCTTTCCAAGGGGACATCGACAACATCACCAGTCTGATCCACCATCACGTTCCCGAGGCAAAGCTCATTGAGACCATCGGACAGGAGTTGACCTATTTGCTCCCTAATAAAGGGTTCAAACATCGAGCCTATGCCAGCCTGTTTAGAGAGCTGGAGGAAACTCTTGCTGATATGGGTCTGAGCAGCTTTGGCATCTCTGATACATCCTTAGAGGAGGTAGGAAAATTGGCAGTAGAGGGTTAGTAGCATGAATAAATGTGAACTTTTGGCCAAAAATGCTTGACATTTGTCATAAAATCCAGCCTACTGAGTGAAACTGGACTTTGCATTAGCTCTCAGGTCCAGTCCCAAGGTGGTTCAACAAGTTTGCCACCTAGTAAGCACAAAATTCCCTCAAAGTGTCTTAGTGCAGCTTAGACGCCTGCTAATGCTTATTTGAAACATACCAAAGACTGATTTTGAAGCACATTAATGCCATCTGGTGGCCAGCATGTGAGCTACCTCCACTTTTGATTTTACAGTATTCAACTGAATTTAACTTGTGTCATGGACCATTGTATGTGCTGTGTTCAAATGAAAAAAAATCTTACATAAATTAGAATCCCTTAGCAGAAAAATGTTCTCATTTTATAAAATTGTAAATAGATTTAGAATGTAAGAAGTTAAGGTTGTGCCAACCTGTGCACCACCCCAATCCTCCACCAACCAGATTTTATTGTGTTAATAAAAGATAACTCAAAAATAAGGACTTTAGATGATCTCCAGCATCCATCAAAAGTAAATACCATCCTCTTAAAAATATTAAACAACTTAAAATTTCCCTCTTAATTTCCATAACCAAAATTGGATTTAATGCTTGTAAACAAAACCTCTCTAGAGACTTATCACTTCACTTGAAAATTCAAGACAGTAGGCAGCCCAAGCCTCCAAAAGGTTTATACAACCCCCACACTGCCAACTAGCTAATTGGCAGAGAAAACCAGCTCCCTTCCCAGCTTTATACTTTGCTCTTCAAGGTCAGAGGAGAATAATTTATTTCCCCCGATCTGCACAAATCTAACACAATCGAAAAACAAACAAACAAACAAAAAAAAAACTATGGGAGAAAGAGTCTCTGATAAACCTTGCTGGTGCTGCACAATTTTTTGTATAAATTGTACAGAATTTATCTCATTAAAAGGGGAAGCATTTTTTAAATGGCTTAAGTTAGTCAGATTTTCTTAAATGAAAGAAATGTGTACTTTCAAGATTCATCATATCGATAAATTTCACAGCAGGGGTAAATTTGTCTAAATTTGTTTTTTTGTGATTATAATTCAATTCAATTCATTTTATTAGACCGACATCTTGAACTTATTTCCATGGACTTGCTCATATGACTATCTCTTAGAAACCTGAAACAAATATATTGGACTCTACTTTAGTTTAGCCATTTATTTCCTGCTTATCCACCTCAAAAAGCAAGAATGTTGGCTAAATTTTTACATATGATTTATATTTAAATACTTATATTCAGGTATTAAAATAAGTGCATAGAATGTTTTGAAAGTTAAAGGATGATCTTTTTCCTTTTCCAGATATTTCTAAAGGTCACAGCAGATGGAGAAGCAGCAAATAATGTCACCACTGCTGGTAAATGCCACCACTGATATTCTGCTTGACCTTTTCCTGGAATCAAATTCCTGACTCATTTGTCTGTTTCTCTAACATGTTCTTAATCCTTCCACCACACCTGCATGCGTAATATTGATATAAACATGCTTATTGTAGTTGAACTATGCAGGAGTGATCTAAACAGTAGCCACATAACTTTTGTAAAACGTGCATCTGTTATGTTTTATAACTCTGTAGTTTGTGTTTGTTTGCCCCTCCTCTAGAACAGTGGATGTTACAGGGAAGACGAAATGGCAGCAAAGTTGGTGTAGGCCAAGAGGAAGGTCAGAGAAAGAGGAGCATTTGGACAGAGCTTCAGTAAAAATGCAGTTGCTCCCCTCTCTCTCCTTTAGAACCTACTGGACCTGGGTTATGTAAATGCCATATTTTATTATTAATACAATCTTGCATTTCTAATTTGAGGGAATTCCTAAAAAGGACTTCCATTAAACTGAGTAATTGTAAAACAAATTTTCCACAAAACAACCCAGTTCCAAGGGGTTCAGTTTATATGTTAAGAATTTAGCAGCTGCTATTCGTTACATGCGCTTTTCATGCTGCATAAGCTTTCAAAACTTAGCAATGCATCACTTATTCTATAGATGCAGAAATAAAGATCAGAATTTAAGCTAACATAGTGTCAAAAGTTGCCTGACTCAAAATGTGTTTTTTTTTTATACTAATGCTTATCTTCTGTTTTCTTGGTTATAATAGAGAATAATGGTGTAAATGGGATTACGTCTGACAGCAGTGCAGGGAAGGGATCGAGACAGGTGAAGGGCTTTTCACTGATCCTGAAGCACTTCCATGCTTTACTGGTGAAGAGATTCCATCACGCTACGAGAAGCAGAAAAGACTTCCTGGCACAGGTACTGCTGGGCGAAGTGAACATGGAGATCCACTGATAAAAATGGGTGTTATTTTTCTGAGTTTCAAATTATTTTATTCCAGAAGGAGGAAAAACCTGGGGGAAGACATTGATATCTATATTTTCTAATTAAAACATGTAACTGTGGTTTCAGATTGTGCTTCCTGCCACTTTTGTCCTTATTTCTCTGATCTTCACGTTGATTGTCCCTCCATTTGGAGAATATCCCAGCCTAACTCTGACGCCCTGGATGTACGGACAGCAGTTCACCTTCTTCAGGTCAGACAATAATGCAAAAATATTGTGAAGCATTTTACGAAAGTATTTATTTGCTAATGACATTTTTACATTTTGTCAAGTTACAACCATAAACTTCAATTCCAGGTTATTAGGAATTTATTTGGGAAACCAACACTGGGTAGAGAATCATTCTGAAGTGAAAGGATAACGAAACACGATTTTCAAAATCATTTACGAATAAAAATCTGAAAGTATAGCCTGCATTTATATTTAACATCCCTGTGTCAATCGTTAGGAAAATAAAATTTCGCAATTACAATTACATCTGCAAGTGTTTTGGGGTTTGGACTTTGTGTTTTTTTGTTTTCCAGGAGGACAAATCCCACAGCTAACTTCTTCCAGATGTTAGCTGTGTTCCTTACATAACGTGTGACAGATTGCAAACAGGATTTATGATGGCTTTGACATTTCTTATTCCCAGTATTCTATACAGGCTGTTTATGATGCGCAATAATAATAATAATAATAATGGTTGTGGATCTCTGCAGCTTTTCTAGAGTTACCTTTGGCTTCTTGGATTCTTCCCTAATTAATGAAAACATTAAACCTATTGAAGCCTGCATAATTTTCTCTCACATTTCACAGTTATGCACTACTTTATGTTCCTTTATGACAAAAAAAAATCCAAATTAAACACTGTGAAGTTTTGAGTAGTGAGACAATGTGAAGAAGTAGAAGAGTATACATACTATTCAAGGTCACTGGGTAGTTCCAGTCTCATTAACAGTAATCTTATCTTTGTTTCTTTAATGTTTCCCACTGTTTTTAGCAACGAGCGTCCGTTTGACCCCAGAATGAAGCATTTCACAGATCGCTTGTTAAGCATGCCGGGTCTTGGCACACGATGCATGCAAAGAGAGCTGTCAGAGTGAGTATCAAGACAATGTACAGAATGAAAAATATCCCGCTGGAACTTGTTTCACTACTAACACTATGCTTTTATATAATTTTCTGTTTGTATTAAAAATGTATGCAGAAATAACTATTCTAAACCTGCCTTCGATAAGTCTGGGAGGCTGCGCCAAATGCCATGAGAAATATTCTAAATCATAAAAACAGATCAGTGTGTGTCATCTCTGTCTCTGTTTTGTCAAGGATGATGTGCAACACCAGTGCCTCAGACTGGGAGCAACCTGGCATCTCCCCTGTGGTCCACAACATATTACAGAGTCCTGAATGGAACCAGCGCAACCCGTCGCCTTCCTGCCAGTGCAGCACCAGCAAGAAGCTCACCATGATGCCCATCTGTCCTGCTGGGGCAGGAGGCTTGCCCCCTAGGCAGCGGGTGGAGGTCACGGGAGACATCATGCTGGATCTGACCGACCGGAACATCTCTGACTATCTGGTGAAAACCTACCCCGGTCTCATCAGAACCAGGCAGGTTGGATTGGAACAGCAGATAATTATTCTAAAAAACAGATGCAAAGGAGTTGTTTTACCTCTCTTTTTTCACCTTTACTAATAATGTTTTTTGTTCTTCATTATTTTTTTGCAGCTTAAAGAGCAAATACTGGGTGAATGAACAAAGGTACTTGCATTTTTAGTCTCACTCTGTATCTAGAAGTGGGAATTTCTCTCATTTATTTTCAGGTTTGAATCTTTTCTGTCATCAGGTATGGAGGCCTCTCCATCGGAGGTCAACTTCCCGTCCTAGATGTGGATCCTAGAGATATCCAGAACGTTTTCCATCAGCTGGGACGGATGCTCAACATAACGGGGGTAAAGCTCTCATTTTTTTCACCTCTACATTAGACTGTAATCCATCCAGTCAGCTCATTCTGAGCTCCCATGTTCACAGGGTCATTACTCCAGGCTTGCCCTGAGAGAGATCGGTATGTTCTTACACTTCATGGAGAGCGAGTTCAATGTAAAGGTAAGTTTTATGAAGAAAGCTTGCTTTCACTCGCCGTATAAATATTTCTGTTTGGATGAGTTGAATAGCCTCTCCAATCCTCTGTCAGGTGTGGTATAATAACAAAGGCTGGCACGCCATGGTGGCCTTCATGAATGTGGCCAATAACGCCATTCTGCGAGCCTTCCTGCCTTCTTTCGCCAAACCTGTCGAGTATGGGATCACCGCCATCAATCACCCTCTGAATCTCACCAAAGAGCAGCTTTCTGAAGTCACTGTGTGAGCAAAGCCGCGCCTTTATATTTTTTGTTCTGAAGGATTAGAAAGGCTAAGTCTGAAATACGGTTTTTAGTTTTTGTATCTGCTTTGCAGCAAGTTTTTAATCGCAATTTCTCAAAAGCAATCTGAGTTTCTAGCATTAGTAAATACGTTAAAAAGGGTTCATATAAATAAATTTGAAAATGATAAAGAATCTGGTTGCATTTATTCAGTTACCACTTTCCAGAATCTCATTAAAATAAAAATCCAATCCAGATCAGAGTTGTGATTTTACTCTGCTCCTTTCTTCCCGCAGGTTGACCACCTCGGTGGACGCCGTCGTAGCGATCTGTGTCATTTTCGCCATGTCCTTCATCCCTGCCAGCTTCGTCCTCTACCTCATTCAGGAGCGAGTGACCAAAGCCAAGCACCTGCAGTTTGTCAGTGGAGTGAGTCCTTGTGTGTACTGGGTGGCCAACTTCTTCTGGGACATGGTGAGTAAGATTGGGCTCTGTAAACAAAACTGCTTACAAATGAATATTGTTTTAATTAGTGAGTTCCATATTAAACGGAAGTTCTTAAAATACATTGTGATAGTATAAGTTTTATATAATCTTTAATTTGTTGTTTATTTGCAGTTTTTTTTTGTTGCAAATTTTTGCTTTATAATCTCGTTGTTTATTTCTCTCTTAGATGAACTACTTTCTCAGCACTGCAATGGTGGTTGGCATTTTCATGGCATTTGATAAAAAGTGTTACACGTCACCAACTAACCTCCCAGCATTAATAGCTCTTCTTCTTCTTTACGGGTAAGCTGCTGATTTTTTAATGTAGTTTAATTAAGTAAAAAGTAAAAAGTTTATTTATTTTTGAAATAAAGTGCAAATTGTGTTTCTAGAACAGGCAGTTTGGAGAAATCCATCTTGACTCATCCGAATTTATAAAGAAAATTAAACGCCTGAGAGACTAAAAATAACTAATTTCAACAGGTTTTTTTTCCTTTTCAAATGTGTTTAGACGTGTTGCCCATCACGATAATGGGAAAAAGGCAGAAAAGATAAAAATTACGTATCTATCCAAAGTTGATCTCATATAAAAGTATTATAAAGTCTCTAACTCAAAATTGACTTATACAAACTATATTTTGCAGGGACAGGAAGGTCAGGAGAAATGTTTTCTGAGAGCAGTAGTTTACAGACCTAAAAAAAACACCCAATATGGAGGAATTCAAAACACGTCTGTCACAAGCAAAGTCTCTAATTCAAGACAGTTTAACAAATATGGATGTTAAAGATGCAGGAGAATCGTTTGTATGGAAAAGTTATCGATATAGAATAGAAAACTTTGACACCAAAAGTTAACAGCTTCAGTGAACATCATCATATTCTACTGATAAAATGAAAAATGTGATGTAAAAGAAGTTTTTCTTACCTAAAAGATGGTTATGCTCACAAACCCCAGGTGTGGTGGTGGCTTTCATCTGGTTGTTTGTGTTTTGTTCAAACTATTAACTGTTGCCATGGCTTGAGTTGTGTTTTGTGCCAATCTCTGAGGTTAAGTGAGCTGCTCCTTTTCTTTAATCAAAGATTCCCATTGCTTCATGGGGCAAATTAGTATGTCTCACACAAAAAGGGGTTTTGGTTGAAGAGGAGAAATTTGCCCTCTTTGCCCGTTTATTTCAATGGTGCTCACCCACATTTCCTGCATGTAACTGATCTTTTTTGTGTGTTGTTACAAACATGACATCTGCCTTTTAAACACACTATTTTCACACTATCTCTCCTTCTTTCAGGTGGTCAGTGACACCCATGATGTACCCCATGTCCTACTTATTCAGCATCCCAAGCACTGCGTATGTGTCTCTGTCCTGCATCAATCTCTTTATTGGCATCAACAGCAGCGCCATCACGTTCATCCTGGAACTCTTTGAAAACAATCGGGTAAGGATCGCGCCATAAGAGAAATAGAAACAAAAGGAAAAGCCTATTCATCGTTTCACCTGAATTATTCCTAAAATACTGATCATTTTAAGGTGAGTGAGGAAGATTTACTGTAACAAAACAAAATTTGCTGCCTCTTCATTAAAGTTAAGGACTCAATGTCTGTTAGAAATTAATCTTTAACAGAAAGTTAATGAGTAAAAGTGGCATACTTAGTACCACTTACTTGTTACTTGTTTCAGATTCAGATTAGATGTTAATTCAGATTCAGATGTTAAAGATTCAGATTTACTTGTTACAAATCTGAATCTTTCTTCAGATTTGTGAAGAAAGCAATAAAGAAATGTACAATTTAACTTAGAGCAGAATTAAAAGCTCAAAAACTTAACAATGTAATCAATTATTACATGAAGAAGCCATAAACTATGGAACAAAAAACACATTATGTCACAGCTAGTCCTGCAATGATGCATGTTTTGCATTTACAGTTCAGATCAGGTCACATCCCAATTAACTATCTAAGTGTTTGTTGGTTTTTAAGTAAGTTTTAAAAAGACAAGTTGTTTAACACTCCTAGTTCCCATATTTACCCAGAGGTGTCAATTTACTGTGGGCAACTAACAAATAATTTCATTCTTGAGTGAGTTTTTCAGTTATTACCAAACCACATGGGACTCATCCCATAAAAAAAAAGACTGCTTTATTTAAATACAGAAATGAAAACTGTCATGTTGAGGTCTATTTCTTCAGTGTATTATTTCACACAATAATATCAAGAGGACGTTTTGCGTGTGATTGTGTATAATAAATAGATTATGATATTATAAGGGAAACAGTTCTAGATCAGTATCTGTCATATCATCGCTGGAAAAAAAATTGACCTGCAGCTAAAGAACTTATTAATGCAAATTCCTCCTATTTCTGTTTTGTACTCTTGCCCACGGCTGTAAGAGGTGAATTATTTCTGAAACAAGCCGTGTTTTCTGAATGTCTGGATCCCCTCAGTTGCAAATAACATAAATTGATTAATGCAGACGTGGACTAAAGTCTGCTGTGAGGCCTTGAGGGCAGACGTGTGTCTGACAAACTAGAAAGAAAAAAAATATCAAGAGGGGACAAGGAGGTGCTAATTAAGATTGGACTCAAGCTTGTATTAGCATGCGTCAAAGAGGAAACGGTAGATTTTCGTGAATAATGTGGAAAACAAAACATTTTAATGAGGCCTAAACATTCAAGGTTGAGTGTGGAAGACTTTGTTATCATTTGAGGCAAAATAAATATTTGGTCTTCAGACTGTCTGGACAAAGATATATGTGAACACCTGTTACTTTATTATGTGTTTTAAAAAAGGGGGAGTGGAATGAAACCAAAGCTGGGTAAAGTTTGGAGTTTGCACTCTCATTATAATCAACTATAATAAAAAATAGAACCCATTCTCCAGCAGATGGTCATCTCCTCTGAACATCTGCGCTCCATTTTTCTCACCGCAGATGAGTCATGAGAGATGCTCTCCAGGTGGACTGAGTCATATTAATGTTTGTTGATATTTCTCAAAAAGTATTCAGAAAATTGTGCATTATAAAATTGCCATCGTTCCTGCCAAGTTTGAAAAATTAGCTTAATTAAAAAACTTTTTTTTTTTTTTCCACACAGGAAAAATGAGGACATTATTTAAAATGGGCACACACAACATAAATGATTACTGGTACTTGAGATTGTTTTTGTCTGTTTACAAATACAATTTTACAGCAAGTCCTAAGCATGGTTTCATCATGCTGTGTTTAGCAAACAGTTTACAAATGGAACAGAAACATTAACTTGTGTTTGTCACAGAGCTCTGTTTATATGTCATTAGATGTATTTTCATATTGTTGCTGCTGGGACACGTTCTTGTGTTTTCAGTCTCTGCTGACGTTTAACGAGTGGCTGAAGAAATTGCTGCTGGTGTTTCCTCACTTCTGCCTGGGGCGAGGACTGATAGACATGGCCATGAATCAGGCTGTGACTGATGTCTACGCCAGGTTTGGTAAGCGCTGCATGGTGTTTCACTTGTTAAAAGTTTTGACAAAGCATATGCAAGAATATATTAAAAAGTTTAAAACTCAGTTTCCCCATGACTTGAGTCTGGTATTCTTGGGGTGATGCGCAGTAGTAGTTTTCACCTTTGTCCTGCAGGTCGTCCTACCCGATAACTTTCTTCCAAATGTTGCTGTGTCCTCTATATGACTCCTCCCGTACTTCAAACATTACTTCTTGTGGTTTCTTTCAAGAAGGCTTAATTTTTTTCTTTACTCTTCTGTGAAGGCCTAATTAATTGCAGTGGCTGTTCTCTGTTTTATGCTCGTCTTGCTTTGCCTGTTAGTTCAGGGGGATGGTCATGTCTTCATACATTTGATATTGTTCAAGACTTTTTCTGTTTGCTATGTATGATGTTCAAAGCTTAGGATCTGTATCTGCTTCAAGCTTTTCCACAACTTTACTCCTGATCTGTCTGCTTTGTTCCTTGGTTTTCATGATGCTGAATGTTCTCCAGCAAAACTCTGAATATCTCACAGAACAGCTGGATTTTCACTGAGGTTACGAACTGTGTGCTCATTATGGGAATTTGGAAATTGATTACTATCTAAATGAAGATTAAAAACAGATTTACACTGCTTTTTATTGTGATGTAAATGTTGAAATTGATCTATCATCTTACTTACAATTAACAGTTATGCACTGCCTTGTCTTGATGTACCACAAAAATTGCATTTAGCTACTCTCAAGTTTGGGTTAACGGCAGAAAATAATAAAAAATAATAAAAGAATGGGAGTTCTGGACAAAAGGTTAAATTGTTTGCTTTGATTTTGTTTCATTTCACAAGTCAAAATATTTTGTTGTGTCTTTCTTTTTTCTCTTTTACAGGTGAAGAATACAAAATGAATCCTTTTCGGTGGGACTTTGTGGGAAAAAACATATTTTTTATGCTAGTGGAAGGCTTCGTGTACTTTAGTCTCAACCTTTTGATCCAGTATCGGTTCTTTTTGGACCACTGGTAAGAGCTTGCAATTAACTAAAAACACACAAATAACATTTAATACACTGAACATATTAAAACCGAATAGCTTGAATTAGCTAATTCAAGCTAATTCAGCAATTAGTTTGGATTAGCTTTTCGAGCTAGCTTTTGAAAAGGCGTTTCTCTGGTCTTGACGATTTCTCCTTAGAGGACTTTGTTCTTTATTTCTCAGGTTGCCAGACTGTAAACAGACTTTAGTACAAGATGAGGATGAGGATGTTGCAGAGGAAAGGCTGAGGATATATGAGGGAGGAAGCAAGAAGGACATCCTGCAGATCAGAGACCTCTCAAAGGTAAAAATCTTTAATCAAATCAAACTTTTCCGTATGTTTACTTAGACATCCCCTTTCCCTAAAGTATTCTTAGTGTATTGAATACTAGGTTTTCGCTCACATAAATCACATGAATTAAACAGTCACCAAACAATAATATTTTTTATGATACTACTCTACTGAAAACTATTTTCCTTCTGGCATTACATTATCTTGATAAATATAATAACCCACCATCTGACAATGGCTGCAAAAACTAAAAATAGTCCCGGATAGCTGCAGCCTCCATCAGCGCCACAAAGCTGCTAAACACAACACTTAGTTGCTCAGGAACGATCTGGAGTGCAGTTCAGATCTAATTTAAAGGAACAGTATGACCAAAAACATGAATAGTTTTGAGACCATAACTCGATCTTGTTGTACTTTGTCCATGCCTAACTACAGCAGCCATGTTTGAAAATAAAAGGATCTTCCATAGTGTTTTGAAAATGATCAAATAAAATACTAGGTGCATTTGTGAACTCTGCATATGAAACATATACATACCAATATTAAATAAAACACACATAAAATAGATAAACATAAATAAATGAATGAAGTTTTATTTAAATTAAAAAAATCAAATTTGTTTTGGTTATTGGGCTGTATCATGTTTTGTTTTTAATTTTATATCAGAATAACAGATTTTATTAGATTAATTCTGGAGGAAATAATTGTCACCGCTCAAGTTGTTTAAACTCAGTTTTTTTTTTTTACATATAAAAAGGAAGAACATAAAGTGGAAATGAATGAAAGATCATCAGAATTACATAAAATTGTTCTTAACGCCTTTGTCCACAAACTGCATTTCACTCCATCAAACAACAAAAAAAAAATCTTAATTTACCAGCCCAAAATATATAAAATGATGAAATTCACAAGTCAGAACACTGCACACGATTCATCAGTTTGGTGCTTTTTAAAATATATTTGTGGTCGCTGCATTTGTTTTGGTACTGCTCCAATGAAGTGAGATATTATCGTTTCTCTGCACAGACGTATGTGGGCAGAAAGAGGGCAGCTGTGGACCGGATTTGTGTGGGAGTCCCTGCAGGCGAAGTGAAGTCACTGAGTTCATCCATGCTGAGATTTATTTCGATCTTTTCTTTTTACCACAAGTTGTGTCTGTGTGTCTGTGAATAAATAAAGACTAATAGTTAAAATTCTGAACTTTAAATTCATTTTAAACGCTCTTCATGGGATGAAATTATTTCAAACCTTTCCTGTGGTACATTAGGATTATAAAAATGTTTGTACTTGCTAAATCCCTTTGATTATTGGTTGATTAGTGAGTGAAATCATAAAAGAGAAACAAATTGAGCTTCTTGATGGTATTAATTCTTTATAATAGTGCCTCAGTTTTCTGTGCTTCTGGTATTAACAGTGTCCTTTTGTTGTTGTTGTTAGTGTTTCGGCCTTCTGGGAGTTAATGGAGCTGGGAAGACAACAACTTTCAAAATGTTGACTGGTGACACTGATGCCAGCTCTGGAGAGGCTACTGTGGCTGGTTACAGGTAGGTGGGACTCATTTATTGAATAATAAAGGTATTCCTGTCCCAACTTAAAACAAAAACTCTTTTTAAGACAGAGTACCTTGCAAATGAAGTTTTGCCAACTGGCCCACAAACTTACATACATTTTAAATAAATTTAGACCAAGAACAAGTAGTGGATAATTGTGAAATTAGATTGTCAACACAGAAAACTCTAAATAATGTATTGGGCTCCTTTTACTCTGACCCTAATAAATACAATTTAATGCAATTGGTAAACAGTGTCTGTGTGGTATTCAATCTCAGTGTAAACATTGCTGTTTTTTTGAAGGTTTCAGATGTTTTGTAAGAGAAAGTTGATGAATAAACAGCATCACAAAGAGCAAGGGAAAAAAGCACACAGGTCAGGGGAAAGTTGAGGACAAGTTTAAGTTAGGTTATAAAAAATTTTACAAACCATAGCAATTTTGCATCCATAAGACATTTTAAAAGTTGGTAGAACTTTTAAAATGCAAGATAAATGTCATACATATTAGACCTGACAAAATTTGAAATTAAATTAGTACTTGAAGCCAAATGATTTTCAGGTTTTCTGTTGCAAACCATTTTTTTCTCCCTTTTATGTCATAGTTTTCACCACTTTGGTTCTGTGTACCACACTCAAAAATATGATATATAGATCCCCCAAAATACATTAAAATTTGAGGAGTATGAATATTTTTTCAGTACTCTATGTAATGACAAAAGTTGTTGCTCCGGGCACATCCTGCATGTAGTTCCAGCTGGGTGAATCCTAAAACAGCTCTGAGAATTAGACTGTTTGGACACCGTCTGACATAATCTGTGAGATAACTCTATCTGATAATGAAACTAACCCGTGTCTCTAAACACAAGTTAATGTATGCTAATCAGGAGAGAGAGAATTAGATTTTTGACTCCCCGAATCTAATCTTGTTTTGACAAATTTCTGAATGTAGAAATTTGCATCATGTCTTCATACAACTAATGTCATCTAAAAATGTTTCATATGATTTGAGCTCCTGCAGTATTTCAAGTAACATTGTGTTTATATTGGCAGCATCCTGACAGAGATACTAGACGTGCACCAGAACATGGGCTACTGCCCCCAGTTTGATGCCATTGATGAGCTCCTTACCGGCAGGGAGCATCTCTACCTTTACGCCCGACTCAGAGGGGTGCCCGAATCAGAGATCCCCAGAGTAAGTAGAACTCCAGCTGCTTCACATATTGAAGCACCTTAGGATGTTCTACTCTGCTACACATATGACAAAGACCTCCATCTTCTCTTCATGTTTTTTTTTTACTCCATCCCTATTTTTTTCCATCTGTTTTTAAAAAAATTTTTGGCACATTCTTTTATGAAGGAATGAGTCAGTGATGCATTGAAATGGCCTCTGAACTTGGATTCTGTTTCTTCTGCAGGTGGCAGAGTGGGGCATCCAGAAGTTGGGCCTGACAGAATACGCTGGCTGCAGCGCAGGAACTTACAGCGGAGGCAACAAGCGTAAACTGTCCACAGCTATTGCAATGATTGGCTGCCCTGCACTGGTCCTGCTGGTAGGGGAACCAGTGACGATAAGCTACAGAGCCCCTTGTTTGTGTTTTTTTAGATTTTATGCAGGAATTTATCAATGAAATAGTCTATGGATCCAGATGGTAAGCCATATGGGTTCAGTCAGGCCTGGCCTGGAATGTTTTATATGTTGGCACGGAAACTATGCAGTTCAGTTCAAACTGGTATAAATCTGTGATTTTTTGCCATATGCTGATAGAGATAAGGACTTGGTCTCTGTTAGTGTGCCGCTATGTGCTCAGAGAGACAAGTTTGCTGCTTGTTCTGTAGCTGTTTTCCTTTTTTTTTAAATTTTTCTTAGGATGAGCCAACGACTGGGATGGATCCGCACTCTCGCCGCTTTCTGTGGAACGCTATCATGAGTGTGATTCAGGACGGCAGGGCCGTGGTGCTAACGTCACACAGGTTCGAAACCTTGTGATGATTTCAATTCCTGGTCCACAAATATGTGTCAGTAGCTAACCAAACACATATTCCAAAAGCATTAAAAAAAAAAAAACATTCAGATATTATTGTTTGTGAAGGAATGAATTAACATATTTCGAGTGCAACCAGTTGGCTCTAAAACTCACCTAGGAAACTCAATCCATTTGTGAGTCATTTATTTTCAATATACATGTACATTTCTGTAAAATGTAATATTTGTTCCTTTGATCCTTGTTACCTTTAAAAGTAAACACCTTTAAGCCTGTATTAAACAAACTTTACATTCCTTTTTCAAAATGTTTTCTTTTATTGGTCTGATTTAATCTCATTTTCTAAGCAACTAAATGTTGTGTTTTCATTACTTGTAAGCTGAAAATGATAGCAATTAACAGAAAGCAAGGTTTGAAAACATCTATTTATGTAATTACTGTATGTTATGTTTTACATAATGAAATGAGTTACAGAAATATATGAACATATCTATTTAATTTATTGAAATGCATCTATAAATACATTTTAATTAGAGAATACAAATAAACAAACAGCATTTTAGAGATCATGCAAGACAGCAGAAAGGGATGAATTTAGGTTTAGTTATAAAACAATAGTAGTAGCCAAGAGACCCAATTTACACTTTTCAGCAGAACAACAAATTCAAGCAGTCGGCAATGGAATGGTTTAGAACAAACCATTCCATTGTTCCATCTTCTACAATGGCCTAGTCAAAGTGCAAACCTAAATCCAATTGAGATTTTGTGGTATGACTTCAAAACCAATGTGTACTAAAGATTTTCCTTCCACTTCATATAAATGCACTACTTTGTGTTCATCCTTTACATAAAACTCTAATAAGAAGTATTAAAGTTTGTGGTGTGACAAGGCGATTCATTCACAGACATGAATAAAGATGGATTGCTGTTGTTTTCCACCAGCATGGAGGAGTGTGAAGCTCTATGCACCCGACTGGCCATCATGGTCAACGGGACCTTCAAGTGTCTTGGTACAATCCAGCACCTCAAATACAAGTAAGAGTTTGTTTCTTACCTAATCAATAACTGTGGTTCCAATCTATGACTGTAAGTCTGAGCTAGCATTATTTTTTTTTTAACATTACCATCACGTTATAGATGACAGAAACATTAATGTTTAGAGAAAGAAAGCAGTATGCAATGTTTCTGTGCCTTGCTTACTTGGACGCAGATTTGGCGACGGCTACGTTGTGACAATGAAAATCAAGGCAGCTAAAGCAGGCTTGTCTCCAGACCTGGAGCCTGTGGAGAGCTTTATGGAGAGCTCCTTCCCCGGCTGTGTTCAGCGGGAGAAACACTACAACACGCTCCAGTATGAAATTGCCTCATCCTCCCTGGCGAGGATTTTCCAGCTGGTGGTGGCCAATAAAGACAGGCTCAGCATCGAAGACTACTCTGTTTCCCAGACAACACTGGACCAGGTAACGCTGAGATTTGACAATCAAAACGAAAACAGTTAGACTTTTTTTTAAAAGAAAAAATATTGCAATGTGTTAAATTTCCTAAGAACTGCTATATGATGCTTGCTAACAAAACGTAATTGAACATTGAATACCCAATTATAGAATATTCTCATAAACCTAATTCATAATTGTGTTGGGAAAACTAATTCACTTGATCACTTTCAATTCTGGCTTTCAGAAACAATTTAGACTCAGAAAAACTCAAAATTGATTTTTGTGATGCATCACTGGAACAAATAGAGAAAGGAAGCAAAAAATAGTCATTCAGAGACTGCAAGATCAACACCATTTACAGAATACAGGCAAAACATTACAGTTAGTTAAGACTTGGTCTTTATATGCCTTGCAGGAGCGCCTCCTCTTTCCTCCCATGTTTAAGGAGGGTAGATGGATTCTCTATTAATACCCATAGGAAAATTACTGTCCTAGAAAGACATCTAAAGACAAATAATAAAAAAATAAGTATTTTCTACTAATGTGTAGTATGGGAATATGGATAACATAAGCTTTTTTAATGAAAACAGATCACTTACAGTATTCACACCACTATGTAGTACAGTCATACTAGATTACAAATGCCAAAAAAGAGAACCTGCCAGGACTTAGCCACTTATGTAGTCCTGCTACAACAATGAACTTAATCATGCAACTTGGTTTTTATTTTGGTTTTAATTTCCTCTTCTCGCCCGTGAAGAGGAAATTTGTTTCAAATTGTGCCTGTAAACTTTGAAATCCTTTAAAGAGGACGCTTTTTGTTTTTTTTGTCTTCAGTACCACAGTTCCTTTAAAACCTGAGTTCCTCCATGTAAACAAACACTTTATTTCCACCCAAATTATGCTGTAAACTTGTTCTCAAAGACGCACATGACATATTTTTTCAACTTGTTACCCCAGTTTGATTCAGGATGATGCATATGCCTGTTGATTTCATAGCCGGATTTGAACAGTTGACTTTTTTTTTGTCCTGGTGTTTTCAAGGTTGTAAAAGTGGCTGAAGTTTGAATGAAGTACTTGAATTTGCAAGAAACTGAGGTGGTTTTGTGTTGCCATCCTTCCTGCGCATTGAGCAGCCGACGAGCATTTTGACAAGAAAGTGTGTAAGAACTTTAGCTTTGCATTGCAGAGAATGAATATGAGGCCAAAGAATGCTGGTATTAAACCATGAAAGATTTTATTATTATTCATTATAATAATTTTTTTCCCACTTTTGTTGCAAGCTGCACAAACCTTCAAGGATATGCGATCATAGACAATGGATGTCATTGCAAGATTATTTAAATAGTTATCTAAGTGAGAACTGAATTTATACCTCCTAATGCTTTTCCTCTGTTTGGAACTGCATACAATTCCAATCCAGTCATTGGCGGGAATGTTATATTAATGCCTGGGATGAGGAATTGGTGCAAAGTCAATGACCCAGAATGCCTTTGATCACATTCTGGATGAATTTCTTTTTTGTTCAGGTGTTTGTCAACTTTGCCAAGCAACAGACAGGAGAGGACGACGACGTGACGCTGCACAGACGAACAGCAAGAAAAGACATGAAGATCTCACCCGTGAAGAGAAAATAATGGGCAGCCACATCTAAATACTCAGAAAAAAAAAACAGAAGGGGTTCCCTGCATAGCAGTGAATATGATACACATTCCATAACCCAGCAGCCTTGTCTAAATCTTTTGCTAACCAAGGTGTTCATGAGTTAGTGAGGCCATTCACCTGCCAAGTTGGTTTCTGCAGCCATAGCCGAACTACAAATGCCTTTGGCTCCTGATGGGGATTAACTTGACCTGATGTACCAAGCATGTGTGACTGATGATTATGACTTACAGTGTCTGTTAGCCCTCAGAGACTGATGTTGAAACAGAGAAAACCGCTCATCAGACTGATGGGTTATTTAAATATGTACATATTGTATAAGTTATGAATTATTAAGCTTCCTAGACTTTTTCTTTTTGTCTATATTAAAAACACAAATCTATTTTATTAGGCATATGTACATGAAATATTTATTTGTCCTCAGACTGACTGAATGCAAAATATGTTTACCATTGCTTTTGTTCTGTTTGGTCATTTGCTATGCATTAAAGTATTTCTTTATCTGCTGTGTTTTATACATTGCACATCATGTCGTCTCCGTGTGTGAGAAGAAAATTGAAGAAAATCTCCTCATATCTCTGGCATGAGGTATGGCATCTCTGGCAACTCAACTGTCCAGTCGAGTTGCAACAATTAAATTGTCTTTACAAACAGTCAACAGTTTATAATGGATGCACAAAGCTTCGCACTTACCTTCTGTATGGCAGTCATTGCTGAGGACTCGCCAAGCGTCTTGTCACAGTTTCCACTTCTTTGACAAACAGTCCAAGTTGTGGCGTCATTGCCTGAGGATGCCCACGAGCCTGAACCTCTCTGGCCACCTCAAGTAGATAGAAGAATGTTGCCAATGTACAATTCGGGACTGCTAATGAATTCTCTGGAGGAGATTTCATACCACTGTCTCCCCATATGGTCATCTGAATGAAGCTGATGAGCACGAATAGAGACACAATGGGGGAGAAGGTGAGTCATGCTGAAGCAGGCTGTGAAATGTATTTATATGGCACTGCTGACCACTACAAAAGACATCTTCCCATTTATTCAAATTTGAACAAAGAATACTTATTTGTGTTATAGGGGCTTAACATCGACTCGGTAAAAAAAAACAAATACTTACCCATCAGGGCTGAACACACAAAGCACAATGAGAGGATCTACTTATTAGTGTTATTTTTTCTTGTTTTATTCACAGCTGTTCTTTTTGATCAACTGGATGGCTTACAACTAAATAAAAAATAATGTTGTATGTGTGCAAAATACTTGGCTAAGTAATGGGTTAGTCTGATCCTGGTCCTTAGCCTTGTTAATTACTCTTGTTGCTCTTTTTGAAGTTTGATTAGTGACTATTGTGTTGTTTTGTAATTAATTTCCCAAATCTCTCTGGAGTCACTTTAATAAGGTAAAACTAAAGAACAGCACAGAATGTCAGGGTCAGGCTGTTTCTTTACAAAGAAAAAGGTGTTTTGTCCTAAAACTATGACAAACCCACTTCATGAACTGTGAACTGAAATAGTAAAACCCTGACTCATAATATCTACTTTCCCACAAATGGACATACATTCTTGTTTAACGACAAAAAGGCCAACAGCCACATAACATTCAGATAAAAATAAGGGTAATGCAGTTTCTAAGTGTGATTTTCAAATAATGTTCAGGTTAATGTTCATTAATCTGACCTTCTACCTTGATAATAAACTGGTTTAAGGTTTATTATTCCCATGAATTTAGTAAAATGCTCTTCAATTGACTGGAAATGCATAGTTTTCAGTAGGTTTTATTTTAATTTCTGGGTGAGCAGACCCCACTAGGACCGTGTCACTCCACAGCTGCTTGTGTCTCATTAATGTCAGCAGATGTTGGGAGGTATGATGTCGTCTGATTCTGTTTCATATATATACAGCTCTGGAAAAAAATGATCAGTCCTCTGATTTTACTCTTTATAGCTATATGTTTGAGTAAAATGAAGATTGTTGAACTACTGACAACACGTCTCTGAAATTCCAAGCAAAAACTTAGTATTTATTTTCAGAAAATGAGAAAAGGTCAAAGTAATAAAAAAAAAAGATGCAGTGCTTTCAGACCTTGAATAATGCAAAGAAACCAAGTTTAGATTCATCTAGAAACAAGAAAACTAATGTTTTAACTCAGGAAGAGTTCAGAAATCAATATTTGGTGGAATAACCAGGAGATTTTCAATGGGGTTCAGTGCAGAGGTCTCTTAATTTTTTCCAGACCTGTATGTAGTTATTAACAGTTTTAGTTGGACAAAACTATTTGATTTCTTATGTGAATGTATGTAAATAAGCAGTGACGTTTAGAAAAATGCACCAACGAATAACTTTTCTTGGGCCTTAGCCCTGCTGAGGGCTAAGCACCCTTAAAGGTCAGACCCTAGAATCGCCCCTGGTTCAATCTGCTGATTTGACTTCCAGAGTCCTTATATCTCAATACGATCAAGAAGCTGCAGAATGTTTGAGACAAAAACAAAACAACAGCCTGATCTCAGGAGGCTCCATGTCCAAATAAACAGGAATTGATCTGGCAGCGACTTGGTGCCTCGTACCGCAGAAAGCCATCAGAGCTCATTAAAAGTTGATGCTTTGGTAAATAAGATGTTTACCTGCATCAAGACTATTTGCAACCTTCATTTACAAGTTCGTAATTTGCAAAAGGATTTTTAAGACTGTGTTTACCTTCTGCAACAGAAGAAACAGAAAAAAAATTAACTTGTGTTTTAATTGGGAGCATTAGTAAAATTTAATTTTGTTGGCCTGCGACCCAGAGTAGTGGATATTTTGGTTTGCAAGTTTAATTGAGGGCACAGTCTGGGAATGGAGTCAGCAAAGGTTGTTGTGTTAGAATGGAAAACAATTATAACTTTCATGCTGGTGAAAGAAGTTTTCGTTTCACCAGCATTGGTTTTTACTTTAATAAAAACCAATGCAGTTCCAAGTAACCATGAAAGGGATGGTTACTTGGAAAGAGATGCGTTTGACATTCAATGACCATGAGCTTTCAATTAATTTATCTCTATTCATAAACAACTGTAGTCTAATTTCTTAACATTTATCACCTCAGTGATGTGGTCCGCTGGAACAAAGATGATCTGAGACATCTTATTCTTTTATTTAAAACACTGCTTAAAAAAGCCAAAAAGCATTCTTCTTCCTAATAATGCATTCTGTTTTGTCACAATTCAAGTCAGCAAAAAAAGATTTAATGTCAAAAATCATAACCTGAGTAATTCTAAGGTCCAGTTTTTAAATGTTGATTCCATTTATTGATGTCAGTCTAATTGTGGATAACGGCATAAAACTCAAGACACATCGAACATTTACCTTGCTTTAGTCTTTGATACGTATCTGTAGACTGAGATAAACATTTCCAATAAACAGTCTGCAATTTGTACAAGCACCGCTGAACAATTAGACAAATGAGAGATGGACATGCCCATCGATAAAGTCTCTTCAAAGCAAAAGCTCAGCTGTTTTTTTTTTTTTTTTTTTTTAAATTGGCCTGATTATGCTGTTTTCCCTGAGAGAGCAGAACTCATTAGTCATTTCTCTGTAATCAATTGTTTTGTGTTCTGGCTGACTAAAAAGTCCATCAGTGAGGATTCAGTATCATGTGTCTCCAACAACAGCTCTAATTCTTTTTGATCCAGGATCGACCGCATGAGGGCAGTCAGTTTATGAAAATATCGCATGTCTCGTGTTAAAGTAAACAATCTTTGCCGAGGCGTCTCCGTGTTTGTTATCGACTGCGTTTCTTGCCCTGAACCTTCAGGAGGCGTCCTTTGAAGTGCGAGGGATGTGTGGGCTCACAGAGGGAATTGCTGATCAAGTGCGCTTTTAAAGTGCATCTGAACCACGCAGCCGGGCGGGCGGCACCTTCTCGCTTTCACACACGGTTTTGCGGGAGCTGCAAGAGCTGCCCCGGAGAATTCCACAATAAATGTGTCTCTCTTTCTTTTCTCTTGCGCAAACCGAAAACATGTTTGTGAACTCCAAAAACCATAAGAAATTATGCTCAAACGTCCATTATTCCACTTGAAGCCCCAACACTCCCACCAGCACCTCTTGGTGATGTACAGTAATCAAAAAAATAACAGTGGATACTTTACCCATCTAATTAATTTCAATATCTTTCTTGTAATGGGTTAGCTTTGTCACTTATATTTCTTAAGTTATTTCAGTTTATTTCTGTATTCACCAAAACCCAGGACACTCAGATATTTGCATTTAGAGTGCAAACTGAAGATAAAGAAATACATTTTCAAAACCAACCCACCTGGGATGAATGGAAGTCGATGACGTTATTGATGATTAGATCAGCCATAAAAAAAGGGAACTAAGACAATTTCTTGGGCTCTCAAAATTTCAAAGCAAGTGATCCTCAAAGGGTGTAAGTGCATACAAAGTTATTAGATTTTAACTTTGTTGATTCAATTTAAACAAGGATGTCATATAAGAGTATGCACCTCAAAGGAAAATATGCATTATGTCAGATTCTAGCCCTCATAACTAATTTCCATCTGCATTCTCAAAAGTATATCACACAAAGAACAGAACAAAGTACAACACAGAGTAAATTTTACAGTTGCAATCTTAAAATTGGACACGAACGTTTTGAGAGGTAGATGAATCCTGTTGATACATGTCATGTTTTGCTTATGAACATTAAAAAAATGTATCGTATAACTTTAAATATTAATGTTTCACATTTAGAATGAACTCCTGTCTTTTTTCAGTAGTATTTTGACAAGACATATACTTTATTCTTTCTATAATTTTTAGTTTTTATAAAAAAGTGTAGTAGAATCCTATTTCTTATGGATGAGCGAACATGACATAGCTCTTATACTAAACTTAGTCCTGTCCTGCCTTGACATTTCTAAAATGTCAATATTATACACAGTGAGAGAAAACATGTTGGTAGAGTTTAAACAATTTCTTTAAACTCAAATCTGCCTGCTGTATGAATAATTTGGAGCTTCCCTGTGCTTCATGCTTGCCAGCTTAAGAACAACAAATGTTTAGGGAACATATTATATTTAAACATCATGTATAATCCAGTAAATTTCTTTCCATTTTGTTTTCTTACATCTATTTTTTGATCATAATCAGCTTATTACAACTTAGTGAGTTGACTGTTAGAGGAGGATTCTTAGTGCGTCAGAAGTCCAGCTGTCCATGAGGTCGGTGTGTTTCTTAGGACTGAGTTTATTCAAATTGTGTAAATGTAAAATAATAGCTTATTAAATGTGTTTTTACCCACTCCGTCATGTAACTTTGATCATTTATTTTTCACAGCTTGCTCTTTTCACACTGGAGACATTTTTTATTTTATTTTTAATTTTTTTTACCGAACACAATAAGCCTCATGCTTAACTTATTACTAGTTTGACATTTTTGCTCCATTGTTGATGACCGTATCTGTTCCTAAACTTTGCATGTTAGGCTATAATTTATAGCAAGACTCTTCTAACTTTTTCAATTATTTTGCTCGGGAATTACTTCAGTGGCAGTTATTTAATGCTTTTCTAAGAAATCTCATCAGCACTGTTCGGTACGCAGACGCTCAAAAAACCTACACCAGAATTGCTTCTCTGCAGTCAGAATTACCATAAATCTCAAACCAAGGTGCCGTGGTGACATAGTGAGCCATTACAGATGTGACAAATACATTTATTAGCTTCCCTGCAGCGCCTCCAGGATGTAATTCCCTAAAGGAGGGCGAATATCGTTGTCGTTGCCTCTGAAGTGGCATCAACTTTAGGGGTTAAGGAGAAAATCATGATTGGGAAAGATTGACAGTCTTGGCTCTGCTTTAACTGTTGTTCTAAGCCTGCTGATTATGAAGAACGTCACAACGTTGAGAGGTTGTTTAGTTTTGCCGGCAGGCCAGGAGAAATACAGACGGAATAAGTGTGAAGCTTTGTGCAGACTGCATGTGAAGTATGTTACAGTTTGAGCTTGGGATATATTCAAATGCAACATTTAAATTAGAAACTGAGAAGAATTTTAAAAATCATCAGTGTGCAAAGTTGTCTCCACAATTTCGGCATGCTCTTCAGAGATTAGGAGCTTCACTGCTGATGTGTTTATATCACATTTACTAAAGATACTCTGACATTTCAGTCAGATCTCGTGGGAAGGCAAAGCATTTAAACCTTAAGATGGAAGGCAAACTGAGCGTGGAAAAGTAAATGATTACAATTATGTTGTGTTAAAAGAGAGAGCATGCATTTTAAAATAATTACAAAATAGTTACTGATTAAAGAGGAGATAAAACAAATTGTGTGAAGACCAAGTCTTCTCATTTCCTTCTTAACTAAACATAAAAATGATCACTCCTGGTGAAAAGTAAAGCCATAGAGGAAGCGCTACGATGCCATATTACTGCTAAGATTGATAAGAATTGTGTTCAATAACAGTTCAAGATACATTAAATATAAATTTGTTCTCATTTCTAACACTTAGTTTACCTTTTGATCTTTACATTTTTATTAATATTGTTAAAACAACAGGAGTACAATCGAAGATTTTAGCAGCACAAACCAGCGTAAACGGAGCACACTTAACCTTTGATGACCTCTGGAAACTTTTTAATACCTTTAAAATGATAGCACAAACATAGCACAACTGACTGATACTGATTTTATTGGACTTGTAAAAGGTAGCAAGACAACTATGTTCATGTTGCAGTAGTACTTTTTGTCTTGCTTATGCATTTTATATGTAGCGCAAGCTTTGAATTTCTCATGTAGATAAGAAAACTGTTTGAAAAACGGGCAAAATGTTTAAACAAGAAATAACATCACTCCCAATTTTGCATCAACTGTGTTACAATTTTGAGCAGTTCAATTTTAAAATCAAATATTTTCTCATTTATTTGTAAATATTGAAATGATGCACAGTGATGAAGTGAAATACCACAAAGCATAAAGACTGCAGCTGTTGAGGAAGTGATTTAACAACCATTAACAATAATGAGGAACACAATCCAAGTATGAAACTATGTATGCTGAATCACAACATGCCGCAATACAATCTAAAACTATAAAGGAACATTTTGTGAAGAAGATATAAAGATAATGTGTGAAATGAATCCATTTTTGCAGTGAGAAACTCATGGAAATTGGAGTTCTGTCCACTGGGGAGCTCAGTGTTATCACCACATCCAGTACCGTATAATCTCATTTAAATTTTACAGGACAGTAATTAGATCAGCTTTGCAGATTGTGCTTCCACCTGACACCACATGAAATGTTCTGATTTTGTAAGCTCCATTAGATAATTTGGCAAGCGCAAAATAGATTAGGTGAATCACTGAAGTAATTGAAGAAAAATGATAAGACAAGGTCCCATTTAAAAGGTCTTTCATGCCTCATTTACAGAACATAATTAAATCATTTGCCAAAGCAATGAATGTAACTCTAATGAATTTCTAATTGATTTAATTTAAGACAATTATAAAAGAAGAATCAGAAATTCAGATGAAGTTGAGTTTGGCTAAAATTTACCCCAGAAACTAAGATGTGCATATTCACATGCTGATGCTGTTTTAAGACAAATCTTAAACAAAATTCTGCTGATAATTGCAAATTGCTGGGCTCAAAGTGTATCTGCCTCTTGGTTCAGTTCCTCCAGCTTATATTGTGTGTCAACACTTTGCTGTTTCTGGTCCATTTTGTTTATTGAAATCCTCTTTACTCACCACTTTCCTGCTGCCTTGCCCCTCTACTCGGGTCCCCAACAACAAAACATGACTAAAAATAAATTGGTTTCACAAAATTATTAAAGCTGTAGCTACTATTCTGTTAATAAGGCAACATGTTTCTTACTCGCTGTTATAAATTATCTGCAGCATA
Organism: Poeciliopsis retropinna; assembly: GCA_010277075.1. Classification (NCBI taxonomy): domain Eukaryota; kingdom Metazoa; phylum Chordata; class Actinopteri; order Cyprinodontiformes; family Poeciliidae; genus Poeciliopsis; species Poeciliopsis retropinna. The sequence continues at coordinate 6,820,248 of VMRM01000021.1, forward strand.
TCCCACATGTGTGTTTCCACACGATACAAAAAAGATGTTTTACTTCAAAATTACATCATGTCAAATACATAAATCCATTTTTATTTTTTATCATAGTTCAGATTTCTCCTGTATGCAAGCTCTATTCCCAGATGGATTAGCAATGTTTGGTCAAAGGTGGAAGGATGCTGGATTAAATCTCTACAATACCATTTTGCATTTCAGAAGTTTCAAGATGTTGTGTTTCTTCCCACAGTCTAAAGCCAATATTGGAGCCACTTTAATAAGTGTCTCTAGATATGTATGCATTGTTGATTATTGGTGTTTATCCCTATGATGAATCCACCCATAGGAGGATTCTTTCCCTTTCCCTCTAACAATTGCAGTTGCTCCATTTGCTACCCAAAGTAAGAATATGTAGGAAAACATCTGCATGTTTAAATCAGTGTAAGAAACAAAGAATTAAACCATAAAAGCACCTCTTGTTCTTTTCTGCAAGGTCTGAGATTTAGATTTGGTGGAATACGTAACAATTAGTGCAGCAGAATTTTTTATTATATGTTGCATTTGGAGAGCTTATAACAAATTACTCTAACAGATTTCTATTGGAATAGAGATTGTGTTTGTGTCCGTTTCAAACATGCAGGACATGCTGCAGTAGCTGAATGTAACAACAGTGATGCCATTAGCCCCTTAATGTCAAAGACAATAAATGTCTGCAGCTGCTCTTACAACAGGTCACGTGTTACCAAGAACCTTTTTAGATAATGCGTTTAACCTACAGCCTTCCAAAATGAAAAAAAAAAGTAATTCTTTATTTTTTTTTATTCCTTATTTAACTTTTCTTTATCCCTGGACAGAATTTTTTTTTTCCCAGAACAGAGAAAACATTGAACAGTGGTGAACCTTCCAAGGAATGGCAGGGTAACAATAACTGACAACTATTTACAAAACAAAGCAACACCAAATCACTGCAATAACTGTTTCTTGTTTAGATTTTGAACAATTTTCTATTCTTCTTCTGAAATGCTGTGATAGTTTTATACCAGATGTAAAGTGACATACGCCTTCTAAAAAGTTCCATATTTGTCCTGTCAGTCCAATATTTTCTCAAACATATTGAGAATCATCAAAATGTTTTTTGACAAGTGAGGCAACTCTTTGTGATCTTTTCCAGCAGCAGTGTTTTTCTCGTGGACTTCACTTTAGCCTAGTCTCTTACATATTTTGAAACTTGAATACAAACATTAAAGCCAGTGAAGTCTGTACTGCTTTAGGTGTTGTTCTGGCATATATTGTGACTTCTGAAGGGTCGTTGATGTGCTGTTGGAGTAATTTTCGTAGGTTGGCCACTGCTGTGAAACTTCATTAGTGTTCATGAAGAAGTAATAGATAATTCTTCTGCATATTTGAGTTCATAATTCACGATGAAATTAGTTTTAAATTAGTTAAAAAGAGAATGATTCAAAGGTACTTTGTGAGGATCCACTGCTCAGGCCTCATAAGAAGAAATGCTGTTTTTGGGTTGGTCTAACCTAAACCTAAACCTAAAGCTGTTAGGTTTAGGTTAGAGCTGGGGTTGGGGTTAGGGTTAAGGTTGGGCTATAGAAATGAAAGGAAAATTAATGTGAATCAATTCAAAGACTTTGTGAAAATAGGAAGACACACTATGTGTTCGGTGTGTGCGTGCATGTATTCAAACAGAGCCTACACACCTTTAGGAAATCATTTATAAAAGTGTTATCCGTCCCCTCTTCCTCTCTCTCTCTTTTCTAATCATTATCTTTCCCCCAAAACCGTGAGAGTTTTTTTTCTTCCTCGAAAGAATAGACCCAATCTATTTTTACAATCTTCCCACCAAGGTCTTGGCAGGCTGTTGCATAGATCAATCTTTGAGGCTTGAGACTGAAAAAAGTCAATCTGGAAGAGCGGCCTGGTCTTCTGTGCCTTGACATGCTTGGCTGCCACTCAAAGATCTAAAAGCACCTGTCCTGATAAATGGGGGCGCTAACATCCTGAACAGCCCCCCAAGGACCCATCGACCACCATCTTCTTATCACTCGTCAGCCCCATTAGAGATGCTCTGAAAAATTGAAAATTGACAAAGCACCCTGTGTGCTGCTAATGTGCTGTTTAATTAACGCTTAGGTTTGTTGCCTGTAGCTAGTGCACAACCTGAAGTGTAGATGCAGACTCATGTTTGGACTCTGGACGGGATCTACCCATTGATTTTTTTTTTTTAAATAACTGGTGTTTGAATGATCCTAAGAGAATAGAAGACACACAATCAGATGATGTTGTGAAACTTATACATTTTATGTGATATGAAAGAGTTTAACCAGTTGTTTTAGCAGAATTTGAAGCTGCATAAAAGATAAAAAAATTTGCCTCCAATAATCAGTGATTGCATTAATTGCTGTCAACCATGGCACAACCGGTTTATCAAAATATGGAGACAATTATTTCTCACATAGGGCCAGGCTGCTTTGGATAACATTTCTCTTTTAATAATGAGTTTTTCTTAATTCAGTAAATCACTATTTGAAAACCGCTTTGGTGTTTCCTCAAGTTATCTTTGTTTGTGGTCAAAACATGTTTGATTATCTGGACCATTTAAGTGTCAGCAAAAAACAAAAAAAGAACAAATTCTGAATGCACTGAATGGTGATGACTATTTATATAGAAATTACAGAATTACTTTCTACTAAGCTTCCTTTACTTTGATACATATGAGACAGGTTAAATCAGCTCAGAGGTACAACAATTATTTAAGGTGACATTGTGCTTTATTGGTTTTGGTCATGTGTGGGTAAAGCAAAGCCAAAGCTAATAAAAAGGATTGATCCGTATAACCTGAGTCAATACAAAGTCAACTAGTCTGAGCTGTGACAGGTTTATTGAGCTCATTCATTCAGAGAGACAAATCCTCTGCTCCTGTGCAGATAAGGAATGAGGGCACAAATGCAAACTAGCAATGTTTAAAACAAGTAGCTCTAGTGTCAGACGAGGATGCGAATCTGTGCAGGAGCTAAAAACATACTAATTTAAGCAGCACAGCCTTATTATCCCCCTACTGTGAAATATTCCTGGCTTAGATGGTGGTTTCTGTTTGTACTTGCAGGAGCTCCCTTTAGTGGACCTACAGACCAGGTTTTGATCTATAAAGCCAGTTTGAACAGATGTGACAGCAGCTCTGCACATCAGCGTTTTTGTTGGTACTTACTGAAAAATGAATTAGGGAGCCACACTCTATATAAAGTAGAAAAGGTGCTGACAGCTTCAAATGTTTTTTTTCCCCCTTATTCTTCTAATTTTCAAAAAGTGTTTTTCTTGTACTCCATGTGTTTAACTAAAGAAATGAGCATCTTTTTGGTCCAGGATGCCTTTGCCTCCAGCTGTTACTCCATTGAAAGAAGGACTATTATGAATTTGGTGAGGACATTTCAGCTCTTCATTGTTTATGTGATGCAAATAAGCTGTATGTGCAGACACAGAAATTAATTTTCTAATTAAATTTCAATTGGATTTTAGTGAGCTTGTATCAAAAATTAATCCCAAATATATATTATTGTTTAATTTAGTAAAGAGAGATTACGAGAATTAAAACACAATGAACAGACAACAGTGCAGAAGCCTATTAACCTTAAAGCTGAACTGTAAAACTTTTTCCTAAACAGCAGTATTGTTTTATCTCAAATGACTATGACAACTAAAGCTAACTAGTGTTGCAGGTTCATATCTCTGTGCTCTGTACACTTGCCGTCTTTGGTCATTCGCTTTATCATCAAAAAACAGCATTGTTTTTCTTACACCATGTGGATGAAGGCTGTAATGTGTTAGCAGATAGAATTGTTTACAACTCGCTTATCTTTCCAAATGAACTTATTGAATATTGTTATTTATTTTGACAACTATATTTATGATCTCATTATTTCCCCAGCTGTTTTTGTCACTACTGTTATCTGGTGGGGAGAAAGACTTACTCTGAGTGATTTTTGGTCTGGGTTAAAGTCACAAAAAACATAAAAACTTTTCATTTCTTTTTGACTTTTTTTTTAAGTGTTTCATTTAGTTAAGCCTATATCCTTAATTTCAAGAATAAAACATTACAATGAATTGTCTTTTAGCATTGCAAGGCACCCTGCCTTACAAATTGTACCTGAAGGAAAATAACTTACCTCAATCCTGTGCTTGAGGTGCCAAGAGCAATAATATATTCTTTATGATGAAGACATTTCATACTTGACAAGAAGCTGAATTGCAGTTTTCCCAGGAACTCTTCTTAGGACCCTTCCACAACAACACAAATCAGCGCAGCAAGTCCTCTGACTTCCAATTTCTGTCCTATTACGATATAGCTGTCAGATACCAGGGAGCAGAAACAAAAGTTCTGCCCAGTTGACGTGTCAAGAACAAGCTGCAGGAATACAACGTTTATTCTCCTGGGGAAGAGAACACAATTTTCTGTTCTTTTGGAGTATGAAGAAATCTTAATGAAAAAACACTGTACAGTTGGTTTGAACATGAGATTTTGTCCAATTTTTGTGGTTTTACAAACTACATATTGTGTTTAGAGAAAGTAATGTGTAGAATTTTTCACTCCATGTTTTACTTGTCTATATGTTGCGATTATTGTGCTTGACTAATTTTATGGTGTTCTTAATGCCCCACAATATAAACAATAATTCCCTCATCTTGTGTTCCTGTGTTAAGATCTTATAAATCTCAGATTTTCAAAAATCTCCTCTCAGTTTAGGATGATCTAATTTACGCTGGCAGTTTCAGTTTTTTATATTTTAAACCACAAATGATTAAATGTGGCTAAGACTCATAAAGAAACTGTTAAATATCCCTTCTTAGTAGAAGCTCAGTAGCAGATGTTAATTTTAGTTTCATTAGTGACGAATTGTTGCAAAACTGCCTTATTGTCATAGTGCTTAAACATTTTTGTGTCTTATTTGTTACCGTGTATTTTTTTCTGCAAAATACCGCTAGATAACCTACAAGTGGCATGTAAAAAGACTGAAGGTAAGTCTTGTCAGTCATGCAGAATCCATCAACACAACAGCTTAAGAACAACTTCAGGGCTCTGATTTCTGTGACAGGAAACGCTTTAGAGATATTTGCTTTTTCCAACTAACCATTAGGTTCAGTAACTTTGACAAACTACTGAGTATTTAGACATAAGGACAGTTATCTACAGCAGATGCGATATTACATTTTAATGTCACTTCAATTTTTTTCTTTTAAGTATTTAACATATGTCCTCATTTTGATGGTTTTCTCCACCATTGACATTGATATGGCTGTCTATTAAATGTTGCTGAGTGTCTCAACACTCAAGGGCTGTGTAGAGTTAATGAAGGCAGCTTGACAAAATAAAATGATTTACGGAAAGGCTGGGACAAACTTTCTACAACTTGAGGAATTGAAAATAAATGGGGTATGTCGTTTGCATATTAGAAGTAAACATAATTTAGTAAAAAAGACAATGGTTCAAAAGGTTCCTCCATTATTTTGATTTCAAATTAAATGCGTTTGGGATCTAAAACCTTGCCCCAAGTTACTCTCAATTCATGAGCATCAGTAAGCACAGTTTACAACAGAAAAAAAACAGCAATTTTTGCTTTGGGCGGGCCGATGATGCAATAGGAGAGACGGGTGGGTATGGAATCAAGGCTTACAGGGAGGCTGATGGTGTACTTCCAATCTTTGGCAACAAAAACACAAGATTGCAAAAACAAAAGAGCTTAAAATCTCTTACCAAGCTTGGTGAAGCAGGAAAAAAAAGGCTAATAAAAATAGATAATAATAAGGTATAAATATACGTTAAAAAAAATCTAATTTACTACAGGGTTAGGAAAAAAAAACTAAAATTATATCAGTTGAGTTAATAAACAGTTTCAACTTAATAATAATACGTTGCACATAAAAATCTTAAATATAAATGAACAAAAAGTCATCTAAGAGAGACTACAGCTGATTGTATTGAATCCTTGCTTGAATGCACATTTATTCCTTTATTGTGATCAAGCATGTGGCAAGAAGGCAAACATTTATAGGAAAACGTTGTTTTCAGATCCCAGGTTGCCAAAAGATGCCAAGGCAGAATCAGGATGAGTAGCCATCTTGGCTGCAGTTGAAAAGAAAGAGAAGGAAAGAGGGGACACAAATTTTATGACATCAATAATTAAGGCCATTACTCGGGAGTAAAACAGAGCAATGAAAAGTGGTCTGTATGATAAAAAAGAAATATGAACCAAATCTTATTAAAGTCGATAAAATTGGATGCCAGGACATCCTGGTTGGTGAATATTGGCCAAACATAAAAAAATAGTCAGTGGAAAATATTAATCTAAAGATTCTCATGTCAAATCAAACCCATTCCTCATTCTTTATTGTGGTATTTAAATGACATTTTAATATCAGCTATTTCTTATGGAGCAGCTACTGACATTTACATCCTTCCCTATTCCTTATTAATTGGTCTGAAAGGCTCTTGATGTGGTGGACCCTCCACAAGAGGGCATGCTCAAGACTGTATGTGAGCTCATTAAGAGCCTGCATCCACATGCGACTTTTAACATCTACATTTATCTCTAACAGACAAGAGCAAAAAAATACTGATCACTTTTCTTATTAAACTTTATTGTTAAATGAATAATACTATACATTGATTGTTGCCATTTGTGCCCTGTGACAGACAGACAAACTTGTACTTATCCCTTAGAGACTTTGGACATCTTACACACTTAAAATAAATGGGTCGTTTTTGCTATCAACTGTTTATTTTCTCTGTTCTGGGGAAACTTTCTATGTTTGTGTTTAGTTGTGTCTTATTTATGGACAGCTATTGCTAGCATTAACTTTGTGTCGTTGGTCTAATGTACTTGTAGCTCAGTTCTTCTGTGTTTTGTTGTGTCTCCTTCCTGGACAAAGGCCTGGATGAAACCACTGCTGGTTTCCTGCTTTCCTTGGAAGGTCGACTGACTGCATGCTTCTACTTTTAGCTGTGTGTCTTTCATTTGTAGAGCTATGGTTGCCATTTGCTCTTGTTTTTCTAGCTAGGTTTAGGGTAGGGTTAGATGGGTAAAATGTTGGTTAGCTTAGCATTTATATACTCCTAGATTAGCGTTTCTGTGTTTTATTGTTTTTCTTTTTTTTCATGGATAAAGCCATTGATAAATTTAACTTTGTTTTCTCTTTTTGCTTTTCCCCAATTAAAAGCAAAAAGTCCAGAAAAACTAAACAGCAGCTTATAGTGTGATATTACAATATGTTCAAATTTACTGTAATGTCAATTTAAGTCAATATAAATTGCATATTCTTTATCTGTTTGTCATCATTTGAAGCTGTCATGATAATTTGTAACTTTTTCCCGGCTATAATTTTCTTTTTCAGCTTTGAGGAAGTTAAAGCTCAGATGCTACAGTCATAACTAAGGCTTCCCACTGCATACTTGTGCACCGGTACTAAAAGGATCACGGTAATTAAAGTTCTCATTTAGGTGATGGTAATTGGTGCTCTGCATAAACAGTTATCATACGCTACAAAGTGGCCCCTTCAGCACACCCCCCACTATTTTGCACTCTGCTATGGTGTTGTTTATTTCTTTGACCCTTACTTTTTCACAAATGAAATAAAATTAATTCCACCCGTTACTTAGCAACACATTAAGAATTACGGAAAGGAGACTTTGAGGCTAATCCTTAAATCCCATTATGGTGAGTTTATGTGGAGGTTTTGTTGTGCGGTTTTTGCTTTCTTTGAACTCGGCATATGAGTCTCTGATGTTTCATTTAAAGAATTTAATTTGTGCGAACCAAAGAAAATGCAAAAAGAAATTGAATTAAATGAGAAAATCAATAATATAATTTTAATATGTCCTTCAAAGCAGGCACTTAGCTTTTATTTGTAATAAAAAGAAAAAAAATAATAATGGAAAATGTCTTGCATACTGAAAGCAAAATAGCTGATAATTACTGAAAAAAAAGTTAAGTAAAATAATATGAGGAAAAATCTAAGAGCACACAAAACAGTCTTCTGAAAAAACTGTATAACTTTTTTCCAATCTCTACCTAATTTGAATTTTTTTTTTCCTCTGCATGTTCAGATTTCAGGAACATGCAGGCATAAAAATGTGTGTATCACTTGTGGAAATCTGCTGCACTTGATCCATTTCAGTTTGGACGCTGGCCAAGTCTAGTTTATGGCTCGCACAGCAACTGCAAATGGCTATGCTAACTTGGCAGCCTTTACATGCAAAAACAGCATGCTGAAATGTTCAAAGCCACAATAATAATTCAGAAAAAAACCTTGACAACTAGAGAGTTGGAAAATGACATAAATGCACAGTTGTAACGTGAAACATAAAAGAGAAAATTTAAACAATACATCCTCTCAATCATCAAGAGAATTAGAATATTTCTGAGTAAATTAAGTAAAAATTAACAGAACATCAGCTTTAGTTTCAGTGATACAAATATTTTATATTGACTCTTATTCTACTTTGACTTCTGCAGATATTGGCAGAGTAAATATTGTCACTGCTGCTTTGCAATGTTGCAACATATGTTACTGTAAATATTGGTTTTAGATGTCTTATATTGAAAATAGATTTTGAAAAGTGTTTTCTCCTATTTGAATTTGTTATTTTGCAAATGTATTGTTGATTTCTGTTTTTTATTTTTATTTTTAGTCCTAAAAATAACAGACTTTGTGCTTAATTTCATTATTTGATTTCTCTGATGACATTATTTGAAAATATTAGATCAAATATATTTACAGTTAGTACTTTTTTTTTTTTACCAATTGCTTTACTTGAGTAAAAATATTTTGAGGTAGTGCTATTCTTGAGTACAAATTTGTATTTAATCTTTATCTGATATTTACATTTTATTTGAATCATTTCAGTATGATTAAAAAAAGTAAAAAGAAAACAAATCTATAAGGTGTAAAAAAAAAATTCACAGCACTGTATGCTGGAAATATGTTAACTCCATATTGGAGCCACTTCACAGAAAGATTTAGCTCAGGCTGTATGGTAATCCACCTGAAGTTCGCTGACATCTTTGCTCTCGAGACATCAATATCTCATGAAATCTATACTTGTCTCTGCTTCCTAAGGTGGAGACTCAGTGCATGCTACTTTGACCTTTGTGATGTTTCCGGTCTGGCTGGTGTATATTGATCTGACATGGAGAGGAGGCTCTGCATCCAACCTGCAAGAGATTAGGATATAAGAGGTCTGTGTTCACTCTCTCAAAAATGCTGGTGACTTCTACAGAGAGACTGGTGAGATGATTATGTTTTTAATCTACCTTTGCAACATAAGACCTCCTCAGTCCTAAAGGTCGCCAAAAGATTCAAAGGGTTTCCAAAAAGTAAGCAGACCTCTGCAAAAGTGTAAAAAAGGAATGATTTGGAGTATAGCGAAAGTTTTTAATCTTTTTGAAAATAAAATTAAGGATTATTTTTTAGAATTGCCTACTAAGAATCCTGCTTTCCTCATTAATCCTAAAAATAAAAAAGCTGATTTGCCAGATAAGTAACTGATAATTAAGTTCTATTCTTGGGTTTCACTGTGTGCAGAATGTTATTTACTGTTAGATTTACTTACCACGAAAATCCATTTTCCAGTTTTCACTTGCTAATCTGCTCATCATGCATTCATTATTTTTGTACAGCAAAAATAAGACCTCTGATTTGGCAGGAGATAATCTCACTCCATCTTTTCAAAGCATCAGCTTGTTTGGCCTGACTAGCAGCCTGAAAATTAGGAGAAAAACTTGCAATATTTGTCTTGGAGCTTGTGAGAGAGAATGTGTCATTTGTCCAGGGATTTGCACATATTATCCTCCGTTGAAAACTTCACATTTAGAAAGAAGAAGTAAGAAAAAGGGTTTCTTAACATCTCAACTTTTTATTGCACAGGAAACTGAAACAAATGACACATACTCACTAATTTAACATCCCATACTTCAATATTTTTTAAATAAATAAAACCTGTTAAAACTGAGGTTCAAACAAGGTTCCTTTATCCCTTACATCAAAGTCAACATTCATAACCTTGCCATACCACTGGTGATTTAATTACATGGTTTGTTGATGCTTTCACTCTGGGGCGCCTTCTGGCTGCATTGGTTGATCCCTCTATTTCTGTTGTCCACATCTCTGCAGCATTTAGAGAGCAGCTATACTGGTTAAAAAAGTACATCATAAGTTTTAGAGCATCACATATGTTGTACAAAAAAATAGCACAGATCTGATTTAGTATTTATATTGAATCAATTGTTGGCATGGATACTTTATGTAGTGTAACCAGGAACATTGAGCTATTTGAAAACTCCAGTGATCTTTGACATTTGTTCCCGTAAGTCTTTAAAAGAAATTTTCATTTAAGAAAAAAAACATACAGCCCTAGTCTTATGAAAACAATATTTTATTTTCCTATGGATACCATCTTATTTACACAAACACATAATGAACTGAACTACTGCAGTATGTAAAACTGGATCATGACAATAGCTTCGTTGGAAGAGAATGCAATGTTGTGCAAATACAAAATGCACACAAATACAGTAAAAATGCCACCAGGATAGCCAACATTCATGCACAAGAAGTGTTATCCTTCGGCTTACGGCACATACTACACAGAATAAGGCATACAAACTGCTGCTAAATTTACAAAAAAGCTACAATATCTCAGAGTACTAAGTTAAAGGCAGTCAGATATTAGTGGTCGCTAAGGACTTTGACTTGGTACTTCAAGATATCCAGTGACCATGATGACCACATAATCCCCACATAAACACAAAAACGGCCAAGTACATTAACTGTACAGGTACATTATGGTCCCTCCCCACATGTCACAAGGTCAAGTGCAAAATTTGAGATGGGAAACAATACAAAGCTAAATGCAGGCAGTGAAAAGCAGGAATAATTGTACTAATATTATGAATAAATGGCAAGGAAAGAATAAATGATTAATGATCACAGTCAAAGAGTTGATTAAATTAGTGTGCATAAATAAATGGGCTTTCTACATGAGAGAAACAATATAAATATGAAGAGGAAAATGCCACAGGGGTCAAAAAGCTACAGTTTTATCTTTCTTTTAAACTGTTTCATCTATAGAATATACACTAATTATAAAATCAGTGTACAGAAATAAGTTTAAGTTTAATATTAAAAGAGGTAAGTCGATGTCAGTGAAAAAAAGGCAAAAATAAAACAAAAACTAATATGAGTAAAACAGAATAAATTAAAAGTTGAATAAATTATCTGAATATTTTTAGGCACAACCTTCCAGTTTTGTATATTTTCTTTCTTTCTCTCACCTGCACAGTGTCTTTAAGAGTCATCCTCTGTCTTAATAATGTGGAAAAGTGTAACGTTAAACAGGACCTGGTGGCCATTATTCCAGCCGTAAAGGGCGCGGTCCCTGGCATTGTAGTCCAACATGGACATGTGAAAGTACTGGTTATGAAAGGGAATGTCTGTGTACTCGTACGTCGATGTTTTAGTGGAGAAGGCGTAGTACACCTTGGCACCAGTGAGGTGCGAGTTGGTGATGTAGAGAGTGCCGCAGATCATGAACGACTCGCCTGCATTCCTCTTTGAGTATTCTGTGTTCCACGTGTCGAGGATCTGGAGGGTGTCTGGGTTCAGCCGGCTGATGACGATGTTCCCCGCGTTCTGGTTGGTCGCATACACGGCCCACAGGCCCAGCTCGTCCACCATGAGGTCGATGTCCGAGAAGCCCCCCCATGTGTACGGGTACACGTTGTGGAAGCCTGCTGACTCCAGTGCCCTCTGGGTTATGACTAGGCCCGTCTCAAAGCTGTACCTCACAATGATGTTGCTTTGCATCTTGTTGTAGTACAGAGACCCGTTGTAGACAACATGGTTGGTTCCGGCCCATTTGAAAGGAAGGTTGTAGGTCATGGACTCAACTCCTGCCACAAAGTCATTGATGGATTTATACTCTTTCACGATCCTGTTGTTGGTGTAGCTGTCCATGTACCAAACCTGTGGACAAATGCAGTAAACACTTTTGTAATGTTTGAAATTGGAAGCATGGAACACGATTACAGATAAATTAGAGATAACTCTTACAATTAGGTTTTAAGCAGCATAATTATTGTTAAAATTGACCACATAAAGATCAGCCCTTTTCTTATGGTAGCAATGTTGTCTAAAATTAACTGTAATAAACAATACTTAGACAACAAGAAATGTATGCTTTTCTTCGTGTTTTGATGATATGAAATATTACATGACCTACTGTTGGTGCATTAAACTATCTGCTCTTGGAAAAAGGGTCATGTTATAATTATTACTTAATTCAATGCATTTTATAGAATCAGCTCCTCAAAAAATGGTAAATATTAAAAGAATGTACTACCTGGATGGGATAATATGATTGTCAGTGCAATGAATTCACAGTAAGACAGGGAGGACAATACATAAAAACATATATTTGAATGTTCTTTGCTGCTGTAAAATTATATCTTATCAGAATTAGTAAAGCTTAACATCATAAGCCTTTTGGGCCTGTTTTAGACCCAGCAGCAGATCCTTTATCATATCCAGATGACACCTAGGATGTGGGACAAGGTCAACTCATTAGATATTTAAATAATTCAACTTATTGAAATAAATATTAGAATAAAGTTAAATTATTAAAAGTCAAATTTGAATCATTTGACTTTTTTTTGCAGAAAAAATGTATAATTTTAGTAAGCACTCAGTTTGCTTTACAGACTTTAAACATCACCATCTGAGCATTTTCTGTGAATAAGAGAAACATTTCCTATAAACATATTTCCTTCCAAAAGACACAGGTGTGCTGATGCATGTCTGTTGCGCAAAGTAGGATTCACACTGGACATCAGTCCATTAAAAGGACACACGACAAACAACCATGCACACACTCGCATCTAAAAAGCAATTTAGAGAGACCAGTTTACATAGCAGCCATGTTTTTGGAATGGGGGAGGAAGTTGGAGTACCCGCAGATAATCCACGCATTGATGGGGGAAATATGCAAACTCTATTTAGAAAAAGCCCAGGAAAAACAATGCTACCAACTGTGCCATGATGCAGCCCTGCATAATATTCATATTTGTTTATTTGCAGCATAAGTGAAGTATTAAACTCCAAGTATAGGCTGACTTCCAATAACGAGTGTCTTTTGATGTCAGTCAAAACATTTTATATTATCTGTTTCAGAGTCTTTGGCTGATCTCAACTTCTAAATACTTGTTTGTTTACAGTCTGATTTTATGTAAGCAAATGACATTTTGCACATCCAATTTTCAAAAAAACAAACAAAAAACATGGCTGCCGTTGTATGCACAGCTTGCCAAATTCCACAATATTTGTTGAGTTAACAAGCCTGCATTTTCCCCAGTCCTGTTACCGTTTTCCACCTTTTCCAATGATAATTACAGAGAAGAGAAGTAATGTGAACTGCTTCCTGTCTACATGAATTCAGTGATCTGCTCTACATGCTGCCCCTGTGGGAGACAGTGACACAGACAGTAGCTCAAAGTAACCTTTAAATTCTACAGCATTTAAAATATACCTTTATGATGTACAATTTTGATTTACTGAATTTAATTTGTGTAATATATAATCCATTCAAAGATATCTATTATTGAGTTGAAATAACATTTAAAGAGAATATCTGCAGTAAATTATATACATTTAATCTTTTGCAAAAGTACACCTGATTTTTAACAACTAACCTGAATTAACTAAAACCTTAGCTAGATATTTATCACTCTGGAGTTTTGTCTATCAAAGACATTTATGTAATGTAAATGCATGTTACCAGACCACAGCACTAAACATATACAGAGTAAGATGAGAACTACACTAATTCTACTTTTTAATCACGAATGTCTTTCATCTAGAAGAAATGATTAAGGATGATGTTAAGTATATAAGAGCATCCTTTTGCAGAGTAGAAAATCAGAGCAAATCAACTCACCTTGTTGTTTTTAAGAGAAGCTAAAGGATCAGTCATCCAAGCTCCAAACCGTGTCCCTGAAGTCTTCACCGTCTGCGGCCCAGTGATCTTCATCAGCTTGCCACATGCTGTAAAACACATCACACAGCACTCATCACTTATGTTCTCATGTTATGACTGGAATACAACTCACAGTGCAGGCAGCAACAAAATGTGGGCGGCATTGTGAGCACTGCCAACATTATAGCTCTCATTATTAAATAAATACAAGGGGAAGGTAACACGCAAGTGCTGAAGTATAACCACACCACGTCTGTCCGAATTTGGAGAAATGTTTTTCTTTGATGGTTTATCATCAGAGGTACTTCAGTTATACTTAATTTCCTCTGGCTAGACACCTTATTACTTCTAAATGCCAGCAAGGCAACACTTGTACAGGTTTTTCAGTTTCACATTAAGTACATATTTTACCAAATCAATCAAATGCTTCAGCCCAAAACTACGGCCAAGCAATCTTTTTCAGCACCAAAGGAGTAGATCAGTTAGTTCTTTATGTTGACACTTTGACAGACAACAGTGAGAAGTGGAAAACTGGAGAACTGGCTATGGAAGTCTTTAACACAAGACAAGGCAGCTCTGGGAGAAGAATTGATCTTATTAGTCCAGTTAAACGTCAGTGGGTGCAGTGATGTAATCACACTTTTATGTCCCAGTTGCAAATGTCAACAAAGAAGAGAGAATCAGATCTGAGAAAACAAAATCCCATTTTCAGGCTAAATTTGATTTTGTTCACTTTGAATAAAACCGGGATTTGCAAGGCTTCACAATTTTACAGCAATAAAATATAATGTCCTGTGACTCCAAATGAGGCTTTTCTCAATCAACTAAAATCATTTTGGCTCTGGCTACAGCTCGTGCTTCCTGCTCTCCAGCTAAAATGCCAATCTGCTTGCACCAGCAGGAAATGTGCCAGTTATCCTTTCTGTTTTTGTCATTGATTGGAGAGACTCACTGAGTTTGTTCATGCAGCTGTGAAGCCTGTTCTCCAAGTTCAGGACCCTCTGCTGCAGCTCCTCATAGTCATAGGCTCCCATTTCTTCCTGAATGCCCATTAACACACTGGACAGGTTTCTGATCTCCTCTTTGAACTGGGAGATTAGCTTGGCGTCCGTCTTGTACTGCTCCAGGACAGGAATCAGTGGCTGCAGGGATTCCATCTTGCCCTTCAGATCCTGAAATTGTAATTTAGAAAATGAATAATGACTGTAATTACATGATATAAAATAACTGCATATCCTCTTTTCTATTTATTTGTGACACTTTCACTTTTTTGTCTTGCATAAAATACCAATTTTAGCATATTTTACATCAAACCCCATAAAAATCCAATCAAATATTCAGAAACATTCATGGGGTCCTCAGGTTGATGGGGGGCCAAGAGTCCTTCAATTTTCACATAAAGAATAGATCTAAAAGAACAACCTGCCCAGACTGAGCCTACTTATTAATTCACTTGAGTTCTTTCAAGTCAAATTTAAAATTCAATATTAATAATGTTAAGTTTAGTAATTAATTACACAGACAGCAAATGTATTTGATAACTAGGTGACTTCTAAAGGCACTTGGATAAGCCAGATTTTATCAAAAGATAAAATTAGAATGAGGGGGCAGAGGGTTGGTAAATACAAATGCAGGTCACATTTTCAGATTTTTATTGAATGCCGTATTTTATTTTTCTTCCATGACACATTTCTGAACTATGTTGTGTTTGTCTAGTTACTAAAATTACTCGCAAAAAAAATTGAAATTTGTGGCTGTAATGTAATCAAATGGGAAAAAAAGTTATAGTCTTTTAAAATGTCTGTTAGCAATATCTGAAACTGTTGTATTGGCAAATAGCAATGGAACGAGAACTGAGAAAAAAACTGAGATAAAAGTTGAAACTCCAAGGTAACCTTAGATACCATAGCGGAACCATAGATAGAAAGTAATTAAGTGTGTAATTTTCTATCCAATAAAAGTGTTCTCCTTGGTCAGCTCTGTGAAACATTCTTTGCCCTTTTATAGATCAAACAAACCTCAATGTTTTCAGGTTTATTGCTGCAGTCAAACAGTGTCTCAGTTTTAAAACTTGTCCTTGTTTGGGCAGAGGTGGACCTTTGATGATCCTTTCAAGGATTCAATTTTATGTATTCACATGCATATCAGGTATCTTGTACAAAAACTGCCCTGAGATGTTTCTCACGCAGTTGAAGATCAAGGAAAATATACCTGAAAGTTTTTGTTGACGAGGGTCTTCCTGTCCGACTCGATCTGCCGGAACTTTGACCGCAGCCCTTTGATCTGGCTCTCCATCCTCATGATGTACTGAAAGTCTCTCTGCGTGCGCAGGTTCAGCACCTCGATTGACTGTGACATGTTCTGTACCTTTTGAAAAGAATCAGACGGTGCAGCATTGATTTTCCCGTCCACCGCCAGATTAAAATGTCCTTCCTCTTCAGCTGTTTAGTACCTCGCTTCACTTTACTTTCCCCAGAAACGAAAAGAAACAAAACAACACCTTGACCTCCAGTGTGATTGTCTTTCAACAAACTTGCAGGATGTATCAGCTTCAAAAGTGCAATTTCAATCAGATTTACATACACTGTATAAAAGGGAAACAAGCTTTTAATTCCTCATCGACTGTCATAGAAAGGCACTTAAACTTCCTTGTTTCCATTTGCCAAATGCCAGAATGATGATTAGTTTTTTTTATTTTCTTCAAATTTAATTCAAACTGAAGTAGAGCTGAGATCAGAAATTTATAATGGCCTCTCCAAAACATTGACTTTGCTGGGATTAACCTTTTTATATGTAACTTTGCTGTACTATTAGGATCATTGCCTATTAGAAAGACCCATTTTTTACCCGATGCTTTAATGTCTGGAGATATTATGTCAGTATTTCCACTTAATATTCTTTCTATTCTATGACGTGCACCGGTCCCTCCTGCAGCAAAACAACCACACAACAGGATGCTGCCACCCTTGTACTACGTTAATGTAGAGGTAGTGCTCAAAGGCTTGAACATTCACTTTTTTCAAGCCTTTATAAAAAATTATCTTTACTTAATTTCATCAGAACATTGGAGGCATCCCCAGAAATTAAGCTAGTTGTCCCTTAATGCATTTACAAACTGCAATTTTTTCTTTTGGACCGGTACAATTCTTAGGTTCTGCCAGTATCCTTATGCAACTTTTTATAATTCTTTTAAGTATTCATTCCACACATGAATACTTTCATCTGCAAGACACAGAACCAGATTCCTTGGCAATTTTATTAGATGTGTTCATGATTTCACTCAAGAAACCAATGTATGTGAAGTCTGCTTTAACTCAAAAATGTTTTAAATAATCTATATGAAGACATTTAGCAAAAATAAATAATGGTTTGATTTTATGTCAGCTAGTGGGAACAAAAGGTTTACAGTGCATGTAAATGTTTGATTTCAATAAATATCTGACTTCGACTGTATGTTGTATGCACCAGGACAATTTGCACTTTGGCTTTAGTCGCTGAAAAGTCACACACATCATTTTTCCTGCTTCTGTTATGGTACTTTTGTGCTTTTTTCAGATATCAAGAAAAAAAAAATCAATGAATCTGCAGCATTTGGTAGTTTATTTGAGAGAAGAACAAGGATACAGGAACCTTTTTTCTGGTTTAACAAAAAGCTTACTGGGTTTGTAGGGCACACGGACAAGAAAAAAAAAAGTGATCCTTTCTTCTCTCTCTTTTACTCTAATTGTAATAAAGCTAACATTATTGGAGCACATCAGAAGCAATGCAGCACAACCATCACACACTGTGTTCATCCCTGGCCTGGGCAGAGGGATACTGAAAAGACCTTTCCGAAGCCCTGAGGCGGCTTAGTACATTAGTGTCAGAGGCCCCAGCAAATGACAGAGAGCATGCATTGACTTACAGTGGTTAAATGTAGGCTAAATCACAATGTAACAGTCACTTCAGAGAGTGACTCCAGTGCTGTAACATTTGTTTGCTAGTAGATGTGTAAAACATAAACTACATACACCCCATGTTTTCCCTGGTTTGTAAATAATGTCTAAGCCTAATTTAGTCACCAAGACTCTGAGGACTGAGGAGAAAGCAACTCTATTGCAGACAATGGAGCTGCCCAGCAACAAAGTGTGGACTGGAATCTTCCTGGGATGCTGGATTTAGACTTTGTGGGATCATTATGATTAAGAACCAATTTCCCTAAGATTCTTTTGTCAGGATTGCTGCAATCTTATGGGGGGGAAGCAATGAAATCCTGTTCTCGTATAATAAGACCACAGTAAAAACAGTCAAACTTGTGCTCCATGCTGGTTAGGTGCAGTCAGCACTTTTCCTGGTCTCCATTTCACTGTGGCCATTGAAAGAATGGTGTTTGAATTGGGAACTTTAGAATGTTTAGGAATTAGGATACTCATATTTTCTATTTGCAGATGATATGGTTCTGTTGACATCTTCAAACTATGAGTTCCACTAGAGAGGCTCAGAAGAGTGTGAGTTTCCTGGGAAGAAAATGTTCTCTCCTGGTCAGAGGTCAGTCTTTTCCTCAGTCAGAAAAGTTCACATTTTGTAATGTCTTTTTGATGTGTAATTACAAGATAGAGCTGGAGATGGAGAGGTGGGTTGGGCCTCTTCTGCAGAAAGGGATGTGCTGTTCTGGTTCATATGATGAAGAAAGAGATTTGTTCAACTCTCATCTGTTGTTAAGAGATATGGATCATGAATCCTGACCCAAAGATCAAGATTCTGGACACAAGCAGGTAGCATGAGCTAGCTCCACTGTGCGGTTGCACTGAGGCGAGCAGCTCTGTAGCTCAACATAGAGCCTGGTCTTACCTGCATAGGAGTGACTTTAGATGATTTGGGCATCAGACCAGGATGCCTCCTAAATACCTCCTGTTGTAGTGAACTTCAAACATGTCTCATTAGGGTAGTGGGGATGGGAACAACAGGGTCGACCCAGAACACATCTGAGGGAGTCTGTTTCCCTTCTGGCCAGAAAAATCATTAGTGGTGAACCTCTACCTCTACCTTCCCCCATAAATAATTACCAGCTTCTTTATAAATAATGACCTGATGCAAATGTGGTGAGAGTTTTAAAGTGTCTGCATTAACCACAGTGACGTGTGTAGTTTTAAGAAGGTAAAAAGGATGAACTAAGCTGAATTCCTTCTCAACTGCAGGTAAGGTGTGAACCACTCATTTCTTCTAATGGAACCTCGCTTCAAAACTACTGCAATATTTCTTTATAGCCCCCATTGGTTGCAAAACAGATGACACTCCAGTTCTGTTAAGACTGGATGTAAGGCAATCTCATCTTCACAACATGTCATTTAGCTGATCTCAGCCATGCAATAGAAGCAGAGGCAGAAAACGGTGCTGTGAATCTGGCTGGTACAATCTATGGAAGGATTACAGCAGCAAAGTGATATGAGTAACAGCTAAAAATCAATGTCTGTATAAATTCAGGTGTGCTGATCGTAAAAAGAATTTGCATGAACTTCAGTGTGCGTGTGTGTGTGTGTGTGTGTGTAGGCGCGTGTTCATGCCTTTTCCAGGAGCTGGCGGAGCTGTCTGCCTTTGGCATCTCTGGAGCAGAGATTCTGTTCAGGTGCCACCACTGTGCAGATACAGCGCCCATCTGCATCCTGAGCTGAGCTGTACACCTGCCAGCCCTCCTTTGGCCTGATGGTCTGCACACAAACATGCAAAGCATAAATTCACTGCACATACCTCTGTGGAGACGAAGAAATTGACGCTGGTGATATCGTTGTAACAAAACTAGCACATACTATCACTGTAATGTTCAGTTATTTTTCTTCCCTTTGTGGCTTTTTCATTCGTTGCCTTATTTCCCAAAAGCTTTGACACAAACCCGTTCCAGAAACTTATTTTCAAAGTCTGGAAGCACAAAATGCTGTTGTTGTAAGATTCGTCTTTGTTCAATGTGTGTCGTCTCCAGTGAATTGCCTCTTCAACTATAAACAGTCTTGCCTAGTCTTGATGAATACCACAAGTGTTGAAATTGTACTGTTCTGTTATTGTTTAATATAAAACCCTGGAGGGAGTAACAGAGAAACATAAATTCAGGCATTTTTCTCTCCTTCTCAGAACATGCAACAGGCTCTCTAAAGCTATTGTATAAATCCAAAAAAGAAAGAGACAAAAAAAAAAAAACTTTCCCAGTCCAGAAAATAAAAAAAACAAAAAACATGTGGAATAAGATTCAGGTATTTATCATGTCATTGAAAAGGAAAATTATTCTATTTCCATACTCAGAAAATAAACTTTCACCATAGTTAGGCATCACTGGATGGAGTTTTTAATCTTTATATTGGGTAATATGAGTTTTTAATAAACGTTTAGCATCACTCTCCAGCTTTGAGGATCCATCCATCCATCCATCCATCCATCCATACATACATACATACATACATACATACATAGCTTGATTACTGCAGAAATACTTGTCATAAATTAATTGTGATTGAAACATGAACTGTGGCCATTTCCATCTGAAAATCAGAAACAACAAAAGTAACAAAGTAGTAAACTAGATCTAAAGACAGTGCTGAGCATCCTGCAGTGTTAGCATGTGCAAATAAACATTAACTGTGGTTGAAAAATCTGTCCCAAATAGCAGCCTTTTTGACAGGCAATCAGTTTCTGTTTGGATTGTGTTCAACTTAATGAAAACGAAACCCCAAGGGGGAAGCAGTGGGAACAATGCGCGCAACTTGGAAGCCTATGCATTTAAATAAAAGTCAGGTGTCCTGATTTTAAAGTGCAGCCATCATTTCACTCTGCCATTCACCCCAGTCTGTCAGCCTGAGCAGTTTGAAGAACATTTGGCACAGGATACAGAGAGCACATCCTCTCTGAATGAGCCAATGGAGATAGTTCAATTTTTGACTCATCAAGAGGCAGCATTTCATTTCTTTACGTATATCCCAGCTGATTGCAGATCATAGACATTATGTCACGTCGGTTTTGTGCGCACTTGTCCCCTAATAACAAATAAAATATATGTATTTTATTTTTGACGTGAGTTTTGTGTATATGCCTTATATATAAATAAGGCGTTGACACAATCATGTTTTGAAATTCATTCTTTTTCTAACTTTTTTCAAACACTAATTGAATGTCACATCACATCAGAAAAGGTTATTTAAATACAGTAACTCGTATTTACATGTAAACCAGAGCTTCTGTGCTAATCATGTTCTCCATGAAATTTGCAAAACACTTCAAAAATGTGTTGACAAGTTTGCTAAAGGATGACATCACGACAAACTATTAGGGGACAAGTGCGCACAAAACCGACGTGACATAATGTCTATGATCTGCAATCAGCTGGGATAAAAGTAGGAGGAAATAGAAAAACATCTCCAGCTCTGATTATTATTTTTTTAGACCTCTGAAATAATTTGGTGTCAGTAATCTTTGAAAAAGCTCTTTCTTCTGTCTCTTGGGTGACTCACTTCCTTTCCCCTCTTTTCACGCTCACATTTTCTCATATTAAAACGATTCTGATGCCTCGCCAAGCCAGATGCTCTGCCCACTTGATTATTTTTTGTTTAAAAGGAACACTGCACAAAGACTTTCTCCGTTTTCCCCCATTAAATCATTTAGACAGCTGGTCCCTCCTTTGTTTTGAGCACTCATTATGAGTTTTTCCACTCCTTTCCTTTGAAGAAATGTTTCTTCAGTCTAAAAATATTTCCTCTCTTCCTAAGTTACAAGCCAGGGAGCCAGTCGTGGCAAGGTGAGGAAAACTGCTTTGCAATCAGGACACTGGTAAAAAAAAATGAGAGAACTCTACATGGATGAATCTCATTGAGCATTGCTTGGTCTTGGTATTTTGATCAGCAAACTGCTGGTTCTGTTTTCCAGACTACTCCCAAAATGTTTAAAATGCTGAAACTGTCCACAAAGTGGTATATTTGATTGTTACACTAATTAAAGGACCACATCTGACATATGCGCAAAATTTGCAAATTTATAAATACCCAATTGCAGTGGCATGTAAAGCAAAATTTAATTACGGTTATACAGCTAAGGTAAATCATAAAACAAGCAATGGTCTAACTGTAATATTTTTGTACAATATAAAGAGGATAGCTAATAAATCTGATAATGAAAACAGTCAACCTTGTGCTGATAGATAGATAGATAGATAGATAGATAGATAGATAGATAGATAGATAGATAGATAGATAGATAGATAGATAGATAGATAGATAGATAGATAGATAGATAGATAGATAGAGAACAAAGGTGACTCATTTCTGTGTTAATGATCAAATAAATCATAAGATAATGCCAACTCTCCTAAACTTCACATTTCTAACAGCGCGTATAAAAACAGATCCTCTCCGGTTCACATTATGTTTCAGGTGCAAATGTTTGGTAGTTTTATGTTTTGGTAACTCACCTCAGTAGGGCAGTATCCGAACAACAACAGGAACAGCAATGGGTTCAGAACCACGGACAGCGACCACATTCTGCTCCACCTTCACCTCAGCAACCCGAGATAACGCAAATCTGAAGTTTTTTTCCCCTTCTTTTTCTTTTTTTCTTTTTTTTTTGTATATCCGTGCGCCTTGACCGCCGCGTCCACTACTCTGTGGTTAAAACAGAGACTTCCAGGGAATCGGGAGGAGGGCGGCACGTCCGACCACTCGTGTCCGTCACGCGTGCCATCCGGCCGAGCGGGGAGAAGCCTTGCATCCAGGAGGAGGGAAAAAGTTTGTGGGCACGCATGCGGCGAAAATCCGAGCTGATCGTTCAGAGGACCCTACTCCACGGATGTGACATCATCAAGCCGCCTGGCTCGGCTTTAAATGAGCCCAGCTTGCTTGTATGAGGAGGATCCAGCAGCAGCTGCGCAGCGACAAAAGTTGCAGCTGGTTGCATTCAGCGGAAAATAAGAAGGTGGTGCTGATGGTGTTGCGTCTTTGTCACCGTGCATGTAGGAGTTGGAAGGTTGGCTGCTACATAAAAGGCGGACAAAACAACTCAGTTCTAGTTTCAATTATTTATGAAGTGGAGAACAAGGCTGGGGAAACTATTAGTCCTCAATATTTTAATTCACACTGTAATTTAGCATATTTCACACAACACGGTGTTTTCAAGTTAACAGTGTATGGGACTCCGTGTATGTTTAGAAAACTAGACAACTAAAAGAAAAAGGGAAAAATAGTTATTTACGTATTTAACGAAACTATAGGCTATGTTTCACAACTTATGTGGAGCGTAATAAAATACACTGACGCAAATCAAAACAATAGAAACCTTAACACGTGGGGAAACCAGTTGAAGTACTAAACAATAGCCACAGAATATTGTTTCCACAGTTATGTTACTCTATAGCAATAAAACACAGACTGATTATGTGAAGGAAAGTGAGACTACTTTCAGCTTTTGGTAGCTTTTTACTGCTCCAAATTTCACAAAATCCCTGCAAGGATCACTGATGTTAGTCCTCCTGGTGAAATAGCTGTTGGAAAACATGGAGAAGAGATGCCACAGCAGAGCAGCTGTTCATATAGAACCAGAGCAAAAATATTGCAACAATTTCAAAGATTATACCAGAGGTCAAGTTTCTTGTTTTACAGACTTTTCAATGGTATTCAGATATAAGCAGACTCAGTTTAACAAAAGAGCTTTTTAATTTCTGGGGGGGGGTGCTAGTCTGTACGGTTCCAGCTACTGTTCCTAGATTAAATTTCTCTTGACATCTTCTTCAGTGGACAAATCCTAGTTTAAACTCTTTCTTTATGAACTCATGTTTGACTGCAGGCTTTGCAAATGCTCATTTTCTCTTAGGTGACCATTGCATTATGTATTCATGTCCAAAGCAAAACATCATGACTCCTCGGTAATTTCAGCTTCGTTATTCGACTATGTGGTTGTTCATCGTCTCACTTGTCTGTAGATTTACTTCAATGCTTCAAACAGTAGGGAAGCTAGAGTTTACCTTGTTCTAAACAGGTAAAGGGTGTTAACAAGAAGATGGGTCACTAAACACATTTAAAGGAAAGATAATTCTCCTTAATGTATATGCCTAAACCAGTTTACTGTTCCACTGCGGAAATTAAATTTCTTTCTTACTGCCTTGTTAAAGAGCAAACGGAAAAGATTTTTTTGTTACTTGACTGATCTGCATAAAACATAAGAAACATTTCTGATAAAGCAGATCTCATTACTGCATGGAGGGATTTAGAACCCATCATATTACTGAAACTAATGACACAAAGCTTTTTGTGGTGCAGTGCAGTTGTAATGTGCCTGTCTGGCTGGAGCCATTAGTCACATACTCTAATATGACACATTGTTTTGAAATAACCGAGACGCTGTGTTAAATAATGTGCGAGGCACTCATTGTGCATGCAAATAGAATTTACTGTTTGGGCAAAGCTCAAGCTGTTCCACCCTAGTGGATTTTTTTTAAAAAGATACCTCAGGCATTTTTTTTCTGCTGTCAGAGAAATAAATATTACATTTATTAGCTTTGGGATTTTAGTCTGTATAAATCCATTGGAATTTGGACTATATTTGACTTCCTCTGTGAGAAGTATAAGATTGGACTTAATTTTAATTTTCTTTGCCACATAACTCTTGCAAAAGTTCACAAATTTGCAACCAAAAAATTTTAACCCTGAATGTGCAAGTATAAAAACATTCAATATACATTTTTCTATTTTGTATAAAAAATTGCTGCACAAGCTTAAAGAAAAATCAGAATATGTTCAAAGTTTGTTACAAACTCAATTGTGTTTAAACCTGTTTAGAACCACAATAAAAAAAATTAAATGCAAGCTACAGATTTCACCTAATTAAGAGAGTTCAGTTCTTTGTAACTTAAGTTGAGTAAAAAGACTTGAGCCCTCTGACTTAAATTATGAATATAGGTAATCGACATTGTTGAGGAAAAGTCAAATTATGTAAACCCATGAATCTGTTCAAGCCACCTTAAGGTCAGAAGTTACAATGGATCTTAGAGGAACATAAATGGCTGAATTTTCAGACAGTCAGACCTTGCATGCTCATTGGCTAGATCAGATAATTTAGTCTTTAATCTAAAGACAATATCAGATCAATTTTTTTCTGCAGTAGTATTGTGGATCCTATGTCAATGATCTCTCCTGCATTCAACATGAACATACCAGTTGAACCTGGATGACTTAAAAAAAAAAAAAAAAAAATTTCTGTAAAGTGGGAATCAGGTACAATGCATTTATTTAAGCGGCGGCGTCGCTTGACACGTTGAGGGCGGCGGCGTCGCTTGACACGTTGAGGGCGGCGGCGTCGCTTGACACGTTGAGGGCGGCGGCGTCGCTTGACACGTTGAGGGCGGCGGCGTCGCTTGACACGTTGAGGGCGGCGGCGTCGCTTGACACGTTGAGGGCGGCGGCGTCGCTTGACACGTTGAGGGCGGCGGCGTCGCTTGACACGTTGAGGGCGGCGGCGTCGCTTGACACGTTGAGGGCGGCGGCGTCGCTTGACACGTTGAGGGCGGCGGCGTCGCTTGACACGTTGAGGGCGGCGGCGTCGCTTGACACTTGAGGGCGGCGTTGAGGGCGGCGGCGTCGCTTGACACGTTGAGGGCGGCGGCGTCGCTTGACACGTTGAGGGCGGCGGCGTCCCTTGACACGTTGAGGGCGGCGGCGTCCCTTGACACGTTGAGGGCGGCGGCGTCCCTTGACACGTTGAGGGCGGCGGCGTCCCTTGACACGTTGAGGGCGGCGGCGTCCCTTGACACGTTGAGGGCGGCGGCGTCCCTTGACACGTTGAGGGCGGCGGCGTCCCTTGACACGTTGAGGGCGGCGGCGTCCCTTGACACGTTGAGGGCGGCGGCGTCCTTGACACGTTGAGGGCGGCGGCGTCCTTGACACGTTGAGGGCGGCGGCGTCCCTTGACACGTTGAGGGCGGCGGCGTCCCTTGACACGTTGAGGGCGGCGGCGTCCTTGACACGTTGAGGGCGGCGGCGTCCTTGACACGTTGAGGGCGGCGGCGTCGCTTGACACGTTGAGGGCGGCGGCGTCCTTGACACGTTGAGGGCGGCGGCGTCCTTGACACGTTGAGGGCGGCGGCGTCGCTTGACACGTTGAGGGCGGCGGCGTCGCTTGACACGTTGAGGGCGGCGGCGTCGCTTGACACGTTGAGGGCGGCGGCGTCGCTTGACACGTTGAGGGCGGCGGCGTCGCTTGACACGTTGAGGGCGGCGGCGTCGCTTGACACGTTGTGGGCGGCGGCGTCGCTTGACACGTTGAGGGCGGCGGCGTCGCTTGACACGTTGAGGGCGGCGGCGTCGCTTGACACGTTGAGGGCGGCGGCGTCGCTTGACACGTTGAGGGCGGCGGCGTCGCTTGACACGTTGAGGGCGGCGGCGTCGCTTGACACGTTGAGGGCGGCGGCGTCGCTTGACACGTTGAGGGCGGCGGCGTCGCTTGACACGTTGAGGGCGGCGGCGTCGCTTGACACGTTGAGGGCGGCGGCGTCGCTTGACACGTTGTGGGCGGCGGCGTCGCTTGACACGTTGTGGGCGGCGGCGTCGCTTGACACGTTGTGGGCGGCGGCGTCGCTTGACACGTTGTGGGCGGCGGCGTCGCTTGACACGTTGTGGGCGGCGGCGTCGCTTGACACGTTGTGGGCGGCGGCGTCGCTTGACACGTTGTGGGCGGCGGCGTCGCTTGACACGTTGAGGCGGCGGCGTCGCTTGACACGTTGAGGGCGGCGGCGTCGCTTGACACGTTGTGGGCGGCGGCGTCGCTTGACACGTTGTGGGCGGCGGCGTCGCTTGACACGTTGTGGGCGGCGGCGTCGCTTGACACGTTGTGGGCGGCGGCGTCGCTTGACACGTTGTGGGCGGCGGCGTCGCTTGACACGTTGAGGGCGGCGGCGTCGCTTGACACGTTGAGGGCGGCGGCGTCGCTTGACACGTTGTGGGCGGCGGCGTCGCTTGACACGTTGAGGGCGGCGGCGTCGCTTGACACGTTGTGGGCGGCGGCGTCGCTTGACACGTTGTGGGCGGCGGCGTCGCTTGACACGTTGAGGGCGGCGGCGTCGCTTGACACGTTGAGGGCGGCGGCGTCGCTTGACACGTTGAGGGCGGCGGCGTCGCTTGACACGTTGTGGGCGGCGGCGTCGCTTGACACGTTGAGGGCGGCGGCGTCGCTTGACACGTTGAGGGCGGCGGCGTCGCTTGACACGTTGTGGGCGGCGGCGTCGCTTGACACTTCCACTTCTTTGGCTTCCAGTTGAACTGAAGTCAGTGACATGTCAACATGTTTATTGATGATTTAAAGGATATCTACATTTAGCTCTCTTGTATCTTACCATTTTGCAGCATCATGGAATAGCTTGACTGGATAATGTACTTCACAGCAGTTTCATTTTCAGCCGATGCTGAAAGAGATATTAGATTAGTCTTCCACGCTTTGAGGAAGACATATAAACATTTCTGCTTCCACTTTTCTTACAGTTTGTTTGTTCCTCACTTTGACAAATGGGTGAACAGAACCCTGTTAAACATTTAAAATGCAAGGCATTAATCCTAATACAAGATTCACTCAGTCACAACTATTGATTGGAGAACAAATTCTTAAATTAGTTAAGGCCAACAGTGTTTTTACCAACAAGAAAGAAGAAAAGTTACACACCTTGAAGCCACAATGCCACTGCAAAGGTGAAGAGAATCCAAACACCTCCCATGTTTCCAACCACAACCTACAACCAACAACTGAGGCTTAAATAGCTACATTTGCAGGCAGCACAGCTGAAGTTCATTACCACTTGATTAGTTCTCACCTCAAATGATCACAGTCCTCATTCACGTACATGCCTTACATCAGGGTGCCCAAAGTCAGTCCTGGAGGGCCGGCATCCTGCATGTTTTAGTTCTCGCCCTGGTTTAACATACCTGGATCAAATGATGGCTCGTGAGAGGCCTAAGAAGAACATTGACATGCTGGAAAGGTTGTTGGTACAACCAGGGAGGGAACTAAAATGTGCAGGATGCTGGCCCTCCAGGACCGACTTTGGGTACACCTGCAAGCTTATACTAAATAATTTTTATTATGCTTTTCATGTTGTCACGATACTATACTATTGTGTGATTTCAGTTTTTGTCTAAGTAGTCTGTTCATTTTGTAGTTTCTGGTTGAAAAGGTCTTTGTTAATGAGATGACAATTTTAAAAACATTCAGGCTATTTGTCTGAAAATTGATCCCTGATTTTCTTATGCAGTTTGCTATTTACAGAGGTGAATGGTGATCAAGTTCATTCATTTGATTACAATTACTTGAGTAAGTCTTTGAAAAAAAATGCATGCTTTAAAATAATATTACTCAAATAGAAGTATAAAGTAACTATACTCTTATTTGATCACAATTTCTGACTACTCGTCTCATCTTCAGCTACTTAACTAAATGAAGGATTTGTTAACCAAAATTGTACCACCAGACACAGACGTTTATCTGTGTTTGATAAGACTTCTGGTTCATATTTATGATTATTTTTGTCAAATGTCCAAACTTGAAGCCACCTGATATTTTTGTTGGTGAACTTAAAAATTGTTTTTCACAAATTATCTACATTTTATGTGACTGGGCTCAGGATATTGCTCATAAAAATTATACTCAAAATGCATAATGCTGGTGGAGACATAGGTAAAAAGATTTGCTGCCTTAATTTAGGCAAAAGTTGGTTCTACAGAGTATTAAGTCAGTCAGTTTCACCTGCAAATCTGTTAAACATCTTGCATCATTTTTCCTTTCACTTCACAGTTAGTTTTAGTCTATAATCTAAAATTCTAATAAAATGTACTATTGTTTGTTGTTTAAATGACCAAAAGTTCAAGATGTCTCAATACTTTCGCAAAGCACTTTATCTTCTACCTGCCTACAGGAAAACCCCTTCAGCAGTTAAGAAACTTATGAAAATGCTCTGGCATCATGCTTTATGTCAAATCTACCTTGAACTGGGCTTGGATCTAAGCCACAGCCTCTGTCCTTCGATTTTCTTACTCCCTTTGAGGCTTTTCAAAGGCTGCAGCAAGAGCACGGCCTTGACAGCAGGAGTCACCTTCAGCCTTCTCTGTTTCCCTTTTCCACAGACAAACTCTTTAGGGAGGCAAAATAATCTTAGGCTCTCTGTTTCGTTCTTGGAGAAACTTTATGATTACAGAAATGAGCCTGGGCCTGGACTTTTTTGTTTTTTAAAGAATGCTTTTATTTAATTAATATTTCATTGGCACAAGTGGTCTCTATTCATTGATAGCTTGACAGGAAGAAAAACAGAGGGAGTTGTAGAATCAAACCTGGACCTCTGCATTATGGACCATGCTTTCTGAATACGATGCTGTTGCTGTACTACTGAGCCATCTGGTGATATTCCAGTTCAACAGTTTTAACAAGGAATACTCAGTCATTTTAAAGGTTTCCTGTAGTATATCACTACAGAAACTCATGATTAGACTTACCTGAGCACTAATTTACTAGCAATCACAAATAAGTGAGCTTAAAGGTTTAATGATGCAAGCCTCATTCACGTCATGATTGAGGCTTCTATTTTTTATTTTTTTATAAAATAAGAAAAAAGCAAGTTTGCAGAAAAAGTATTAAAGAAACACAGTAGATTATGTAATTAAATGCCTTTATTTTACAGTAAATGTAATACAGACCAATGAGTTGCAAGTAATTGCACTGTTTATCAGGGTCACTGTCTGCTTGGGTGGACAACAATTTACAAACTGGAAGTGTTTTGGCGGAAGAGGATATCAGGGATGCTTGGATTGTAGGCGACTTTACACCGATTGAATTGTTCAGCTGAGGGCAACCATGTAGAAATTTTAAAGTTTGGTCACAGAATAGTTTGAATGTGGAGCTGAAGCAGCATGTAAACAGGAAACAATTAATAATAAAGTATAAAGTAGAGACTTTCATCATTACGGACAGGAAATGATTGAATGAATCTAATATACCCCTGATTATTAACAGGGGTATATTAGATTTATTGATTTATTTTTTGATATTTAACTTCAATTAAATGTAGCTACATTTAATTTGCAATGTAGGTCGCTGGTTGTTTATTGGTTTGTGTTTTCATGCTCGTTTGTTTTGCTGATTCTGCTTCTACTCTGGTTTCCTCCAACAGTCCTAAAATTGACTTCTAGGCTAAAATAATTGTCCATGTAAATCTGTGTTGTCCTGTGATGGACTGATGACCTGTCCTTACAAACGAATCAACAGTGACTATCATCACACATTTAAATTGTTTTTAAATAT
Source organism: Poeciliopsis retropinna (assembly GCA_010277075.1). Taxonomy (NCBI): domain Eukaryota; kingdom Metazoa; phylum Chordata; class Actinopteri; order Cyprinodontiformes; family Poeciliidae; genus Poeciliopsis; species Poeciliopsis retropinna. The sequence continues at coordinate 6,850,546 of VMRM01000021.1, forward strand.
CTTGTGACCACTGCTGTGCTCTCTTGACAATCTCACTGATGCCCCTAGAGGCATTACTGTCATGAAACCTTCACAAACATGTCATGCTCGGCTTTGTAAACTGTAATGGAAGGTTATTAGAGTGTCAGAAACAGCGGTATTCTGTTGCTTGCCTTTGTGTTTTTGTCCTCTCTGCGAGTGTCAAGCTGTCATGATAAATCCCTACAGCAGACTCCCAGTATTCCTTATGAGAACACAAAGGATTATGATGTTTTATGTAATCCTTCACCACTATTTCACACAGAGCTCCAAACTTTGAATTTCGAATGGAAATTTAATGATTTGTAAAAGTTTGTGTCTGAGATCCAGGCTGTAGAATCCAAATCTCGATTTGAGCTCCTGTAGAGGCAGAACATGATATTTGCAAGCCTTTTGTATCACAGCTCCACACGCCTTGACATTTTGTAATTGGTTTTGTTCTAAAACACTTGTGTGGTGTTGCTTCTTTCCAAACCGTTTTCACTACGCGTCATGAATCATTGCATCTGTTAGCAAAGATCTGTATTTCTCAACCCTGAAATCTGTCACCTCGTATCGGTCAGCAAAAGCACATATGGAGCTGAGTAATAATCCTGTTTGCTCAAACGTGCTTAAACATTTGTTAGAGCTGATGGATGGTAACCTTTTCTTTTTTGTAAATGTAGGATCACTTGTTCTCTGCTTTTTGAAGAAAGAACATGTCCTGTGAGCTTAAAACAATAAAAGGAAAAATGTTTTACAGCTGCTGAAAAGTACAGTTGATTTTCTCCTACAAATGCACGTCAAACCCCTGCAAGACCCCTACTGCTCACAGCTGATAGGTTTGATAGTTCACACTGAAACATCGGGACTGCTAAATTGGATTTCTCCTCAGTAAAAAGGGAGTGTTACACTCCTTCTACAAATTTCTTTCTGCCTGAGCTTTTCCAGCGTTGTGAACAACCAGGCGCCATCACAGAATGAATTAGGCCAGGGGACAAGAAAGTTTTTACCCCGTTTGAAAGCTGACACGGTAAGACGCACAATCCTAGCCAAGGAAATTGACAATTTCAGTTTCTAATTTTCTTCACTTCTGCTTTTCCAAATGAGAGGAATAATACCTTACACATTTATGGAAAAACAGACCATTGGTAGGTTTATCTAGCTACAAAAAAAGATGCTCAGTCTTAAATTAAATTACCCTTCTTGAGTGGCTTTACAAACTTTGTGTGATATTACACATTCATTTAAATGTGATCTGTGAGTAAAAAAAAAAAAGTTCTGGAACAAAATTTGTCTAGGATTATTATTTTTTTGATTCACACAAGATTTTGTTTTTCCTGAACAGCAAGAAAAAAAAAAGACCTGCCCAGTTGGATTTTTTTGCTACTTTTCAATGTCCATTTTTATGTCTGATAGAAGCTAAAAAAACTTTTTTTTGTTTTCTTTTTTTAATTATTATTATTTTTTTAATTAAAGAAAGTGATAATTTCTTTTAAATGCTTTTTTTTCTATTCTGATTCCTGCAACAGTTAAATGGACTTCCACATGAGTAGACTTTGAGCATAACTGCTGCATGTTCAAAACACAAAAATAACTTTTGTGTTTTGAACATACCCCGAATGTATATGTCGGGGTAAGTCATGTAAGGTTAGTGTATTACATTTAATGTCAGGTTCTCTAGACCCTGAGACCAGACAAAATAAAAACATTCATTTAGTGTAAACATTTTTGCATTATAGTGCATTTTAAAATAAAGTTTGTTAAACTCTGGTGTAGATTTTCAGTCATCCCAGGGCATGATGGCTCCTGCTCTTTCTCCCTCTTTCTTTTTAGAGGAGGGTCACCATGTCTTGGCTTGCTGCTTGCTTGAGCAGGAAAAAGGCAGCAGGACCAATGAATGCCAATCATCCATTGTTTTCTTCTGCAAACAGTTCTTCTGGAACAACTGCATGTCAACACCAGCCAAACCACGAAAGGGAAACATTCCAGAATGCAACACACAAACTGCTCAGTGAAACAGAAAGACACAGCTGATCTTGGGATGGATGCACAGGATTCATGCGCATGAATGCACATTTCTGTTTTATTACCTTCTTTGTAACACGGAAATGTTTTAAGAGGGGCAACGGAAAACATATTTAAAGTATTAAAGTTAAATTGACTGTGGCATCAAGAAAAGTGGTAAATGAACTTAATTTATATAAGTGTCTTTCCTGTCATAATGAACATTCAAAGCACAAGGACAGATGTGACCAAAACTTCCCTTTTTGCCTTTGTTCAGGCTAGGCTGAAAATGAAAGAGCTAATACTGCACATGACCATAAAGTCAGTCCTCCAGTGAAAAATGGCAGTGGCAGCATCATGCTGTGGGGAGTTCTTTTATGAAAACTGGTCAGAGTTGACAGGAATATGAACAGGTCTAAATATTTGGTAATTGTGTAAGAAGATATGTTAGAAGTTGGAGGTTGACCTTCCAGCAGGATGAGACTAAACATGGAGTCAGAACCAATGGAGTGGCTTAGAAATCATATCCAGATGTTACAAAGGCTCAGTCAAAGCCTGCACCTAAATCTATGGCAAAAATGTCTCTTTGTGACCAATTTCCATCCATTCTGATGGCACTTGAGATGTTTTCCAGAAGAAGATTGAGACAAGTGCCAGAGATTGGGGAAGGAATCAATGAGAACCACGGCCTCCAACTCAGGAAAGATGAAAATTTACAATTAGGAAACGGTAAAACGCAGACATTTTATTCTTGCTTTGAGTATGTCTCGTGACAGAACTCCTAATTGGTTCTCTGCCACATTTATTTTGCAAAACATTATTGATAAGTGACATCCATGACTTCAACACACTTTCATACCCCAGGCTCCCTGGGAAGAAAAGATAATTACTGCAGATTTGCATTTTCTGTGGACACTTGAGTGGCACAGATGAAAGCTGTGAGCTATTATCACATCAACATTATATGGATTATGCTGTTAATTACGCTTCATGCAATTTTTGTGTGCACATCACACAGAGATTAAAATGGAAATCGAGATATTTGAGCACAGAAGCCATTTCTTCAGCCTCTTCAGCCTCTGTCGACATGTATGACACCATCATGTTGTTTGAGTTACTGTGAAAAATTCGGGCTTTTGGAAATAATTTTAACATTGTTGACAACTCGGCACTCACAGGAAGCATGGAATTTTTTTTTCATTGCAGTTCTTCAAAAGCTGCCGCAAATGGTCCAAGAGATTGCAGAAAAGTAAATGGGTTGTGGCCCAAGCACAATTGCCTCAGTAAAAACTGAAACCAGACCAGGTCTCTAAAATGTTGCAAGTTGGGTTTTGTCTCAAATTCAAGTCCTCAATGGCCGGTGACCTGCAACTGAGCTTGGACTAAGATCGAGACCGGAGAAAAGCAAATCGCACGATCAAGTATAATAAAAATGATTCAAATCAAAAGCAAATAATTATCAACTTTGATCTGTTTATGAATTAAAAATCACCAACTTCATCCAAAGATGCCAAAAAAGAGAGACTTTGATGTTGATATATCACCACCAGTAAAAAAACAAACAAAAAAACTTGGTTGCAGAGAGGTAGAAAAATTCATCTGATGATGAGGAAATAACAGGATACCTCAGGACTCAATCATTGGACAATCCAGTTCCAAACCCATGGGAGGAAAATTACCACACAACACTTTCCTGCCAGTCCAGTGAACCACCAGAGAGAGCATTTAGTATGTGTACACACATTTCAGAAAAACACTTGCAGTCGCCTGAACCAGAGTCTCACAGCAATGTTCTCCTTCTACACAGAAATCTCAAGCAAGGTAACTGACTCCCAGGGTCAGTTAACCATCATTTCTTTAATTTATTTGTAAGTTCCGAGCCACTGGTTTGAATAATGTCAAATAATTTCAAATTCAGCATAATTGTTTTCAAATGTTTTCAGTGTTTTTATTTATTTCTTCATTGAGCAGATATGTTGATTTTAGTCTCAGAATTTGTGATTAAATGTGGAGAGATTTTTGTTGAATGCATTTTATTTATTCTGCTCTTGTTCAACTGCAATAAAACATTCACTGAATATGCATTTATTGAACAGCACAGAGCATCAATTGAAGTGATGGGCGAGAGCGGTAATGGTCAGAAATCCCCCACAAGGCACGAATGTGGCTCTTTCTAACCCCGCCAGACATGCGTCTTGGTTAAGCTGTCAGTTAAGGTGTACATTTCTTTTTCTTCGTAAAATACAAAACAAAACCATGTATACTTTTTCTACCACTTAGCAATCAAGCTCTACTTTGTGTTGGTGTATCAAAAATAAAGTAATATAACATTTGTGTGGGTGTAAAGGATGTCAAAAATTTCAAAGGGTATGAACAGTCTAGGTTGTTGTAAGTGTAGCCATAATGAGCCGAATTGAGGACATGCCGTGCTTTTAGGAAACCAAAACCACAGTAGTGCTTGTTTTCATTCACCATTGGTCTCTCTGTTTGAACTGGGAAAGTGGCTCCAATTTACTCTCAATTTATATCGCAAGTGAATGCAAAACGATTGCAATGCGCACAAAGCACCAAACATTTATTGCATTTGTACATAGGTTGAAGACATACTGTAATTACACAGGTTTTTAGAAAGTGGCTCTGAAGTATTTGTTGCCAGAGCTGTTAAGTCAAGAAAGTGGCGATGCAAACAGATCTTGATCGAGGTCAAATCTGAGTCAGAGAGAGAGAGGTAAAGAAAAAACGAAAAAGCTGGAAGAGCCGGTAAAGAATCACTTATCTTTCTTTGTCTATTGGGATAAAGGATGGAGATTTTAGTCTTGTGGCAAAGAATCACAAAAAGCGAACATTACTTGTTTCTATAGTCAAACAGCCAACAACACAAACGTTCAACCCAATGTTTTTCAGAGCCCAATTTTAATATATTTCTTAAATGAACAATTTAAGGCACATGAAAACATTTTGTTCATTGTTACAAAGGAAATATCCACAAGACATCGTTGGGATTGAATGAAAACAGCTAGACATACCTTTCCCACACAAAAATATTAGTTTAATTAGTTCTAAACCACAGAAAATGTAAACTTGACTGTGTCTAACGTTCAGATTTTTTAAGGAGACTGAGGTATAACAGCTGGAAGAATAAGCCCTTTCTTAGAATATCTATATTATAACCTCATTTTATTATGGCTTAATTTCCTACTGAGTACATTTACTGATGTTTTTTGGGTTAGATGTTATGTTCCAGTTATTTTTCTAAGCTCATGAAAGAGGATAACAATCATAATATTTACAAGAGGACTGATTCATACTTACAAATTGAAGCTTTAGTCAAATGTATGTCATAGATGTTTTCAGACAGATTCTAAGAAACTTTAAATATCCTCATAAAATTTATTCTAACAAAGTTGACGAAATATTTCTTTAAAACCGAAGAAGCACATGCAAGTTGTTAAAGAGTGGATTCAGAGAGGAACAGTAATGTACAAAATTCAAATATTATTAATTACAGTTTTATCAAATGCACTATTTGTAGCACCTTAAGTGTTTTGCGATTCTGCACAAAAGCACCTCTGTGGTTTAATTCAGAGCATCACTTGGAGCATGCAGAGAGGAACAGAAGACGGGAGGAGTGAGGGCAAGGTTTGGGGCGAGTGGATCCTCTCTTTAATGCTGAAAGTATGCCACTGTCCACCACGGCATCAAAAGTCCTTTTCCTGATGTCACTCTCATTACAAGTTAAAGTCACGTGATTCTGGCCCTACGAGGGCAAGGAGGAGTTTCCCCTGATCAGCGCTTTTAAGGCAGGGTCAAAGTGTGCTTTTCTCTTTCTCCCAGCTTGTTGGATCTTCTTTGCAATAAAGGAAAATGGGATTTTACTTTGTAGGAGACAATAGGTGGTGGCTGAGAGGCTCTCTTCATGTGGGTGTTACTGTTGACTCTCTGACCCTGTCGTTCAGCGGGGGGGGAAGACGGGCGTGTCTAGCCAAGGAAACACACGGAGCCGACCTCGAAGCCGAACCTCTGGTTGGATTCCCCAAAGTCATTCAGCATTACATCAATGATGGGTAACTGGTCGATGCGAGGTGTGTTAATCTCCAACACTGTCCTTGAATAACCCTGATTCATCTGCACACAGAGTGAGAAGAAAGAGATTTATCAAATGATCCAGAGTAGTTTCAAGTATCTTTCAAAGTATTTATTCAGCGCCAGCTCGAGTTTTTGACACAAGAAGCGGTAACTTCCTAGAATTAATCCACTATTTATTGCATCAGGGATGTCAAACTCATTTTGACTTCAGGTCACATCATGAATGACCTCAAAGGGTCGGTTTTGGCAGAATGTATAACAAACAAACTGTTAATCGCTTGTCTTCTTAAGCTTAAATGATATTCAACAACTTTTCACATGTGGTCCTATGCAAATAAAAACTGGCTTGATTTGACTGAAAAAACAGTATTTGAGCTCTCAGTTCAATTTCTGTTGCATTCTGAGGGCTAGAGTGCCACAGAAACAGCTTCAGACTGTCAAATTTGTCCCACGGGCCTTGAGTTTGACACGTTTTACATCAGCCAACATGAGGAATATTCAAGCTCAGAAGGAATGTAAAATCGAGTTATTAGAACGACTAAGTTTTGAGTGTCTAGAGTAAAAGTTCATTTCAAGTCTTCAGAGAATGAATCCAAGTCTTTGTGTGACACACGTCCAGCTCTCAGACTCAGTCCCATTTTTCGGGTTAGATGAACAACATTATAACTCCTTGTTTCTTCTTTTTGAGTTATAATATTCATCTAGAGCTGATGCAGCTAAGATACTATTGTTAACACAAAGTTTGAGTTTGTGCTTTTCAAAGCTCATTAAAAGTGATGACAGATGTCAATCTCTATCGAATACCATTTCGTAATCACAAATAACATGCAGTATAATGAATATGTATGCATTTTTGACACAATCTAAAACATGATTTTTGAATTTTTTATTCATTTCTTTCCTTTTCAATTGGATAATGTGAGCAGTGGTGTGAGAAACCAATTTTGGGATTTTATCATTCCTTCTAAGCTTGATATCCCTCATATTGTAGGACTGTTTCTCCCAATATGAACACTTTCTGACACTTTATTTCTGTAACTCTCTACATGTTTGTGAGGATTACAGGGGATTTCATGGAATTTGGAAAAAAAAAAGTTTAATTGCAAAGTGAAACTTTGAAAGCGAGCAAAAATGTGTGTTTACCGAGCAGCCATCCATCAGCGACTTGATGAAGGGACTATTGTCATAAGACATTTCCTCATCGTTGGAGCCCAGGAAGCGCAGCGCTTTGTCGTAGCTGTCGGCCTTGGAGTCGTACCAGGCCACCGACTGATGGCAAATGTAGGTGAAGTTCTGCCGCGCTGAGGAGCTCAGCAGCTTCAGGAAGGTCATCTGAACAGCGTTGATGCTGTTGTCACCACCGTCCACATAGTTCAGCTGAGAATAGTTGGAGGAAGACAACATTGGGAAAATACCAGAAGGGATGAAGGAAAGGAAGAAATTCATGAAGCAAACGTCAAAAAACATTCAGATTTATATCAGTGTTTTCTGGACTCACAATTTTGCCACGCTTGAATTCACTAAACCATGATCCTGGTGATTCCTTAGGCCAGTTGGATATTCTAACCTATAAGAAATGGTTAGAATAGGTTAGAAAAAAACCTAAAAAAAAAGTCAAGTTAATAAACATAATATATATTTTAATTTCTAAAAGCAGCTTTTACACAGTTTCAAATGTTACTAAACAACCCTTTTGGTGAAACATTGAAGAATGTATGCCTTCAATGACCAGTTTTCTAACACCATATACTCACTCCTGTGGATTTCTTGTCTGGGTAAATGCATGTTTCTCCACCTGCTGTGAAGTTACAGAACACTTTGATGGCGTCTCCGATGCAGCCCTGGTTCGGATCAATCCAGTATTCACCTGAGAGAGAAACAGATCCATAAAACACTGCCAAGGCAACCGGCTACAAGAGCTTTTATCCTCTTTAGTGTTTTTTTCATCTTGTTCCTCTTTCAATGTTTTTTTTAAACTGAACTAAGCTATTTAAAAGTTTACTAATTGCTGCTATTGATACATTGTGCTAAAAAGCAACATTAAGGCTTGTCTTCATTGTACCATCGGGGAAATCAGGCTGGCTGAGGTGCAGGTCATTGCAGGTCCTGGCAGGATTGTCCTGGGTGCCCATGGGGAACTTCATGCGCTCAATGTCCTGCTTGAGGTTGTTGAGGGATCCGAAGACGTCGTCCATTCCCTCCATGCCCGGCCCCTCCATGCCGTAGTCCGCCAAAGCCTCATCTCCTTGCATTTCAGCCTGCCGCCTGCTCTTTTTGCTAGGCTGCTGAATAGGCAGAGGCTGGATCATATCACCGGGCGGACCCTGCAGCACAGGAGGCAAAGATTAGCTTGCAATGATAATATAGTAATAATATTATTACTAAATTTACTCTCAAACCTTAAGTCTAAATGACTCCATTAAATATTTTTTGCTGTTTTTATGTCATTGTCAGACAAATCATAACTGTTTAGCTGCTTTAACAAACATTTTATTTCAGTTTCATGTATAATAAAGTCTCTTACTGTAAACCTGTACGTTCCTAACAGCCATTCCTGTGCCCAGGGATCAAATCTTTTCAGCTTTTCTGTCATTGTGTGATTTTAAATATGGATTTCTTGTCACCAGTTTTCTGTAACTAAACCGACTTTCTGTTACATAAATGCCAAACGAGGTGCCCCTCAAGGCTCTGTGTTTGTCCCATCACTGTTTATGCTTCACATCAGTAATGTGGGTCAGAATGTTCCTGATCTCACCATGGTGATGTTAAAATTGCTGATTGTTTTGAAAGCATGGCTCACCTGGAGTGTGACTACATTCGATATTATTCAGTCTTGTTTATTCCACAAAAAAACGTGCCAGTAACAAACTCTTTTAAGTCCTATTTTGAAAGTAATTTCCCCTGTAATTTCTCTGCTTTTCTGCAGGAGTGACCTGTATTAAGCTCCATCTATTCCCCCCCCAAAATATATAATGATCTCCTTTATCAAAGAAATGAATTCTTGGATAACCAACTCTTTAAAGCTCAAATTAGTCTAGATTATATGAATCTATAACTTACAGGTGGTCCAGGTGGCCCGATGAGTCCAGGATCTCCCTTCTGACCAGTTGAACCCTGAAAAAGAAACATGCATCATGGGCACGTTAGAAACGCTTAAATACATATGAGAAAAATCCAAAATATTCATTGGTGAAGGAAAAGTGACTTACGACTGATCCCTTAGAGCCTTTCTGTCCTTGAGTGCCCTGAGGACAAACAAGTCAATGGCGATGTAAGAACAAAGGTCAGAAATGAGACAAGACAAACTTTTAATGAGAACTACAACTTACAGGAAGTCCTGGAGGACCAGGGGGCCCGAGTGGGCCATGTCCACCACCAATACCCTGACGACACACAAGATGAAATTAAATTAGTTGGTAACATAATTTTACCAATAAACCAAAATGTTCAGATAAATAACTATTTCTGCAAAATGACAGGAAACGTACAGGTTCTCCCTTGCCGCCTCCAGAACCCTGGGGTCCGGGTAGACCTCTGTCTCCCTTCTCTCCGGGTTCACCCGGGGGTCCAATCAGACCAATTAGACCAGGATGACCCTGGAGCAGAAAAAGCAGCATTATTTCATTAAAAGACAGAAATAAATAACATTCTTACATGAACAAGATTTACTTCTAAAGCATTTATTACTTTGGGGGCAGAAAGAAACAAATATGCAAATTCACTGGAAAATTTATATGAACTGTCTGGCCAGGCAAACCTTTGGCCAGAGTCTTGATTCTGTCTATAAATAATTAGCATGCTTATTGAGGTGTGCCTTTGCACCTGCCATTTTGGATGAGTTATGATCATCTGCTTTTGAATGCTACATGCGGGCGTTAAGCCAATGAGCATTACAAAGACAATATTTTTGGTCTTATACATATTCATTCAGCACATTAAATCACCGAGCGAGAAACCTCAGCACAGAGCAGAGCGGCTTTTCATCTCGCTGGCAGGGGGCGAACAAAGCCAAGGTGCACGCAGGCCTAGATGTGTGCATGCTTTGGAAGCTTCAGATAAGGTGCGAAACTGGCTACGAGACATGCACTATAAAGCAACATGAGATTAGCATTATAATATTGTCTTGCCTTTTCTCCTTTGGATCCAGAGTCACCTTTCATGCCAGGAAGACCAGGAGGTCCCTGAGGAGAGGAAACCAGTGCAAATGACACAAATCATGTTAAATGTTCCTTTCTATATGTTGCGCAGAGCAACTGAAATGATAAATAATGGAAATACCAACATACATGATAAAACAGTATATTTTAAAGATGTGCACCTTTAAAATATAACAATAACAGAAATTCAACAGCTGCTTTTGCAGTGCCCATTAGCAGTGTATAGGATTTAAAAACATTTCCAAAGCTTAGTGATAGAAAGGAATGCCTTACAATAGGACCGGGAGGGCCATCTTGACCAGATGCACCAGGCAGTCCTTGCTCACCCTGGAAGAAAAAGACAACATAATGTTTTCAGCTAGAGTCAGATTTGGAATGCAACCCAGATCCAGAATGAATTGGAAGTGAATTTACACCCATTCCCTCCCAGGTTTATACTTCAGGAACTTGGGTAAGAGAAAATAACTGTAGACATCAACAGTGATTTCTTTGGCTTGCAGCCCTTTGACCTCACCTAAAAAGATGAATTTTAACAACTTCTGACCTAAAATATGTCACTACTATTCCTCTGTATGATAAAATCAAATATTTTGCATCTTCCAAACTCACAACGGGGCCAGGAATTCCACGCAGACCCTCAGCACCAGGTTTTCCAGGGGGTCCCTGAGATCCCACAGGTCCTGTTTTCCCAACAGGTCCCTCTGCTCCAGCTTCTCCCTGAAACATATGGAAAAATCATCATCTGCTTCCACCACAGGAATATAATTCAGAAATAATAAAGAAAAAAAAAAAAAAACATGAAGTGTGGATTCTGTTCAGTGACTACATTACCTTTACCCAAACTTCACAAAAGCTTAAATATAACTTTAACAAAACATATGATAAGGTACTTTGCAATGTTCCCTGCTGCAAAGGACAACAGAATAAGGACTGGAGTATTTGTAAGATCTTAAAAGATTAAATGTTTTCAGAAGAAACATCAGATTTTCATGTATTGAAGCTTCAGAGTTGCATAATATTGACCTGGATGATTGAATGGGAGAGATTACGCTTCTCTGACAACCAATTAGGCCCAGATTTGACAGTCTCAAATCATCTTGCAGGCTTTGCCTTGTTTCTGTCAAATCATCTCTAATCTTTTACCCGAAACGTGGAGAGGGTGCCTGTGAAGGGGGATATGTGAAGAAGCGAAATAAGAGGAGGAATGAAACAAAGAGCGAAACTATGCCTGAGGTTTGTCAGGTTGTCTGACTTAGAAGTCAAACATTGTCTTTATGGCTTAAACAGACATTTTCGCCTTGATGCTGGTGCAAACAAGAATGTAACAGTGAAATAGTTGGATCGTCAAGGGACGCAACTGCTTCTGATGGAGCTAATTTGCAGATTTTTATAAATATATAGGACACCTCAGCTGGATATCGGGTGGAAAGAGTTGGAGACATGCAACTCTTCTGCTGTTTTGTAAGACATAGAGAGTTTTTGGGACATTTTGAAATTAATAAATCATATTATATCACTCAAAGCAAAACACAAGGCTCTAAATCTACATAGTACCACTGCTGGTGTTATACCCAATATAATGAGCCAAACTTCTCATAACCTTTTAAAGTTTTAACAGTTGTGAGAAATTTCAGCATTTGAAATCTCTACCTGCTGCATATAGCAAAATGAAAATTGAAACATCCCCTGGGTTTCCCTTTTTTTGTACCATAATTGACACCCATATATACGCATGTCAATTATGTGTACCAGATATATATGGTGCGAAAAATATATTAAGTTGTATGATGTAGGTTGTAGTAGTGGGTTTACAATAATAATTACTTTGCAGCAGAAGTAGCAGTGTAAGAAACATTTGTAATAAAAATTATACGTTGAGAGTTATATGGTTAAAACAACTCAGACAACATAAGAGCTTAAGATCCAATAGATTATTTCCAGTAATATCTTAATAATGTGAAATATCCAAACAAAAAAAAAAAAGAAACAACTCATAATCACTGGAAAAAGTAAATTGTAATGAGTAAAATCCAAATGATAGGACTTACCTTAGATCCCTTTTCTCCTTGCCTTCCCTCCTGACCTTGAGATCCGAGAGGTCCCTAAGAAGCACAACAACCAAACACCATTAGACTCTTTTCATCTCCGTCTCCAAGTCTAATTTTAGCTTATTTAAAAGAACCAGAGCACAGGTGAAGTTCATCTACAGTGGAATTATTCAAAATAAACTAAAAAGCAGTGGCTTCTAATGCACATTAATCATTTAGCTAAAGCATATTCTGACCTTGAGAGAGGGACAGGTTTGCAAGGTCGGCCAGCATAAGTGCAAGCAAACTGTCCTACATTCTAAATACAAGCTGATGAAAATGCATTAGCATTTTCACACAACACCCTCTGGTCAAAACCCTGTAAGTGGGCTGACATGTGGCATTAGAAGCTATAATCGAATAGACCAAACAAAAGCCACAGGTCATCAATGTAGGTTATGAACCCTGGCAAATATGTGTATGCAGGCACGTGTGTGTGTGTGCTAATGTAGTCAAGAAGCTACATGCATCAATGAACACCAAACCGGAGTCATTTTTAAGGAGATATTGGGAAGGAGACTTAGCCAGAATTACTCTGGTGAAGGATGAAAAATTATATAACGAAGTCCATTAATAGGAACACGGAACGGGAGTCTAATTTGTTCAGGGCTAGCTGGAGGAATACAAATTATGTGGATAAAAAGTGCTTACCAACATCTTTAAAATGTATGACCAACCCCACATGGCCTGCATCTTAAGTCAAGCCACAGAGTTGCATTGTAAACTGATATGCATGATGCAACCCGAACCTATCAGCTTAGAAAATAAAAACCACACAGAAATGTCTAATCACAGATAATCCTATACTATTAGAAACACCCATTAATTATTTTCTGGCAAAAATCTCCAAAAGTACCTTTGATCACATCCCTCCATTAAAGCAATATGCACATTGAGAATTTGGCTGGTGATTGAGAATCCACACTTTTTACGATCAGTGAATACATTCTAACCAAATTCAAAAAGGAAGAAATGTTCTATGACATGTTGAGACACATCTGTGTCAGTTCATCAGGGATAAAGAAAATCTTTTTTATTCATTTTGATACCAGGCTAAGAGTTAGATTACAATTTTCACACCTTGTGCAACAACAAGAATGCATGAAGAATAAATATCTAAACAAATTACAGTGAGAGATATTCATAAAAGTGCTCTAATCACAAGTAAATTTTGTTTGTATATAATTTTCCAAATAAAATACATTACATCTTACATATATTATTGCTTATAGTCTTTGACTGTGATTTTGATCTTTGTTTAGTCTAGCTGATCCTAATATATTAAGGCAGATGATGACCTCTGATCAAGTAACAAATGGACTTCCTGCTAGTGGATATTATAATTGAAGTTTATGATAATGTGAACATTTCCACATTTCCTCTTCTAAAGCTATGAACAGATTATACAACACTGTTCTACATCAATGGTTTCGAGAGAAGACGCAAAACATCCCGCTGGCAGGAACGTGTTGGTATGTTCAGTAAGTTACTTCCTGTTGCAAAGTGTTCACACCCAGAAAACAGAAGGTTCAAGTTTAAAGGACAAAAGGTGATTGCGATCTACAATCACTGCAAATTCTGGAGACTCTGCTTCCTTATGGGACTCGTGTTCGGTGAAACAGAGGGAAATAACTACAAAATTTAAGCATACCATCATAAATATGTATCAGTGCGTAATGAAGTAGCTTGGGGCTCGCTAAAAGCACTTTCAAAATAGAGAACATCTCAAGAGCTGAACAGGAGTATCTCATCAGATGCATCACTTTGAGAACTACTCACCCTTTTGCCAGGAGGCCCTGGTACTCCAGCTTCACCAGATGGGCCTGGAGGACCCTAAATTAGAGCATATAGGAACACTTAGCTCCACTTTATAGAAATTAAGTGGTGTTAGATAATGAGCTCGGCATGTGATTGGAAAGGAACAATATTCTGCAACACAGGATGAATATTAAACATCTAAACTATAAGAGTTGCCTCCTTTTCTGATTCCTCTTGTTGTAAAAACTGCCAAAAGTGCTAACAATTTGCTTAGTAATTTTTTTAAAGGTTCTACATTATTTAGCATACAGTGAATATAAAACCCAAAAGGAGTACATCCCACACAGTTCTTGAAAATGTAAAATACAAAAATAAGCCTAAGAGGTGATTTTGCCTTTACTTGGAAAGAAACGCAAAAATCTGATCAGCTAGACTCACCGGTTGTCCAGGTTCACCATCATCACCTTTATCACCAGGTAAACCATCAAGACCCTAAAGAAAAGAAAAAAAAAAACGTAAATGAGCCAGACTTGACTTATTCAATTACTTCAACACCTAAAATCCTATTAATAAAAAAAAAAGAAAAAAAAAAAAGCGGAACATACCCCAGCACCAGGCTCACCAGGAGGACCTGGGTCTCCTGGGAAGCCGACGGGTCCCTGCAGACAAATCAAAATACTGAGAAGACTGAGTTTGACTCAGATAAGTTTCACTGTGTCAAGAACAGTTCTAGTAGCAGACAGGTAAAATGAGATATGTGTCAAAATCGCTCTGTCACTGACAGCTCTAATGAAGCATCAGTCGTAGCTTAGTGTGAGTGTGTGTGTTTAAGAACAGCCCACATACAGGGTTTCCCTTTGGACCATCGTCTCCAGCGGGGCCTCTGCCGCCAGGGGGTCCGGCAGCACCAGGTGGCCCGGTTTCTCCCTTCTCACCAATCTCTCCTCGGAGGCCCTGAGGAAAATTGCGACACGGCTCTGTCATCATAGGCCAACCACCCGATTGTTGAATTAGGATGGAGAAGACAAGCGTGGTTAACTTTTTGTGCTATAATCACTTCGGCTCTACTAAAAGCAAAAACGGACACTTGAAACATTGGTTCTGGCTCAGCAGTTACTAAAACAAAACTGCCTGCCCAGAACCATCAGCTGAACGACTGAAGATGAGTCACTGTCAGCAAGGCACCTTAAATTTTCGACCTCGATTTGCTCTGCTGCACTGGGTCTATTTATCACTGTAAACAGATATGATCCAGCCGACAGATACATCAATACCTTCTGACAGACTGACACACAGGGAGCCTCATGGCTGTAATTAAGATGAGACGTTTTTAGTCACGGGCAAACAGTGGCTACTATTTGCCAGAGTCAATACCAACAAAGAGATTCACATGTCAAATCCAAATATTTTGTAGCCATTTACATCAACTTAAAGAAAAAAAAAAATGTCTTCACACACACTTTTATAAACTGATATTCTGATTTGATGATTTTCATAAAAAGAATACCTCCCTACAGGATGTTTACTATCAAAGCGGTAATGGTGGGGGAGTCCAAGCATGAGACACCGCAACGCCCAGGCCACAATCTCAATCCATTTCATAAGAGACTGTCAAACCCAGAATCAATTCACACTGGCTTGTGCTGTGTGGGTTTATGCTACTGTGGTATAATCCCTCCCAAAATGACTGAATAACCAAAATTTCTGATTTTATTTCTGCAACACCCCACCAATCTCTAATCCCCCTTCCACAAATCTAGTTTGAAATGTTCACAAAACATTTGGCATTCACTCCAAACAGACTTCATATGTAAATAAGCATTTGAAAACTCATCCTAGGTAAAAATGTGTTTTTTATTTCTCAAACATTAATGTTGCCCCTCAAAATGCCAACTTGTGAGGTGGACTATTTTGCCAATATCAAGACCCATCTCTCACCCCAGATGTAGATGAAAAAAGTTGCATAATAAAAGTACAAATAGATAAAAGGTAAAATAATGATGTAAAATATCCAGAAGGTAAAATTCCAGGAATATTGTTTTAACATTCACATTGATATGCTTTGAGCATGAGGACAAACTATGTACAGAAATATTGTCCTATTGGTGACAATAAAATGTATGTAATATGTATGAAATAAAAAAAAAAATGCATTTTTGTACTGTTCTAAACTTACTGGAGTACCAGGCTCTCCAGGTGGTCCTGGGTTACCGGCTTCACCATTTTCTCCCTGTAAAATGACATTAATAATGTATTAACATGTTTATAATTGCATTGTCAGATCAGATTGCTTTGAATGATTTTCAGCAATGCAAATGAAAGGTTGAATGTCAGACTAATTAAATATTTTGAGTTTTGAGGCAGAGAAAATCTTACACTTGAACAGGAAGAACATCACTCATATTTTTTTCTCAAATTTCTTTATTTTTACCTTCTCACCAACACCGCCCATTGCACCAATACCTCCAGGGGGACCTTGTGCACCCTTAAGACAAATCACAGCCATATGCAGTTTTAAATCTTTGTTTTTTGATTTTTAAATATCCTATTTAGTTGTGCCAAGCAAAATTAAATATGTCAGTATTAAAATTTCACTAACATCAGCTCCACTGGGGCCCTGTGGACCTCTGGGACCTGGGGGACCAGGTGGACCCTGTCAGAAAGAGATTAAAGATTAGCAGATTCAGTTTGTTTTTGACACTGGAAGAAGAAAATTTGAACTAACTGATGATTGATAGTAGTTTTATTTAGATGTAACCATGCAGAACATTTCAATGTAACTCTAAAAGTTACATTACTTGATAGCAATGATCATAATAGCATTTTAAACTTTAAAAATACTTTTATTTTTTACATAGCAGATTGTGGTTTTACCCATGCAGGATTTTTCTATAGCATAAAGCTGGGTTTATGCTGCTAAACATTAGTTTCACAGTTTTCACCAAATATTGAGTCAAAAATACAGACTCAGCTGATTTGCTTGGCTAGAAGTCAAATATTTACACAAAGAGTGATATAAGCATTTATTTTTCTTAATTTTGATAACTATGGATTGCAACTTATAAAAAAATTAGAAAAATAAAAAAAATAATTTAAATATGAAAATATACGCCTGTTGAAAAGCACTTTTTCCTTCCATTCAACCTTCACTTAAAATATTTTATACAAAGCTTTCTGAAAAGCCAGCTTTTTTAAAGATGGCCTTTTGGTGATTACCATTCTTGTGGAAGTTGTCTATGATTCTATCCTGGACATCTGTCAAGTCAACAGTCTTTGCTGATTATGCAACAATCATTTTTAATTAATTTAATGTGAATTTCACTTATTCACACTCAGATTTAGACAGTGGTACAAAGAAAAGTAGGTAATTTGGAGGTAGGTGCCTTGTCCACATTCACATTTAACAAGAAGAACCTACATTTGAAATGCCACACAACTTTACCCTTGAGTCACAGCTACAGTGTTGAAATTGACGGTTTGTTATAGTTAAGTATTTTAACAGAAAGTTTAGTGAAAGAAAAAATGCTTTTCCTTGGGCCGATATTTCTGTGGTGAAAATATCTTCACTAGTCTCATATGATATTACTTCTGTCAGCGAACTAAAAATATTCTATAATATTATTATTTCTAGTTATCATAATCAAAATAGAAATAAAAGGTTGAAATTCAACTCTAGCATCTAGCAGATGTATTTCTTGTTGAGCTATTAAACTAACCCACCAATAAAAATGGTCCAACAAATAATTCTCGAGTGAAACTGAGTGTAAAGGTTATATTGTAATAGCAAAGTTGCAGAAATATCTGCACTCACCATTGGTCCGACATCTCCATTTTCTCCCTTCTCACCAGGAGGGCCGGGCAAACCCTGTAAAGATGACAAATACTGCTTAGCACACAGAAACAAAGGTAACATGAGGCAACCCTCCATATTAAAAAGTCCACAGACAGGAACATATATACATTTGTGCTGCTCATTACCAGGTACTTTTAGTTGACACTTTTTGAATAGGAGGCCATTGGGATGCAAAGCGATGGAGAGTGCATTAATACTAACAGAACCCTGGAGCATAAACACACAATTACTCAAAAGGGACACCTATTGTAATTAAAGGGTACGGGAGGCTTGGGTATAATCAGCCTGTGTAAATTGCAGGGTGGAAACTCCATCCATCTACGTCCACAGTGGAGTGGAACGAATGCGACTGTGCAGGCGGTACCTATTATGCAGCTTTGGGGTTCAGTCAAGCTCAACTAAGAGTTGAATGTACCTCAGAAAGGTGGATGTGTAGAAAGGATGAAGAAGGTGTCACTTTCCATTGTTGTCTGCTGTCCATCTGCATAATTGCAGTTATTATGTGTTTTTTTTAGCCAGACCACATTGATGGAGCATGTGTAACACATAAAGTTATGGAAAGCAGCTGCAGTTGTGGGAAAGCAAAGGTATAATGATATGGATATGAATCAGTGCTGTAAAATATGTATTTTCGGCCCATTTTGTTGATTTACATTTATAGCACTGAAAACAATTCATAATGAGCAATGACTGGAAGTCTGACGTCGTGGGTTCCTGGTGTAAAAATGGGGAAATAAATAAAGCCTAAACTCATTTCTTCTATAGTATTTTGTCATGTATAATGGAAAAAGAAAACATGTTGATGCTTTTTATACATGTAAACCTTCCTTATTAAACATGTATTGAAGAATATAAATTACTAAGAAAGAAAAGAAATATTGAGTTTCATTAGCAAAGACCATTATGCACAACAAACTTGGAGCGCACATCAGAAGAAATCAATAAATGTTCAGACTTGGCATTTACTCCATTTCCACACTAGCCTTCAACTATAACAACACCGATGTGAACAAATGTAATATTTACTTTCTTCTGCGTCCTCATTGTAACCGCTTAATCTGAACAATTCATCCTCTCAGGGGAAGACTCCTATACTTCACAGCAAACTCTGCACAAATTGATGGAAGGATTTCAGGATAAAGAAACTCCTTCCCCTTGGTCAAAAATCATTAATGCTACAGATAATTGCATTGAAAAGCTGAAGTTGCAGCAGCTGCTGCTGCGTATTGAAGGACAGCTTAGCCCAAAAAAATAATTATAAGAGGGGAGATGGAGTGCATTATGCCCAATTAAAAGCCAATTGCACTTAATAACAACGTTATCTAGCCCTATTGACCAACGAAGCTTCGCTCTAATTTCATCCTCAGTGGGTCCTTGGATAATTGACTTTGAGGTACTCTGAAGAGTGCGGTTTCTTTATTCATTGCCATCAAAGGAAGTTTTCTTAAACTTCAGCTCATCAACTTAAATTAATCAATGTGGTAATTTTCAGCTTCACTTTCATAATCTCCATTTAAAAAAAAAAAAGATTCTATGAGTGAGAAACTGTTAGGAAGTAACAAGCAGTTTATATCTTATAGGAATAGATAACTACCTTTGCACCTTAGTGTGGGACTAAACTATTTTATCCCAGACATGGATGCCACCATCTGATAGATAAGGACCAGGGCAAACAATTAAATCTCAAATATGGTTTATAAAATGTCAACACATTTTGTCTTGTAGAATGATCACGCACCGTAATTTCATGGTCATTAAAATGTGTACTGGTACTTTTGGAAGTGTGGACTGTTACAACGACATCAGCATCCCACTGAAGCTTTTCAGCAGAGGGAATTTCCTGGTGGATAGCTGGTCTGACTTTGGATTTGGTAAAAACATTGTAGCAGATGACATAGTACCCTAAATATCACTGACTGTGGAAACTTTACACTGGACCTCTGTTATCTTGGTTTCTGTGCCTCTGCACACTTCCTGCAGAAATTGGGACCTTGATTACCAAATGACAACATGATTTACTTTCACCCCTGAACAGCAGTCCAGTCCTTTTTCTCTTTAGCATGGGTGAGAGATGTTTGACCTTGTCTCTGGTCTATGAGTGGTTTATTGCAAGGAAGATGGCAATTGTAACTCATGTCCTGTATATGTCTGTGTAATAGCTCTTGAAACGCTGACTCCAGCTGCAATTCATATATCATTAACCTCCCTCACACTAATAAGTAGAATTTGCATCACAATCCTCTTAGGCCTGTGACTAATCCCTGCTGCTTGTATGCGTTATTAACAAAAGTTTGTCCTTCCATTCAACTTTCAAATTCCATAGATATGATCTTTTGTGGCATATCCTTGTGTGGAATGTGAGAATGACTTTCTGCTGGACTGTCAAGACAGAAGAAAGTAATGGGGAGGTCAGCGGTCAAAGCATTATAATTTTACTATATCATAAAATTTTTCTCAATGGATGATGTGTGGGTTATTGTGATGTGATCAACATCCTAAAAGGTTACAGGAGAAGCCTAAATGCTGTCCTGTCAGTGAAAAATCACAAGTGTACCAATAACTGTAACAGGCTATTTGTTATTTCTAACAAAATAAGGCTATTTGTTATTTCCTTATTTGGGATTTATTGCCAGTGACTAAGTAAATTCAAATAAAGGATAGAATTTATTTTCAAATTTCCAGGGTGAGATTTTGCCAATGCAATGAAACAGTTAACCAGAAGTTTTTGCACATCTTTTCCACTTTTCACTTCATAGTTTTTTCAAATAATTTTATTAGTAGGGTGCACATTGTGTCTATTGCACCATGCTTTCGTCTGCAAATGGATGAATGTGTTATTGCATCTGTGATGACAGCAACAGAGATCAATAAAATGCTGCCATCAAAAATAAAGAGAAATACAGCTTAACGTGTGTCAAGTTGGAAAACAAAACTGTGAATCAATTATTGATAAAAGCCCTCAGATCTTACTCCTCTTGAGCAATCAGTACACAAAGCCTGTGGGTGGAAATGAGCGTTGTGGGTAATTTTCAGTCTAGCTCACAAAAGACAATAGATTGACAGAAAAGAGGATTTAAATGCTTTCAATGTTTTGTTATATGCAAACTAGAGTCTTTTTAGGACCAAGGGCACTGGCAGACAGACATTTAGCACATGAATTTGATGTCATTTCAACAGAAAATCCAGCAGAGACGATAAAAATGTTGGCGATAATGATGGATCTTCAGTCCCATCTATACCAAGAAAAGTCCTTGACCGGGTAAAGCATTATTTACCCCAGAGCGAAGCAAAGTCTTATTGGGAGTCAAAGCTGCATTAATAAAATATGCTCTGTTTTGATGTATTGTAAATGGGGAGATGAAATGCTTCAGGTTCAAGGAGTTTGGCAAGAATCTCATTGCATTAAACGGTTTTGACAGAGGAAAAGCTTTATGCATACCCAGCAGGACAATACTCAACGGGACTTTGGGTGTCATATGTTTTGAAAATAAAAAAAGGGTGGAGAATTGGAAATATGGATGTGAAAAAGCAACATATTTGATGGAGACTTGCCTGCAGTCCAATGGGTCCTGGCAGCCCTGGAAATCCTCTGGGTCCTTCATCTCCTTTCTGGCCAAACATGCCCTGCTGTCCTCTTGGCCCAGACTCACCATCACTGCCCTGTGGGAGGGCAGGGTTCATAAAATCTCATTAGCTGTTGCTGCAGCAAATGCAACCCCTCAAACACTTGTATCCATTTATTCTTAATACGTTTCAAGGTTACAAACTACATCTGAGCTCACATGGAAAAGCGTGGATTCAGGAAATGCATTACAACAGAAATTGGAAACCACATTGCAATTTTACAGAAAGCTTTTCCATGGATTTTCGATAAAGTTAGCATTCAATAACTTTTTGCAAGTTAGAGTTTTCCCATGTAGTTATACCAGCCACATAAAACCCCTTTTCCAAAATTAAACATTTCCTTTTGTAGGTCATTTATAGAATTCAGCATAGGTGCATGGTAAGAGCTATTTGATCCTTTTGAGAATAAAACATGAAGTTAAAACTTGAATCAAAACTGGACAAGCATGAGGCAATACCTCAATGATACGCCCTTGTGGTGTACCTGAGGGCTTTCCGACTAGAGACTCTCATCAGGAAAAAGCAAGATGCAGAAATGAATTGCCACAGGGTTATGATATGTGAAAGATGCTGACTTCTGTGAAGTCAGAGGTGCATCGAGCTACAGAGGGTAGAAAGACGAGACTGTGGGGAAAGAGTGAAGTGCTGACAGACTGGGAGTTTTCAGTTCAAACACGTGTCAGCACTTGAAAGTGCTTGAGGAGCTCTTGCTGAGCCCTGGGACATGTAGGGAGCCTCAGGCGATGGTGGTGAATGCAGAACAGTTTAGAGGGAAATGTAAGGTGATTATGGGGGAAACGAGCCCAGCTTTGAAAAAGAAAAGTCACAGACAAAGTGGCCTCAAGCTCAGAGACGCTTTAACAATCCAAGTCGCAAATCTAATCTCCTCAAAGAGATTGAAAACAGAGTTGCTTCTGAGGTTAGAGAGCTTAGATTTAAACTGTGCCCAATTTGTTCACAGAACATTCACAATTCACATGCCTGAATTTATTTATGTAAGTGATGCCTCTGACTAGTTTAATATAAGCTTAAAAAATGTGCCATACCTGTAAAAAGTTACCAACACAATGCAAAGCTGTGAATGTGCAGGATGCCTTTCATGCTTACAGGCATCACAAAGGGCGAAGCTCTGCACATGTTGGTCTAAAGTCTCCAGACAACACTGCCCTTCTATAGCATCAGCCAGTGTTCGGTCTATGTTGTATGGTTAACACATCTTTGCTTAAAGTTCAAAATCTAAAGCTAAGAAAGAAATTCATTCTCTTTCTACTCAAACACTAATGATTTCCCAGATTCAAAATATTGTCATCTAGCATCTAAAAGCATGTTTTAATGAAAGCAAATTATGTCGAGACTACTCAGCATGAGTCAGGATTCACTTGTGAAGACATGGTTGCACATAAGCAGACTGACTCACCAGGGTAAACAACTGTTAAATAATTTTCTATTCAGCACGGGTGCACTTGCTGCTTGCAGCAATCTGTCTCACCAGGTCTACTGCAACCCCCACAGAGCCCTGCAGACGATACTTTTTTCCTGGAATGGCTGGTGAGGTCTTATTATTTTCAGCAATGAGCTGCTAGTTACCCTGAGGCCACCAGATATCGTAGAAGCAGGATTTTTCCTATGAGTAGAGAATATTCTGCAGCATTTGCAGCTGGCACATGTGCTATTTTAACTAATATATGAAAATGATTGTCAGCTTGTTGATGAACCATCATTAAGGTTTTTGTGAATAGAATATCAAGCCCAAACTTGTACTTTAACTGCAACTAATGATGTAAATTTACAAAATTTTGAATAATAATTCAATAATGTATGCACACAAATACCAGCAATTAAAATGATTTAAAAGTTGTTGTGAAAATGTAAAACAACTATAAACATTTTATATTAATTTATGTATTTATATTTGTATAAACATGGATAATATTTAATGTAAAGCGTGTTTCATTATCTTCAATATTCAAATATGAACAAAAAAGAGCTTAAAGGTAAGAGGTTCAGTTGTGGTGGTGAGGATAACCAAGAGTTTCAGGCAGTACAGTTTTATGCTGCTACCAGGAAAAAGTTTGCTAAACACTGGCAGAAGGTGGTTACGAGTGCATTTGCTCTCATAACTGGCCTTGTGGGAGGAGAAGCAGCAAAGGCATCACTTCAGTCTGTTACAGCCCCTGCAGGACCATTGAGGTTAGGTTGGACATTATCGTTCAGATACAACACTGATTACTGGTATGGGGCACCTGAGGATCTGGTAAGACCCTCAGACTGCCAACTAACTGCTCTCTGCTCTCCTCCACAGGTGTGCTACGGTCTTTTACATGCATCCTCCACTCATGCACCACTGATTTCACTATCTTTTACACCTTAGAAACTTTGATTTTAACCTTAGCTTGTAGTTTATAAATGAAACTCTTGTGCATGGTTTATCTCCCTTATTGCTGCTAGCTTTGGGGCAGATTGTAATAAGTTCAGGAAGATAATCGAGGTCAGAGGGACTTTCTACAGGAAGCACAAGGAAGAACGGTAGAAGAACGTTTTTTGTGTTGGGCCATCTAGAAAATCTTTGCTCAAAGAGAAAAAGACAAGGAGGGTAAAGTGGAAAGGAAAGCATTCATGCAATCCTTGTGTATGATGGATTCTCATCCATAAAAGGGGCATGGTGGGCACAATTATGTTCGAGAACATCGCCATGAAAAAAATATGCTCCAGCAGCAACTTCTTTAAGATCAGAAGATTGATCATATTGGTAGTATCTATAAATGTGATACTGAATCACTGAATGCTGTAGCTACAGTAGATACTGAATATATAATATACTGTATCTACTTTAGATATTCAGTAGATACTGAATAGCTTCAGTATAGATATTGTACTATATATCCTAATTCATTATCCATCGAGTTAGGATATTCTAACTTAGTGGACAACAACAGTTTTACATATTCCTTAATAAAATGGCTAACTGTACTTACTAATTATGCAGCCATATTGGATTTAAATTTGACTCTTTTTAAAATTTTTTGATTTTATCAAACCTGCGTTCTAGATTTTTCTGATTACACCTTGTAACTTTTAAAAATATCTTAACATGAGGAGATAAGATGTTGTAATTCCGCTTATAATACTGTCACATCAACTCAGACGTGCATATTTCATAAGTAGCTTAGAGTTTTGCAGCCCTTTGATCCTGATTTATGTAACGCTTTCACTGTTGTGAGGAGGCCTTGACTGGAGTAAACATTTCAAACCTGTCTCCATCAATTCATTGTTTTTCTCTGCAGCCAGAGGCAGGCATTAGTAGAACGGCTAATTTTTATGGCATCAGAAACGAGTGTTTTTTTTTAAAACACCATGATATGCAAAATAAAAGCTGGAAGCCTTTTTAAAAAAAAAAATATGCAGAGGATATTTGGAGGGAATACTGATGCAGCTACAAAGTCAACCAGGTCTTTGGAGCCTATTTTCTGAATATAAAATATAAAATCCTTGAAAGTAATTTTAGTCATCAAAGACTTACTGTTAATATTTTATGTAGTGAATTTTGACGGCTCAGTGGAAGTGATACTTACAGCTGGACCAGGAGCTCCAACCACGCCCTGGAGACCGGTTGGGCCAGGTGGACCCTAAGGAAAAGCAGAAGAAACAACATTTACAGTCTGCTGAAGACACTTAGACACTGTCACAAGTTTCTCAGTCAAAATGTCACCTGATAATTATAAATATAGAAAAACCAAATGCATCCCTGACACTGGAACCGTTTTACATTTTTTGATGGTACATTATTTTATGCTGGTGGACTGGGGGTTGACATCCAGCAGACTGACCCAAAGTTTTGCTCTATTGTTAAGAGATGGAAAAATTAGACAAGGTTTTCAAACTGTCTTACAGAAAATATCTGAAAAAAAATGTGTTTTTGGTTTCTTTGCACTTAAATTCCTTTTGTCTATGCTTTATAGATCTATTTTTTTGAGCAATTAAAGCTGTAGGTTTTTTTTGGATGTCTACTACTTTTGCACATCCTAAGAATGACATTTTGCCTGTTCTCCAGTTCAAAATAACCCACGCTCACTCAGATTATACAGAGCTTTTTTATTTTTTCTAATCTCTTCGCACAGAGTAGATATAGATCAGGCTGATTCTGGTGTCCTAACTCATAAAATAATTTGAGATTATTGCAATTTTTCAATAACTGAAAAGGTTCAAAGGGTTTGAATATTACTGCAGGACACCAAATTCTAAGAAAGAAATTGATATGCATTTGTTTAAAAGTATATATATATATATATATATATGAAAAAATATGTAAAAAAACAAGACATTCATATTTAAGCCAAAACTGTAATATCTATTTGATAATATATTAATTCCACACGAGAAATCAATAGTGATGATTAGTTTTCTTTAGTTAATTAACTTTTAGTGTAATTTAAAATGCAATGGTTTTGGAGAAAGAAGTAGGGTTATAAAGACTCACCCGTTCACCCTTGTCTCCTTTGCTTCCCTTCTGTCCAGGTCCGCCCACTTCTCCCTGTGATCACATTCACAAAAGCTCTCATATCTCTCCTTAACATCTTAAAAACCTCCTGCCTGCCATGTTTATTCAAAGTCCAATGTCTTCAAGTGTCACCTTTATCAGCATTGGCCACTGAATATTTCTCAAGAGATTCTAATTTGATTGGCCCAGAAAGACCTTGGGCGAGTGTTTTCAATTAATTGATTGGCTCCCTGTCTCACCCCGTTGGTAGTATGATTGACAGAAAGGTGTGATATAAGACGTGACTTGAATGAAGGAGGTGTGATGGTTACAAAATGCAGATCTGTGGCTCGGTGTAACAGGGGTGAGTGTTGCTAGCCTTAGGGTGAACATTTTGTGTAAACAGCAGGATGATTCACTTTTATCATGCCTTTGTTTAGGAAACATCTTATCTATTTAGTTCACATGAAGCGTAACTCTAGATGGAATCACACATTCAGCAGAAGCAATATTAAATCTAACAAAGCAAATAAGAACTTCTGTTTATGTGCATCAAAAGGCTTTTTTAAGATACAGTGCTGGTCAGAGGTTTACATACACACATCGTCAATAAGGATGTGAGGTATAGGCCAAACATTTTTAATAAGAAGGGGGTTAGCGCCATTCCATGAGCTTAATGCTAGCCTGCTCCAAACCCATCTGATTCAAAGGGCCAGCTTTGATGAAGGGACATTGGTGAGGATGTTTAGGAACTTTCAGGAGACGCCAAGGCAGGGCCACACAAGAACATCCATATCACTGTCCATAGTGAAGCAACTTTTATGATGCGAGACCAAAAAAGAAGCAAATATGTCAAAGTTGAAACCCTCAGTAGCAACTAATATTTGTAGCCTCTTCCATAGACAAGACAAATATTTTCTGGAGAAACGTTTTGTGTTCAGAGGAGGACAACAAGAAGAATGTTTTAATGGAGGTACGTAAGACTTTCTCTCCAACTTGCTAAGAGATATTTATTCAAACGTATTATGGAAAATTCTGAGCCTGTGTGGGTTGGAGGCAAATCAACAAGAAATGAACACCTGTGCATTATTTTAAAAATGTAATTGTATTATCTGCTGCCCCCTAAAAAAGAGTTGAAGTGTATAAATAAAAGCCTCAAATTAACATGACTTTTAAATGAATTAGTATTTTTAAACTTCAGACTAGCACTGTATGCTGTACAGCTAATAAAATAACATATGCATTTGTCATAGTCTTTAAGAATAAAAATGTTTTTTGTGTGTGCTTCTTCGATCTTCTTGTGAATAAAGGGTTGTGGATTTCTTGTACTAACAAAGACAGAGCTGCACTTTTACTTTACCTTATCACCGTCTTCTCCTGGGGGACCCTGAGGACCAGCTGGACCAGGAAGACCGACTGGACCTTGAATGCCGTCACGGCCAGCTGGACCCATGGGACCTTTCTCTCCCTGTGAATAGCATTTGTCACAATCATTTGATGACACCATTGACACTTTAGAGTTTAGGAAACAGTTTTATAAGAAAAAAAAAAACAAGCTCGGAAAACTCACAGGGGATCCCTTTTCTCCGGCAGGGCCTGGTGGTCCTTGTGGGCCGTTGCGTCCTGTCTGACCAATAGGACCTCCGGGGCCAGCAGGGCCTCTCTCACCAGGGGAACCCTGTTATCAAAAACCAGCCAGATAATACTGCATTAAATCCTTCAAGTTTAAAATAAGCTAGTCTGAATATCCAGGGGAATCTGCTGGATATTTTCTTGAATCATGAAAGGCTTGACCTTACAAGAAAGGTCAAGCCTTAATTGAAAAAATATTCAAGTGAGACTGGCCGCTGGATATTTCAATAATATTTTCTAAGATGTGTGTTTAAGAAACAAAAAGACTTTAACAAGCTATTCAACTAGTTGTTGACGTACATGTATTGATGGCTGTTAAGTCAAATTTAAAAAGAAATTTAAACTAAAAACTAGTTTGTGAGGCTATCATTCACATATCATTAATATATTTTATATGCCATAAAACCAATACAAAGTATAAGCTGATATTTCTTACATAAATTATTGTGAAGCATAGAGTCAAAATGATCAAAATAACATAAGAAACATGACATTTATACACTGAATATTGACCAGACTGACAGCCTTCAGCTGTTATCTAACTAAAAGCAGACCTCCACAGACAGGTTATTATGTAAGCAATGGCCACTCTTTCCCCACATCAGCCATGTCTCTTCCTGACTTTTCCCTGGTTGGTGATTGCCTCTGTGTATGAGGTCCTAAATCACACATATTATTGATCAGAACGTCATCATGACACCCTCCTACCAAGGGAGGGTTTTGAGCAAGCTTCTAACAAAATGAACACAATAAAATTTGATTTGCATGTGTTCGGGGCCAAAACTATGACCTGATTCCCACTCACTAAATCGGCTGCTGATGCGAGCTGCCACCTGGCACTCATATGCCAGGCCCATTTCATGACAGCCATTTTCTGGTGACACACATACACAGCTCCAAACTGTCATCCCAAAGCTGCCAACCTACCCACCAGGCCTCAAACTCACACACAAGCCTCCACGCTAGTTTGTTTGATTCAACGCAGTTCACTAGTTTTCTTTATGTTTCTTGTTATTTTTTTCTCATGTTTTCCTCCTACACATTTGGCCAGAACCAAACAAGAAGCACCACTTGTAGAACTAATTTTTGTTTTTGCGCTGATGTTTCCCTTTCAGGCTCTGCTAGACACACACAAGCCTTTAAAAAGACAAGGGGAAAAAAACAGCACACACACACACACACACACACCACACTTAGATCCCCAATGCACAACAGCAGCTCGATCTGTGGCAGGAAATCAATAGAGGGAAATATCAGATCTGCTGTGTGCATACACATTGCATACTGGTCACTTTTTCCTATTACAACAATGGTACTAAGTTAGTATTTCACCTGTGTTCTCTCTATGACTCACTTTCAAGCCAATTTAAGAAAATCACCTCTCTTTGCAGTGGAAATTGCTTTTCTCATTGAGTGAAATACTCCTCTTCTCACTTTCACAATTTTTCATGCCTGCTATGCATATCCGCTGTCATCGACACTGGTGTTGCTCTGTTGCTGGTGAGCAATGGGGCAATTATCGGGAACCTGGGTTTAACGCTTCAACAAAATGACAGACAGTTCAAAGCTGCCCGTCAGTCAGATTATGCACAGCATCTCAGCTCCTGAGGCTTTTGTTGCTTATATCTCTAACTGAGGGGCCGGAGACAAAAGGCAGGAAGAATTTATTTATGAATTGCTCTGTCACCCCTGCTTCCCTTTCATGGTCATAAACTGCAGTATGACAGGAACATATATGATTTTCCATGCTGCATTATGTAGAATAATTGTGACCATAATATGTGAAATGACTTTCCTTAAATATTATTCAACTGATTTAGGGTGGACATTTTTATATCCCGTCAGATTTTTCACAATTAACTTTCAACAAATTGGGATTTTATGTGATAGAACAACAGAAAGATACATCAGAAGCTCCTTATTCCATATGTTTATGGTGACATCTTATTTATTTTCTTTAAATAATGCCTTTCTTCTTGCCACTTTTCTATAAATGTCAGATTTATGACCGCTAATATTTGCTATTCAAAAAGACACTACACCCTGAGCAGTAGATCTCTGCAGCCCTTCCAGGGTCACCACAGACCTGTTGGCTGCTCCTCAGATTAATGCTCTCATTTTTTCTCCCATTTCCCAGTCATGCAGAACTTTGTGTTGATACATTATACAAAATTCCAAGCAAATGCAAAAATGAAGCTTGCTATAGTAGAGTAACAAAATGCAAAAAAAAGTATAAGGAGTATGGATACTTTTACAAGGCAGGCTAAATTAAGATAAGGTGACTAAAATAGTGTTGTTGACCAAATTAAACAAAACAGTTCGGACATGAGAATCAAATCACCTCCATCTGTGCAACAACAGTTGCTATAGGAACTGTTAGGTGCATGTGCGAAGAACATCCATGATCACTCAAGCAACAGGGATGAGACTAGCTGCTCTTCGATTAGACAGTTAAGCAGTGATTAGATTGTATTTCAGTGGAAAAACACAACAAATCAAGCAGCCCTTTACTGAGCTGTGGTTTACGCATCTTTAATTTTACTAGCTACAATTTTACAGTATTTTATAAATCAGGAGCGTTTGCCTAACTCTGGGCAAGATCAATACATCTAAAGAAAGAAACTAAAAGAAAATAAAGTTGAATAACTAATGAAAACCTCTTGAGAATAGACACGTTTAATAAAAAAATGTTTTCTTGCTATGACTATAACACATACAAAGAGAGAAGAAAAGTGTTTGGATAGGAATGCTAAATACCAAATAGAAAACCTCCTCATATCCTCATATAAAATTTTAATCCAATCACTCCACTGTACTCAGTTCAGCCATTCTCTGCTGCAGTTTTCATTGCATACACAGCTGAATGACTAGAGAATGGGGCTGTGCGCAGCAGCGAACGGCTCAATTATCCAAAAGCACGAGTCACTTTTCCTTGCAATCTCCGTGGCTAGAGAGATGAGGTAACCATAGTAACTGGCTACTTACGATGGGGCCGGGGGGACCCTGAGGTCCTTCGCCTCCCTTTAAGCCACCTGGACCCTGAAAAGAGAGGGAAGAGAGAAGGTTAGATATCACTCACTGTGAACCACCACTCAAAGCTATTCCAACACTGTCAATTGTAGCTGTCGAAAAGCTCTTTAAAAAGTTTGAGCACGTACTTTTGTATGCCCATACGTGCATTTGTATACAGCTGAAGGGACTTCAGTGTGGAGAAATAGGAGATACAGTAAACAGACCAAAGCTACTGATATTCTTTTTTCTCTGTTGCGATCAAAGAATCAATCATATTATTTATTGCATTAAACAATTATTTATTAATTCATTATTCCCAGCTTATTGTAGATATTCTTAAAATGACAAAAAAGTTTTATGTGTTTGCTCCATGAACCGATATCAACAGACTACAAATCACATAAATTAAAATAATTTAAAAAACACTCCAATCATACCTGGGAAATTGTAGTTTGTTTCTCCTAATTACAATCTTGTATTTTTGTGAAAGAATTGTGAAAAGAATAATTTCTCTCCAATAATTATTATTCCAGGGTTTGAATGTGTGAAATGATTGAGTGTACAGTGAAGTGTTATGAGGTCCTCTGAACTTGATAAAGTGCTGTATAAGTCCAGGCCATTTACCATTCAGTTACCCTTCACTGTTGTAAAAACAATTCACTGTCAATTTCCTGTATAACCTGTTTCAAAAATATTTTAAATAAAAAATAAATTAAATACACAGGTTTGGTCAGATGTATCACATGCACTTATCATGGACCTGGATGCCTTTCTCTTTTTGTAAACTGATATTTTTTAGTTAAAACCCAAGCTTCTCATATAAAAATGGTAATTACTAACAACAAAAGCAAGCACTTGTGCCTTTCATTGATCAATATATTTACTGTGCAAATCAGTTTTCTACTAAAACACGTTACTTATTAAATTGTTATGCAGCCTTCTTTCAAAAGTATTACATTATCAATGCAATGGGTGTCACCGCATGAGCTTAAAAGGAACCAGAAGAATAAGAAGCGATGACAAGTTTTAAAACCCCACTGTGAGTCACAGGTTGAGGCATGGCCCATTTATCTCCTGCCTCTTGTCACCTCGTCAAGTTCCCGGTCCTTGAATGGCAATGGCTGTGCTGATTCACAGCACAGAAGGGGTCTGGGGCTGCATATGGAAAACAGACTTTTATTATAATGGCTAATTTACAGGTTCCAGCAGAGCCAGGGGTTGCAGTGGCTGCCAGGCAGGCGCTGCCACCGGCTGGCTTGAATGATTCTCCACAGTATAGTAAGGGACTATGATGTGTATTTGTTTTATATGTGCGCCCACGTCGACACGCCGAGTCCTTCTGGGTTTTCTGTTTCTGGATGGGATCAGTTTAAGAAGCAGAAAGAGCACGCATGCGTTTGCTCACATATTATGTTTGTGCTTCCATTATTAAAAGAAAGTCATCTGTCTGCTCACATGGGACAAACACACCGGCTGTAATAAGTCTGCTCTGTGCTGTCGTGTGCGCTCTTAATGGTCAGGCTTGGAATGAGGTTCAGCCACACGGTCCCCGAAGCTGATCCTGAGTCAGCCTCTAATAGCCATCTGCTCACACCTTGAACTTTTTCTCACTCACACCCACTGCTTCTGAGAATCAGCACCGGTTTCTCCACACATGTGATGAAGAGCTAAAAAGTTGCAAAGGGTTTAAACTGAAAGCGAGACACTGGCTCACTATTTGTTTGGGAGCAGAACATGCCTCCTAAATGAGAAGGACTCTGGAATAACTTGAACTTTTTTTAATGCATGGACTAATAATACTATAAAAAAAAAAAAAAGTATAATCGCCCTAATTTTTTTCTAGCATAACTAATTTACCTGTGCTTTGTTATAATAACAAGCAAACTGTCTCTAAAATTGCTGAATGTAACGACAGAGTGAGGGGTGGGCAATTATATGCTATTTGTCTCAGTCCTCCATTAAGCAAGTTCTGCACCGTTTTTCTAGTTTACTCTCAGGCCTGACATTTGGTTTAACAGCAGGTTGTTAGGCTGGTAATTAGAGTAGGCTAAATTCAGCTGGGTGGATGCTGAAAATGGGGGTTGGCTTTCTGTTTATAAATGTGAAAATGTTTTTCTCTATAATTATGTCAAAATAATGTTACCATGGCTCCTGGGAGACCTCTTGCCCCTTGGAAACCTTTTAATCCAGGTGGTCCCACTTTGCCAGAATGACCTGAAGGACCTGGATCACCCTGGAGAAACAAAAGGAATACTCTTAATACCTGGGAGACTATCAGGTAATTATTACTGTGAGGTCTTGAGGATAAAGGAGACAAATTATGAAAGTTGTCTGATAATAGCTTAATTAGTTCCCTATCTGGAAACAAAAGCAAGAGATTAAGAGGTAAAAAGATGAAGAAGAAAAAAAAGAATAATTTTTTTACAGGAAAAATTTTTTTTCGGCTTCAATCGTTTGTTAAAGAACAAAACTGACCTTCAAGATGGAGAAAAAATTAAAGTGACAATACTATAATTTCCTAAACTTTCATATGAATTTTAATAAACATTTAATATTCATTCTTCATCACCTTTCCTCCTTCTTTTCCTGCAGCTCCAGGTAGACCTTGCTCTCCGGGTGGACCAGGGGACCCTGGGTGTCCTCGTTCTCCGCTTGGACCAGTCTCTCCAGTTGGTCCCTATCAGGAGCAATGCAGGTGCATGTTTTCATGTGTATATGAAATAATTAGTTTACATTTCTGTAATCATATGTTGATGAATAAAGCAAATCTAATTAATTTTGGGTGTGTAGTTGTCCCAGATTTGATCTTGTAAGCAGTTGCATAGTTTTCTCCCATAAATGGATGAATAAAACAAAATAATCTCAGCTTGTGCTTTCCAGTTTGAAAGAAACGATCGAGCTTATTATTTGAGAAGTTTCTTAATTGGATCTGATTAAATATTTCTGTCATTGTCAATGGCTAAACTTTTTGTGGTCGAAACACTTCTGTAATAGACAACTAACAACTAAACATGGTTAACAAACACAGCAAAGTTAGTTGCATATTACCTGAGGTCCAACCACCCCTCCAGGTCCCGGAGGTCCAGTCTTTCCTTGGAAACCCTGAAAAAGACAGATAGTTTTATAGATGGATAGCTTGATAGTTTAATAGATCAAAGGACATCTAGTTTTGTAGCTCGATAGGTTGATATCTTAACAAATCCATGGGAATATAACTTGAAAACTTGATCAACAAATGTCTTGCCAGCTTGATGGGCCGATAAC
The DNA here is from genome assembly GCA_010277075.1 of Poeciliopsis retropinna. Lineage (NCBI taxonomy): Eukaryota > Metazoa > Chordata > Actinopteri > Cyprinodontiformes > Poeciliidae > Poeciliopsis > Poeciliopsis retropinna. The sequence goes on from VMRM01000021.1 coordinate 6,884,500, forward strand.
TTGATAGTTCATTGTTTGATCAGTCAATAGATAGCTTAAAAGCTCAACAGCCTGATATCTTGATAAATTACTGGATGGGTAGCTTGACAGAAAAAAGCAAGGCAGAAAATACTTTTCCCATAGCTGAATAGTTACTTTATTATTTTTTTTTTTACAATTTAATGTTAGGATTTTGATTTAGGAACATTTATGATAGCTTGTGATGTATTTACTAATTCCAATCTATATTATTTTATTTTAGTTCAGATAAAATAACATCTTAAGTGATCAAAGGGAAAATAAATCCTATTTTATATGTTGTTTTTGTTTTTCCACTAATGCTACTCAGCTTTCGAGGCCAAAAGAAATGACACCCCCTGACAAAATGGCAAAATAAATATGTTCACAAAGAAAGATACCCACTTACCGTTTCCCCCCTCTGTCCAGGATGACCTGGCAACCCGTCTTTCCCTGGTGGGCCCTGGAGATGAAACATTTTTACAGTTTTCAGAAATCAAGGTAGCAGGTTTATAAAAGGAGGGTGTCAACATGTGTGTGAATAAAGGCAGCTCACAGGCAATTTGACGGCAGTCACTTACATTAGGTCCTTTGGGTCCGGGTAAACCGACAGGTCCCTGAGGTCCTTGAGGTCCCTAATGGGAGAATTTGGGAAAAATAAGGCAAAGAAGCATAACTTAATGTGTGTGTCATTTTAAAAGTTTTAATTGTAAATTCATCTCATTTACTTATTATTGAAAATCAAACTCCCAATCTCTCTCAGAGATTTAGGTCCTTTGGACATCTAACGAAGACCATACGACAACATAAAAATCAACTAGAACAAACAAGCCCTTTCTTTTAAAGTGCCTTTTTGATGTTTTGCACGAAACTTCCTTTTCATAATTGTGGGGCTTTATTACCAAGTTCACAGCATTTCTGGGAAAGGAAGCAACAGTGGCAGTTTATCCATGGCATGTGGCCTGCAAGCACCAACATGCAGGTGTTGCCACGCTGGCCCTGCTCCAGGGCACCAACCTGATTATGTCCACACATTAGCAGGGCAGTACTCCAAGTAATTTTAGCATTGTAGCTGTAGCTGATATGCTCATCGTGACTGGTGGGTTCTTTGGCTTCAAACAAAAGAACCTGGCAGCTGAAACAAATAATCCATTCTCTCCTTGCCATTAGAAACAATCTCATAATCAGGTCCATCGCGCTCAGAAATCTCTATGCGTTTGGCTCCCAATGGAATAGGGAGGAAGAGAAGTGTGTGCTAGTTCAAAATGCACATTCGCATTGTTTTCGGAGAGACCAAAGGTAGCTGTGAGTTTTCAAACAGCAGTCTGAATGCATAATATATTAGACCAAAAAACCCACCAGTTAAGAGTTGCCTATGATTAATAACAACCGAAGCATTGATCAACATATTTGATGTACATTTGATGTAATTTTGATGATGCATTTGATAAAATGTTGTTTATTGCTTGTTTCATAATGGTTTAATGTGTTATGTTTTATAGTGTAAAAAAAAATTAAGCTGCCTTGTTGCTTAAATGTGCCATACAGCACTTAACTTGGCCAATATTAAAGAGATGTTCTTAAAAGATGTAGTTTATAATAAGGAGGGAAGTGGTGGACCAGGAGAAAAGACTCCAGGATTCACATCACTCTTGGTGCAGTGCATCTGCTGCAGCACACCTGCATCCTCTGACAGTGTAGATGCAGAGACCTTCCCTACATAGACATATGAAAATCTCTAAGATCGTTGGGGAAAATCCTACTTCTGATCCTAGTCAGGAAAACATCAGCTTATTAGCTTTGTAGAGAAACACTTAATGTCATAATTGCTTTCACACAAATATAAGATCTATCAATGTTCAAACATTGCAGTCATGATCTAGTGTGAAGGCTTATTTTAGAGAAAATATCACAAACTATTTAAATGTTTGCGTCCTCTGTACCACTTATCCTTGGAGGATCACAGAGGGCTGGTGCTTTTCTCCAGCAGTCATTAGGGAAGATGCGGGGTTCGATCAGGATAGGTTATCAGTCCATTAATGAGCAACATATTACACATAACACAAATAACCATCCACATACACACACCCACAAACACATGCACACGCATATCTGAAAACAATTTAGAGAGACCAATTAACCTGACAGTCATGTTTTTGAAATGTGAGAACCCAGAGAGAACCCAAGCAAGTGCAGGGATAAAATGCAAACTTAATGCAGAAAGTCCCCAGGCCAGGATTTGAACCCAGGACCTTCCTGCTTTGAGGCAACAATGCTAACAACAGCAGGACTGTGCAGCAAGTAATTTGAATGCAGCAAAGACATTCAAATGCCTGTGAGTCCCAATCCCAACCCAGTGCTCCTGATGTCCTTTCACTCACTACTGAGTACAGAAACTCAATGAACAGAATACAAGTTACAGATGAAACAAATTCAATACCAACCCGCTCTCCAGGTGGGCCCGGAGGTCCATCGCTGCCTGAGGTGCCCTGTGGAGAAAGGAAATCCACAGAGGAAGAGTATGAACTTTCTCAGAACTGACAGTCTATAAAATATGAATAATATCGTATTGAAGCAGCGATACTCAGGGTTACAAAATGAACCACATGCATGCGTATGCTTTATACCATAAAAGAATGTGATTAACAGCAGATACATCAAGCAGTAGATAAATGTTTGCAGAGAAAATACAATTTATTGATTTGTTTTTCATGCTTGATTAGCATCAAAATCATAAAAGCTATTGAAAGTCTGCCTGTGTTCTTACCTTTGCACCTGGCTTTCCTGTCAGTCCTCTCGCTCCACGTCCTCCACGTGGACCCTGTATTCATTGTAAATTTATGATTAGCTGAAAATGAGGCAGTAAAGGCATGAAGACTATGAGCGAGTGCCTTTGCTATTTTTACATCTCTCAACAACTTGCCACCAGGTGCTGAAAACACACACTCAGAACTTGTACACAGCCAAACAATACTGATACTTTGATATTTCTCCTATAAATAATATATGTAAAGGGCTTCTGCTCACTTATCAGACAAATGAGATGCTTACTGTTGGTCCACGCTGCCCTCGAGGGCCTGATTTGCCAGCAGTTCCCTGAAAATAAAATACAAAATCAACAAAATCCTGCAACATCAACAAGTTTTTTTGGGTTTTTTTCTGAAGTTTTCTCTTCAGAAGTTTAAGCAGAGCAAACTCTGTGTTTTAGATTACAGAATACATTTTAACACTAGACATGGACAGCTGCTATGGGAGTCTTTGTCACAGATTAAATAGAATCATCTAGGAATCTATGGACAAAAAATAAATAATCAAAGTGCTGTGATAAGCGGTTACCCAGAGGCACTTGACAGCTTGAACTACCTGTCAGCTCAAGCGTTCTGAGGCCACGCGTGTCTGCCGCTCTCTGTGCGAGAGAACCCAGATGAGCTTGTCTTGTCGATAACAACCCCAATCCTTCAACATTTCTCACTGTCATCCCTTCAACTGTAACCCTTTTCGCCGGGGTGACTCAACAGCTTTCTTCAAACAGCAGAATAAAGTTGTCACTCCATCCTCAAAAGTTACATCTTTATTGCAAACTTTCAAGAGGACCTTCAAGGAGCCCTTCTATACATTTTAGGTTCAACATTTCCACAATTATCTTTCTTCCTTAAGCGATTAATTGAGTTCCTGGCCATTTAAATTTCAAATTACATGCTATTACATTTTTTTTTCTGGAGTTCTTTGATCACTTTGGACATTTTATGGAGCAAAGTATGATATAGGGCAATTTTATGTATTTTTTGCTATCTGAACTGAAACTAATTAGTTCTATTTAAAAAAAAAGTTCTATTTCAAAATTGATTTGAAACTGAGTATGCCACATAAAATTTAGATCACAAAAATCAAGTTGTGATGTGGCAATTCAAAGAAATAGAAATCCAAAAGTTTCGGGTACAACTCTGACTACTTCCAAGGTACAAGAAAATTGACAAAAACCTTGATTAGTCCATTGTGCATTGATCTTTAATTAATGCACAACGAGCAGGATGGCAAGCGGCTTGGAAAATTCTTAGGCTATTTTTAACGTATTAGAGAAGTGCAGCAAAGAGAAAGTTCTCACCATAACCATTGGACACTATCTCTATCCACGGATATTGTTTGGGGGGGCATACCTGGAAAAAACCTTTGTTCCATCTTCTTAAAAATGGAGATTGTTAAATTCTGCTGGGTCTGTAGCTTTGTGGAAACAAACATTCAAAGTGCCTTTGATGTAAAACAAAGGAGGAATATGGGAAAAATGCTGCAAGCCCACTAGCAAGTAGTGTATGACCTGTGATGCCATGAGCCTGATTTTTTTTCCCCTAAGATCTTGGGAACATGGTCAGTGTGCATGGTTTCATGACTCTTTGAAATACCACAAGATTATAAATACGAATCTTGTGGACTCATTCAATCAAATAAACATGGGTTATCACTCTACATTGACACAAAAAGCGGTTAACCAGACCCAGATCAACCTTTTTCCATAGTCGTCTCAGTCACCAGACCTGATTCTTACAGAAAACCGTTTGGATTAGCTAAAAACAGCAGAATGCATTTTTGGACCCAAGAAGCTTTATGATCTAAAGGGAGCATCTATAGTTATTTCAAAGTTTTAATCAGTAGTAGAAGAAGCTGTACATTATTTATATCTGTAGGACCCCCATTGATTCTGTGTTTCCATATTCAGAGAACCTAAACCCAGTTTGATATGTCTGACAGCTCTCACTTGCTTAATGCTATTGATGAGTTCTGCTTACCCTTGCTCCTTTTTCACCATTTGCTCCAGGGAATCCATTGAAGCCATTCGAGCCCTGAAATTCAAGTCGAGAAAAAAATATGATGAATTTTAGAAATAAAAAATTTTACTGAGTTGTTTATGTTCAAAGAATTCCCCATAATTGTTTGTGAAAAGGCTATAACAGAGATGCACAGAAGATGCCTGCAAAGCCAGACAGGTTTGTGCTTTGGACAAACCTTTTTTTCTTTCTTTTTGAGATTTTTTGGTAGTAGTAAATAGGATGGAGAAAGTGGGAAACATCCTGCAAATGGTCCGAGACCGGGAATCAAAACCAAGACAACCATGTTGAGGACTATAGCTTCTGCACTTGGTGAGCATGATCTACCAACTGCCCCAAAAACCAAGCTCTTTCACAGGTGACAAAAAGAAAAAGTCACAGGTTAGACTGTTAGGATGAATGAGAGGTATAAGGTAAAGAGAAAAAAGAGACGGTGGGTGCAAATAGAGACAAAGTAAAGGAAAATGGTGGATCCACTTTGATAACTATCAGCAATTTAGTGACTGGGCTTTTTAGAGGCTGTGCTCCCTGATAGTGGTAATGGTGCCGGTCAAACAAATACTTGGTGAGTAATTACTGTTTGCCTAATAACGAGACAACCAAGCAGGTCATAAATATAACCTCACTTCACGCTGAATTAGGCAGCATAAATAAGATCAACTAATCTAGACTAAATATGCCTTTGCCTCGGCTGAAAACCAAGGTCGTGTGGTGTGTGATTTGGGTCCCAAAAAAAAAAAAAAAAAACTTCAGGCAGCATTCATAGTGCTCATTATCCTTCATGTGCATATGCGTATTAAGCATAATACTGTGCAGAATAGACAAGGACACAACAACTGATTTACAAGGACAGAGTTGCAAGAGGTAAAAAGAAAAGAAAAATCTGTTGAGCGAAATTTGTTTTCCACAGCGTTGGAGTTACAGTAAACTGAAAAGAGGAGTGCTACTGGACGGGCACGACTTGCAAAACGGAGATAAGACAGTCCGCTGAAGCTTTTGTAAATGGCATCCACAATTAACGATGTGGAAAAGCTGTTAGCAGAGAGTGATGGGCTGTAGCAGCCAAAAACACAGACAGTGGAGGAATTCCAGAGCGAGCTGATTGAGGGCAGATAAAGGCTGATGCCCAGCCAAGACTGTGACCCTGAAGCTACTCATGAGGACAATGTGACATTTCATAACAGAGACGTACTTTATGATGTAAATGTGGAGGGTTCCCCCCCCCGCCGAGTAACTTTCCTCAGTCTACAAAGTTTAATTGAAAGAAATTTGTCTGTAAAGGAATCCCAGTTACAAACAGCTGAACAGATTTTTTGAAGTAAGAGAGTATGTCAAAAAATTTTATATGATGGAAATTACCTTTTTTATATTCAAATCAAGGCAAAAGAGACAAACCTGTACTCTTTATCCGTGACCACATGCAGGGAGCAGCTACTGGCTCTCAGATGGTTTGATCATACCAACCACTTGGAAACTTTGCAGACAGCTTGCAATTGTTAAAAAAATCTGTATCGCCATGTAGATTTTTATGAGCAGATGTTGCACTACTTAATGGTCAAGAATTCATCCTTCATATTGATTTTAAGAGTAACAGTAAAGTCTCTGGCATTATGAGACTACCGGTAATTGCTCTATTAATAATAATACAATTCACCACTACATAAACATTAAAAATGTTTTGTTGCTAGCTGTAGGATAACTGATTAGAAATATAATTTCTTGTATATAGTCAGCTCAGGTTTTGCTGACTTTCAGGCAGAGCTGGAGATTTGCCGATCTCGACGTTGTGAGAGAAGGTTCTATCAGTGCCAAGATGTCAGTGCTTACGGCAGCAAAGAGGAAGCAGCTGCAGCAGCACATCCAGATAGTGGAGCAGTAGCAATATGGTCAGGGCTAGAGTGCAAGCAGAGCCAGATTTTTAGATAATGGCTTAGGTCTAAGAAGAGGGACAGCTGATGACTAAAGCAGATGACCATGCCAGTTAGGATTTCTTGTAAGAGTCATGGAGGGTGTGCAGTATGTGTCTGCTTAGGTTTGTGGGACAGATCATTTAGTCAGCAGGTTTTAGAAAGGCGTGTGAGAGGAGGGTCGGGGTTGAGTAGGAAAGAAAAGGTTATCTTAATACTTTTGTAACCTAATTGGCTAATTATCTTCAGGGGTGCACAGCTTTTAAATCACTGTGACTTCAATGAACATATATTTCCAAGAATTACTTGTGTAACTTTTTTCATGCAACCAGATGTGCTCATGGTCTTAGACAGTCATATTTGTAGCTAACTGTGTATATAAAGACCTTGAGTTCATGTGCCAACATCTGTTTCTGTGTAACTTGCAGATCCACCTGGAAGAAACTGCTTCAAATCCCACTCAGCGGGTGCAGTGTGCACTGTAATTGTACAGTTTTAATAAAGTACAAAACTTTGGTAATTAAACCAAAGATCTTGGTAAATAAATTATCTCCAAGTACATGACTTATTTTTATGACTATTGTGTCTCCCTCTTTTATCCAAGAGATTTGATATTGTTCCCATTACCCACCTTTGGGCCTTGTCTTCCAGGGTACCCAGGTAATCCAGGGACTCCAAGTTTTCCCTGAAGACAAATAAATAAAACAATGAACCAGATGTTAATTTTTCTGCCATCATAGACCTTTTTGGGTGTAGTATTTAATTCAAAATCCACAAAGGGACAGGAAATAAAACTTTATTTACATGCAATCTTTACCTTTGAAGGTGAAAAAGTTCATAATACTACATTTATGTAAATGATATCAGGCAGTAACATGGAACTATATTTATCTTATGCAATCTATCACCTAATTAAGTCTCCCCAAACTGAAAACAATAGTTCACATGTGCAATTATTAAATGTTTAACCAACCTCAGAAATGTGCATGCCAAGAGAGGAGAGACGTAAACTGAACTCATTCTAATCAATATGTGACAATAAGGCAATTGCCAGAGGATTCAGTTAGGTCATTACTGGTCCTAGGAAGTTAAAATAGCATTTAATTTACAAATACATACAGCTTCACCCATGGTAATTATTGCAATAACAGGAAATGCAGGATAGATCAAAGAACTGAAAAGATGTATTAGAACCATATAAATATGCTGTTTTTTTAACATGATGAGCTTGCAAGTACCGCAACTCTCCCTGGTGTAACTTCTAATATTTTAATCAAAAGCCAGATTTTGACGTTTTGCTTGTTTAATAGAAAATCTGCCCATTAGGACATTTTTTTAAACAGTGGCCATAGTTAAAATATGAGCATGCTTTTCCTTTTAAAACAACATTGCTTCTGTTTAAAAACATCAGCTGATAAAATTGTACAAAGAATCCATTTGCTAATACATAAACAATTTGACTAATGAAACCACATTAGTTAATTTTTGCACTATGAATATTTGAAAATAAAATTTCAACACAACAAAAGGAACTGAGAACTAGAACTTGATAAGGGTAAACCTGGCACAACACTGTTCAGAACCATAGAACTTTAATAAAAGACTGTATGATTGGATCATATAGCTGAAGAAAAGTGCAAATTATGTTTTGAAAAATCATTAATTAAGATTTAAAGTTTACTTAATTTAAGCATATTTACCTCTAAAGGGATAAATTTGCAGCCTTTGAAAGCCCTTACTATTTACCTTCTCTCCTGCTAAACCCATGGGTCCAGCCTCTCCACCTGGTCCTGATTTGCCCTTTGGCCCTTCAGGGCCATCTTCTCCTCTGGGTCCTTGTACACCACCCTCACCCTGAAAAAAGACGTAGTAATGACAACTATTTTTTGTCACGTTTTTTGTTTTGTTTCTATGCTTTATATGTCTGCAGCTGTGAAGACTGGTGTTCTCTCTAGAACTGATGACCCACCTTGTCCCCCTTGATGCCCATGTCCCCTTTGAAACCAGGGAATCCATCCTCTCCCTGGTGGTGAAAGAGTTATTGTAAAACAGTGTCATTAGAGCCAAGGCAGGACCAATTACTTATACCAACATTTGTTGCAGAAAAATATTATTAAACAAACACATTTAATAAATAAATCTGTCTTTTAAGAGAACGGAATCCTGTCAATAAAAGTAAAACTGAAATACAGGCGTGAGAGGATTACATCTTCAAAAAAGATAAACAGTGACATCTACTGGTCATTTATGAGAAGCTCTGATGAGAGCTCAGATTTATTGCTGGCTTGTCTTCCGCCGTCTGTTTTGCTCTGCTGACATCTGGTGGTTTAAGTTAAGAATTGCATTTTTTTTATTTATTATTTTTCCATTTCAAAGTTGTTTCCTTTTGATAATGAAGTGAAATAAAATAACATTTGTTCAGAAACTATCATCATCCCAGATTTACATCAATTTACAGAATGCTTATATAGTATGTGTTCACTTTGTTTTTAATAGATATGCTGCTTGGATACCACAATAGTTTGCTGTGATTAAGTACTATTACCCACTGGTAGCAACTAAATATAGTAAGTCATTGAAACCACATCTCAATATTATTTCAGCCTGGTGATTCACACTCCATTACAGCTCAATGTTATGAGGACCTGAGCACTAGTCTGATAGGCCTTTAATAGGTTTTTCTCTTGCCAGAATAAAATTAGGCCCCATTTGAGAAAGAACTGCAACTCCGAGATGGTCATTTGCAGAAGACTGACATTTGTCAGCCATGTTGAGGAGGTTGGAGAGGAATTTACCTTTTCTCCTTTGTCTCCTCTGACGCCTCGAACTCCTTCAGCGCCCTGAAGGATGCGGGGAACACAGTCAGAGTAATGTTCCCAAACAGGATAACAATGATCTACGGCTATTTATTTTCGCTTACTTTTACACCACGGGGACCAGGATAGCCGATAGATCCTATTGGACCAGGAAAACCCTGCAATTTAAAAACAAACACTAAATGTTCAGTATTCCCTTGCATTCTTGCTCCTTTTGATGAGTTTTTGCACATATGCAAGGTACATAATAGGTAGAATAGGTACATTTTAATACCTTAAAGTGTCAATGAAAAATTATTTTAAGTATATTTAATAATATTTATTTAGATTTCAAAAACTTATATACTGATTTGTTATACAAAGTATTTCAAGTGTTTATTTCAGCCAGATTTAAAGACTATGGCTTACAGCTAATAAAACCTCTAAATCAAGTGTCTCAGGAAACTGAAGTAGTACATTAGGACAATAAAAATAAAGTTCTTGAGGCCAATTCTATGACATGCACCTGTTTTTAATAGCTTGCCATTTTCTTTTAACTGTATTTTTTGTGTTGTATTGTTGCTGCCTCTTGGCCTGAGGTAGAAAAAGAGCTTTTTCATCTCAATGGATTTCATCGTGGTGAAAATAAAGCTCAAATAACATGTTTACTTGCTAAGTCATGGCCTGCATATTAAGACTGTTGTCCAGTGAATGGTGGACAATGACTCTAACTTCTTTGCTAACGAATCTGACAGATTACATGCCATGTTGAAGCATATTAACTGAAAGTTGAGAAGAAGGAAAAACTGTGGTTAAAACGTACCTACACTTTAAACATTCTTCTGCTCATAAGTTTAAAGGAGATGCTGATCCTGCTTACACTGCTAAAATACAAAGGCTGATTTAAATGATTGTTATATCACTGAGCTTGATTGGCCAGCAAACTGGCATGACCTAAACCCTGTAGAGGATCTATGGAGTCTTGCCAGAAGGAGACAATGCAAACAAGCAGAAAGCCGCTTTTCAGTCGGCTGACCTCTCTGTACTGGCTTTGCAAATGAAATATGGAACTTTTATAGCTACACTGATCACTCAAAGTGCTTTACACTGGAGTTACATTCACCCAATCAATACTCAGATCGGCAGGCAACTTGGGGTTAAGTGCCTTGCATACAAGTATAATTAATTGCATCATGAAGGACCTGAAATCAAACAAATATTTTCCAAAATAAAAGATGTTTAGTCTGCTCTTATGTAATAGTCTAACGTTCTGACAAACTAAACTTTGAATTTCCGTTGGCTGCATGTCAAAATGATCAAAATTAGTAGAAATAGATGGTTGAAATATATCACTCTATGTGCCATGAAGTTAGTTTAGATTTGTAATCTGAATTTCAGAAATAAGGCAATTGAGATGTAATTGAGAAGCACCTGTTCTTGCACTATTGTTGGAATGCATTCAAATTATACTCACCATGTCCAAGAACAAGGGTAATAAAGTGCTTTGATAAAATACTTTGGATAATGCTTTGCGAATATTGTGTTAATAATTTCCTTTAAATTACCACTGTCAAAAAATTTTTTGAACAAATTAAGTACTTTACTGAAAAATACAGATTACCAAAATATATTCCAATTTACCGTGGATCCTTTCTCTCCAGGAGGTCCTTCTTTTCCAGGGTGACCCTACAGAAGCACACATGCCTTCTGATTATATGCCTATAAATATTTTATATCAATAAGTGAAATATTAAAAAGAGACAGAAATTCATGGCTTACAGGAGGGCCATCAGCACCGGCAAGTCCAGCCAGACCTTGCTTCCCTTGAGGCCCCTACAAAGACAGAGTAATAAATACGGACGCAGTCAGTCAGACAGATACGTTTAACATATTGAAATACGTTTTCAAAACCGCAAACAAAATTCTCTGTCAGCCAAACTAAGCTCTCATGTCTATAAAATGTGTGATCTTGTGAGTGTTTCTGCCCTTACAGGAGCAAGGTAAGGACTTACAGCTCAGCCACAAATCTGCTCAACTACTTATGAAGTCTTGACTGAAACATACACTTATCAGCATTGTAGAGAAGGTCTAAGGAGGAACTTGAGTTCCCACTGTACTTACTTTTTCACCCGGAGGCCCAATTGGACCTTGAGGACCAATGAGACCCTTGGAGACAAAGAAAAGAAACATGTTATAAGAAGCACGAGGAATGAGTCCAATTATGTTTTAGAAAGTCATAGTATAAACTGTTTTAAACATCTTGCTTTTAAAACTTCATATTTCAGCCCATAAACAAAGAGTTGAAACAACTATTTACAAAGAGAAGCTTTCCAGAGGTCCTGTGCTTTTGCTGGAAAGCATTAATGTGTCTCTGGCTGTGAATAAGTTCTGTATTCAACCTGCATTCCATCCCGCAGGTTCCCAACAATACTTTCCAAAGTAATGACGCCGTTCTGTTCACACTGTGATCGTCAGCAGGACTGAAAATTATACCTGGCAGAGGTCATTCAGCACTGGCGAAAATACTAAAAGGCCCTGTTTCACATCAAACCTGACTCAAAAATGGAATTAGGTGTCTAATATGTGAAAAATTTCTGTTGGATCCAAGTGCCTGTTGCTGCTTTTAGCAGGACAGAAACAAAGATTTACTCTTTTCTCAAGTGAGTTCTCATTGACAGAGGAATAGTAGCTGAGCTGGGGAAGAGCATCGAGAAAAAATGTGCAAAGAGTTTTTGATTTAAAAACCAGAAATGTGGGGGATCATTCAAGATTATACTGCTCCCTGTTGCATTGTCAATATGGCAAACTGGAAATAGAACGAAGAGAAAAAGCAGCAAAGCAAGGAAGAAGAGAGTGAATGAGAAAATATACATAAAAAGAGGAAGAAAGTGATCGAACAGGATTAATGTAAATGATTAAACACTTACATGAGGACCAGGCAGGCCTTGTTGCCCAGGAGGACCTGGCTCTCCTTGCGGACCCTTCACAGAATAAAATAAAACAATTCAGTTTATTCAATGTAGAGAGCTCCTAACATTTCAGCAGCAGCCAAAATAAAGAAAGGATGAATTAAGAACTATAACTCCTCGTGGGGTAAAGAACACGATATCTTGTTCTGACATTAGTGATGATATTTGGTTTAGTAGGGATCCATTATCAGAGGGCAAACACACAGAGAAAAATCATAAATGTCCTTTTTCAAGCATGACATATTGTTGGATTCAAACTTTCATAAAAGAACCGCAATGAAGATGTCTATTCCAGCTGGTACAGCTGAAAAACGTGCAAAGAAAAACTTCGAAGACAGTTAAAGTCACGAAGAATACAAACACAGTAGGTAAACGCAGTGCCATAAAAAAGTATTTGTCCCCTTAAAGATTCCTTCGGCTTTTGCCTTTTTGTGTTGAAATGTTTTTAAATGCTTTGAATACATCAAACAAAAAGCAACTTGTTCCTATGTGAAATGCTTCCTAAGCATAATAACTGGTTGTGCCACCCTTGTAGGGAACAACTGCCATTAAGTATTTTTGTTACTGGCACTGAGTCCTCTACATGGTCAGAGGTCATGCCCCATTTTAACCCACTCTTTGAAGAAGTCAAACTCAGCTAAGTTGGAGGTTGATCAAACATGAAAAGCCTGTTAAGATTATGCCAAAGTGAGCACACCAGCAAAGAGACGGGTTTTGCAGGTGTGCTTCAGGTCATTGTCCCACAGCACAAATATGGAGCTACTGAGCTTAAAGTAGCAAACTGATGATTGGACATTTGCTTTTAGGATTGCAGCAAAATTCCCACTTCCATCAGTTAAAGAAAGCTGTTCAGGTTCCGATGAAGATAGCAGCCCCAGACCATGACACTGCCACCACCAATCAGTATATGTATTTTTTTCTGAAATGCTTTGCTAAGGACACATACCTTCCATAACATAATTTCTGTTGCCTTGTCAGTCTAGAGAGTCTTTTTTTTTTTTTTTTACCAAAAGCCTTAAGGATTTTGAAATTAGAACTATCTGCTCTTGAATTTCTTTAGATCTGGCCATGATGAACTGCTTTTTCAAAAAAAAAAAAATTGGTCAGTTTTGTGTTGTCAAGCATGAACTAGTCTGGAGTCCAGTGCTACACCTTGAATTTTAATTTGTAAAACATCCAGACTTCTGCTAGAAATAAAAATATGAATAAGAATATCATCTCTGAGGATGACAATGACCTAAAGCACACATCATAATCAACATAAGAATGGCCTTTCCAAAAGATCCAAAAAGATTTGGAACGTTCCAGCTGGATACCATACCTGAAATTGAGGAAAAACAATGAGATCATCTGGAGTGGGCTGTGCACAGAAAATTTCCAAACTATCTGACAGATTTGGAGTGCTTTTGTAAAAAAAAAAAAAAAAAAAGAAGAGAAAAAAAAGTTCTAAAATAGTACAATCCAAAAATGACTGAATGCTGCAATAAAATCAAAACATAATTTAATAAAGCATTAGTTTAAGGGTGTTAATCCTTATACGCCTACAACATTTATTTAATCTTTTAAGCTTTCAGTATTTTTCAATTGAGTTACTGACTTCATGTCATAACTAAGGTAGGAAAAGTTCAGAAATTACTTACTTTGGTTTAATGTTTTTTCATTAAAAGCTGACATTTAAACTGGAGCCTGCAATTAAAATGTCAGGGTTTCATATTCTTTAAAGCATAACACTGTTTGGTTTAAGATATTAAATGTTTTCAAGTCATAATGCTTGGCTTAGATGAAGTCTTTAGTTGCTCTGAGGATGACAACGTTCCAAGTCATAATGCTTGGCTTAGATGAAGTCTTTAGTTGCTGGTGTCAAAATATAAGTACAAGCTTGAGTTCCAAGTCTTTTATCAAGCTGAATCTGAAGTGAATAATTTGAAGTCAAAACTCTGGGATTAATCATATGACTGGCCATGTTTGTTCCATTTTAGTTTAAGTGACAAATACCAGGAACATTTAAGTCAACTGACTCTATGGTAAATTTACCCAACCAAAATATAAACTGATGGAGGAAAATATGAAATAATGCTGCCACATTTAGTGATGGTGTTCTCAGTCTTGCAAAATTGAAGCAAACATAGACACTATCTAGGGTAGTTAAAACTAAGGTAGTTTTAAGCAATTTCCCCTTCGACATCAGTAAAGTATATTCTATTCTATTTTATTCTATTCTATTTTTCTGACCACAAGTCGAAATTTAGATCTTTGTCCTCAAGTCCAAATGCAAACTCTGATGAAGCTTTTTATGTTGCTGTTTAAACTTAATGTTAGACAGTAAGTAAAATAATGTTATGCAATTCATAGAGTGTATAGAAAAATATGATAAGGTTTATACAATCATAGAAATTTTTAATTTTTTTTAAGCTATTTTTGCAGTAAGTAGACAGGCATTATTTTTAGTTGAATCAGTTTTTATTCAGTTTTCATTTGGGAAAAAAAGGTTGGTAACATTACCATTGTCGAGCTGGTAATTTAAATCTTTAAAATGTAGAATTTGCTATTTTATATTCTGTGAAAATCTCAGTTAAAAAGTGATCCACTGAACAGACTTTTTGTTTACCCTCAAAATACAGTTCGAAAGTAAATGAAATAGTTTCTGCTTTTTTTCCCCTTGCATTGTTGGACTGGAGTTGAAGTATTGAAGTTCACAGTCCTTCAATAAAGTAAGCCTCACACAAACTAGATGCTTAGGTGGTCCTGCAGAAAAAGTTAAGACTTTCAACTCTCTTTTTAAACAAACACAACATAAATACTTCTCACCATGTTTCCTTTGGGACCAGCTTGACCATCCAGTCCAGAAAGACCCTAAAATGAACAGAATTGGTTGATGAAAATTGTCGTTAAGAAATAAGTAAATCATGCAGCATGTTATGACTCAGTACAGAGCACAAACAAATCATATTTACAGGTTGTCCTGGAGGACCTGGGGACCCTCTGGGGCCAAGCAAACCTCTGGGACCCTGTTTATAAAGAGAAAGAAATAATTTTTAACAAACCACAACACGAGTTTTTAAATGCAACATTTTAAAAAAAAGTCAACATACAATAGAATAAACTAAAACTGCCTTGCACTGAATTTAAATGTCGCGCTATATGAAACGCAAACCCCCATGTGGTCATAGATGGGCACTGCAGATGGAAAGCTAGTATGAAAGTTGTTTCTCCTTGTAAAACATAAAGGCATTCATTTAATGTCAGCTAAAATACTCTATTTTTCTACCTTCCTGCTAGTGTGTCATGAAACATGCTGCAACCATTTCTCTAAAGGGACACTGCTAATTTGGGTACAAGAGGGAGCAAATTTCTCACGCTACCATTCACGGACCATTTAGGCAGCGTGTGGCAGCAGTGGAAACTTTCACACGGACATAAACAGAAAAAAGAAATTCCAGTCCTATTTTTTGATCTCTTATGCAGAAACTGTTTATAACAAGGTTGAGATTAGAAAGGCAATGGTCCCTGCACACAAAAGGCAGTGGTCCCAAGAGTAAAGAAGGTTGGCAAGGCCATGAATAAAAAAACCCCCAAAACAATCGTAAGTCCACGATTGGAATAGTGACAAAAAGAAGGCCATATGAGTCTCTGCCACAAGCCATGTTGGGTAAGAAGACGCTCTGATCGGATGAGACCCTAAAGAACTTTGTTACACAAATCCAAAGCAATAAATCAGGGGAAAGCTAACACTGCACATCATCCAGGAGTAGGACAGCTGGTTGATGGAAAGATGGATGGAGCAAAATACAAGCCAGTCCAGGAAGAAAATCTGATCACTGTTGCAATTGCAATTGAGAGTAGGGTGAAGGTTCAACTTCCAAGGGGATGACACAAAACATACAGGAAAAGCTACATGCTTTTGATTAAAGGATATATTATGTGTTAGAATGACCCAGTTAAAGTCCAGACCTAAATATATTCGATAATTGTGACTAATTTTGAAAACTCAGATGAATGGGCAGAAGTCTTAGCTGCTATGCACACAAAGATGGAACAGACAAACCTTAAAATCACAGGAAATATAGCTCTACAAAATACTGGCTCAGGTGGGCTGAATACAGAGGTGTCCCACACTTTTAAGATTATGATTTGGGAGATCAAAAGTTTACATAATAAAATGTGACTTAGTTCAAGGAAAATTAATATTTTTCCAAGGTGTTGTACTTTAAGTTAAATGATTCTGCCTCTAACTAGAACTATACTTACACTCTCTCCAGCCACTCCTCTCTGTCCAACATGGCCATCTTCACCCTTGGATTAAGCAGACGTATTTTGGACTTTTAGTAATTTTATTAGTATTTGAAAGTGATACAAGACAGACAAAAAACTCACTCTTGGGCCGTCATCTCCTGGAGACCCTGGAGAACCAGTGGGGCCCTGTTCTCCCTGGAATAGATCACATCAGGAATACATCAACAAAGACTACAAATGCTGCAGTCAAAAGAGAATCTACATGCTCAATTTGAGCAGCTGAGAAAAAGATTGTAGTTTAAAGCAAAAATATGACGTTGGTCAGAAATGTGGAAAATTGAGGGTGTAAAAAAAATACAACGAAAACAAGCAAAAACCGCCTTTAATCTAAAGTTGGCATGGTCACCACCATGGGCATGGACCCGCAATATATGGTTTTCACTATTCCTAGAGCTCTATAAGGACCGACCTACCACTGTAATTATCTGGTATAGGACGAGGTTTAAAATCCCAACTAAAAATAACCGTCTGTGATCTTTGTGTCTCCGTTTGGTTTCTCTAAACTCAACATTCATCATTCATCTCCTGGCCTGGTTAAACACTGTTTAGGTGGATCTGAAGCTGTCCCCACCTCTCTAAGTAGGTCAAATGGCCTAATGGCATACATGAGCTGAACGTTCACATCACACTGTGCTGCTAAATCAGATGGCATTTAAACCCCAATCAGCTTTTTCACGCAGCACATAAGTCTTGATCAATGTTGTTTTTAAGTAACACTAAGTTTTACTCCTTCACGCTTACCCTGTGTCCTTTCTCTCCAGGAAGACCGGGGAGGCCGTCAAAACCTCTGTCACCCTAAAGTAAATAAAAGACATCTCAAGTTGGTAAGTGTACCTGTCATTAACGAGATGTGAATTTGTTTAAAATTAACACTGAAAAAATTATAATATAATGTTTTTCTTTAGGAAAATTGCACATTACCTTGGCGCCTGCCTCTCCTGGCATTCCTCGTGCTCCGTCAGCTCCATTACGACCCTGGAAGACACACACACACATACATCATTTCAGTTTACCAGTTTATAGTTAAATAAACACATAGGTGCAATCATTGAATGCAGATGATTTTTTTTTCTTTAAACAAAAAGTTTGGAACAAGTTTTCTTTCTATGTCGGCACAGATTTTAAAGTTGTCAAATATATTACATTACTTATAGTAAAAATAAGTTATTTACACATACTGAATAGAAAAAGAAAACTTTTATATTTCAGGTGAATTAAAATTGCCATTTAAACTGTATGAGTTAGGTACAAATATTTTGCATATCCTTCCACAAGCGTTATTTGCTGTGAATTTGTCCCATTCCTCTGGATATAGCTTGTGTAACTGAGTAAAGATTTATGAGTTACCTTGTTTAAAGACACCTTTTATAGATCTGCTCACAAAGATACTATGAGACTTTATGATGGTTACTCCAAAACATTGATTTTGTTGTCCTGAAGCCACTTTACAGCTCATTTGGTGCTGTGCAAGGTCCTTTGCCCAGGTGGAAGATCCATTTGTGATTACGTTTTAACTTCTTGACTTATGCTTTCGGCACCAACATCCATATTTCTACATAATGTTGTCAGGTTTACAAGCTTCCCCTTTTTCCTCAAAATGTAATAGTGGTCATTATGGCTAAACACATTAAATGTAATTTCATCAAACATAACATTCATCCATCCAATGTATCCAACAGTCATTAAGGAAACCATAGTACATGTCTCTAAAAATTAAGTGTATTTATAAATTGTAATCTAGTATCTTTTCTTCTGTTGCTCTTGGAGAAATGGCTTTTTTCAGCATATATCTGTGTGGAACTCAGTTAGAGTCTGATTTGATTTTACACATTTTGCAACAAAACAGATTAGATTCTGGGACACATAACCTTTTTCTTTGTGTGTGATATGTAATATCACGTTTGATCCTTTTTTTCATATAACATAAAAAAACAGGGCTTATGAAGTGGTTTCTTAAAATACATCCATAATTGGGACTTAGTTTGACTCAATGTTATGAAGTGCTTACAAAGCCATAATACCATCAATTGTAGCTTTCCAAATTATATGTATGTACATCACCATTGCAGTGCTACATTAGAGAAGATGAACCAATTAATTAGTTTTACGTTTAAATCACTCTTACCCTTTTTCCTGATTTCCCTGGTAAACCAGTTGGACCCTGAAGACCTCTTGGTCCCTGTACAGATTATGTAAATGTACTGTATATTATTTGTTTTTAGAAACAGACAAACAGGAACAACATAGATGTTATCTAAAGTTCAAAAGTATTACTGTGAAAACCAACAAAAAGCTACACCTCTCACCTGTGGTCCAGAGTCACCGCTGTCACCTTTGAGTCCAGGAGCCCCAGGGGGTCCCTATGTAAAAGCAGAAAGAAGGCAATTTAGGGATCGTAGCTGTACCCCTGAGTCATATTTCCATTGCACAAACTCTCTAGTGCAGAAGAATTGAAGAACTCCAGTTCTCCAGTTCTGATATCTGAGAAAGATATCACCAAACTGAATATGTGGTTGACAATATTCGTATTCATAATATAGAAATGTTCATATTCTTTCAAGCAATACTGTGAAATATAAGTTGTCACAAGAAAAACACACTGGATTTCACAATAATGTGTCTTAATTTGCTGAGAGAGAGAAAGAGTAATCTAGCAGCTAACAGGAAGGTTTAAAGGAGATTTCAAGCTCTTTCTGTCATGAAACATTTGAGTCCTGAAAATGTTAAGAGCCTTAGAAACCTGAGATGTTAAACACATTTTAAAATGTCAACTCTATCATTCTCTTGTCTTTGCTTTAAGATTATAGTAAATATTTCACCCTACTGCTCTCTGGCACAGCAGCATGATGCCACATGCCACATTTTATATTGCTAGCAATATAAAATGTTTAGGCCTATGCCAAATTACAACATTAAGGCAAGGCAAACATATGCTGAATAATGTTTTTATAATATTTTTTATCTTATGCTTTTCTAAATACTGGATAACAAAAATTGGCCATAAAGTTTAGATTGGAACGTCTTTACGCAGAAAACAAAATTCTCCATAGCCTTTTATTCACGCGTACGTAGTGAAATGACTTGATCTTCAAATATATCTAAATCACTATATTCTTAGCACATGGAGAACTTATTATTGGCAAAATGTCAATATATGAAGATACTCACCAAAAGTCCAGATCTTCCTGCCAACCCCACCGGCCCTGGGGGGCCTCTCATTGTTAGCTAAGGACAAATCAAAGTAAAGTATAGCCCATTAGTTACAATTTAAGAACACACATATGTATACATAGATACGCATTGTTTATATATGGTAAAAGACCTGATAACCCTTTAAATCAAGGATAAATGTCCCTTTATTTAGATATTATTTGTGTAATAATAACTAAAAAACGTTTATTTTATTTTTTTACTCTAATGATAATTTGTGATGATTTAGATTTTTACATTTGACAAATTTTATATCATGTAAGGTACTCTGAATGTCCCAATTACTGAAATGCCCATGAATAGGTATAAAATATAAAATGTAATGATTGAACTAAGACAATTAACCAAGTGTGAATAAAACTGCCAAAGGCCAGGTTACAAATGGTTGCATAAAATCCCAACACACACAGTTTAGATTATTTTTGCGCCCCCCCCCCCCCCAGAAAACAACAAAAAAACCCAACAAAAAAAAAACAAAAAAACAATGTGAATGAACATAAATTACTAGTTTTAACCAAAGTGAACTGAGCTTGTAAACAGTTCTTATTAAAGGTGAATTTGCAAAACTTCAAAACTTCAAAAAAACACTAGTTAAGCACTAGCAGCAGTTTATAAGGGTAGTTATAAAATCATTCTTATAACTACCCACAATTAAAAATAGAATAAAAGTCTAAAATTTAAAAAACAAGCCTATTTTTAGGAATTTGCAATGTCATAAACCATCTTACAATAGTTCAATAAAATCATAGAAATATTCATTTCAGCCTCTCTGAGAGCAGCATGTCTTGTTCACAGCTTACCACTTCAGCATTTTCTTCTGTTCATAGCTAACCACAGTGTGCGACAGCCAGAAATGTTGTCAGGCATTTATTTGTAGTGTGATGACTCAATGATGTAAAAGAAAGAAACCTATTCATGTCCCAATTTGTACATAACTGAACACCTGGAAAGAATGAACAAATATACACTGCCTAGAGAGATCAGAGAGAATAAATAAATACAGAAGTATGGAAAAGCATTTAATTTTCTATTTACCCATGCCAAACCAAATTGTTGGCATGACAAGTTGAGTACTGAAAGGTGACAAATGCCTTCTAACCATGAATAAACTCCACTTGTGGGAGCCATTGAGCTCAGCATACTTCTAAAGCTTGAAATATTCAGTGGTTGTGTGAGGCTTAATCATCTCCATGTGCACGACAATATATCACACCCAGATGAAAGCACCCAAGTTCAACCTGTTTTCAACAGTGCTACGGTTGTCAGAACCACTGAGTGGGTATAAGTATCTGCTGCAGCTTCGGGCACTTCTCAGCCTGACCCGGGTCCAAAGCTTTGTTTGTAAGAGAATTGGGACTTCTACAATACACTGCTCCTTTACATACATGCTGAATTGAGTATTTTAGTATTTAAACTGAAGAAACACATATTATTTGCAAGTTAAATCACAAAGAGTTTCGGGATGAAATATTTCCATTGATACTTACTCTAGCCTGAGATAGGATGGCCTGCGCCTGAGCTTCTTGGGCTGTTATCACAGGTCCCTTATGTGCCTCACCACCCGCACGGAACTGTAGGCCGCAAAAAGCAAAAGGAAAACAAAATTAAAAATAAATGAACTTGTCTTTGCTTTTACAGAGTGGCATATCTAATAGAGACCCCCATAGGAGGTCGTCTACTAAACCTGTTAACACCACACCTTTCAAGCACAAACACCAACTCTCATAAATACATGTCATTGGCTGAGCATTTCAAAACCTAAGTCACTGGTTCCACTCCATTGAACTGTCTGACATTTACAACCTCAATGATTTGCTACCTAAAGAAAATAGGCTGCCATCGCTGGCCTACTGTTTCTGCTGTGTGGTAAATTTACCCACAGAGGTGAGTTTGTGGGTTATTGACTGCAATTAGACTCAATATGTGAGGGGAAAAAAAGACAACTAAAATGTATATAGAAAGCAGCAGGACTTACTGGTAGCATCAGAACGGTACCTGCAGGGCCTGGGACACCATCTGAACCTGGAATACCAGGACGTCCAGGAGGACCCTGCACAGTGAAAATGAGAGAAAATCCGATATTTCAAAAAAGGCAAAGACAGAACATCTCAAACAGGACTCGATATCATGGAAGCATGAAATCATATTTATGGCTATACAAAAGAGTGCGATATTAAATGTCTGTTTAAAGTTAACGTCTGTGTGGGTAGTACTATGCAAGTGAGCGGTGCATGGTAATTATTCGTTAGGCCAGTTGATTGTACTCTAACTCGTCCCAATGACCCCACCAGTAACTTTATCAGGTACACCTTGTTTATACCACCTTGAATCCGCTTTTGACTTTATTTTGGTCCATACTTACCAGATCTTTCTACAACATATAAAATTATATTTACCATTGCAATACCAGTTTCTGTAACATTGCATTGGTAAAGGAGTGATTGGATGTGATATTTAGTAGGCTATCTTTTTCCGATATCATGATTTCAAACTCTGTGTTCCAGTAATTTATTTGTCCCCTTGGAAGGACTTTTGCCGTCCTGAGGACCCACATCTGCTAAAGTTCTTAGCTTCTAAGAACAGAAAGCTCAGGGAGATCAGTAACAACATTGGGATGATGAAAAAAAACAAAGATTCGTGAGGAAAGCCAAATCAAAATCAACATTATTGTTGCTATTTTCAATAACAGTATGCCTCAAATTTTTGGCGGACGATGCATACATTAGCCTTAATGGGAAGTTAATTTTATTGTTCTGTTTAGTATTTAGTTGAAAAAGAATACATTTTTAATCGTCTAAAGAAAGAATGTTGCCTGCATGAGACAATTGGGTTAATAAGTCGGCTCTAAATCTTAAAATGTAAATCTTGGTAACAATGGTGGGATTAAGCTGGCAGTAATACACAACCTTATTCTATGATCACTCGACACTGGCTCCAAAAGTGAATCTATTCCCACAGAAACAAAAAATGTTTAGAGCTCTGCCAACAATCTCTTTATAGCTTGATGCAAAATGAAACAAATGTTTCATTCTCTTCAGTGACAGCTGATTTTATCCTGTACATTTACGCCACATCCCAGAATGGTTCAGTTAGTGCCATTCATCACTTTTGGATGCAAGAACTACAGAGCGCGAAGACAGTACCCAACACTGAGTTTAGGGTTTCAAAACACTCCTCTTCAAACTATGGGGTGACAGCAGCATGCCACATCTGTCTTTCATATAAAGTCAGTGGTTGCCACATTATTTTTAAAGTAACACATTGTCTGAGGTTAGCTACTTGAGGCACTCCCAGAATGTCTGTAACTAATGATATTGGTATTAATACAGAAGTTTAGATTTTTATACAGGAAACCGCAAAAGGTAAAAATAAAAAAAATAAAAATTCAAAACTGCTGCAAAAAAATTACTTTTATACTGAATTACAACATGAAGAGTTTGAATAAAGACATACACAAACATCAGAAATTAACTGAAGGCTTAAGGCAGGGCTTAATACTTTGAGAGAAACAACAATCTACTTAGCAGTCTCTCTTGTGCTGCAATCTCATCTTGGCTCTGATTGATGCCATGTGTTTCCATTCGCTTTTTTCCCAGTGTCTGTGAATTTTCCCCATCCACAGTTGTGATCATGAGCATAGCGGCATCTAGCGTTAATGACGGCTGAGAGGGATGGGGTTTCTGAGTGCTTTGGGGAGCGAAGGCGGCATGCAGAAACTGCGTAAAGGAAAACCGCAAAGTATAGAAACCACTCAGCTCTAATGTCCCTGTCAGTCCACAGTGATTTCGTCCCATGAGAGGAAATAGAAGAGGGAGGACAGACTTTCTGGATGAACAAAAAGGATTTTTTTTATTGCCCTGACTCAGTGAAACAATAAAACGTTTGTACTAGTGAAAGCTGTTGAATAAACTAGCAAATGGCCTATTTGTTCCACAAGTTTCCTTTTAGAAAGAAAACAGCTTTTAACTGGCAGTTTTGGGGGAAGCAAGATTATGCTTTGTATCATCAAGTAAACCAAATATATCATTAGATTTAAATAGAGATGCAAAAAGAAAGTAATTTCAGGGATTCTGTATATTTCAAAGAAAACTTCTTTAGCAATCCCACTGATCAGCCACACAGCTGATTTTTTCAAACTTTCCATAAACTGATTGGATACCAAACTGCAGTATTTTTTTTTCAAGTCACTTGTGGTTTATCAGAATTTTCTTCACAGAACAGCAGATAATTTAATTCAGGAATTTCATTTTAAAAATTGAAACATATTTCAGCCTGCAAATTACAATTTTAAGTAAAATGAAAAAGTACAACAGAAAAATGTTACTGCCTGAAAACTGCAGACTTGACAGTTGTTGAGCAGGCAGTCATTGACACCCTTCACAAGTGAACCACAAAATGAATGCTATTACTAAAGAACTACTAAAGAACCTGGCTGTTCACAGAGAGACTCATCGAAACATTTTTCAAAGAAAGCTTAGTGGAAGGAAAAAGGGAGGCAGAAAAAAGATTCCTATGCAACATAGGTAACCGCCTTGGGAGGATTGTATTCTGAAGCCCCTTCAAGGCATCAGGGTTGATTCACAACACCTGGACTGCTGCAGGACATTGGTTACAGGTGCTACATTACTCATGCTAATCCAATCCTCTACCAGAGATGACATCAAAAGTGTCTCAACTGGGCCAAAAACTCAACATCCTCTCAGACAAAAGCACACTTTTGATTTCATTTGTGATTAAAGCTTCTAGAGCCTTTCAGAAGAATGGAAAAGCACTCTTGAAGTCCACAAATGATGAAAGATTTGGTTTCAAATATTTCCGCTCTACATCAAAGCTAATTTGGAAACTGGACTGCTTGCTTCTTATGACTTTTAATCTAATTTCAAAACATAAAGAGAGAAAAAAAAAAAGCCACCACAGTGTCTCTAACTCAGCTGCAATAAACTGTAAAATGGAGTCTAGCACTCACTCACCCTCTCACCAGGATCTCCTGGAGTACCTGGGGGTCCTTGCAATCCTGGGTTACCAGGAACACCCTGAAAGCAAACGTGAATACATTTAACATATTACCCCAAAACCACTGCTAACCAGCATTTCCAACACAGTCAGCCCACCAAAGCGCCACATGCAGAGGCCAACAGAGACAGAGGCAAAGCCATCATTTTGAAAGAAATAAACCTCAAAAAAAGTAAGCCCCCCCACCTCACCTCGAACCCCTCCACCTCTCGTCTTTCCCCAACATGCACAGAGTCACAGACATACACACTTCCATGCACAAATACACATTTTGACAGTTTGTCTCAACTCAAGCTCCGCTGACAATCCGTGCTGACGTTCTTTCCATAAAAACATTTTTCCCTCTTTAGCTGTTCTCCATCTGTGAAAGGCAGACAGGAGTGTGGGAGAATGTGATACTCACTGCTGGGCCAGGGGCTCCTTGGGGTCCTTCTAAAAGCATCCCCTGCAAAAGGAAGAAAAAGAAGGAGGGAATACAGTAGCATTAATGACAGCCTGTAAATCAAGAGACAATTAAGAGTGAGGGGCAGAGGAACTTTGCGTTCTTTTGGCTTAAGGCTAAAGAGTTTATTTGCTAAAGCCTCAGGATAGTTACAAAAATTAAGCTATCTGATTTATTTGCTTAAACAAAAAGTGATACAGCCAATGCACAACCATTTAAAGTCCTTCTTAGGGATTTTTAAGTTTTTGGTACATCTAACTATCGAGAACGATTGACAGAAGTAACACAGTCATCTTGAATTCAGATGAAAATTAACTGAATTCAAAAGGTGTTTAAACTAAGTACGAAAAGCTTTATATTCCTGAGAAAAATCTATTGAGGATCTGATTTTATAGGCTTATATATTGTTGAGATGTTTTAATGCCCACATACTTTAACTTTTGACATCTCTGTTTCAATAAAAAAATTAGGTTTGTGCCAACCGTATTTTCCTAAAGCGTCAATACAATTTCAACTCAGTTTTTCAGCATGCATACAAAGTTGATCGTTTAAAGCAGTGGTCCCCAACCCCTGGGCCACGGACCTGTACCGGTCCATGGACCAATTGGTACCAGACCATACAAGAAATAATTAAATATTTCCGTTTTATGTATTATTTGAGTCTGGAGGATCTTTTATTTTGAAAATCCTTTTCACACAGTTACGTCTTGGGCACCAACATTGAGCCCACAAGCAGCAAAATGAGTAATGAATAAACAAATGTCTTTGGAAAGTTTCTTTTCACAGCGGAAAAGGTCCAGAGAAGAGACAGGAGAATGGATTTATCCCAGTAGGTTATTCCCACATTCCAAACCCGCTCTGCATAATGTGGTGACCAGCTGAGGCAATGAAGCCTTCAAACTGGTTCGGTACTTAGAGAGCATGAATACAAAGTGCATCACTTGGGAGTTATTGTTTCCCTTTACTCCCAGATGGGAGCGTCTCATTGCAGAGAAACAAGCGCGGGGCTCCCATTAATTTGTCGTTATCGTGAGTTAAAATTTTTATGAAAGTAAAATGTTCATTTTTGTGGCACAACTGTATCTTATTTTTAAGGGATATGTAAACATTTCTATAGCGACTAGAGTCAGAGAGTGTTAGGACAGTGGTCGAGAAAGATGAGAGAAATAGAGCTTGTGAGTTTTAGGTCTGGTTCACACGGCATGATTTAAGGATTGTTGGCCGATTTTCCAACCCTCTGTGACCACAGAACTGATAAACGTCCAATAGGTTCGATTGGTTCGTGTGTCCAGCCACACAGCAGGAGCAACACAACCGATTTCACTCATGAACATCCCGATTCCTCCATAAAATCCCGTAAAACCCCAACATACCATACGTGAAATTAGAGTAACAAACATGTCTGACGATGTAGAAGCAGTAGTGATAGTTTGTGGACTCATTTTAAGCGATAAAAGATGTAACAAAAAAAAAAGACGTTGGATAAAAGACTGTGGGAGCAGCGGCTTTATTTGCTGTACTGTGCAATAAACTCGGTTGCGCCATGTCAACTGTTTGGGATTCCCCCCCGTGCTTATGTCACAGCACTTTCTGATTGGCTACCTGTCACATTCAACAGGTTGCGTTCTCGCTCCCATTCAGGTAAAACCCCACAGGCTGCGATAATTGGGCCAAGACAATCAAACATGTTGAATATGCCTGATTTTAGATGGGAGCGGTCCGATGTTCCACGTAACACACCACACAGACAGGACAATCACACAATTATCACAAGTGACAATCTTAGAACTCAGAACGCTCTAAAATTGTCATTAGGGGAAAATCAGGGCAACAAATTTTAAATTGTGTTATATGACCTTCACCCCCAGACCTATATCAATACTCCAACTTGTAAAATTAGATATGTATGACATCTGGGATTATTTTATCTAAGAAAGCAATGAAAGCCTTTGATTCCATAAATCCAGAACAAACTTCCAGAGAATTGAAAAAATTTGCTGAAACATTTTAAATCAAGAGTATAAACCTACCTGTTTATAGTTGCTTTTGAACCACAGGTGAATTAAACATTGATCAACATTTTGATTTGTATGATTAAGGTGATGTCACTCATCAAAATGTAATGTTTGTTCAAATGTTGACCGTATTGGTGTTTTCTTTCCAACTTTGTAATTTTGTCATGTAAAGGACTTTGAGCTGTTGAAATTTGCTATACAAATAAGTTTGATTTATTAAAGATAATTTTTTCAGCATTATCTATCCATCCGTCGCCATGGAAACCAATTGCTGTGTGTAGCAACAGTCTACACCACATTACATTCTTGTATTAGCTCAGACATCAAACACAGAATAATTATATATGCTTCACAGTAGAACCACAATTATTAGTTCATAGTTGAATTCTGATATGTTGATAAGCACAAAAAGCAGTGATGCATGCTTCCTGCTAGTTGATGTTAATTCACCAATGATGATAATGCTTAGCTCTGACATTAACCAAAAAGACAAAGAACAACAACACACATATTTAAGCATATTTAATCTTGAGCAGGTTGCATAAAGCTTTTATCCAATCTGTCCATCACTTCTAGTTAAAGCTCTTACACAAAACAGTTATATCTAATAAACACAAAGATGAGCTCCCTTTCAACCTTTTTTTTCAACCTCCCATTGATGCAGATGAGATGTGGCTTTTGCTTTTTGTTATGCTCTGCAAATTATTATATGCACGGTCAAAAGCACACATTAATACTAAATAAATACACACTAAAAGTTAAAATGGTGTTGGGAAAAGGGGGAGAAGCACTCCCACATTGCACATTATTTTCATAGTTGTACAGTTATAAAATTATCAGGGTGAAATACATGAGTCAGAAAAAAACCACCAGCATTTTGTAATTATAAAAAACCACAGCAGAGGCATTCCACCACAACTAACTTATGGCTTAAGTTCAGTTTTGTCTTGGACTTCAGAGCGACTCGTCCAATATGTGCTCATAGTGAGGACAGAGCAGCAAAAGTAGCATTTCCCTGTGAGTTTTCATCAGCTGGTCTCACTGAGGATCTGTTATTGCTACATTAGAACCTAGAGTTGCACAATCAGCATAACATAAAATGTGCTGATCATTGTGGCACTGCTGATGCGTCACTTAACCCACTTTTGCCTCATTCTTGCTTTCATAGATTCTTCAGAAAACCCCAGACAATGTCAAAGACCTGGCATAAAACCATTTGTGAAAGTGGCCATTTATGCTCTTTCACTGAACTTTTTTTTTTGTTGACATTTTTGTATGAAATGCATTCCTACCAGATTAAGCTCGGGTGGCTTTATCTGCCCTATCATATCCAGGTTTTGGAATGCTCACTAATGTTTTAACAGCTGCTTGAGTCATGCTGACTAAATGTGTCTTGGACAGATTGTGCAAATTTGGAAAAATGCCAGCTAAAATTTTCAAAATTTGGCCTTGGTTGAACTAATTGTAATGACTTTATTCTAGTGAATGCACCAGGTAAGGCAGTCAGATATGGGCTAACAGATTCAAAGGAGATTTCCATCTGCAAAAAGGATAGCTTGTTTCACGTCATTTAAATCGGAGCAATTATAAACACAAATATTTCGGACATCTATTCTCTGAACATAGACGTCACAAACTTGGAAAAAAAGCATCAAGAAACATTTATACTTACAGGTTCAATGACTGCAGGTTCACCCTTCTCTCCTTTTTGTCCCAAGTAATTGTGTCCCCCACTCACCTGAAGTTGTAGAACAAATAATATCAATCATTAAAGCCATAATAACACTACCATATTTACAGTGAAAAAAAGTGCATTTAATGGAGTTTGAGCAAAAAGTATTTTTTTTCTCCCTATTTGAAAAATGAATCTAAGTTCCTTAATTCTGGAGAAACTTGATACGTCTCTTTATTA
The DNA here is from genome assembly GCA_010277075.1 of Poeciliopsis retropinna. Taxonomy (NCBI): domain Eukaryota; kingdom Metazoa; phylum Chordata; class Actinopteri; order Cyprinodontiformes; family Poeciliidae; genus Poeciliopsis; species Poeciliopsis retropinna. The sequence continues at coordinate 6,913,876 of VMRM01000021.1, forward strand.
GGCATCTATATATCCTGTATTTGCAAAAAAAAAAAAAAAAAAAAAAAAAAAAAAACTGTATACAGTTCCAAAATGGAAAAGAAGGACTCCAACTGTGCACTAATATAGGAGTTGTTACCTGACACTATACATACAAAGACTTCAGAAGAAAAGAATTCATGAAGAGACCACAGTTCTGAGCCCAAACCTTAACACAGTCAAGAAGGCATGCATGACAAAGAAAACAATTTAAATTTGTTCCAAGCTGAAAGATCCCAGCTCAAAGCTCAGATTAAGACCATGTCACTTTCTGATTCTGCAAATTTGCTTCTTTAATGAATGAAAGAATAAACACCAGCTCAGCAGAATTTTCATAGAACGCAAAAACAGCTTTGATGCAGACAAAGAAAAACCAAACAATTGCCAAGAACTGTCATTAGATAAAGCACACAGATTATCGCTAGAGTATCCAGGGAAAGGCATGTGTCTGATAAACAACAGAGGCCTTTCGGGTGGAAAGGTTACAAAGAGCATGCTAATTGCTGACAGGTGTTTATCTGGAATAGACAAGGTCTGTATTTGCAGAAGCTTAAGTATATCTGAACTTCTGGCTTGTAAGTGTAAAACGCCGAGCTTAAATCGTTGAAAATGACAAATAACAGAAGCTGCCCCTTAGCCACCCTAACAAGTTAATACAACATTGGTTGGTGACCAAGACTGACCAGTTTTTAGTCTAAACGCATAATCTTTTTCCAGTCAGTGAACACACCATACTAAGCTTTACTACACTATAAGAACATCACGTTTAGCTGTGGATGACTTTCTGAAGACTTGAAGCTTTCGGTATTAGCTAGGTTTTTAAGAATAAATTAAAAGGAAACATAGACCTGAAATATGAATCTGAATTTTTATGAATAAGGGTCACTAAGGCTGTAACAGTGAGAGGAAGCCAGACTTTTAGAAGCAGGTATGTGAACTCCATTTTAGTTTTCGTTATTTCATTTTCAGATAGACAGACAGACAGACAGACATGCAGAAAAGGTCTCAAGCTCAGAAATCACACCCGTGATAGTTGGGTTTAGCCTCTGTATACTCCAGCACCACAACATGCACAGACTCTAAAGCCTTATTTTTGTTTATGCAGGTCCTGTTGATCAACATTTCAATCAAACAGGTAAAAAAACAACAAAAAACACACGTATTTGTTGCTGATTTTGCTCTGATGGATGGTTTAATTTAACAAATTATTGTACACACAACCTTGCTGTGGACAATATTATTGTTTTTTGTTCTTTTTTTCTGACTTTATGGAAAACTAAAATCAATAGCTTTGTTTAAAGCTATGTGAAAAATGTTTGGACTGAAGCATATTCAGATCAAATACTCTGAATGCGCCAGTTATACAGGCACAAAATGAATTCATCCGATCAAACATGCACTGGAATAGAAGCACTAACTTGCCCAGTGTTGTAAAAAATTACCTAAAAAACATACATGCACAGTCAGGTCAGGTTGCCACAATAGGAATGTTGCAATCAGAACAAGTGTTTATATTCACGCTGTACAGATTATCAAGCAGCATAAACCACTTCTCATTCAGACTATAAATTTATTTGGATAGAGCTGAATCTGATCAGAATATTTTGATTTACATGAACCATTTGCCCATGGGTAAATATTAGAAGGTCACAGAAGAAACCAGACACAATTCTGATCAGCACATTCGTACAAACAAACACTTCCAGCTTTTTCCATATTAAGTCAGGTTGTTAATCGTAACCACTTACACTGAAATCAGTCTCTGCTGGAACACCAGGACCGATCTCATCTTCATATACTTCGGGGGTCGGCTTTGCATTGGTGGTGCCATAATCGTCGTAATCCACATAAGTGCCATAGTCATAGGGTTTCTCCACAAACTCCTTGGTATCATATTCCTTCATGTCGTATTCCTTAAACTCGTTCACATCCGTTTCAGGTTGCGCCTTCACTGGTGGGTCCACTGGAGCAGCACTTTCCACAGCAACAGTAGGGTCCACTCCAACCTCATCCACACCGGTGACATAATCCTCCCCTATTTCAGCATCGTAAGTCTGGGACCAAAAGTGGGGAGTCATAGAGGAAATGTTAGTTCGAAACGTAAATATTTTTTGCAGGTTTATTGATTGCTACATTAAGGAAACATCAGTAAATTAACTAGTCAAACAGCTTCATCATTTCAGACAAAAGTTGCTTTCTGCAGTCACTTCAATTTAGGTTTATTTCTGTAGGTTACTTGTAGGTTCCCTCTTGATATCACATGCCACTCAATTGGGTCTCAACCCCACTTTATGCATAATGACATGTTTGTTAAATGGATAACTCTGAAGCAAGTCAAAGAAAAATAAAGTAGTAGAGTTACCTCGCCTTGTCTGGAAGTCTCTGTTGGAGGATCAGTCTTACTCCCATACACCTCAGTGTAGTCATACTCGTTAGTGTAATATTCTCCACCAGCATTTGTCTAAATGAAGAAATAGTTCAAAAAATGAAGTCAGAGTTGAGGGCAATAGCTGCAAAAGGGTTACAGAATATCCCTTCCCACCAGATAAAAAAGCGCATCTTCTTGCATTTTAATTTTTATAAAGATGTTTAGAGTGGTATACAGAGAAAAAGAACAACCCAAAACTACAATAAATTATGCAATCAATAGTTAGAAAGCAAAAGGAACCCAATGAAGAATTTAAATGATCAAAAATACTAAGAACTGTACAACTAATCATGATAGTTGTATAAATAATCAGGATTTACCTCGGTCTTTGCTCCTGATGTAGGCGGAGCATCAGTGGTTACCTCCCCTTCACCGTAGTCATATGATTCCCCGTAGTCGTAGACCGGGTACTGTAAGAACCAAAAGATGATGTAACAGCATGTACGCAAAATCATAATATGCATAAGACTCTGTTTTCTAAACAGTCTGGTCCTCATATTTAAACAACATGAAGTGAATATATATCATGCCAATTAAAGAACAAGGGGCCAAATGTCAAATTGATATAAAATATAACCCAAAAATATATCTGTTGTCTGTATGCATGAGTGTGTTTCCCAATTTTCCAAATCATTCTGACCTTTAGTTAACGAAAAAGTGCTCAAATAAATCCTGTAACAATTTTCTGCTACTGCTGCTGCTTAATTTTATCCACAAAAACACTTCTAATTGTCATTAAAGGCCCTTTAAAAGACTTGTACTGTATGCCATATTTATTGAAGTACTTATACATGGAGTCATAGCTATTTTTATAGTTAGAGCAATAAAAAGTGAAGATGTAATAAAAGGCTCACTGCGTAATATTAATTATTAAGTCAAAAGATTTACTGCGATACTCACTGATCAAAACTGGGAGGGTGACGGTAGAGTTTAAAGCATTTTACGTCTTATGAGTTTACAGGTAAACAAGGTTAGACTTAAAGAAAATGTCAATTCAGTTTAATACATCTATCCATTTTTGAAAGACGATAAAAATAAAAAAACATAGATAAACACATATCTGAGTTGTTTTTTTAATAAACACCCACTTGTCGACTAGCTCTGCCAGAAGCACAGAGGACTGATGTAAAACATCTTCCTCGGTCCTTTGTGAATGAAGGTTTATTGTCTTAGCATTATCCAAACAGAGGAAAGGTAGATTATAATAACAGAGCAGCCCCTGATATGCAATAGCCAATCAGCAAAGGGATAAATATTAGTCTCTAGGCAGCTGCTAAGCTCATAAAAATAATACAATTTCTAACGTTGGCCTCAGTTATGCGGTCTGGAAGGGGAAAGGTCAAATAAAAAAAGTCCTGGCCTTAGCATCCAGACAGGCTCAGAGGGAAACAAAGTGTTGAAGTACTTGGACTAAGCTGAATGGATTTATAATAGGGCGGATTGAAAATCATAAATAGAAGTGTTTTCTCATAAAAAGGTGGCTCTTACTTTCTCTTCCTCCTTTGGCCCAACAGCTGATACTGCAAGGTGATGCAAGTCAGCAAGCTTCATGAGATAAAATATCTTCAAAAGAAGTTTTATTCACAATTACTTTGAATTGCTCCAGGCTTTTTTATTAAAAAAAAAACAACAGCTATTTTGTGGAATTTACTTTTTAGCTTATTGAGAGTCAGCAAGTTTAACAAACTGAGCTGGAATGTAGGAAGAACATTCCTGTCTTAACTGTACAGAATACGCCAATAAATAAACCAGATTTACAATGTCCTTGAAGCCAAACTGCTCCCTGCTGTCTATTTGGGATTGACAACCTCCTTATGTTGGCTCAGAAAAGTAACTTGATGATGAAGCAATATTTTCCAGTGCTGGTACCCTCTATTCTGCCAATAGTTTTGAATAAAGAACAGGCTTCTCTTCTTTTTTGTTTTGAACCAAAAGTCTGCTTTTCCAGGTATTGGAAGTAGTCGGGGAAGGAAAAGCTTAAATTTCCCTGTGAGTCTGGGCAGAGCCTGCTGAACTCGTTAGTGATATAAATCTCGGGGCCACTCCAAAGTGGACTAAGACTTCGAGGCAGGAAAAAAAATAACAAGTTTCCAAAATGAGTTCATCAGTTATTTAATGCAAAACTGAAGGAAAATATCAACCATAAGATAAAACTGTAAAAGAGCACAAAGCGTAAAGATGAAAAGAAACTAAAGCTTTTACACAAATCTGCCTAAAAGACTCTGAGGGATGTTTTGGAGACAGTACCAATAAAACTTTCATTTCAAACCCAGGCATGTATTTTGATATGTCATTGTTTTTCCAGCAATAAAACATAGACTGGAGAAAAAGACAGATTTGACAGTTTTCCTCAAGCTTTTCTCAAGTTTTCTGTCCATAGCTGCAGGATTTTTGACATGCCACAAATTGAAGGATATATGTGCAGATGGTTGAAAAAGCACCAAGTTTAAATTTGTTTCTTTTCAATCATCTGCAAAATCCAAAAAAAAAACCCCAATTAGAGCAGTTTTCAAATTCATGGGATGACCAGTGAGCCAAGCTTTCTGCTTATTTTGTCCTTTGTGGTCTTTTCTGTCCATGCTATATGCATGTAAGAGAATGAAACATTATCCTGCCTACAACTCCCAGCTGCCACACTTCTTCCTGACATCTTCTTTCTATAGGACCCTGATATGATTCTGATCCATATTTTAAGAAATCAAACCATAGACGCTAACCTCTTCCTCTGGTTCCTGGGCCTGTGGAGTGTCATGGTGGCTGGGTGTTCCACAGTCAGGGCTGTAGTGTTCACAGTAGTCATAGGCGGCTCTGGGATCTGACAATATCAAAAGCTGCTGAATGTCACCCTAGAAAAAAAAAGAAAAAGAGAAAGGTGAGTCAGTGGAGGCACATAAAAAATTCCCACAAAAAGGTAATTTTTTATCCTCTGTGGCTGCAAAGATACACAAGGAGTCTATTGGTTCATTTACAGCTAATATTCTAGGCTGTGAGAAGAACTGTGGTGCCATTTATTTTATTTCCTTCTCCTCAGAAATGTGTTTCTTCCAATTTGGTTTGGTTTGGAAAATGTCTTTAACATGGAGCTTTGAGCTTAAACCACGCAGCTACATGAGAAACAAGTTAGAGGTAAAAATGAGCAAAAAAAAAACTGACAAGCTAAGAAACAAACCACCAAAGGATTTTATTTCTACTCCACACATAATTCTAACATTGTTTTAAACTGAGTTCATACAAGGATAAACTTGTTGGAACTGAATGAAAATCCATGATAATAATAGGAATGCTGCAGTTACCATTCCTGTTGCCATTAAGGATTGGTAAATGCATCAGAAAAAACAAAATAAAAAAAATACTACACATTATACTATTATCCTTTTTCCCATTCATTGGAACAGTATGTCCTAGAATATGCTTTCAAATATATATATATATATATATATATATATATATATATATATATATATATATATATATATATATATATATATATATATATATATATATATATCAAAAAAACATTAGTTATATAACAACAACTTTCCAAAAGGTGGATCTATCCTTTTGCTTTTATTTCACTCCCGATTTGAAACTAAATTATTAGAAAAGTCAACTTTTTCAAAATAGATCAAGGTTTGAATTTGGAGAATCAAGTGTCAAAATGTCTCTTGGCTTCATACGGTCTTTGACTCTAGATCTAAACAATTTCACTGAACCTCCGGATGTGATATTGGAAGGTGAACCTCAGTGAATGACTTTTCCAGCTTCTGATTATTTACGTCCCAATATTAGCCTGTATTTAGTTACGCCCATCTTCTCATCAGCTATGTTCAGTTTAAGTGCACCACCAAGTTTCACCAAAAGGGATTTTAACTTTTCTGCCACACATAGGGTGGTGATTGTTGGTCAAAACGTTCCTTTTAAGTCTTCTTCCCAGGTTAGATGTGTGGCTGTTTTAGTTGCTTTGCAGTGTTGACATCACATTCTCTTCCTGGTTGATGGATTAAAGAATGTCCAATTAGATGTACAAAAAAAAACCAAATGTTAGTTTTTCACAATTTTATCACTGACATGTGTTCTTGGTTTCTATGGTGCAGATTGTTCACTAATGTTTTCTAAAACATCTCTGAGGCCTTCACAGAACAATTACCCTCAAGGGGGATTTATTAGCTGATTAGGAGACTTTTAAAGGCAGTTGGCAGTTTCCTAGTGCCTGTTGTTACATTGAATTTTAGTTTGAGATTTCTATTAGTAAAACACTCTGAAAACATGTAAATTTTCTCTCACTTAAAATTTGGATGATTGCTTTATGTTGGTGTGTCACATAAAATTCAAATAAAGTAAAGTTTATGTTTGTAATGTGATGAAATGTGAAGAAGGTAAACAGAAAAGGAACTGTTCATTGCGGCATGGATCCTGGTCAATTCTTGAATGCCTCATTTCATTTCAGCCCAGTCCGCTCTGACTGGTCAGCCTACTGTAGGAGTATAGCCTACAGCTGTTCTTTCTCTCTTTGACTTGTGCCAAATTAGCCACTGGGGAATCATCACTGGCGTATCACAGGCATGCAGTTTAGATAAGTACAGCGACAGAAGAAAATCGGGAACTACCGTACGAAAGATCTGATTCAGAAGCAGTGATTCAGCCGGTGATGATTACTGCCTCTGACATGGATTTTTTGACTTTGCTGCTCCACCGACACAGTCAAGCATCAAAAGCTATAAAATGCTGAAGAAAAAAAGGGGAAAACTCAGAAAGCATAACAGGGATTCTTTAATGCCAATAAAGTTGTGCTCCTGTTCCCTTTGGCTTCACTGCCCAAGGTCTTCACCAGCATGACGGTAATAAAATGAGACAATAAAAAAACAAGGCGGATGTCGAATACTAAAGACAGTAGTCTCTTGACTGTTAATTAGATCAAGCTTTATAGATTGTGTCTAGGCTGTAGGGGAGTCTGAAAGCTTTTAAAAATAACTATTCTACAATTACCCTTACTCCATCATTAAGGTTGGCAAGCCCCTGCACTCAGCAGACAAAAATCCAAAGTCTCTACTTATCTGAAGCCGTCTGTTTTTCATGAGCCTATGGAAAAGGAAATTAGATATCCTCCCAACTGTTAGAAAGGCATATTTTCCATGATAGTATCATGAGGATTTACAGCAAAACCAGGACGTGCTTTGCCTTCAATCTTAAGAATGCTATTAATATCCATCTACCCTTTTCAGATCTTTTGGATTCCACCTAAGTGATTAAAATGTGCAAAATAACTCTGGGAAAGGAAAGAGAGGACACGGTCCGGGTGGCCTCTTTAGGAGGAAGCACATACATGCAGAGTGCATTAAATTACAGGAGGCAACATCTGTATAAGCTTAGATCTCTGGAACACATTAAATACCCATCGCTCTGTGCTCACATCATATGTAACCAGTAAACCTGAGTAGTGTTAGGCCAACTTAAACTAAACACAGATTCATTAAGCTTTTGGGTTTATGCGGGGGTAGTCAGTTCAGATCAGTCATCTTCGGTTGAAAACAGATGTGTCATTTTATCACGTTACTTTACAATTAAGCAGTCTCTTTGGTGTATGATTGTTTATGAATCTGTATTGTTATAGTACCATACATTTTAACAGTGACAGTTAGTCACATTAAGGAAAACTTCAATGTTTTTTTTTTTTCTAAATGGAAAATCAAGAAAGAATGTTTCCCCAAGGGTTGCCATGTATTTCGCTCCATAAACTCCAATAAACTCTGCCTTATTTCCTAGTGCCTGTTGAAGAAAAGCATCCCCACAGAATAATGCTGCCACCACCCTCATTCATTTTGGGATGGTGTGTTAAGCATTGTGTTTTCAGTGTGAACTTTTTTCCTTTGATTTGTCCTCTAAAGGGTTTTTGGAAAACTGTATCTTTTGAATTGTTGCCATGCATCCATAAAATTGATGGACTGCGCGACTGATAGTTGTCCTGTCAACAGATTATTCTACCTGGTTTATGAATCTCTGCAGTTCCTGTTGAGTAACCAACTCCTGGCTGACTTTCTGATTAACGCTCTCTTTCTTGGCCTGTGGGTTTAGGTGGACAGATATGTCTTAATAGATTTACCGCTGTTTCCTTCCCTTTACACTTTGGGATGAAGGATTAAGCTGTGCTCTGAGATGTTCAAAGATTTGGATATAATTTTATAAAAATAACCACAACTACAATGGCTGTCTTTCTTGAGATTCATGATGCTGATTTTTTTTACTAATGTTTTCTAAGAAACTTCTCACACATTCATAGCACAGCTGAAATTAGACCAATTTTCCACCAATTTTCCTTTTCTGCTTTATTTCTGAAGGCAGTTTGTTGCACTGGAGACAAACATTTGTGAAAGAGGTGTACTTGAAAAACGTTCTTACTTAACAGAATCAACAGCTGAAAAACAAAATGTGTTAAAGTAATAACAGAGTAGATGTTTCGGCGCAGCCTACAATTTGTTTTTTGTTTTTTGTTTTTTTTTTTACAAAATGTATAAGTCAAAGACAAGAAAAGACAGGAGTGATAAAACAGGGACACACTGGATCTGGCATGAGTTCTGTCTGCTTCCCCCTTTTCTAAAAGCTGTCCTCTCTGTAAGTCACATCTTATTCTTAGAGTTTTCCTCTTTTAAACAAAGGTTTATGTGTTAAGCACACATGCAGTCACTACAAGAACAAAATATGCTAATTAAAAACGACAGAGAGAGACCACACGCAGAAGACAGCTCCCTAAGCCTCGCAATGATTCAGTCAATCCCACACTCCCTGGTGGAACCTTCATCCCATGCCTTCCTCTGTTTTTCCTTTCATCCTTCTGACTTCCTTGTGCAGCTCATTTTGTTGACGTTCACGTCTGGGTCAGGCTGCACATCTTTTTGGCATCTGTTCATGTTCCTCCTCGGAATCCCAGGAATGATCTACAGCAATGTAGATCATTCTGTTCGACGCTATTCCATGCGTAATGGGAGAAATTATTCTGTCACGGATGCACATCAATAAACACAATAATGTGTTTTTCCGCAACTACAACATGTCTCAACATTGTCAACTCTCGGCTGAGGCACAAATGAATCAGGTGGCTCTATTTATACTTCATTCAAAGAGAAAGTAACTGTTTCATGTGCGACAGAGAATGAACAGTAGAGAGTAGAGAATAAACAACCTCCTGTTTGTTCCTGACGCTCATTTCACATTTGATTATAAACTCAAAAGTTTATGGAAGCACGTAGACAAAGCTTTATTATTGCTAGGCTGTGGTATTTTCAACGCCTGCTGTGAGGAGTATCCTTCCTGACTCACAAAGAGGACCTAGAAGATATTACTCACAACGGGTGGAAAAACAAAAAGCAACGTTTTTTGTTCTTTTTACAAGTGTGCAGCTGACTATAAAATTTGTCTCTGGAAATGGTTCGTTACTAGAGAGTCAAAAATGTGTTTTTGATTGCCAGCAGGAGGTGAGTGCAGTTTGTGCTACAAGAAGCAATTCATGAGCCTCCACAGTCAAGTTAACCAAAACTGAAAAATGAAGATCTGACATTGATTGGATACAGACAGCTCCTGCTGGCACCAGATCATAAGATGGGTGGAGGCGCAAGACATTTTTTTAATCATGTCTTTACTGGACTAATTTAGAGGCATAAACAAAAAATGTGGTTTCTTCCTTGACTCTAGGAAATTAAGAACATATTGGACTTAAAAACTTAATCAGCAGAGATGAGTTTTACTGAGATGGGAAGAAATTAATCACCTTTCTTTGGCTCGTAGAGTGTTTGTCCTTCTGTGTTTATGTTTGTACGGTGGAGAGGTGTGTGTTGGTCTACTGTCAAGAGAGCCTGATAAATAGAGTAATAAAAGGAATGTCTTTTCACACTTCTAAATTACTTTTCCTCTCATTGACTTAAAGGTTCTCTTTTCAATAAAGCTGACTTAAATGTCACCACTGATGGTGTTAAATTTAGGTTAGAGAAAGCTGAAATTGGCCAATTTCACACTTTCCAGTACTGATCAGTAATAAAAAGCTGAAGTCCAAACTTTTGTTGCAATTCTGAAAGCAGAATACATAAGCACACCAGATCCCTTTAGCAACACTCTTCAGAGGGGAAGTTGTTATTGAGAAAGAAGACTCATTTAAATATCATTAGCACCATTGAAATGTGTAATAACTAGCTTAGAGGAAGCACAAAAGGTGTTTACGAGTGCCAGAATAGGAAATTAAGGTGGTTTAAAGGTGGAAAGTAAAACAACCAGAGCTACGGAAAAACTATTTAGTTTATCACTGCAACCAGTTCAGTGGGGAAATCCCCATATAGACCAAAATGCAGTTCAGTTCTTTTCATCAAAAAATAAATATAACATTCGAAACAGCTCTTCAAAATATTTGCATAACATTTGAAACCTTTAAAAAAACTAAGAAAAATCTGACAATATACTAGAAAAAGCTCTGAATAAATGTTAACTCCACTCCGTCTGTGTTACCCACTAAGCTTTGAGCTTAAAAGGCCATTATGAACGTAACTTGGTAATAATTTAGCCAAAAATAGTATGACTCTTATTTGGATAATGCTGACTAAGCAAACACGCTAGCATTAGCATGTTGCTATTGAAAGAAAACATTTATCAACAACATTATCTGCAATGCTATCAAAAAATGCAATATTAACTTAAAATGATAATATTGGCTCTTCAGTGATTATTATTAACAGAATGGAAAATATTGATTGTGCTGAAGTTAGGTATTCTAGCAACAGCTACAAAGCTATAAATGGTGTTTTAGTTAACAAAAACTAACATGATGTGTCATGCTAACATCTGTTTGTGCAGCTACTACCTTCAGTTAAAATGATCTGCTCTCTATTCACTGCAATGGTGAGCACTAACAATAGAAATATTTAATTTACAGACTGTAAATCAAAAAACAAAATAAAAAAAAAACATGACATGTTATGAGAAAAATCATTCTTCACCAGTCCCTCTCATCTTGAAAGAACAAAGGAACAGATGGAATATTTGAAACACAACGGGAAAAATAATTAACCAGAAGGAACTGAACACAGAAATGGTACAACAGTGTAATATTCTCCAGATTTCTTCCAGGGTTATGTCAAATTCCGCCTTTGCTGTCAGCACAGGAATAACATTTCTTTTCAAGCACTGTGGGTGTACAATATCTGGTAACCTTTGAATGTTCAAACATTTTCCCTCCCAGTAGCTCGCAAGATTGTTGAAGTGCTTGAACCACCTGCTTGCTGGTTAGGTTTATTTTTCTTTGTTTTCTCAGCGCCTTTATGGCAGAAAATGGTTTTGGGAATAACCTTGGTCCTAATGTGTCTCAACTATTACTATAGTCAATATATATTTTAGTGAGGTTTAAAGTAAAAAAAACATGTATGTCAGAAAGCAAACAAGTAAAGTAAATTGTTTTCAGACAATGGCTTGTTTGCGACAAACCTGCATTTGCAATGAACCCCGTTGACCTTTCAAATACTTTTGATGAAAATAGTTTGCATGTGTGTAAGCTAATCTAGTTATGAGTGAAACACTTCTGTAAAGGCATCAGGGGGTTGTTTGAGAACAGTAGGGAATGACCAGCATGATGAGTCAAATGAGCACACCAGGACGGTCAGGAATAAAATTAAGGAGAAACGGAAAACAGGTTTAGGTTTTAAAGCAATACAAAGCTTTGTACATCTAAATCCAGCATTTGAAAATAGAAACAATATGGCACAGTTTAAAATGTACTAAAAATTGATGTGTAAGGACTGCAAATGAGGCTTCTTGTGGCTTTATTACAACAACTTGGTTCTTGGAGTGCAGCAAACTGAACCTTTTGTTGTACCTGAGAATCCTAAGGTTAGTGGAAACCTTACAGTGGATAACATGCTGAACAAACAATCTTACAAAATGGTGGTGTTTTGATGGGACAGGAAAGACGGCCAGAGATTGATGTGGTTAAATACAGGCAAAATATAAAGAAACCTAAAAGACTTGAGACTGGGGTTGCCTCACTTTTCTTAGATTGTAAAGTGACCATTTACAGGATTATTCAAATATTATTTAGATGTATCAGAATAAAAATAAAAACACACTTTGTGTATTTAGATGTATTTGGGGACTGGACATTAATGCATGACACACTTTTCTGGTTTTACATGTCATAAAAAAAAAAAAACAATTATAATCCTCTCACTTCAAAATTAAGTACTAATTTGTGTGGGCATCTCACACACAGTTTCCAAAAATACATAGAAATATCCAATGATGAATAGAGGCATTCTCAACTAAATATAAATATTTAAATTAACTGTATCTGAAACAAAAGTGTGACGGAGGCATATGAGAAACAGTCATTAGGTTTGTCTTTCTGCCAACTCAACTATAAACTGTAAACAATGATTCATTTAGAGTTTGGAGCCCATCAGACTCTTGCTGTTTTCCTGCCAGGGTCTGTCCTGCTCCAGGGACAGCATTTTTGGACCGATCCACTCTGCAGTAATAACAGGCACATGAACAAAATATCTTCACCTCGCTTTCCTCCTCCTCTTCATCGAGACAAACAGACTGAGATTCACTCCAAACAAACAAATAAAACACACGGCTTTGATTAAAATGAGAACTGTATATTATTATTTTATTAACTTCAAAATATTCTTTAAAAGTTGGAGAAAAAACAGGGAAGGTGAGTGTAGGAGAGGTGGAGAAAGGGTCAGTGAGCATATCTCTTAAACATCTGTGCTCTTCAGACCAGGAGGACTAAGCACACTCTGCTCAAATTTTCCTCTAGCCTTCACTTTCGCCTTTGCTTCCAACTTTGACACCTGCTTGTGTAATCTAGTGCAGTAGGATAGAGATGTGCTCAATGCCAAAAGGAGTTTAATAGAGGAATTACCTGTGAGGCTCAGTAATTACAACCTAACAACTAAGTAATAGCAAGTATCTTTGTTCATAGGATTTTTCCACTCCAAACAATTCTTCTAGAAAAAAAGCTTGAAAAAAGTTATAAGAATTCTTAATAAGCATTGGTATATAACTAAAAGCCCAAGGATAGACTGTTTCAGAGAAAAATCTAAAAGCTCTTTCAAACTCAAAGAATCACAAAGGAGCCTGACTAAGAGAAGATCAGCACATGTTTAATAATATGAACGAGATATATATACTTTTTAAGTGAGATTATGCTGAGTTTATAAGATCAGCAGCAGAGATGGAAAAATTATTTTACTGGTCGTTACTGGAAGCGGCCACTAGAAGTGGTACTGGAACTACAATGTGAAGAAAGTTCAGTAATGAAATGTAGCCAACCCTCAATGTGCTAAACAGTGTTTGGTAGCTTTGAATTCAACAAAAAAGAAAATAACAGAGGATAATTCCTAACTTATGTATCAAAGCATATGTCCATAATATTTTAAACTTTTAGTTAACTTAAAACAAAGAATTTTACCAGTATAAGATTTTAACTCTCAAATGTATAGATGAGAAGAGATACAGACACAGCGATGGTAAAAAGTACAAATTGAACCCCTGGCTTAGGCAAGTTTTCATAAAGCTGGATATACAACAACTATCTAGAACAAATAAAAGATAAGGAATATATGTGGATTATCCATTAAACACTCATTTTGTAATCTGCAATCCCAAAATATTCTACTTAACATGAAAATAATCAGCTTAGAATTTCTCAGGATTTGTGGTTTCTTTTATCTTAAACACTAATTAACACCATTTTGCAATGAGAAAAGCCCAAACTCTTGGAACAAAACATGGCAATTTCCGTTTAAAGGTTCTAAAAGGAGCAAAACAAATTACTCTGTAATTTACACTATTTAGTGTAATAGGTCTTTAAACAATGAGCTTTCCAAGAGCAAAGCAGCTCCATCCTGAATTAACAGTAGAAAGGGCTACGATTATGTTCTCATCTTCTAATTATCTGAATCACCCACCCTTGTTTCCTATAGGTAATTTACTTTATTACAGTAAATTTATACAATATGTACAAAACAAAGTTTTAAATCAAATTCAACTTCATGATCTCATGTTGCTCGTGATGAAAAGTGGCATCAACATTTTCAGCTGTCTTCACAGTGGAAAGTAATCTCTGACCCAGAAGCTAACATCTTGCAGGCTGCTCCACTTTGCATGCATTCCATATGCAGTGACATCAAAGAGGATCTGCTTTCTATGGTAGCATTTAGCTCACATTTTCCACTCAGCAAGATGCTACCTGTGCAGTCCACAAATATGCAAACTCCCTCACAAAACCAAATGAATAATTCCGCATGGACTAGATTTCCATTCTAACCATTGTGCTCTAAATATTTAAATAATATTATGAAATATTCTGAAAGCAGACATCTGTCTACTGTGCTAGTCAAGTATTTAAAACAACCCCGTCTGTGCTGAGGGTTAGAATAACATAATGAATAACATACTGTGAAGAGGCCTTTTATGAAACATGCAACCAAATCCAACATTGTTGTTCTGGCCAATAAAATTTACCACAGAGTGGTATTCAAAACCTAATAATAATAATAAAAAAAAAAAAATCTAAAATCTATAGCCTTTAAATGTGTCACTGAAATGTTTGGACTCTGAGCAAAAAATTTCAATTTCTTTTTGTTTCAATTGGTAGCTGTAAATAAAATGATTATGCTTCTAGTAAATGCTGGCATAAAAGTCAACCACACATTTATTTTTAGATCAGCATCTGAAGTCCAAATGTGCATTGTCTTAAATCTTTTCAAGTATTATAGATCCACACTACATGAATGTGAATATGTTAGCTGGGTCATATCCCTAAATTACTTTTATATTTATCCTGTCTGGTTATAACCAAAAACAACAATTATAAATACAATTGTGGGAAAAAAAATACATTTCCATCAGCATATACTGTAAATAGATTGCGAGCAGATTGTCTTTGCAACCCCATTGTGACGAATATGTGCACTGTTTTCTTCAAAAGCAAGAAGCAAGAAGCGCTTCACACATGTTGGTTATTAAGAAGTTGAATCTTGTTAGTTTAATTTTGATAATTCATCAGTCCAGATTATCAAAACATCCATTATCTATCCATAAAGCATCACCCAGGGGCTGGTGTCTATCTCCAGCCGTCACTGGGATACACTCAGGACAAATCTAATTTAATGCCTTTTAAAATTACATAAAGAACATTTAAGCCTTTACACTAAAAAGGCGTGATTCAGTTGCGCGCCAGATGCATTTTCCATTGTTAAAACAGAACACACAGAGAGATACACCAAGAGTCTAAAATTCAAATTTACCTCGAAGACTTCGTCATCCAAGATTCTGGTACCAAAGACTGTAATGCCTTCAGTGTCGATCACAGCTTGGTCACTTCTTTTAAGTGGTTTGGTCAACTTCTTCTTACAGTCCACAAAGATGGTAATGCTCTTCTTCTCAACGCTGATAGCGACTCTGTGCCATCTGCAGTAAAATGAAAGGTCAGAAATTATGAACTAAGAGAATAGTACTTGCATAGTACTTTATCTAGTTCAGAGGACTTCAAATCAACATTCAGTGACATTCACACACACTGATTAGGGAATATTCCATTATTCTGCTTTCCTACTTTTTGAAATACAAGAGCCAGTCAGTAGAGTCTGCCTGGTAGTTTGTCTAAAGCTCCAGATCAATCATAAGGTCATTAATAAAATTTTGTGTAAAAACATGAAGAGAATTTTTTTCTGCCCTGCACAGTAGGGACAAGCCTTTGGTTTGTCAAATGTTAAGTGGTTATGCCTAGCTTGTTTTATTTATTTTAATATGAGCTGTCATAATGTAACTTTGAATTTTTAAAGGCAAGATTTGTCAGCTACGCTTGGCAGAACATAGAGATCTGCTCAACCCACTTCCATAGAACCTCTGTCCACCTGCAAAACACCTTCAAAGACAAATTCATATTTGCATTTAGTCCAGATAAGCAAGTGAAAAAGGCACAAGTTCTGAAATGATTTCTACAAAATTTAAAGGAACTTCAGTACAGTTTGTTGTTGTACAGTTCTACAGCTTCTAAAACAGAAACTGACAAATGTTAACACATCTGAAAGTGGTGGACCAACCACTGTCAGAACAGCAGTGAACAGAATGAGGCAAATTTTATACAACCATTTGTCATATTTTGCATTACTTTTGGTCTGCAACTGATGGAGACAGAGTCTAACGCCAAAATAAACTGGCGAGGGTATTTCTTATTCTGTACGCCAGGTGATCTGCTGAGAGCTGCAGACACGGTCCAATTAAAACAAGGATGTGAGTCACAAAGAGGAAAACGTTAACGACACTGAAAAGTGCTATGATCTGAAAAGCAATTATAAGACAGGAAGTTTGCAATTATCTGTGTCGTTAACTGTCCATTTAGGTTGCAACAAAAGAGAGCTAATAAACTCATTGTAAAACAGTCCCTTAGACATTAAACAGCAAGGGCTAGTCTTTTAGTAGAATTGGACATAAAGTTGTTGTTTGTTTTTTCAAACACAACAGAAAAAATTGTACATACCCCATTCGAAATTATGTCAGAAAGTATAACCCCATAAGCAACTACTTCAAAGTTCTTTATATAAAGGACCATGCAAAACTATACCTGCCTAACTTTTTAAAAAAGAAATAAAAAAAAACAAGAAATGGACTTGCTTTGGAACTCCTACCCCCAATGCTGTAAGTTAATAATTAGTAATATAACATAAGACAGTTACCAACTAATATTAATGTCATGAGTACTATTAGACCTACCTACATTTTGCTGAAATTACTGTAAGATCCTACACATTTATTCAGCGTTGGTAAAAAATGTGCATGATTTATGCTCTAGTGATTTGAACTAATACAAAAATTTAAGTTACATTCTGTAGTAGTTGTCCCTGTTTAAATTTCAGGTTTGTCTATATAATGGCACAGTTAGTAGCACTGTTGCTTTGCAGCAAGTCCTGAGTTTAAATCCTGGTCTGAGGTATTTCTGAATGGAGTTTGTATTTTCTCCCCATGGTTGCATAGACTCTCTCCAAGTATCCCAACTTCCTCCCATAAAGACATGTCCTCAGGTTTGTAGCTGTGCATGGTTGGTTGTCCTGTATGTATCTGTGACGGGCTGGTGATCTTTTCAGAGTGAATACATCGAGGGGTGAAAGCCGGTGGGTATGGTCGGGTACTGTGTACCCCAAAAACATTAAGCGGGGGTACACAGCACCTGCAAGAGAGAAGCACTGTCTACTATAAAAAAAAAAAAAAATCAACACAGCTTAATCAGTTAATAAATAGTTTTTTTTCCCCATTTCTCATTGTTTCTGAACTGTTCGTGCTTTGTTAGAGCAGGGGTGCAATACGTCGATCGCGGAAGATTTTGAGTTGATCTCGGCATTAGGTGACAAACTGAACGCTTATTAATAATCGCAAAATAAATATCAAGCCTGAAAACCTAATATCCTAACGGACTGAAGGTTATGTTTTTTTAAGTTATCTCTGCTCTGCTTGCAGAGCGCAGACGGTTGCCAAGGCAACGGATGTGCCTAAATGACAAGAGAGAGAGAATGAAAAGGTACGAATGGTTTTGAGTTGATCATCTGTTCGGGTTATTGTACCTTTGTTTACCTTTGCTGTGGCTCATTACAGCCACTGCAGTTTCTGAACGTTCAATAAACGACAAACTTGGACGAATTACCTCGTTTGTCTGTGAGTATACGTCATTCAAACACGGTAAATATGTTTCATGAAGTATTTAACAAACAAATGGGTTCTACAGCGACAATTATGTGAATTTAAATTAATTGCCCAATATTTAAAAAAAAAATAGTTTGGGTATCTCGCTTTGAGCTCAGAGTCTGAGAGGCTTTTCCTCTATCAAACTATTGTTTTTTGCTTCTTATCCGGGTGAACAGCTAATGTTCTGAGTGAACATAGATAGATAGACACCAGCACTGCTCCCGATCCCCCGAGGGACAGGGTGTTCGAAAATGGATGGATTTAGTGGAAATATTGATGTTGATGAGACTTTCTCCAAAATGCTAACCTTTTTCAATCTTTATAGCTCCACTGTGGAAAATGAGGCTCTAACATTCACAAATGACATTGAAATAAAATTCAGTCCAACATCTGGTTAGAGGTGATTCCTCTGGAACCTATTGGAGGAAAAATATCCCAACTTCAGAAGATGTGGCCAGCGTTGTAGTCAAGACCACCTAACCCAAGACCAAGACCAGAATGTATCGAGACCGAGACAAGATCAAGACCAGCGCCCCGCGCTACATGACACAATAAAATGTGAAATAGGATCAAAATTGCTAATCAAATTGATCTGAAAGATTCACATTCCCCTAAAAACACGTAGAAATTAAATACTTAGAGCTGAAATAAATTTAACCAATCTTAAAAGCAGAACAAACTCTTTATTCTGCTTATCTAAACAAGATAATTCCCTGGACATTTGCCCATATAATTCATGTCAGAAATCACCACTGTCTGCACCATTAAGCATGGCAATTGAGACAACGTTCAACTATGAACACTGACTAAAGAGCAACAAGCCAGAAGTAACCAAGCACAAGGCGCTCACCAGGACTGTTCTCACCCTCTCTCCCACTGCATGAAACCAGACAGCACAATGCTGTAATGTCTACAGTCATGGCAAGCATTACAGCTGCCACTTTGAACAAAAACAATCAATGAGCAGTGTGCATGCTTTTATTTATTTGCTAATAAAATAAATGTCAATGTATATAATTAAATAAAATAATGATAACTACTGCAGTTTATGCAGAGTATTACAAGAACAAAGAACAGCTCTCAGTGAGGCTCCAGTCCTGTCTTCTCAGTAAATAGAAGTTCAGAAGAATCGGATCATTCGTGAATGTCGCATCACTATATTGCAGATTTTTGGATCAAGTGTTGTCCTATATATGCGACACGTTAGTTAACACCTCCACACAATAATTCAGCGCAGTGAGTGACTTTTTTTTTTTAATCAAAAATGCTTATGTGTCTCTGTACAACTAGCTTTGCTAACATCATGTCAACGGAGCTTACCTTTCTTTCAGCTTCTTTTCTAAGTGATGGAAAAAGTTAGACGTAGTTCCCACCGTCGCTGCTGAATTAGCTGTCGCCATCGGATTTCTTATGATTTATGCAGCGCAATTCTATTACTGACGATTAGATAGACATCTATTGACAACAATACAGCTCCATTTTGTAGCAATTCAAAAGCTACCCAGCTTTTATTGCTTCGCAAAAAAATTCATCGGCACAGAAACTCCAAAGCACACAATGAAGCAATTCTATTATAATTGATTATATTCCCCCAATATTTTATTTATAATTTTATGTAAAAAAGGTTTAAAACCAATGCAACATTCTAAGTCAGTCACTGACTGACTTAGATTGTTTAGATGAAAACAGGAGCATGAATATTTTTCCAAAGCATTGCATTTACATATATTTTGTGATATACTTTTTTAACAAAACAAAACCCACACAATGAAACATTTAAATGCATTTCTGGTCCCATTTATATAAATGATTAATGGCAACTTTTAAAAGAGGTTTCAATATGTTTCACAAGGGAGCTATGCAGTTCATAAGGATCCTCACCATTGCACCATATCACTACGCTGGCTGTAAATTATCAAGACAAAACAAAGGCTGTCATTATATTGTTAGCTATAATTTAGCTGCCATTACAGTCTGACTTGTTCAATGTGCTATTAATGACTAAACAAACACATGATAACAATTAATCTGCAGAGTAGTAACTCACTTTAGCAGGCCAGAGGAGCTTGAGAAAATACTTTGGGAAGACTGGTTTTGCTTGAAATAAAACATGACCTATCAATCATATTAAAAACGTTTGAAATAATCTTTAATTTGTGCTGCTCTCATTTTGAGACAACCCCACAAGCTTCACCAGAAAGGTTCCAACACTCAAAACCCAATTTAAATCTGGCTAAACCACAGGACAGGGAAGATTCTGGAAACACTAAAGTCAACCACCCAGGTTTTACCTCCAGCGTTTCTATCTGAAAAGGCAATCACTTACTTGCCATCAGCAAGGTTGATGGAGCGGAACAAAGGGTATTCCTCTGGGGTGGGCTTGCCATGCTGGTCCTCATATAGGAAGACGGGGGCTCGGCCCACCTCCACTCCAAGCTGCTGGAGGCCTTGTTTGTTGTATATGGATAGAAGGAAAGACTGGAGTCTAGCCTTGGGCTTGATAGTGAACAGAATGGAGAAATCTTCAGGGAAAACTCCTCCTGAAAGTGACAAAAGAAAACAGGAATGAAGACTGGCATGTCAGTAAGGACTTGCATATGTGTGATTTTAAAAAAAGAGTAAACAAAGCTTTACAGGACTGCTATGCAACACATTGATTTAATAACAAGAACGACTGAATTTTTTTCCATTTAATTGAATTATTCATGCAAAACTGTTAATAGATTCCTTTGTTCCAAATTTTTGATCCTGTTGCTTCATTGAGTTTAATGTTTCATGAAAAACATTTTTTGTTTTTTGAAGTTGGATGCTGCATACTTGGCTTTTTGAAAACATTCAACAAATGGGATAAAACAGGGGACAGAAAGATGCTCTTAGACTTTGGCACAACAAGTAAAAAACAGATGGAAACACTTCAGTGCTGCAGCTGCAGCCATCTGTGTTTTTAAAATGAAAAGGTTAAGAGCAAGTGGTGGATGCAACAAAGAAACAGAAACTATGTCTTCTGCTCATCCTACAGCAACACTGCATTTGCTGTGTGTAGATGGTTTTGCCATATATCTAATAACTCTCAGTAAGTAAAATATTAAGAATATTTTTTACCATGCAAAAAGAAAAATCTGTAAAGATGGTACCATGGCTATTGTTTTTACAAACTTTATGTACAAAAATGCTACAGCAACAATCCTTTGTAAAACTTGTCACCAAAAGTATGGAAATATGTGTTTGCTCAATTCTTTTTCTTGTAAAAATTTTCCTAGACAACAAATCTACCATTGGAAAGTGTGTTTATACCCATTTAAATGGTGCCACATTTGCAAGGAAAATGCTTTTGTGGCTCTGGCAGCAGAGTGTGTATGAAAAAACTCAAAAACAAAGAGGCAGTGTGATGGTAGGCAAGACATCTGCCTTACTGGAAAAAAATAGTTAAATAGTTAAAATAAGTTGGCAAGTTAAACAAAAAATAAATAAAGTTTGACTAACTTAATTGACTTACTTGTGACCAATTGACAATTTTTAGTCCATGTCTCCAATTTAAGCTCTCCCCTCAAAGAGTTGTTTAACAGACAACCTTCAGAAATTTGGAGTGGAAAGGAATTGACTGAGTCTAGTCTTAAACTCAACCCTATTGAATACTTTTGGGATTAGTGTGGGTGTGCTTTTCTGGACAAACAGAATCACACTTGTCTCCCTTTGAAATCTGGTGGAAGAATGGGATGGCGTCCCACAGCAGTGGGTGATCTAGCCGGTGATCAGGATGAGGAGGAGGTGCCAGGTTCTTGTGGTTGGGCATGAGATTTTTTCCAAAAAGGATTGCTACAACAAATTATGTACACTTTCTACTCTCAAAAGCAAAATTTTCTTACTTTCCCTATTTTGCAAAAGACCTAAAATGTACAGAGCATCTTAATATTTCCTAAGTTACTTTTGTTTTGGTATACATAACTGTTTTTTAAACCAGATCACTAATGAATTATGGCAATGACACTTCCTGTCATAGTATTTGCCAAGAGCTTAAGCAGGCAAATGCTACATTTCACCATTTCCAACTCAGTTCTTAAATATGATTTGTCTTAATATCTCAAGGTGATATTCAAGTATTAACATGTTCTGTTCCAAACGCTGTGTGTAATTCCAGTTTCTCCAGTAATGCTGGTGCTGATCAGAGCTCAGGACTTCAAATCTATTTAAAAAGCTGCCTGCTGTTTAAAACAATAAAATAATGTTAAAAATGTAATTAGTGCAGGTAAAATTGCTCCCTGCTGGGAACATAAAATAAATTGGCGCGGCAGCTTAGGACTCTTTTCACTATTAGTACCAATAACTAGAAAATAACAGGCTGTAAATGCGTCTATATAATTCTAATTACAGTATTTAGACCTTGATTCATAATATTCATGCATGAAAACATGGTTTCATTTCAGTGTCTCAATTCAGGAAAATCTATTAACAACAAAGAAAATCGGCAGAAAGTAGATTTACATCAGTTAGTGGGTTTAACGTTTAATACTTTTTATCAAGAACAGCAAATATTTGTTGCTATGAGTGAGCTTCTTTTTATTAAAGTAAATGTAGACTTATTTCTTAAAATCAACCAGGAAATAAATCGTAAACCATAAAAGATGATGCCAATATATCATAATCCCACCAGAAGTTATATCAACCACATACTTGATTTTGCTGGCAATCAAATTTTAATGAAGGAAACTCTCTTTGGACAGAAAGTCACAGTGAAATCAGCTGATTGTTTTTCTGTAGTATACTGCATTGTGTTAATTACAAAGACAACCATTTGCTACAGTCTCCTTTTTACAACTATTAATACCAGAAACTTTGTATTATTTTCAATAGACGTTATTTGTTGTTTGGTGTTTCTGGGCTTGTCTCTTTTCTGAATTTTTTTATGGACAGGTCTGTTGCTGCCATTAACCTTTTGCATGTTGTTTGCTGTATCTTTTTCATAGAACATACTCTCATCTCAGTGCTTATGTAATTGGCAGTGCCTTCTTCATTCATGGGATTATTGTTAGAGCTACTGCTGCTAGTAGCCTTGGATATTCTAATTTTCGATTCAGAAGTAATCAATCATATGCCTCTCTCCGAGACATAACCACTGAACTCCAAACTTTGTAATTATTTTTTACCCATAGTAAAGTAGCTCAGAGTACGTTTGACTCTGAGCTACTTTATTTAATAAAGCTACTGCTATTGAATCTGAGTACCTCATTTGTTGTTGCATATAAAGTACACCTGACTTGATAATTCTGTTTCTCTGCATCAATTGGTGTAATACTGTCTTGCTTTTGCCTTTCACTGAAAGCTTTCCTTGGTTGTATGTGCTTCTTTTCTGGCAAAGCCTTTGACTGAACTGTTAGCTATTAACTATGTGTATGCCCTTTGTTTTCTTTTTCATAGAAAATACTGCTTAAACAGCATTTTCCATCCATCTATTTCCTGTCCTCTCAACTCCAGCCAGTCACAGAAGGTGGTCTCACTTTTTCCAGGCTGCAAGTGAATAAATGCAGCCAACTGAACTTCTTAGATAGATCACTTTTTAACAAATAGCATTTATCAACTGAATTTGATCGCATTGTTTTATAAATTAGATTAAGTCATATGTAAGTGTCTGGAGACCATCTACAGATGACTTTAGATCAAATGACCTCCTGCGTTGTTCTAATGTGCAACATACTTATTTCCAAAATATGAGCACAAGAACATTTTCAAAAATGTTAAGCATTACAAAAAACCTCTTCACTAAGCAAAACACTTTCTGATGTCTTGAAGTTTTACTGAAAGTTTCTGGTAGTTTTGTGAAACTGCTAGCCATCCAAACGAGGCAAAAAGTATCTATACCAACCTGGGAAGAGCTGTTTGGTTGGAGCACTGATCTGAGCGTTTTTTGTCACTCTATATGCTACATCAGGCTTGGATCCTCTCCGAACTGTGCAGAAACCTGGTGTTTTCCGGACTCCTTCTGGAGAACTCTGGAAGTCTAGCGCTTTTAGTACATCAACAGGTTCAGCTGAGGAGACAAAGTAGAAGATTTGATTAAATATGAGTTATATTTACAGCAAAATTAAATAAAATG
This sequence comes from Poeciliopsis retropinna, assembly GCA_010277075.1. Classification (NCBI taxonomy): domain Eukaryota; kingdom Metazoa; phylum Chordata; class Actinopteri; order Cyprinodontiformes; family Poeciliidae; genus Poeciliopsis; species Poeciliopsis retropinna. The sequence continues at coordinate 6,938,136 of VMRM01000021.1, forward strand.
TAACAAAAATGTGTTGTGTATCACTACATAAATTGTGTTGCTAACCTATATAATAATTTTTAGAAAATGAAACTTGAAATAACATGAAATTTAAGCGCAACACAGGCTTAAACTGAAGTGTTGTCCATAACCTTTAACAACATTATTCAAGAAATAATTGCAGAAATCAAATGAACAAAACATTCCCCAGAGTTGCAACGTTTTTTGAGACCTCTACCTCTTTAACAAAGTTAGCTGTTGTTTCACTTTTTACTTCCTTAGTACCGGTCGCAAAATGATACACTGGATGCTAAATGGTTAACCTTTTCATGGTACAGTTGTTTTTTTTAAAGCTACAACCTTTAATGCTGCATAAAGTGCTACTATTAGAACCAACATTGCAGTTGATATGACTTCACAATTACATTTTGAAAGTTTAACTTACAATCAGCAAAAATGCAGGGTGAGTGTTTGTACAAATGAACAATAAGCTTACAGCTAAAGATGTAATATGAACATAATTTACTCCAATACACAGAGTAGCTTGATTTGGATAAAAGTGATTTAAAACTTGTAACAACAAAGCACCAGTAAAATTATGACATATATGATGATGAAAAATGGAATACTACAAATAGCACTTACTGTGTACTGCTAGAGCTTTGTAATAGGTAATCAGACATGACAAGTTAAAGTTACATCAGCATTTGCACCAATTATACCAATAGCCTATTTAAGCACTGTTGAACAAATCTATGAGCAGAGCCCTTTTTTATGAGCTGCATTGGTAAGCAGTAAAATGGTGGCAACCATTCAAAAGGCGTAATTGGCCCCCTGCCTGGACTCCGCTGTTATCCCCTTAAGCTAAAAGGGTTCAGCATGTATGTGATGATGGGAGTAGCAGATGCTGATCAACAGGGCTTCAGAATCAGGAGAGCACAGAGGGGGGTGGTTTTACAGCCTTCTAAACACTCTCTTACCCACTCTTTATGCACTTTTCTATCAATGGACCAGGGACATGGGTCAAAGAACTTTGCAATAATTATCACTTGTTCTCATTTGTTTTATCCCCTATTGTTTCTATAGCTCATAAAAACTCACAGATAAAGCTTTGAATTTAAGAGGTGTGAAGGAGGAGGAATTTGGAACAACATTTTAATTCCTGAACAAGTCCTAAGATTCAGGAATAATAGAATTTAAGAAGAATTGATGATTTTAGATTAAGATTAATATGGTTTTAATTCTTTCCCCACCCCTGCACCTTTATAATATCTTTCAGTAATTGTGTGGAAATGATAACACATATCCACATACGCTTACGTGTGTTCACAATCCCAGCAAAAATCTGCTTTTTGAAAATATCCTTATGATTGCGCCCTGGTTTACAAAAAAACTCCCAATTTTCTATACACATGTTTAAAAATGTGCCAGCTTCCGCCATCAGAATAAACCAAGTTTTTAAAAGGTCATGGTTTTAAACCGCTATGATTTTCCATCAAACCATTCCAGCAGTTTAAAGACCTTTTAATGAGATCCCATAGAAAATGCCAGAATCATCAAAGTTTTCTCTGGCTGTATGGCACATTCCTTTTGCTGCATACTGCTAGTCAGATGGCTTAAAGACAGCTGCATACATTTCTCTTGATTAGAAAACAGGCAAATTCAGCTGCTCAGGAAATATTTATGGTTATAGAAAACAGTCATAGAGTGGATACTGAAAGGGCATAACCTAATGCTCTTACTAGAGTAATGTCATTTTGTGAGAATTTCTGTTATGTAGAAGACCGCAGGATAGTTTTTGGCCAAACTTTTTGTCTGTCTATTGTCAAACTAAATAGAAAACTAACATCAGATGTTCATTTTAAAACCACAGCTAATTATCAAGAGGTTTTATTCAACATTTTTTCATTAGTCAAAATAAAACTTTTAACTCTACATTGTATAGGTTGTATTATTTTAGAAAAACAAGTAGTAAGTCTTGTTCTCTTTAAATAAAAGCAGTTAGATCACACTCTGAAAACATGTCTTACTCAAGCTTGTCAACTATCAGAGTCTAAAACCAGATCATGCCAACTCAGATTCTTATGTGTGGTCTTAACATGGCTGCGCAAAGAAATTATAGGAAGCATCGATATCTGACCATTTACCTTTTACTCATAAAGCACAATTATCTTGCTCAATATATTTTACACGTTTTCCATGAAAATGTAAAATTCCATGGAAAAGCTCTTATTCTTTTCTATATTCTGCCTTCAGCACTTCATCACAACAATGACTTTCCATTATGCCATTTACAGCATGGGACTGAGACGTCATGATGATAACTTTCACAGACTTGCCGTTCTGCCAGTTGTTTTCTTATTGCTGCTGCCACTAGTCTGGAGGAGCTGATTAGGAAAGGCGCAGAGGAGACCAGTGTTTCTCGATTCTGGTCCTCAGAACTGAAAACAGCTGGATCAACATGCCTTTCATGTTTTAGGTGTTTCCCTTCTGCCACACACCTGTGTTAAATCTGTGAGTTATTAACATGCCTGTGCAGTGCCTGATGGCTGCAGAAGCATGTTGTGCAGCATGTTCTGAAGCTATAGAAGAGGTCGTGCAGTCCTTTGAATCAGGGGTTCTGGCAAAGAGACACATCTGAAATATGCAGTGCTTTGTAAAAGCAAGTGTTAAGACACCACCCAATGGCTGCTACAGGAAATTGAAAAACGTGTTGCGTTGTAAAGCCCACAGAGACTCTTTTTTAATTCAGCAGAGCTGTTGTAAACAGTGCTGGGTTATTTTGCTGACGCTGAAATGGCAGATGACACGTTCTGGCTCTGGGTAACTTTTTTTTAAATATATTTAAAACCATGGCCACGTCCTGGGATTTTCAAAGCTTTAGCCACACACACACCCAAATAATTTTGAATTATTGGATATGACCAAATTGTTCACCCTTGTAATGCATGATTAAATTCCTTTTCTCCCACTCTCACTTCTTTGCAGTCTTTTACTTAATGGTTTGGGCTGCAACTGTTTTTATTCTGAAACTCAAATTTCCTCTTTTCCGGGAAGCCCATCATCAGCTCCAGTGCAGCTACAGAGCCCTGATAGAGTGCATGTTTTAATGTGTTAGTACAAACAATAACAGTGGCTTCATCTATGATTAAAGCATGTCTGCCTGAGGCTGTATTTGTCAGAAAAGTACACAATCAGAACCCACCAGCAGAAGATCATTTTCCTGTTGCTGTAGACAGAACTGTTTATATGTGGCTGGAAATGCGACTTTACAAACTCCACTATATTGTATACAAAGCCATGCAAAAAGGCATTTATACTCTCAACCTTTCAAAATAGTGTATCAATGCTAAATAAAAGGGTGGTAAATGATTTTTTGCTCTTCTTATGAATAAAATCTGAAGAAGTTATGCATGCTGAGCCTTCCTGTTAAGTTTCAGAGCCACCTTTCAGTGCAATTACAGCTGCACCTATTTTGGGTTATATCTGTACCAGTTTTAATTTACACATCAAAAGACTGAAGCTTTTGCTAATTTTGTTTTGCAAAACTGTCAGACTGAATGAACAGAGCCTGAATTTTTTTAATATTGCTACAGATACTCGATGGAATTTAGGTATGGATTTTGATTGGTACACTCTAATGCATATAATATATTTGGATCTAACTCAGTCCATTGTAGCTGTGATTGTAAGTTTTGGGTTGTTGTCCTGCTGAAGGTGAATCTGTACTCCAGTCTTACGTCTGTCTTTCCATTGAAACTAAAAAGTACAACAACTACCAGTATTTAGCTCTTTAATCCAGAGTTACAGTTTGTTTTTTTCATTTTGTTCAACACCAATAATACACTTAAATATAAGTAGGGCATTTCAATATAGTTCTATTGGTTAAAAACATAAGCTGGCCAACAACCAGTAGTAAATCCTGAACTCCAAGTCAAATTCTTTCCACCAGCTATTTGTTTTCACTATTACAGAAAGCAAAACAATGAAAAATCTTTACAGCTGTCTAGACATAACTTGACTCATCTGGCTTTTAACTGGATCAAGAAGCAGGATGTGTCTTTGATAAACAAGGATCTGACTGGTCAGACCAGAATTCCTGAACACCAACATGAGCTCTGCTGAAAGATTGATGTCCATTTCCCCAAAAGTGGCCAAGGTTAGCTAGTAAGATACCATTTGTATGTGCAAATATGAATTTCACTGTGAAATATGAAAAAGAGTCAGCCCTCTCACAGATGTCATATGATTTTACTTTTGATTTGACCCACTTATCAATTCAAGAGTTAATAGTAATTAGGCACATATTTTTTAAAGCAGACTTCATTTTCATTCTCCACACCAAGACTGAATTACTACCAAACATGTAGAATCAATAAATGACCTAAATGAAATATCTGACAATTTGAAGTTAGCTAAGAAATCTCAGAAAGCAACACAAGATGCTTCTATTGTAGTCAAAGACATTTGCCAGGGTGTAAAATCTGAAAGCAGAGTGCCAGGCTCAGTTTGTGGCCTTAAGCTTGGGTGTACTTGAGTTATTCAGTAATCTAAAGCACACCAACAAGTTAAACTCTGAATGTCTCATTTAAAAAAAAGAATAAAAATAAAGGTTTAGAAGTGAAATACTCTGGAACAAAATTTGTGTTGTGGTCTGGAACAGGACTGCTCATGCTTGAAAAGGCGCTTAAATTAAAAAATTTTGCAAGGAAGAGTGGGCCAAGGTCACTGCAAAGTGATCTGAATGACTAATTACAAGTTATTGCAAGCATTTGATGGCAGACCTTGCTGCCAAGGGTGGCACAACCACTTATTAAGTTGAGGAGGCAATTACTTTTTGACATGGAGTCAGGCTGGTTTAAATAACTTTCTTTCTATTAATGAATAAAATAGTTATTGGAAAAATTGCCTCTGTTGATTTTTGCATCTTTTGTCTGACATTAAAACATGTTTGATGATTTAAAACATTTAAACGTAACAAAATAACAAATTTTGTTACATGGCATAGTATATTAGCTTGTGCTGTGATATAGTACACCTATTAAAAAACTTTTTGCAAGACCAAAACAAGTTAAAAATTCTTAAAATCACTCCAGTCAATGTAGCAAAGAAAGGCAGGAAATGCTGATTGCGCAGTTCCTATTGGCTTCTAGACACCAGGAGCAGTCCTGATAGGTGGAGCTATGAAGTCTACATGCTGAAGCCATTATAGTGCTGGCACCACTCCCTTTACCCCCTAACTAAAACATACATACTAACTGAAAAAACCCATCCCTATTGCTACTTCCACTGTGAATAACCGCTTGAGATGTGATTCAAACCTCTATAAAGAGGATTATATGAAGTAGTCCAGATCTGCCCTGTGAAAGCAAGGGAGGAGTACAGTCAATGCGGGCTCAGAGAAACTGGATCTCGCCTGTTTTTCTTAGTAACACTGCTGAGAAATCTAGCACTCAAGCAATTTATCTTTCTTTTCCATCTCGGATAAATTCAGAATAAACTTCAAGGGGTGAAGGTCAGAAAAGGTCTCCATAAGCGACACCGCCAAATAACAGTTTAACAGACTGTACAATTATTTAAACAGAGGCAGAATAAAAAGACAAACTGAAGGCATCGAATGGCAGGTTTGAAACCTCTCACAAAATGCCTCATAAAAAGGAAAATAGTCTGTGGCTCGCCTGAAAATAATCCCACATTCAGAGCTACTGGTTCCTGAAAAAAGATTCCTTGGACTGAAGGTCTCTTTGTGAGTTTTAGAATGCTTTTCTGCGTTACTGCATACCTCAAGGGCTCATATATTCCAGATGTGCTGAATTGGCCAAGAACCCGACCCCCCCCCCCCCCCCCCCCACACACACACACACACACACACACACACACACACACAGACTGTCCCAGACGCCCCTGACTCGTCAGCCCCCTCTCCTTCCACAGTCATTGCTCCATAGAAGCCCTGAAGAAATGGGGCAATATCCCAAAACCATTATGGACCCCAAAATAAGTAGGTATGGCTTTTTCACTTTTCAGGCTCCAAGAAGGTGAAGTAAATGTGCATTTCTCTCAACATATCATAAAAAAAAACTTTCATCCCTCCAGCCGAAAGAAAAATAAAACATATTCTAATGATAAGGACAGAAAGCCACATGAGAGACCAGACAGTTCTCTCATGGTGAACATACCAAAGCAGTCTCTCCACAGTCTGAGTAGTAATTTGTCAGTCTATGATTTTAATGACACTGCTGCCAAGGAGCTATGATATGGCATCTGCCATGTTTACAAGTCATCCATATGTACCATGAAGCATGCTTTGACATGACAAACCCCAGTTTGTACACTGTAAAACATCAAAACACAATTTCATCCTCCACGGGCAAAAAGTCAATATACCCTTCATCTATGTACCTATTTCAGTTTGAAGTTTAGTGTTAGTTTGTGATTCCATTTCAAACCTGGGCGATTATAACTTCATGTCTCGGCGGCTCTGTGGTTTTGCAGCAGCATCTCAGGATGTCTCGCTTGTCTTACTTTGTGTCACTACCATCCACAGGGAGTTGGCAGTATAGGCAGCAATTAAAGCATGCTAGAAAGCCTGTAAATGTTTGCCAGCACATCATGTAATTATGGCCAGCTTAAACATCTGTCAATATGCAGACACATGGGCAAATGTGCAAGCATGGCACTACAGACTTTGTGCCCATAATCTTTTTAGCTCAGGTTTCTGAGATATTCTTTTGTGTCAGGGAAATAATCAGTTACTTGGAAGAAAATGATCCTGATGGTTCTAAATTAAGTAGACAAGTAGTATATGGCTAAGCATATTGTTTTATTATAATTTGATGAAGCTTATTATCAAACAGCTTTAACAAAGTTGGACCTCACTGGGAAAAGTACTTTTATATTTTTAAAACAAGAAAAATGAGCAATGCTAAAAACCATACATGTTTCATATCTCCTCTGAAAACGCTAACATCTGCCCGTTTTAACAGTTTAAAAACCAAACATATCTTAGTATGCTTTAATATGCATAGTGGAAACCATCTTGGCATTATTGCATATGCTTATATCTGTAGTGTTCTTTATCTCCGCTCTTGAGGTTAGAGCGCCAACGAAAATAAATGTTGCTACTGGATTGAGTGCTTGGCAATGCTAGCCAATAGCATGTCATGTAGCATTACGCCAACGTAGTTCAGCTTCCCAAACCACTTTTTCTTTGAATATGTGAGGTATGTGCTACGAATAAATCTGCAAACAGGCAGGTTTTCCATGAATATTTTCAATCACTTTCCATAGAAAAATCTCCAAATAAGAGGAAGTAAATCTCAGAAAACCTTTATCAATAAGAACAAAACTGTTATTACAAATCTGCCTACAGAAAAATTTGATGTGGGTACCTCTACATTTTTTGAAGAGTTAGCCCTTTCTTCTGAGATCTGCTACATCAAACAAAGGTGAACGCATATTGTTTGCACATTCTCTATACAAGTAACAAAGCCTGTGGAAAAAAAAACCCAACATCATTTTGTTTATGATTACCAGCCTTAAGCACCTCGTGTATTACTTATGATGCCAAAAATACATAAAATAAGGTGTTTTTTGACCAAGAAACGACAGTTCAGTTTTAAAATTTTTAAATTTCTGTCAATTATATCTTGTATTAGGCTTCACAAGATTTATCCAACAAAGCTTGATAAACAATTTTTGAGAAATATTTCTGTAGAAACTGTACCTCTTTTAGCTTTACTGCAGAGGTATAAATAAATACACAGATCATAAGTGATACATTTGTTACTTTGTAAAACAGGCAGAAGACTCAATAAAAAATCTTTATCTAATGTATTGCTTCTGAAACAAGCACTTCTAAGATCTCTTCCACTTTAAAGTTGAACTAATCCCCAAATCATCTTTATTTGCTGATAAATTGTCTCAATAAGTTATTTAGGATTCTATCTGTACGTCTCTCTGTGAATTTTGTGCAAATTCGCTTAGTTTGACATTATTTCACCTAAAAACATCTCAGTGTCAAATGATGCCTAAGCAGTTGAATTCCCTTACTTTCTAAAACAGTCTGGTTTTTCATCAGAAAGTCCTGTGTTCAGACACACTTTTACCCTGCAGGAAGTCAGGAGTTGAAATATTGAGCGTGGCCACTGAGATAGCGTTACTCAGCTCTATAAATGTATTTCTTATTTGCAAAATGGACAAGGAGTAGAATGGCTCTCCTCTGCTCTGATTACTGGTGACGGTATGTTGCAGGACAGGAAGTGGGATAGACTCAAGCAGCTCTCTCTGCTAGCTCTGTGGGGCTGCGACAGAGCTGCTTTGATACTATAAAAGTCTCTAACAACACAGAAAACAGTTGCTAGATTTGTCACTTGTTGGCTTTTTTGGTAAAACGTAACAGGAGGTTATATTTAGCCACTAAATATAGTGCCATTTACAATAGTGCGTCTCTCATCCTAACCCAACCCCGCTCACCCTCTCCCCTCATTGACCTGACCCTCAGGCTCTCTCGGCTCCTCCCACTTTGCTGAAATTTCCAAAAAATTGTCAGGGCGGAGTTATGCTTTCACAGGAGGTTAGTTACACTTTAGCAAAGGTGATTGTCTCACAAACCAGCTGCACTGAGCAAAAATAATTTAAAAAATAAAAATCTTTTACAGACTTTTAAGTTATCAAAAAGTGTGGAAAAAATATTTTTTTTAGATATATTTGTTACATGACCTCAAAAGCCTGATGTACCAAATATGATGCAATATTGTAGAAATGGGAATATTTCTTTCTTTGCTTCTTTTCTCAAAAGCATTCCATTCCATTTTGTAACAACTGCTCATTAAATCATACTTTAAAAGGTTAATATAGCAACAAATGTTTTAAAATGTTTTAACTTTCTTGCTATAAGTGAAAAATGCCATATTTAACTGCATAAACATATTTTGGCAAAGGATACACAACAATATGTCTATTACTATGATTTCACAAAGGAAAGAATTTGTGTGACCCTCATATGTCTTCTTAAAAGCAAAGAAAATACTCCAAACTCTTTCTCCCCATCTTTTTTTCCATCTACGCCCCTTCTTGGACTCAGTGGGAGTCTGAATAATGTGGAAAGATGGTGATCTTTCAGCCCAGAATATAAATTCCACTTGAAGAATTCTGTCTCGTGCCCAGGTATTATATAAATTTAAACAATTCATTGCAATACCTGTACACTTAAAGTCAGACTCTGCAGTCCTACTATTATAATACCATATATAGTATTATAAGATACAGTCCTACTATCTTTCAAGGTTACAGGCATTAGAAATTACTTTTCTAATGCCAAAAAGTAATTTATTATGAAAAGAGTCAGTTAATTTTAATCATTTGGTGAGCTTAGATCAGTTTCAGTACATATTTTGTTTCTATCTGTGGTCAGCCTGAGATAATACCAAATATCATGAGTAAAAGTTATGTGTAAAAGCATGGCTATTTTCCAAGTGATGAGGAATAAAACAAACTGTTTTGTTTAGAAAAAATTGCTTTCAAGTCGCTCAAGCACAATTTGAAATGTGGCCCAAATTTATCACACAAATAAAAATAATTATTTTATTAATCATTGGTGAACACACCAGAATGACTTCCATTATGTAATATTTCTTATTTATGGCTAATGAAATGTTAAATAGTCTTGAGCCTAGTTGCATTTAAGAGTTTCTCATCATGTATGGACCATCTGGACTTCTCTCAGATCTGTTGATTCAGTTTTCTCAGAACAAGGATTAAACAAGAGGATGCTGCATTAAGATCTGGAATCAATTCCCTGGAAATCTGAGAAACGACTGGGTCCTTTAAATGAATATATTTTATTATTCCAATAATAAATTTAAAGTTTACAAAGTTACTTGGTTCTTTATTTTTATGTATAGCACTTTGAATAGTATAAATCTTGCAGTAAAATAAACTCTTGCCTTGTCTTGTTTCAAGGGACAAATCTGGTACATCTCTAATTAAGCTGCAACTTTTTCCCTCTTATAAATAGACGATGGGCTTTACCAGGTAAAATTTCATTTAAAAATTAAAGGTTATCACAAAAGCCATGTAGTTCAGTATAACCCACATTATCAGCATTCTAAGCTTGGGTCCTTCAAAAGTCACATGATGTACACTTTTCTGTTTTAAATAAACCTTTGAATAATTATCTATATCAGAAATAGTGTTTTCTATAATGATAGGCGAGTTAAGTTAGAGTCGCAGTGACAGGTAAGCTATTGTATTAAAATTGCCAAAAGATGGGACCCAGATCCTTTGTACCATGGAGCTTCATTGACCCTGCTGCTATATTCGGGCTCGGTGCCAGACCCTCTCCAGTCTTCCAGACCGCGCTAACTCAGCAATAAACAGCCTCTTACCTGCTCTGACACTTTGTAGAATTAGGATTAACGTGCCCACCGCGGCGAGCGTTGAATCTAATAGACGCCTTTTCGTTTTCCACCTGATGGTCCATCTTTCCATCTCCATGGTGAGCTGAGCGCCCGCAGCTGCTGCAGAAACACGGGCGGCTTTATTTAAAAAGTTATATCCCCTCCAAAATCCTCAATGTGTTTTTTTTTTCTTTCTCTTTTTTTACTTAAGCGCCATGTGTGGAAATATATATGGAATTATCTCTGAGTCAAACTGGGCTCGTCGGATCCTCTTCCTTTAAGCCCAGATCTCTGACTGATGGTGAAGAGCTTTCATGGAAAGGAAGGAAAAAAAAAAAAAAAAGGCGCAAGATACTTTTACTCCCTGCGCGGTGCGTGAGGAGGCAGGACAAACCGACTGTGACATCCTGAAGGGGAGAATCACATCATCAAATCAGAAGTTGAAAAACTTCTCCCTTGGCCCGCCTCCCTGAACGCGACTGGAGAAAAGTAACAGCATCAGGCAGCCGGAGTGTCGCTGCATCCCGATGCCTTGGCAGAGCCGACCCAAGGTTTTGCAGGGCCCCGGGCAGAGTTTGATAGGGGGACCCACTTTACATCAAAAGGGGGTAGTTTGTATTCATTCCCCTATATGAAATGGAGAAATTTACAATTTGAAAGAAAAAAGTGAGTTGGCAGTTCTGAAAGCAGCCAAAAACTGATGAGATTATGCTTGGAACAGCAAATACGAAAATACGTGTATCAATTCATAACGCAATAATGTCCACCCAAGACAAAAGACACAGAAAAGACAAAAATTGACATAAGTAATTTACCAGCTTGAATTTAAGTTCACAAAGAATCATTTGAGTGATCATTTACTAAGCAAGGAGAATGAGACTATCATTCTATGCTGCATGTATGTTCATTCAGTAAATAGGTTTTTTTCCTCATTTACATTACTTTCTCAACTGGAAACACCTACAACAATCAAATTACTGAGGATGATACAAAATATGACAGTTAAGATTTTTGATAGAAAGCCAATTAGATCACATCACATATTTTTTAAGACCCTATGGTAAACTGAAAAATGTATTATCATTTTCACTCAAACTCATGCGGAAATGTTTATATGCTAATCTTTTTAGTCATATGCTCATTGCCTTTTTCTTTGATCTTAAAATTATTGTTTACTGTAGCAGAGTCCGTGGCAATTGTGAGGTGGGTTTGGGTTGGATGTCTCTGTAATGAAGAGACTTATTGTGAGTGTGGGTCAGGGACACTCAAAAACATATGGATGCCAAGAAATATCACCAATCTGCCAGTATTCGGGTACTTTATGTTTCGGTTCTGACAAGAATTGTCTCTCAGATGTGGATTGGCATCAGCACAATTACTTAAATGGAATGTGCAGTCAAATATTCTCTCCTTTGTTTGACACTTTAATAAAAGAGTCAAAGGTGCAGCTAAATATTGTGCCTAATGCATTAGGAATGTTTGGAGGGTTGTTGACTGATTTAATCATGTGCTCTACAAACAAGTAGATGTTTTACCCTACAGAAAATGCATAAAGAAAAAAGAAACTATTTAAATATGTTATCTTTTGTATGTGTAACTAAAATAACAGTCGGCTCTGTGGTCAGGCTGTTGACTCTCTGCCAGAGATATCAGTTGCAGCAGCTCTCAGTTTTTAGTTGTTACTTCCGTTAAATCCAAGATTTGAATCGTTTTATATTCCTGGAAGAAAACATCGTTCAGGTAAACAGCTACATTTGTTGGGTCAGGTAAAATCTGTCCTTTTACCCATTTAGTTCCACAAGGCTCCTCCAGATTTCCAGTGTAAATAATCTTTGGAGATAACTAATTTTTCTTTGTCGCTGCTAAAGTGCCACACCTCCATTTTACATATTCCTTTCAGAAAGGTATCTTTGGTAATGAAAAGAGAAAATGCATTTTCTAAAACTTGCAACAGATGGTGCTGTTAAAGTACATTACATTAAAACCACATCTGGAGGTCATTTGGCTCTACAATATGATACCTCATTTTGCACCAGCCATCACAAGGTGGACTGGCATCACTACTCTCCAAATGTACAAATTTTATTGAGTTTTATATCAGTGGTGTTTTTAAACAATCAAACCACTACAGTGTTCGCATATCTTTTAAAAATAGAAGATTTTTAAACCCGCTCTCTGTGGTATTAAGTGTTCCTTGAATTCCCAGACGTAGAAGAAAACACAACACAACATTCACCCCAGCTCTTGTCAAAGGAAAACTTGTTGAAGTGTAATAGAGGAAACTGAAGCTATTTTCACACAAGATCCAAAATTCTAAATCCAGCACAACAGACGCAAATTAAACAGGGGGTGAAGCTCTTACTCCACCTCGACATTTCCTGAAAAAGGCAAATAGAAAGCTAAATAGGCCCAATGCAGGCCAGTGCAAAAGGGTCACTTGCCAAACTAAAATGTTTTCCAGGTTCTGGGAGTTTCCTGAATGAGTCAAATTTTATTTGTTTTTCTTTTTGACAGCTGGACTTCAGGAACCTGATAATTAATGTTCAAAATGACTTAAATATTGGAAGCACAGGTGGTTGAGTTCTCCAATTGTTTTTTGTATTTGGGTTTTATATTGGCAGATGGTTTTAACTGATCAATGAAGATCAGAACTTGCTGAAGGCAAACACTAAAACATAAATCAAAATTTTGAGATTGGGAGATTGCACACTTATGGCACCATTGGTATAGATTTAAAGATAGGTACTTTATTGTCCCCAAGGAGAAATTTGTCTTGCACATTGTACGCTAAAGAAAGTTGCTGCAACAAGTTTTATGAGTGATAAACGAAAATGCATGAAATCTGAGGATTTTACAGCCACCATGAAACAAGACCACCCTGAAATAGAAGAGCAGTTTAGGTTGAGCTTCAACAGAGATACAACCAGTATTCCAGTGGTAGCTCTTTAAGAGACATAGATCATCGCTGCTCATGTGAGAAAAACTGTTGACAAGACAATTATTAGCTAATTAATAAGCAAATTAGCTTATTAATAAGCAATTTTTTTTTATTAAAAAAAAATAAATAAATAAATAAAATGGCAACCTCACCTAAAAATGTTCAGACATAATTCACATAATTCATGCTGCTGTTATCCAGTAATTTATGTACTGGATAAATTTATCCAGTACATAGACTTATGTACTGGATCTATGGGAGGATGGAGAGAAGGGTGGCGTTTTGAAAGAACTCGATTATAAGTCCCTTTGCGTTTAAGTAACAAATTAAATATATTGCTTAAACTATTGAATGTGATGAAGTATTTTGCACAGAAAAAATTCTATTAAAGGCTTCTGTGAAATGCTGTCGATCTGAAAATCATGGCAGCTCTTAATCAGTCTGGGTTTTGGCTCTTTTGCCGAATAGCTTGGCATCTTTAGTTTGCCTTGCTTTGTTTAGTGCTTCGGTGGACTGTGTCAGAACATCTTGCTCATGTTGGTGCCTGGGAATGCAGCCCACATTTTTGGTTTAATTTCAGTTTGCATAGAACAGCAGAGAGGGAAATGGGATAAACCAAACATGAAATGTTCAGTTTTCCGTTTTAAAACAACCTGGCTCAGTCAGCAGGGCAGAATACAATGACAGATGTCCAGTCTGTTGTACAGTGTACAATTTGTAGACATGCTTGGCTTTAAAGTTGTTCCCTTTGTAGTTGGAACCATATGATTACAACTGTTGCATTCACTACAAATGTGTTCCAAGATGACATTGTATAATTATTCTATAATAAGTCCATACTCTATGCACGGGTCAGACAAGGGCAGCTTTGAAAATAAAAATGTTTTCAAAACGCAGTCCGGCTGCTTTGTTTTCCTAGAAGAAATGGCTTTTAATCAAAGCTTTGCAATTTCAAACAGAAACTCGTTTTACTGCTGTCCAAAACCATCTAGCTGGCTCTGCTATTAAAGAACCGTTGAGTTTAAATGAGGGGAATAAAGTTTCCCAAATTAATGTATGTTTCTGCGTCTTGTAATAAACATGCAATGTCGCGATTTCTCAGCTGGTATTTTTAAAGGTGAAGACAATTTGTTTAAAGTTTGCACTTGCTTTACTGCAAAGTTAATGGATGTTCAGAAGCTTAAACACAAACACGGCTTTAGGAATGGTCCACATTTAGCAAAGTTGTTCATCAAATGTTTTTTTTCCTGTCAAATAAAGTGTTTCTCAAAATGAAGACAAACTTTACCTTGAAGATAAAATGTTGTAGAAATTTAAACGGTGTAGTAGTACAGTGATAGATTTAAACTCAGTAGTACAAAAACAAGTTGCTGAAACATCTCTTAGCCTACGTTGTTTGTTGAAAACAACGTAGCCTTCTATATCTACCTAAAATTGTTCTTTCAGATGAAACTCCTTCCTGGATTAATAATAGCAATGAACAAATAGACAGATAATGTAAAGCATAAATTACACACTTTTTTGCACAGTTAAAACTTGGGGATCATTTAGCAAATTGCACCCTTATGGCACTGCTGGTAATGATTTGAAGAACACCTTAAGTTTCTATTCCATGTTGTAATTTTTGGTATATTATATTGTAGTGCAGCATAGAGCAAAGGGGGAACTGCAGAAACATTAGTAAGAATGAATGGCACTTGAACTATGAACCGTCAGTTTTTGAGTTGAAGGAGTGCTTTGCAATAGTCATACAGCACACACTTGATATTGTTATGATAGATGCTTTTAGATATTTTGTTTCCAGATCTCCAGATCTCCAGATTCCAGATCTCAGAAAAAGAGAACTGGTGCACTGTGCAAAAAACTCCCTGAAAACTTCACTTCAGTTTCAGAAAACAAACAAAAACCACTAAGACTGGGTGAGCAGAAGTACAGAACATGTCATGAAGATTCAAGACTTTGGATGATTTAGAGAGATTGTGCAAAGAGTAATCAAAGATACCTGAGATTGTGCCATTACAGATTAATTTGTTTTAACAGCCTGCCAAGACTCTTTTTTAGGTGTGGGGGTGGAAACAAGATGTAGAGGATAAAGTGTGGATGCAAAATTGTTAAAGACACTTTTAGCTATTGAAATTGTTGATCAGGTTGGAGATTAAATTGATTTTTCTCAATTGTGCTTTTTAAATACAGCAACATTTGCATACACACTTCAAGACATGAATGTGCTAAACATTAATTTGTTTATTTAAGAAAATATATGCGCTGTACAGATGTCCTTGCACAAAATATATGGCACCATGTTATTCACTACGGTTCGTGATCTGTAATACTCTCACATAGATAAATTTTTCTGGAAGAGACCGAACCCATCGCAAGAGTTCATTTTAAGTTCATTCCACACAGAAATTTAAAAAATCCAAGTCAGCATGCAATTTTTATTGATTTTTTTTTTTTACACACGCTACCTGTGAACTATCCTTTGGGAGTCTTAAATTAGCTAAGCAGAATGCGATATTTTATCAAGGGTTTAATAATATGGGTTTCTTATATGGGTGACATGGGCAACCGTCCAGGGCGGCAACTTGGCACGAGCGCCAAGATCCCTTCCCAACCCCCTTCACAACCAATTGAATGTCAATTGTGCCTCAGTAAAACACCATCACCAATCAACCCCCACCTCCAAACACTGTCATATAGGGGTGGAAGGTGAGGGTGGCGCCAGAAAGGTGGCTCACCCATGGCGCCAAATAGGCTTTGACCACCTCTGATTGAACCCTACACAAAATGACTGAGCTGTCTACCTTAGACAGCGAATATGGTCTGCTTCAGCTGAAAATACAGTCTGCAGAAGGAACAAAGTTATTCAGCTCTTCTGAACACAGACATGCGCTACCAGATCACAAGTTGATATAACCTCAAGAGCTCCTCGTTACTATTAATTATCTAGCTAAAACGCGCCGTGCAGCTGGATGGGCGTGGAGAGGACTGCGCACTAGACGCTGCAGACCACAGAACCACTGAGTGGAATGTATGTTTGTCTGGGCAAGCTTATAATAGGAGCTCACTATGCTCCAATAAGTTAACCTACCAAGAGTCATTTTTTGCACATGAGAAAGTTTCACTTTTAATCCATGCAAAAATCCTTTTTTAAAGCGTGAAGTTATTATATTACAGGAATGAAAATGAGAGCAAACAATAAAAATGGATTGACAATAATACATATGAACCTTTGGGTAAACAAAAAATAAAAAATCCTGATCAGACATAAAGGGGAGCTAAATAACATGGTCTAGCTTTTCATTATGTTAGCAGCTGCTGTATATTCATTTTGCTGTCAAAGTTGATGTATAAGGATGAGGAAAAACTAGGCATGCATAAGTCTTTAATGAAATATAAGAAGGGCCAAATGACTGGCTGTGGTGTTTTGTTTGTATTGGTTGTTCATAGACATAGAATGTATTGACAGTGGTGTGCCAGGAACATGTACCATACAGGAAAAACAGGGAGATGTCCATGAAGTCCTTTCATCAGATGGGTCCTTAGTAATAGATGTAAAAATGAGTAACATGGGATTAGAAGCCATCAGAATCAAACAAAAGCTGTCTCAGTTTTTTTTAATAGCATACATTAGATTTTTATTGCACTCTAAAATGTTAACTAGTAATCAATCAAATACTTTGTTGTGATTGGTCAATGCCAGACGAAACTAGTGTTTGGTTGATCTGTGGAGAAACTCTAAAGAAAAACTGAAATACAGCCCAGCTAAGGAAAGTTAATTGCAAATGCACAAGAAACCCAATGGATAAAAAGCTTCTTTAGAAATAGCTTTTTGGATTTTGGATAAGCAGTAGCTTATACACGATGCTGCTGCCAGAATGTTGGCCAGGAAAATGAATCATATTACACCAGTTCTTAAAGCACTGAGCTGTTTGTAAAAAGACTAGTTTTAAAATCCCACAATTAGTACATTACGTACTTCTGGGTCAAGTTGCAGGAATTCTAAGGGGTTAATCATCTGTAAGGCACCGAGTGGCCACAACTCCCACCTTAAAGAGGCCACTATGCAGATTTTAATTGTCACCCTCTGGAGCCTCTCCAGGCCGTTCCCACTGGGAGCAGACTCTAGGGCAGATCCAAGCGATTTATATCCCTTATGGCAATGTAATGCCAAGGAATCCCAGAAAGTGAGCTGAGGAGTGTTGTTGGGAAGACGTCTGTCTGGGTTTCCCTCCTAAACTTGTTCCTGCAACTTCATAAGCCAAAGGAAAATTCAAAGGAGGTGTACTTTCTTTTATTACTGGAAACAGAAGTTAAATTACATGCTAGAAAAAAATTCCAAGAATTTATATTTCAAAGGATTTGTGCATAGGTTGTAAAGTAATAATTTAACTTGATCACATTAACTGGTTATTTTTCCAACCATTAATGTGATTATGTTTTTGTAGCTCCTATGTCATGTTTTCTTTTCAGTGCTGGTGGCTTTGATTCCACAGTTGCTAGACAGAAAAGTGGGTTATGAGAGAGGAAGAATGCATATGGCAAGGGTCACGGGGTCGGGTCTTGAACCCGTAATGGCCACTTTAAGGATCATGGGCCAGGCCCTACCTGTGTGCCACTGCTGCATCCCCTTTTTTATACCATGGTAATTCACTTGATGTTGGGTCCCCAGGTGTACGTGTCCAGGAAGTGGCTTTTTGATAGTTATTGAAGTATTTAATTTTGTTCTGAATGGTGGAATTAATGGGCACAAAGAAGTCAAGTAAAACAAACAAACAAAAAAACCCAGAAATACTTCTGTCTGTGAGTGGAATGGATCAAATAATCAAAGATGGATAGTCTCAACAGGGCTGTATGATAGCCACATTTCAATGTGATAATTCTACAATATAACTGAACAGAGGAGAATCTGTCTCTTTGCATGTTACTTATTAATTTAGTGTAACAAATGCCTCTCTTCTCAACAGTCAAGCGGTGTTGTGGTGAGTTCTGTGAAAATCTAAACAAGTCCTAAGCATCTCATATTTCACAGCCATTGCTCTCCCTGAGACCTGTCTCTAGCTGGCAGTAGTAAAGCTGATAGAAGAGCGGAGCTGGCAGATGCCGAATGTGGAGGCTGAGAAACGTAGCAGGGGAGGAGACAAAACCTGCTACTACATCACATCTTATCATACTTGGTGGGACAGGCAAAGGTTGTTCAAGTTTGCTGAAAAGCACTGATATGTAGGTTGTTATAGAACAGACTAGTGCATGACAAAGAGAAACAGATAAAGAAAATACAAAGTGGAGAACTTGGCAGATGTTCATGAATGATTTGTTCTGAATATACGCATCCTGATCCCTTGTGGATTTAGAGCATGTCAAGCGACTGTTTTGTCATATGCCATGAATGTTGTTCATTATTCTTGTTTGTTGTGGTTAGGCACAAATTCCTGCACTTCCTTTGATGTTCTGTAAACTTTTATTCAGAGAATGTAGTTTCACTCTGCCTTTCTCACAATAGCAATTGTTTCAAATTACTCTATTCTCACAGAAGACCGTGAGAAAACACTGATACTCCAGTTTCTCTAACATTTGCAAATGTAGATCGATAATTTTGAAGGTTGGCTTTGGAAATTAAAGTGGGTGAACACAAGTCATGAAATTAGTTAAATTATTCCCTTGCGAATGCAATTCACCTCTGTAGTTTCGCACAAAACTCAATTTTTCTCACTTCTCATTCAATAAAACATTTAATTAATGAGTGCACAAATCATGGAAATAACAGATTTTTACAAAAATGCAAAAAGAATGATTTTAACGCATACAATCCTCATTAAATAATAATTTTCATTTTACCAAAGAAAATTTAAAAGAATTTGGTAAATTTATGATTTATGGCACACAAAATAATTTGTCAAATCAAACATCTTCTGTAAGCATATTTTAATGTGGACAGAGCAAAAAGAATGGCTTTAACACTTAGAAGCACACTTACACTGCTTCTATGTGACACTGACCTTATGTTAGTTGCTAATACATTGTTAGACCGTTTTCTGTATTTCATTTAAAAATTAGGCAATGAATTCAAACCAAGAGAGGAAGTTTTCCTGGATAAATATTTACAGGAGATTTTCTAAATAAACAACAGAGGAACTAAAGCCATCTAAAAATAAATGAAGTCCAAAAGGTCTAGTTTATATATAGAAATTTATAATCAAAATGCATGTCACAGTTTCTGACTTTTGGCCAGGAATCTGCAATCTTGCTTTTTATATTTGAAAGTAGAGTATTGAGTCTTACATTTAACTGCAAATTCAGTAAAACATACTATCAATTTTCCTATATATGTTCCTTTTGGACAATCCTCTTTGAACCTGTAAGGCTATCCTCATCCTCCAATGTGGTTAAAACCACACCACAAGACTAAAATTAGCCAGAATGTGGTTGGTGCCAGGAGGAGGTTTTTATTCCTCGACCATTTTGGCAGCATATCTAGGTGGAAGAACCTGGCAGCTGATGTGGGCCTGCATGCTAAGACCATAACCTAATGATACCCACAACAGGGTATAGGCGCCACAAGCAGTCACTTTACTGTAGAACGTTTCCCCATGAACCTGCGGTGTGCTTGCTGTTCTGGCAATGCTTTGGCTGTCAAAAAAGGATCTAACCAAGCACAATCCCTACTAACCATGCCTAAATAGAATAAAAAGAAATAACATGCACAATTAGATCCACTACACAAAGCAATTAGTGGTATTCGTATGCAGTACATACCCGTACACCTCCAAACTTTGTATAAAGTCTTGTGGCTGAGACTAAGGGACCAGGCTACAGTTAGAATGCAAAAATGTATGTGGTACACCGTCAAAGAGAAGACCTGGTGAAAAGGAAAGAGTAGAATGAAAAACCATAAGGTACAATTTTAGATGACTCATGAAAGAAAGACTTCAAGTTCAGAAGACTAGCTTAACCAAGAACATATTTGCCCACGTATCACTTTTCAAGCTGCAACCCAAGCTTACATGAAGTGCTTAAGACTCTTTAACTTATTTTATTTTCTATTACACAAACACTGTCAAGTTAAAATCCATTGTCTTTAAAGCCATCTAAAAATAAATAAATGTATACACAGCAAATGTATGCATTTGCTGTGTATTATACATTCTCTGAAAAGATGGGAAAAAAAAAAAACTGTTAGTCTGGCCACAGCGGAAGTTCAATTTCTGACTTGCTTTGTCACACTTTAGTGACAAAGCAAATATCTGCTCACTAAAATGTACATTTTCCTCTGACATTTTAATGAGGGAGTTTGCACGCATGGTTTCCAGCCATAAAAGCTGTCATATAGGGACTTTCTTTATATAAACCAATCATCGTGCTTTTAAGATAACAGTTTCACAAAAAATACACATTATTAAATTCACTCATCCCAGCTGTTTGTTGGACTGAGTTTTGGTATTTGGCTTCGCTCAATGCATTTCTTAAAACCTTAAATCTGGACACATATTCTCATGGGCTCTTCAGCAGAATTTTGAATTTTGGAGACAGTAAAGCAGAACTGAATATCTGAGCAACCTGCCTGTAACTGGTGGAGGAAACTTTGTTGTTCACTATTGAAATAGTTAAAATTAAAGTAGAATTTTTCATCATCTTGGCTAAATGGTGTTCCACAAATCTAATTGTGGCTATTGTGAGCTAAGTGGTGTAAATTAAATTCCAGCTGATTTTACCAGTGTGGTGCATTATATCTCATAAAGGCATATGTAATCCAGCCATAAACGTTCCTCGGTATAAAGAATCACAAGATCTGTCACTGAAATATGTGTTGCTCACAAAGAGTGTCACTAATACAAAAACTGGCTGCAGTACAAACCATGCTGGCTTAAGTCAGATCCTTGACTTCATCAGTTTGTTTCCATTCTGGACCACAGAAAAAATTCCATCCAAAGATATGAAAAAAAGAATGAAGTAGAGTATGTTGTAATCCACTCTTGCTCACTTACAAGTTTTCAGTATGAATGGACCATTTTGCTCCACACATTTTTAATTAGTCTTTAAAGCCAGATTTTGTACATTTCTCTGAAGCTTAATATTTTTTGAATAATATTAAAATAGGCAGTTAAAGCAAAAAAGGTAAACTAGGTCGCAGAGGCAGCAGCCTCCGATTTTCCATACTCACCTCCAAAATTGTATGGATTGGGTAATTTCCAACATGGTGGTTTACAATTACAGTAACCACGGGCTGGATGTAAGTGTTGTTTCCACTGTGCTTTTAATCTGTGGAGCCTTTAAGTCCCTCCACAAGTTCTTTCTACTAATCAGACAAAAAAATAAAAAATAAAAAATAACATAGCCTTTCTGGACACAAAGTCTGGGATAAAAGAAAGTGGAAGAATTGTTTTATCAATAATCAAGTTTCTACAGAAGAGGATTAAGGCCACTGGAAAAAAAATAAAACAGTTCTGACTTTAATCTCAGAATTCTGAGATTAAAGTCAGAATTCAGTTTTGCTTTTGAATGTAGGTATTCCCTCAACAGTTAGTGCTTATTTTCTCTACATCTGTGAGAACTTTTCTTATTTTTTGAAACAAGAGCAGTAGTATTATCTTTTATATTGAATAACTGGTTTGTAACACAGGACCTAAAAAATGCTTTGAAAGTTGGCTTATTCAAATTAGTGATTTGAATAACATCATTAATGTTATTCATTAATCTTTGCAAATCTATAGCCTTATATCTTGCCTCCAATGTGTATTCTGCTGTAAATTCAATATTTACATGTGCCCTGTTTTGCAGTGATCAGATAAGACTGATCAGCTAATTTAATTGAGAAAAATATTTAATATTTAATATTTTACAGGATAATATTTAACCACAAGGTAAAGTATTCAGAGATATGAAATTATGGAAACAGAATTCAAAGAACTGCCACAAATGAACTCACATGACAAAAAGCCACTCATTTGTCTTTTCAAACATTAATTAAAGATAGTTGAAGATACACACCTAATAATTATACATGATCTCTTACACTTAATGAGACAATGACATGGTTCAGGGCACGGTTCTGTTTCATAGGTGCAGGGATGCTACAAATACAGGTCAAATTATGTTGGCTATTTGTTTCTTATATTAGTTCTTTCAGATTAAGAGCTTTACATAAGTCATCTAACATAACATCAGTTTGGTTATGAGCTTAATTTATATAAAAAGCTGCTAAACTATCTTAAAATCATTACAGAGCTAAAACACAGAATGTGATGGCTCTTCACATGGGTGATGATTATTACAGCTTCCCTTTATTTTAATAGCACTGAGCAGTTATGGTAAAAAGGTCTTCATTTGCTTCAGATATGTTGTCAGAGGGTTATGCCTAAATATTGCAGCAATACTAGAAGCTCTTGAGGGTCGGACTTGTCCCTGAGTCAATGCACGAGCGATTTGCTGAAACATACGAAGCTTACATAGCTTTAGTCCAAGAAATCAAGTTCAATGGACAGGTGAAAGGTTACCACTGGCAACATCTTCACACTTTTCAACATAAATTTGTGTTGTCACAAGATGCATAATCACATTGGTTGATCTCACTTCCTACGAAGTTTGGAAGTGAGATCCAAATCCATTACTGGATTTGGATCCAGTAATGGATCCAAATCGTTCAAATCCATTACTGGTTTGAACGATATCCATGCTAAAAACATGGATATCGTTCAAACCAGTAATGTAAAAATCCCTAACTCTGTCATAGTTAGCGGCATGACCAATACAGAAACTGATGACGAACTAAGCGACTTCTTGGGACAATATGGTTCCATTCAAAGAGTAATCCCAGTGGATCTCACTGAACCAGATTCAGCCAAACAGGTTATCGTAGAGTATGTGTATGGTACAGCTATGCAATCTCTCTTACCTTCATTGCCATACAGGCTTAACAGTAAGACTAAGACTGATGTCACCTACCACATCAGAGCCCTAGCTAATGTTTACACACCTGTAGCTAGCAAGACAGCCACACAGACTTACCTTTCAGAGTTAAAGGACATTGCAAAACAGACTGGTAAAGACTTTGCAGCTGTCCTCAGAGAAGAGCTCTCCCTCATCGGTGAGACTGTCGATCTAGATCACTCAGAGTCCCAAGATGAAGATGCAGAGCAGAACTCACCTGATACCTCAGAGCAACATGCCCCTGAAAATGCTGTACAGGTAAGCCCCCTGCCCAGTATGGCCCTGCAGCAGCATGTTCAACATCATTGGTCTTCACCATCGACACAACCTAAAGAAAAGACACAGCCTGCTCTGAAACTTTCTGATGTCAATCCACCTGACATACAAAAAGTAATCGTCGAGCACATAGTGAGAAATGAAGACTCTGCTCTGCAGGTGCACACTTCCTTGAGACTCAGACCCTTCTCTGGGCGTGTCCCACATCCCAACAGTGAGGTGGATTATGAGACATGGCGCTCCAATGTGGAACTTCTTCTTAAAGATACAACACAGTCTGATCTTTACAAGTCACGAAAGCTTCTCGAAAGTCTCTTATCACCTGCCATTGATATTGTGAAGCACCTGACACCTGATTCTCCTCTTGATGTGTACTTGGAGGTCTTGGACTCTGCTTTCGGCACAGTCGAGGATGGAGATGACCTCTTTGCAAAGTATCTCAACACAATGCAGGATAATGGTGAAAAACCTTCAGCTTATCTACAACGGCTCCAGGTGATGCTGAGCACCACCCTCAGAAGGGGAGGTGTAGCTGCAAACGACCTTGACCGGCATCTTCTCAGACAGTTTGTCAGAGGTTGCTGGGATAACATCTTGATAGCTGAACTCCAGCTAGAACAAAAGAAGCAGAATCCACCTACCTTTGCTGAACTTCTCCTGTTACTACGCACAGCAGAAGATAAACGTTCTTCCAAAGCTTCGCGCATGAAACAGCACTTCAATGTTTCAAAGCCAAAAGTGTCTTCTCATTATCAAGGTGTTTATGTGCAGGGTGAAGAAGACTGCAGCTCATCTCAGCCAGCTCCTGATCACAGGTCTGAAATACAACACTTAAAGAAACAAATAGCTGATCTACAGTCCCAGCTCACACGTATCATACAGAAAGACAGTAGAAAAGCCAAATCAGCTGCCAGACCACTAGCTCCCCAAACAGCTAACACACATTCCCCAGCTATCACTCACACATCTCAAAGGCTGCAGCCCCACAGCCGAGATGCAAACAACACCACAAGCAATAGACCAAGGCCCTGGTATTGCTTTAGATGTGGAGAGGATGGGCACATTAAGCCTCAGTGTGAAAGTGAGCCGAACCCATCTCTTGTGGCTGAGAAGAGGAATCAGCTAAAAGAAAAGCAGTTAGCATGGGACAGTCAACATGGCACTTCAAAGCCTGATCCTTTAAACTAGACCCAGTTCCGGTTGTGGGACAGACAGGAACTGGAACACAGGCAAAGTGTCCCAAAAAGAAGCTTCACAGAGCCCATGTGTACTCTCACACACAAAGACAGTCAGTGACTTTGCCAAAAGGTCTGATTGGAGCCAAGTGCACCGCACAAGTGACCATAGCTAACAAAGACTGTGGTTGCTTGTTGGATTCAGGCTCCCAAGTAACAACGATCCCCAACTCTTTCTATCTAGAGAACCTGTCTCACTTGCCTCTCAATTCCTTGAACGACCTGCTTGAAGTGGAAGGAGCCAACGGTCAAAGCATCCCTTACCTTGGCTATGTTGAGGCCGCCATCAGATTCCCAAAGAGCTTGCTTGGAGTCGACATCGAGGTACCTACGCTGGTATTAGTTGTACCTGACATGCGCTCCACGTTGTCATCAGTGCTTATAGGCACAAATACTTTGGATGTTCTCTATGAAAAGTATGAGGAGATTTCACCTCAGAACTTTGAGTCTCTTCCTTATGGCTACAAAGTCGTCTTAAAGACCCTTGAAATCCGGAAAAAACAGTCTGTTGATTCCAGCCTGGGAGAGGTGAGGCTTCATAGTAGAGACTTCGAGACCATTTCAGCTGGACAGACCAACGTAATTCAAGGATCAGTGAGCTGCAGAACGTCTGATATTGGAAGGTGGGTGATGGTAGAGTCATCAAAGTCATCGTCTCTGCCTGGTGGCATCTTGGTGACAGATAGCCTGGTAAGTCTATCACCAAAGCTGTCACACTGCATACCAGTCGTGCTCAAAAACGAGTCACAGCATGACATCACCCTGTCCCCAAAAGCTGTGATAGCAGAGATACACGCTGTCAAGAGTGTTCAACCTGTCAAGACCCCTGACTCAGACTCTCCAACAAAACCTGACCAAAAACCAAATCTCGACTTTGACTTTACTGATTCTCCTGTACCCAACGAGTGGAAAGAGAGGATAACAGAGAGATTAAGTTCCATGCCAGAGGTGTTTGCAGTGCACGAGCTTGACTTTGGGCGCACTGACAAAATCAAACACCATATAACTCTCAGTGATGAGACACCGTTCAAACATAGGCCAAGACCTATACATCCGCAGGATATAGAGGCTGTGCGTACCCATCTCCAGCAACTCCTCGATGCAGAAGTCATCCGTGAATCAGAGTCACCTTTCTCCTCGCCAATCGTAGTCGTCAGGAAAAAGAATGGCGATGTCAGACTTTGCATAGATTACAGAAAATTGAACACACAAACAGTAAAGGATTCATATGCCTTACCTAATCTGGAAGAGTCCTTCTCAGCATTGACCGGGTCCAGGTGGTTCTCGGTGCTCGATCTCAAATCAGGCTTCTATCAAATAGAGATGGAGGAAGCAGACAAACACAAAACCGCATTTGTCTGTCCTCTAGGATTCTTCGAATTCAACAGGATGCCTCAGGGGATAACCAACGCCCCTAGCACGTTCCAGAGACTTATGGAGCGTTGTATGGGAGAGTTGAATTTGAAGCAAGCCCTAGTCTTCCTGGATGACCTCATCATCTTCTCCTCTACATTGGAGGAGCACGAGGAAAGGTTGATGCGCGTGCTCAACCGATTGAAAGAGTTTGGCTTGAAACTGTCACCAGGGAAATGCAAGTTCTACCAAACTTCTGTAAAGTACCTCGGCCACATTGTGTCTGAAAATGGCGTTAAGACTGACCCTGATAAAATAGCAGCATTAAAAACCTGGCCAAAACCAAACAACTTGAAGGAGCTAAGAACCTTCCTGGGTTTCTGTGGTTACTACCGCCGGTTTGTTAAAGACTACTCAAAGATCGTGAAGCCACTCAACGAGCTCACTGCTGGCTATCCACCGCTAAGAAAGCATGCTAAAACCACAGTGAACCCTGAGAAGTATTTCAATCCAAAGGACGTCTTTGGTGACAGATGGACACCTGCTTGCCAAACAGCGTTCGACACCATAATCGAAAGGCTGACAACCGCACCCATCCTTGGGTTTGCTGACCCCAAGCTCTCTTACATTTTACATACGGATGCAAGCATTTCAGGCCTCGGTGCTGCTCTCTACCAGGAACAACAGGGACAGCAGCGCGTCATTGCCTATGCGAGCCGAGGTCTGTCGAAGTGTGAGTCCAGGTATCCTGCTCACAAATTAGAATTTCTTGCCCTTAAGTGGGCAGTAACAGAGAAATTCCAGGATTACCTGTATGGAAACACATTCCTTGCTGTCACAGATAGCAATCCATTAACATACATCCTTACCTCAGCTAAACTCGACGCCACGAGCTACAGATGGTTGGCAGCTCTGTCGACGTTCGATTTCCAGCTACAGTACAGAGCCGGTAAGCAGAATCAGGACGCGGACGGACTGTCCAGACGTCCTCATGGCAGAGTACCTGATGACACATCATCACAAAAAGAGTTGGAGAGGATACAACAATTCGCAAAGAGACACCTGTCAGAGGCTGATTATGCACACCTGAATGAAAACACCATCAAAGCCATCTGCGAGAAGCACTTGGTCCATGAAGTAATCAACAGTCAGCCTGGGGAAACATCACCCAGCACCACCTTGGTTGTGTCACTTGCCCACCATCCAAAGGCCCTCCCTCAAAGCTTTGAAGAGGAGGATCAGCTTGGTGGCTTACCTGTCATCCCCCCGTTAGCACCAGCTGAACTAAGAGACAAACAAAATGCTGATCCCTGCATTGGTGAAGTCCTCAGGCAGGTGGAGTCCGGAGAGAAACCCCCACCCTCCTTGAGGAAGGAACTTCCTGAGCTTGGTCTCTTATTGAGGGAGTGGAACAAACTGGAAGTCTCAAATGGTGTTTTGTATCGCAGGCGACAAGAGGGTGCTCAGACTCACTACCAGCTCGTACTCCCTGAAGCCCTGAGATCCGTAGTCCTCAAGAGCCTCCACGACGACATGGGCCATATGGGCACAGAGCGCACGCTAGATCTTGTCCGAAAGCGATTCTATTGGCCCAAAATGTCAACTGAGGTGGAAAATAAAGTCAGAACCTGCAACCGTTGCATACGACGTAAGACCATGCCCGAGAAAGCTGCACCACTCATCAACATTGTGGCCACAAGACCACTCGAACTCGTGTGCATGGATTTTCTCAGTGTGGAGCCGGACTCAAGTAACACAAAAGACATTCTGGTGATTACTGACCATTTTACGAAATATGCAGTGGCAGTCCCCACCCCGAATCAGAAAGCCAGGACAGTGGCCAAGACCCTGTGGGACCACTTTTTTGTCCATTATGGCATTCCTGAAAGACTCCACAGTGACCAAGGTCCTGACTTTGAGTCCCGAACAATAAAAGAACTGTGTGAGCTCATTGGCACTCAAAAGATAAGAACCACACCTTACCATCCGAGAGGGAACCCTGTTGAACGCTTCAACAGGACCCTGCTCAACATGTTGGGAACCCTTGAAACCCAGAAGAAGAGTCACTGGCGGGAGTATGTTAAGCCGTTAGTACACGCTTATAACTGTACTAAGAACGAGACAACCGGCTTTACCCCTTACGAGTTAATGTTTGGGCGTCAGCCAAGATTGCCAGTTGACCTAGCCTTTGGCCTACCAGTCAATCATCAGCCAGGCTCCCACTCGCAATATGTCCGCAACCTGAAATCTCAACTTGAAGACAGTTACAGAATAGCAACTGAGAATGCTAAAAAGACAGCCAATCGCAACAAAGCAAGGTTTGACAAGCATGTTGTTGACTCCAGCTTGAAAGAAGGCGACAGAGTCTTGGTTCGAAATGTCCGTCTCAGAGGCAAACACAAGTTAGCTGACAGGTGGGAGTCCGACGTGTATATTGTCCTGAGGCAGTCCGGAGACGTCCCAGTGTATGTTGTGAAACCTGAGACAAGAGATGGTCCACAAAGAACTCTTCATCGTGACCTCCTGCTGCCATGTGGTTTCCTTCCTGTGACGCCAGTCGAAACCGAAACTAACCCGCCAAAAGCAGTAAGGGGACCAAGAACTCGACAACATTCTAAAAATGACACATCAAATGGAGCTGATGGGGATGAATCCCAATCTGATTCTGAGGAATATCACTATCACAGAAACCTAAGAGTGGAAACACTAGGTTTCAACCTGACTTCCGAACCTATGGAATACCTACCTGAAAGGATTGAACCAGGACCTGTCTTGACTGCTGTTGAGCAAGATCCTTCAGACGTAACCAAAGCTTTCCCTGAGGATGCTCCAGTAGAAACTTATGACCTAGACTTGCGTGATTCTGAAGAGAAAGACTCACCTGATTCTAGAAAAGAAGACTCAATTACTCCTGAGGGGAGAAACTCCATCGCTGAACAGGAAATTGGAAACCTACCTGAGAAAGATCTGGATAATGTTCATCCTTCTACTCAACCTGCTCAGGTGAGCAAAGAAAACACGAGTGATCTGAGTCAAATGGGCCATCAGAACGAAAGTGACTGTTCGGGAAGACCTGTTAGAGACAGAAAACCGACTAAGAGACTGACTTATCCTGAGTTAGGAAATCCGTTGGTTACAATAGTTCAGTCTTTATTTCACACCTTGAGTGATGTGCTTACAGACTCTCTTGAAGAAACTAGCTTTCCAAAAACCCCTAGAGTTATGACAGTGTAAATTTAAAAATGCACAGGGACGTGCATTAGGTAAAGAGGGGAGGATGTAACCCACGTTAAAATCTGACATAAATAGGAATAAATAGTTGATTAAAAGTCTGTAGACAGAAAATACCGTCGCTGCTCCTTTAAGGAACCAGTGATACAGACGCTGAGTGACGCTGCAGCACACAGGCCGGAGGGAGAGAGAAGAGGAGGAGTCAGAGGAAAAGAGCGGTGATTAATTAACAGCAAAAGTTAATATTATAGTTGAAAATTATAATCTACCTGGTCGGAAACTGACGGGAATTTTATGAGAGCTAAGCTACATCGGTTTTGGTCAAGTTTTTTGCTTGGTTGGGAGCTCGGTCGGAGCGAGGATTGGTCTGCCATGTGCGGGGTGCATATTCACAGACAGGATTCAAGATGGCGAGCCAGACCCAGATCTTCAATTCATCTTCTCCATCGCATTAAGGAGGGACTCTCCTGCGTGTGGTAATTCGCTGCCAGGGCGGTAGGAGCATCAGGAACTAGTTCAAACTGAATTGAACAGAACTGAGAACTTATTGAATTGTTTTTTTTGTTGGACTGAATCGAACTGAAACTTTTCATTGAACTGAGTACCTGAATTCATATTTGGACTTGAACTCGAATTTAAAGTGCTATACTTTGATTTTCATATGTTGTCTTTGAATGTGATTTGGATAATTGTGGTCCACTTTGATTTAGTTGTGTTGAAGGTATTTTCTTACCTGTAAAAGAAAGGAAACGAGTTAACTCAGAAAAGAAATAGGAATCTGAAAATAGGTGCAACCTAGGGAATAAAAGAGACTGGTCTAACTAACTCAAATTAGCCTGTCTTACCTAGGAGAACGGAGATCGGTCTAATTAAATTAGATTAGCCTTATTACAATAAACTAGGTAAACTAAAGAGCAAAAAGAAAGAGTGATATACTCTTTATTTATTATTTTTTTCCCCTTTTATTTATATTTACCTCCTTCTTAGGAACCTGCAGAGTATTTTTTTTGTTTATGTACTGCATTTTATGTGTGTGTTTCGCATTCAGTAAATTGCCGGCCTGTTTCACTTAAAGCAGCGGTCTCTGGTGTTGTTATTCTTGCTCCCCACTCCTTAGAGCCTAGAACTGGTCCAGTGGCACAGCTAGTGGTGTGATACCGGTGCTACATGAGCGCAATATAATCCCATGACTGTGTGCTAAAATTGCAAGTATTTATTTGGTACAGAAAGAAAGTCTGTAGTTCAGTCTGATTAGGGCATCCAAATCTGACATTGTAGGAATTGTCTTTCACTTTTACAGGGGATCTCTCGGCAGACATCCTTCTTTTCTTCAGAGCTGAAGTTCGCCTTTAAAAAAATAAAAGACCAGATTGATTAGGATATTGGCACTAACACTGATTTATGAATGCAGTTTTATTACAGTAAAAGGTGTTACACATGGTACATACAAGGAAACATTGTACGGAACAAAAATGGGGTCATTTTGTTATTTTCATTATTTATCTATTCATTTGCCTATTTATTTACATCCATCCATCTATCACAACATTCTGCATTTCTATCGGTTGTGCAGACAACATCACATCACAGCACCCTCTGGTTAAAGTTCAAGGTGGGAATGATCCTAACCAGGACTTTGTATTTTACAAATAACTTTAAACATTAACTTTGATTTAGTGAATGATAACTGTAGCCTATAACATATCCGTACCTGGACGATCACTGTACTATTTGCACATGGTATATGATGAAACTTCAATCTTGAGATGACACATCATACAGTGCAGGAAAATAATTTTGTGATTATGAAACGGTTTCCATCTTTTTCCAACATGTACCACTAACATAGTAATGCACATCAGTTGGTGTTAGCTAAACGGTGAGGACGTCCCAAGGTCAGAACAAACTTTCTCTCTTTCGCTGAAGTAAACGTTATTGACATGCCAATCATATCGGTCACTATGTCTGTAATATCGACTCTGCTTCATTTCCTGGGAAAACATTCAAATAAACGAGCAATAAAATAAAATGAAACAACCCCATCAGGGATAATTCCAGCAAACAACAACTGTTTATACATTTTATTAAACGCGTGTGATGTAACATTGAGAGACACGTTAATTCCTCCGTTGATGAAAACTAAAACCATGCTAACAGCTAGCTTTAGCGTTATACTTTAGATATTAAACTATCCATCTGGTTTTACTCACTTTTTGTTGTTTAATTAATAAAATGGCATCTTCGAAGACCCATCAGACACAAAAAGCTGACTTAAATCCAACCTGTTCTTCCAGAATTTACGTTGTCCTGCATGTTGGTCACTGAAAGATGGTTCCTCCTCCATGTGCCCTAAAAATTATAAAGTCAGAATTCTGAGAAAAAAGTCAGATTAAAGTCAGAATTCTGCAGCAATATTGTAAGTTAACATTAGCACCTGGTCAGCTGAATCACAAATAAATACAACCTCACCTGCTAAAAGTTGTTTTGTAAATATTTTCAAATTGTAAAAAGCACATCAACATTGTCATTTCACATAAGAGTTCGGTTGACAAAATTTTATTTTATTTTCAATTCACAAGGTTTGTGAATAAAAGTTTACATTTTAACCACCAACTTCAGTGTAAAGCAGTATGCTATATTTTTTACTGTCAAGAAAAAAGCAAAGTCATATATATTATTGGAACACAGAGAAATGGTAAATGGCCTCTTTCTGTATGCCACTTTATGCAAATACTACATTCAGGCATTCTCTCACACACACGCATACACACGCACGCATGTTGGCAATCTACTGCCACAGCAATCCTGGGGTATCCTCACCAGTGCCACCTCTGACTACCAGCTGCAGACAAGATAGGAGATGTGTCTTGCCAAAGGACACAATGACTGAGACAGATGGAGCTCGGGTTCCAACCAGCAACCCAGCAATTATGGGACAAACTCCTACCACGGCCCAACGTCACCAATTTATATAGAGAAAATAATATGAGAAAAGCAGCTGATTAGATGGCAAAACGTTTGGTGGATACGGTTAGGATAAGGGCAGTGACGTAGGCTGGCACTTCCCAATAATTCTATATCCAAAAAAACTCAGTATAGA
This sequence comes from Poeciliopsis retropinna, assembly GCA_010277075.1. Lineage (NCBI taxonomy): Eukaryota > Metazoa > Chordata > Actinopteri > Cyprinodontiformes > Poeciliidae > Poeciliopsis > Poeciliopsis retropinna. The sequence continues at coordinate 6,970,575 of VMRM01000021.1, forward strand.
GAATGCCTGAATTAACATGAAAATGTATGTGGAACCAACTGATATACCAACAGGCCTTAATGCAAGTTGTAGTAATCCACCTTAGAAAACATTTTTGTAGGCTTTTCTTCGCCAGGGACAGAGAAGCTCAGGATGAGTTAATGGGAAGGTGGCTGGAACTACAGACAGTGTCATCCTGAAAGAAAGCATGTCAGAGGCAGCTGAGATTGGCAATGTGATTCTGGCTGTGTGTTCAGCATCGGGAGACAATGATACTAAACACAAAGCCAGAATAAGAGAGAGAGAGAAAAAAAAGTAAGAGAGAGAGACACAGAGAGAGAGAGATTGAAATTGAGAAAGAAGAAAGAAAAGCAAAAAATTGAGAAACTGAGAAGTGAAATCTTGGATACCAGCTGCACTCTGAAACATTACAGAATGTCTGACTCCTTAGAAGCAAATACAAACAAACTAGCAGGATTCTGTGTGGTACCATTTCCTGCATACATCTGTGCTCCAAAAAGGTGCAAGTACTTACCATAATGACCTAAATTGCAGTAGACGTGCACTGGGATTTTCAAATACCTTAGTATGCTCTTATGAACTGGGTGTTACATCCATCTGATAACCCAACATCCCTGAGCTACAATGTGTGACTTTCACTTTCAGCACTGAACGTTATGTCACATCTCACCGTTGACCTGCCACTTGATATCTCCGAGACTATGTCTATAGCCTATGGCTAGGCTATGAATCTGTGCTCTAGAATGGCTCCAAGACAAACATCTGGATCTTTATCTGCTAATGTCTCTACCATCTTGCCTGTCAAGCAGCTAACTTGGTTGGAAATAATTGTTTCCAACTAAATGTGCGATGATTCTGCATGGAGTGGCTGCAGAGGTGATCTTCCCTTAAAAAAAAAAAAAGACACTGATTGGCTTATACCTAGTTAAAACTCTCTTGATTTTTTTAGTTTGAACTTATTCTGTTTCACTTTAAAAAAGCCAGGTTGGCAACACCCAAGTCTTTATTCTAAGGCCAACATCTGGCTGTCAAAGAGGGCCAAATCCTGCCTTTTAAAGGAGGAAGCTGCTGGGTGGACCTGCAAAAACATAAAAGAGCATTAGGAACATTTTTGAGTGACATTGATCCATTGCCTTTTCCAGTGGAGGTAGTTAAACTCTGAGTGAGACTCAAACACAAAGGTGACAAACAGCTGGTCTTATGTACTATATAACCATCTTCTGCTCCCTTACATGTTGTGCCATAATAGGTTGGTGACAACAAGATAAATTCAGGATGTAGATAAAAGGAAAAGTTGAGGGTGAATAGACATTTCTCCAACTCTGAGTGCATTCAAAGGACTCTTGCTATCTGTGCACTCATGTCAAACAGATAGGGTAGCAGAACATCTGCAATCATTTAAAACAGAGCAACATTCCCACATGTGGAATCATTCCTCCCAATAGGACTGTCATTGTTTCCAAAGACAGTTTTTCCTTTCACCATCATTCAGGTAGCATTTTTTCCGATATGTTTCATTTTTCCCATGTAACTTTGCAAGTCCTCACTAAAAGCTGAGATAGGGATGCATGTTATGATCCAAGACGTGATGAATGACAAAATTAAATAGAAATTCAATCATAGTCGACTCATAGGTAGCAGGTCGACTGCTAGGTAGCAGGTTTCATTTTATCTGCTACCTAGCAAAACAGGTAAAATGAAACCCCGACCTGGATTATTGATTATATCCTGTACACAACACCCTCAAAACGGGAATTTTTCAGTCTCTCAACACTTTCCTTTCAAAAGATCTGATTTGACCTGAGAGATTTGAAATCTGAGACTTTCATTTAGTCTCGTATAATAAGACTGGATTTTCAGTGTGTATTTAAATGTTAATAAAGAAAAATGTTTTCCAATTTTATGCCTTTTAAAACTCAGACCATGACAGTGTTTAGGATTGTGTCACCATCCAAAATAGACAGTACAACAAAGACAGTTGTACTGTTGGATTTAACAAAAGACTATTTGCTGGATTATGAGTCTACTTAACTTAACTCAGAAAAAATAAATAAACTACTGATTCTCTAATCAATAGTATTTCATCAGTAATAAATTTCATTAAATTGAGATAATGTGTAGGGTTAAATAAATGTTCACTTATTTCTACAAATTATTTTGTTCTTGGTTATGTGTGTACATGTTTTTCTCTGTCTTACTGTTTGCTTGTTCTCCTGTGTTTTTTAAACCCTTTTGAAATGAATAAATAAAGTATTTAAAAAAAAACGTATTGCAAACGCTGCTGGATAACTGACTGGCTATTTTAGTGTGAATGATTTTGTTAAGACAACCATTTAAATCGAAGTAACCTGTAAAAAAATATAGTTTTTTTGACACCAGGCTTATAAAGTTAAATTACATCAAGAAATAAACTGAAATTTACAACTAAAAAATTAAGCAAAATTCTGCTTTTGACTTTAAAAAAATAATTTAATTTAACTTTTATTTAACCAGGTAAGGCATACAGGCTAAACACTTTTGACTTGATACAAAAGTTTGAGACAAGATTTATTTTTGGACAGATGGAAGAGCTCAATTAGATTGGCATAATAAAGATGCAAGATAATGTGAGATGTGACCTATGCTGACAATCTAAAGGTAGAGGATTTGATTTGTACTTGTACTGTAAAGACTTGACTCAGACTGGTGTTCTAAAGATGTGAGGCTTGGCTCAGACAAAAGGTCTCGGAATCCAGTCTTGTGAAAAATGTGGTAAGGGGTGAGAGTAAGCCAGTGAGTATACCACAGATTTCATCTACTACAATTACATGCACATTCTAGTGTTAAAGGATGCATTTAAGTTATTAACCTTGGTCTTTAGATGGTCTTGGATGATTATTTTAGACATTCAAAACCTTTTGATTAATGCAAGCAAAGTATAGTTGTATTTGTCCAAAATGCCTTAAACTGCAATTACACAGCGAAGTAGATCACTTGACATGATCATGCCAAGAGTCTGGAGTAAAGCAATCATTTTCTTGTCTTAAATATTTAGCAATATGCAATAGACTGGACAGAACTTCACAAATTCACCGGAAGCTTTAGAGATTGCTCATAATATGTTAGAAGTTAATAAGAACAAAGATATTTTAAACTGAAACTCAAAGTAACTTTAAGGTTCAACAGCTAGGTGCCCCTCTATTTTTCCAGCTTCAGAATTGTAGTAGACCAAAGATGACTCATACCAGTCAAATTTTTGGCTCCTCTTGTGGTGCCAAGGGCAGCTGGCCACATAGTTCCCTGTGGTGAAGGCCACTGCATCGGGAGCCTTGGAACAGAAGCTTATTACTGGCCACCAAGTCAAGCCATGCACACCAAATTGATGCTTTGGAACAAATATAACATAGAAAATCACATAGATGCCTAAACTGTGAAGCAAATGGACACCCATGCACTGAGGAGGGAGAGTTAAATACTATACTTTAAAATTTCCTGTTTAGGTGTAAGTGGGTGAGAAATGTGGGCACTTTCTTTAGTCTCCAAGAAAAGCTTTTTAAGGTTCAGAGGGCAGAACTTTCTAAAATAAACTAAGATGAGAAACATCCTTAAATATTGGGAGGAAGAAGAAAAAAAGATTTCCCTGTTAAGCTACATCAACATCCCAAAAAGAAAACATCTCTCTGTCTCATTGGATGAAAAGAAAAGAAAATGTAGGAATTTCATCAAAACCTCTTTACCATTTAAACCAAGGTTAATTGAGGAGACTATGTCATGTCAAGTTGCAGCTGTGTTGCACTGAACGTAGTCAGCAACACTTCCTAGTACTGTGTGGTTTTGCTTGACAAGCTCCGGATATGTGCTACACACACACTTAATAATGGCCTGGGCTTAGGCTTGGCTGCAGATGTTTGGCTTCAGTTCAATCAAACACAATAAAGAAACAACAACAGACACACCAATTTTCTTGTCCTGTTCAATGCCCTAGACAAGGCATGATCTCTAGGATAAGAAGAAATCATATAGGTCCAAATTGTTTTGCATATTGAAGAGTTGGAGCCTCGAGGAACCCAACAGAATCTTTGCTTGCTTGGATACGTCTTTGCCAAATGTCATAATGTAGTCCTGTTTTGCTAAAAATGATCTAAAATATAACATATCACAAATTATATTATAATGTAAAGAAGCAGTTTCTGAAATGGTCGTATCAACTAATCTGGCACCAACAATCGTGTCACTTTCAAAGTAACTTAAGTTCTCTTATTTTCCTATTTCTTATGCTCAATTTGAACTTTAGCTCATCTTTATTGTTAGATGCCTAAATGCTTTGAGTTTTTGTCATGCTATTGGATGATTTGTTATTTATACTAACTAATAGAAGCGGTGTACCTAATAAAGTAGTTGATAAGGCTACGTCATATAACCTTTCTGAGAGTCTCCGAGATGAATGCTTTTCTCCGTAGCATTCTTTGACTATACCAAAGAATGCTCTGGTTAATAAATACATTGTTTTTATTCAACAACAAAATAAATGTTTTCTTAACCATACATTTGGGTCATAGAAAAAAGTCTGAGTATATTGTACAACTTAAAGCTTAAAGACATGCCGCTAGATATGTTTTTAACCAAAGCCAATTTAAAAAGCCAACTTAGTTTATAATATACACAGTGTTATTCAATATTATTATTTTTTGGTCAGAAGTTAAAAGACATTTTTTGTACAAAACAATATACTCTTCTATACAGCAGTAACTCCCTAATGATGTCAGTGTTTTTGTTGGTAACACTGCTGAGCCAACAAAAAGCTGATACTGTGCAGTGCATCAATATTCTGCGAAAGTAACGCATTGAAACTCTCATGGGTATAAGTTTGAGAAGTTAAATTCTGTGAAAATAAGTTTTTTTGAGCTACTTAAATTCAGTCTTGTTTTTCCCGCTGTATTATTTTTACCCTCCAATGTGTACTCTAATATGAATAATTATGGCAACATGATCTGTGTTGAGAAAAATGGAACTTGATGACTTTAATGGTACACCTCCCTCGACATGCTGCCATCCTTACCTAAATAGGGAAAATTGTATGTTTACCAAGGATGAGATGTTAGGATGAAGCCACATGGAACAGGATCACTTACACAGGGCAATTAAGTTTTAAAACACATCGGATCAAAAGCCTGTCGCATATTGTAAGAGGGTATGTAACAAAAGCATTTTAATACCTTAATTTCACTTAATTTAACTACATCAAAAAAATGTGTTGCAAAGCAAACTGAAATCAAAACAACAGGGGATGAAAAAGAGTCAGCCTAAACTGTAGATTTACAAATTCAGGTATTATGCAGGCTTAACTGAGTAATGACCACAATGACCCTTCCAGTGCTTAATTATCTGAGACCAATGTGGAATCAAAGGAAGTTTCTACAATTTTCAGAGCTATTTTGGCCATCACTCAACAAATTCCTAGAGAGACCTCTAGTGTTCGACATCTAAAAGTACACTCATGAGGCCAGGTGATGATCTTCCATGACTTTGATCTGTTTGAGATGGGCAAACACAGCACAGGTAGCAGGCACCCAGCTGAGTTTTATTCAGCTGCAGACTCTCTCATAGCTCTGATGGTTCTAATTTGATTTGGCTTGAACAAGGTGTTTCCAGAAGGGTTCGTGGAAATGCTCCAAAATGAACTTCCTGAATATTCTACAGGGCCTCTGAGTCCACATCTATTCTCATACCCAAATGGTACCGGGCCAACTTTATGGTGGTGCTGAGTGTAAAGGTATTTGTCAGGGATTTACAGGAGCATAGAAAGTGGAAAATAAGTCCAAAAGTGTTAGTGATGAATGAGAGGGAGTTTCTGGGACAAAATAATGTGGATATAAAACATCTGAGGAAGAAACTATTTAGTTTTGAAATTTATTTCTTGATAAATTTCAAATTGATCTATGGGACCAAAGAAAACCTATCTAAATTTGGCAGTTCCTAACTTTCAGAGTGCTCAGCAACACCCCCTTAAAAAATATCTCAAATATGCTTCAGGGCAATAAATAAATGAGAATTGAAAATGATACATTTAACTATGGATTGACATAAAACAAAAAGGTTGATCCATCTGAAGGATCTGAACAGGAACATTATTACTTACATTTCAAAGTCTTCATTTACTTTTGGAGGTTGTTCCTCTCCTGTTTGTATTAGAATCTTGCTTTGGCATTGCTTTACACAGCAGTGGTATGTGACTACTGTTAAATCAGCGAGCATGAGAAGAAGCCGGGTGAAGACAGGAACTTGGACAGATCTTGCAAAGCTGCAGGACCCTTCAGTTTATGGGAGAAAACAAAGTCCGCACAGAACAAACAACCAGTGCTTGAAGTGTTTACATGAAAGCTCTTTACATAGAAATAAGGATGAGGTTTACAGGGAGCCACAGCCCTCTGCATGGCAACTAAACACACGATTCCTCCTTAAGTATAAGCTTTAGACCTGCAGAGCATCATGTTCTTCCTTCAGCCTTGCTGCTATTTTCTCTTCAGGGAGAAAATAGATGATTTCCATACCTTCTCTTTCTAGAAAAAAAAAATCCCTAAACATCTGGATCACACATTTTTAGAGATCTGGATTGTTTTTACAAGGTTCATCATCTGGGGAGGTACTGACTGACTTGACTGACTTCCAATTAAATGCCATGAGCTTTCATTTGCCCAAATGTTTAACACTGTAACCATGTTGCTGCCCTACTTCTGCTTTAGTAAAGCCAGTGACTTTGTGGCTAAACAAAGCTAAATAAACTATAAAATATATGTGACCATTAGTCAATACAAACTACTCACACACACATACACATGTCTCCTGGTAGCAGAGCATTTCAGTCCACTCTATTTGGCCATTTTTGTAATTGCATAGCAGATATGATTATCCAGCAGTGCAGAAACGTTTCATTCCAGATTGAAAAAAAATCTCAATAATGGAACAATGGTCAATCCAACATGTGCCAGGAAATGTTACCACAATATCAATTGGTTTCTTGTAAATAAAGTCTCAACTATTAATGAGTCAGCTAACTCTATTGCCAAGAACCTCACAGAATGCATTTAGATCATGTGTTGCCCAAGAGAGAAACAATCTATGTAATAACTGTTCAAAAAAGTCCTGTCCCCCAGCAGAAGGTACAATACTTTCGTTGTCAAAACAGTGGTCAGGATGTCATATCAACACACATTAGATTAATGTCTAAAATAAAGTTTCTTGTCATTTTAATATTATTTTCAGGTTAGCGCTGACCGCTCAATGAGACAAAGTCCTTCGGCAAATCTGTTTTGATACTGGCAGAGATTTCTGAAGCACTTTATCTTGAATTGCTTCACATAAAGAGAACTTTGATGTGGGCACAATTTAAAGACAGGTCAAATTTAATCAGTAACTCCAAAAAAGTTCTGATGCTGGGGGACAGTGTGATGAACAACTGAACTTATCCACTTGTAGCTTCGGCATTCTTGAGCTCTGTTTACAAAATCGGTTCAAGAGAAATTAAAATGGTGAATTTCTCACCATTCCATGTCTGATTTCTCAAAAGATTATGGATATAAAAAGAGATTAATTTAGAAAATGTAGTATTTCTTGTGTATCTCCTGCCTATTAAAACGAACAGATAAAAGACAAAGTGATCTCATGACTTGGTGTAATCTCAGTGTTTCTTAAGGCTTTCAGAATTATCAAATAAAGGAATAACATTTGGTTTGCATTTGCACTCATAAATTTAATTATAGGAAAAACTGGATGTGTCAAGACTGTTTAGTCTCTTTTGTTACCTGTTATAATTGTTTCACTACAGGGTATAATTAAGGTAATGAACAGCAGATCTATAAAGTGACAATGAAAAGGAGAACATATATAATAAACTCATTATATATGATCCAATAATTGATTCTTTAAAAAAAGTGAGTAAAGATTAAAATACAGATTAGTTTCAGAGAAGAAAACATTTCAGGATTCAAGTAGGTTACTTATTAAATTATGTCCCCTTCATGTTCGTGGTTATGTTATTCAAAAAGATGAATGTGCGCAGAGGAAAATCTACAAACTTTAAAAAATAATTAGGGCAACTCAGGAATTTTTCTTCACAATAAAACTGTTGCTCGGTTCAGCACTATGAAAGCAAAGCTCTTTTCTTCCCCTGCTGACTACCGTGAAAGAGGATCATTAAATTAGAACCATCTGTAATTTCAGCGTGAACTTTCTATTAAAATGCACTTGCAGGAATTTATTGAATAACATATTATTTTGATGAAATAGACTTTTTATGTCAACCCTTTATGTGAATCTTTTGAAGTTTTTAATTTGTTATATTTGTTCAAAAATGGATTTTTGAACAAAGCAAAGTTATTTCTGTTTTTTGCTTTTGTACACTCATGGCTCAGGTTCATTTAAACTTCATGGCATTGCTCACACATTGTGATTTACTCACAAACTGCTACACAGGAGGACAAGCGCCACTCTGCTTGTGAAACCTGCTATAAAACCTCCTCTGTAGCACGACAGGAATATTTGTAAGTTCTGCCATAATAACTTCACTGACGTCACCATATTTGCAGCTCAACTTGGTGACTTCAAAATTCATACAGAAAAGGTTTAGATGACATGCTTGAGGAAAAGCTTATTGCAAACTGTGGGCAGAACAAAAGAGATCTGAAGAAAGGATCTTGTTGTTCTTTGTTCAATGTGGAAGATAAAAATTGAGTTAATCATTTTCTAGATTACAAGTGACAAGCCAAGTCATGATGTTTGGTAAAAACTACGCAAACTAGGTTTTGTTTTGTATTTGACAACATAAAACATTTATGGAATAATGTTGATTGAGTAAATTTACCCTTACTGTGTTTTACAGGACATTTTATTGGGGTTGTTTGTCAAATAAAATGCTTAAATCCCTTGGAATGAAAAGTAAATTAACTTAAAATCAGGTAGATTTTGAGAATGTGGACCAGGACCATGCCTATCATAATGTCCCTGTTAACTTCAGTTTAGATTTTACAAGACAATTGGCATCACAGCCCAATTACACGGCCCAGTGAGAAAAAACAGTTAAATCTTTTACTTGGTTCATCAAGTCAAGAACTAAGTCCTTGCAAAGCTCTGAGCTGTACTGAGCTATTATTTTTTGTGCTTATTGCAACTGTACATTTCATAAAAACAAAAAAAAATTTAAAAAAAAATTTAAAAAATCATATACACTACCTTGCTTGCAATGATTCAAAAGCATTAAAAGAGCCAGGCCAATATTAAATTAAATCATATCTTTACCTTTTATGTTGTAGAAAATTATTGTCAAAGCTAACTGAAGTCCATTTTTTTAGGCTATACCTTAATTTTTGAAATACAAAAGGACAGGAATGACATAATTTTTTTCTGTTCAAGATTAAAAAGTTCACGTTCCCACATTTTTAAAATCTGTATTATTATTGTGAGAGACAATTTCTGAACATGACAGTCCAGAAGTTGTGAACAGAAGTTCAGTCTCTTTGCTAGTTCCTTTGGTTGTCCACTCTTCTCGCTGTTTTTTTCTCTATTGCCAGAGTTTGATATTTTTCCCATTTTTAGATTTAGTTTGTGTGTGTGTGTTTTGCTTAATTACATTCCTTGCTTTTTTTAAATCCACACAGCCAGTTCCCTCCCACATTTGTCTTTCATGGAAACCAAACATTACCATGCCTATTTGAGAAAAACGCTAAATACCTGCAATTTGTCGACTTATTCATTGTTGCAGGTGTAGCCAGGAGCTTTTGTTTATTTTTCCTTATTTTCTTAGATACAAATGACATTCTGTTTGTAAATTAATCAGCAAAGACATCTCATGCCATTTAATTGTTGATTCTATGTTGGTATATCTAAGTGACAATATGTCACTGAGATTGAGGCTCAAACCTGTATGGGTATTATGAATGGAAAAATGCCCCGGATTAAATATTCATTAGTTCCAGGTGCAATCATTTGTAAATAAAACTACTAATGTCTTGAAACTTCAAGAGTTAAGACAATCTGGTAAGTATTCCTTGGATAAGATTCTCTCCAGAGTCCATCCTGTTTCCCGACCAGTGACAGCAGGGAACAATGCTGCGCAGCACAAATCAATATCTGCAACAAAATGGAAGTGTTCAAGTCTTTGCTTTTCACCATTAAACCAGATGCATATGTGAGAAATAAATGGGAGAATGTCTGATTTGGTCAAAAAGAAAAAAAATCTGGTATTCAAGTTTTAGTCTGCAGCTGGGTGAGCGCGTTCCCAGACGTGTGTGCACGTGTCTGACTGTGTGCGCGTTTGTGGAAGCTGGAGAAGAAACATCTCCCTGGGGACTTCCGCTACTGCTGTTATTTTTTTGCAGTACGATGGAAAGCTTTCTCCAACATCTGCACAACATATCTGGGTTCAAAAAAAAAAAAAAAAGAGGAAAGGAAAGTGAGTCCACTGAGGAACAGCCCTGATTTCAATATTGAATCTAGAGTAGATCTTATTTAGACATCAGTCAATGTGATCGCTGTACATAGCCATAACTTAGACAGATTTCTTCTTGGATTAGACCAACCAAATCTGCCTGCTCTAAAACTGGTCCAAGGGTAGGATGAAAAATGAAGTGGACAAATCAAGCAAAATTACCAGAAGGAATAAACTAAAACTCAGAGAATTTTGCTTAAATTCAGCTTCATTGAACTTCATAATTCTTTGAATTGTGATTTTGCAGTAATAATACCCACAATAACTGTTTGGGAGAAAAAAATTGAGAGAACAGTGCTAAATATTGTGACATATACAACACTGTCCAAAGTATGTGAAACATACCTTTCATATATGTGTGTGAAAGGCCTACTTTCACACACATATATGAACTGGAGACACAATACCACTCTCTTTTACTCTGTTTTCACTTTACCTAATGTTCCTTTTGACCTACATCTATGTGAATATTAGTATGAACACCATATGTACTCAGCTTAATCTCACCACTCTCCCCTCATTTTCAGCATTTCCCATGCAAGGCTCGTCTCCTCTCACCATAGACAAACTCTTTATGTCTTCTGTCTTTCAACCTGCTGACATCATTCTTTTCCATTTTTTAATCCCACTTATTCTTTGCGACCTTCAACTCCTCCCACTACCATTCCTTATCCACTTTCCCAAGACAGAACTAAGTGTGGGAATTGAATGACCAGCTTCCTCTTGCTTCACTTGTTTTAGAAAGAAAGCTTTGTCCATTCAAACCCTTCATTACCTCTGGAGAAATGTTCTGTGTTGTCCATACAGGAAAATACTTTACTTTGACTGGAATTTTCTGAGGGCCTAAGGGGAAATTTGAATTAGTCAGAACCTACCGCTAACATGTTCTCCCACAAAGTCCAATATGTCATAAGGACAATAAACATCTCACAAATTAAAGTGGAAACTTGCTACAATCGGTATTAAAAAACAAACAAACAAACAAAAAAAAAAAAACATTGAACAAGTTCAATGTTAATAAATATTCTTAATGTAGCCTGGTCAGATCTTTGCAAGTAATTTGAAGTTTTGTTAATCTTTTGATACTTGTCCTTCAAGCATGGTAAGTCAAAAAAAATTACTTGTTGGTGCACCAGGATAGTCGCCACTTTGTGGAAACTCCCCACACAGGTTTACCTAATGTTCCTTTTGACCTACATCTATGTGATGTAGTTCCCCACACAGGTTTCCCAGAATCGATTCTCGGCCACGTGCCATTTACTGCAGATATTTTCCCCTCTCTGCTCTTTTTACTATCCAGCTACTCCTTAAATGAAATAAAAGAAACACAGGTTTTTGGGACTAAGTAATTGTTATTTCTTCTCCTTATACTACACCAAATACATTGTAAATAGGTGTGAAAAAATAAATAGCAGGAAGAGTTCGCACTCCTCCACAAAGTGGACCATTGCAACTCTTAGCCCTGGAAGCAACATTGGTTTTAGTACAATTCATTAAAAAAAAAAAAAAACTTAAGAAGCCGGTTTGTTAACAGATTTTAACCCTTCCGGGTCATTCAGACCTCACAGGTTTTTTACTCGGTGTGCTTTTATGTTAATTTCTGTGTGGTATCAGAAATTAATATTTGATTTTAAAAAGGGGGCATTCCTTCGAGATTTTTTTAGAGTGCCACAAGTGCAACAAACATCTGCAGTGCACACACACAAAAAAAAGATGCAACTGCCAAATAGCCCAATACAGCTAAATATTAGATAAGACTATTTGTTCCCAGGTACACTCATAGCAATACTTGGGAAAGACCATGAGATTAGCTATGTGGAAAAGCAAGTACACGAAAGTAAATGTTAGCATTTTGACTGAGTCATTTGAGGGTGACGATGTGTAAAACTAAACTATATTCTGTCACTAAATGTTTTTAAATGAGTTAGGAATGATTTTTGTATATGATAGTAGCCCATTGCAAGTTTAGTTTCAAGGTTAATCAGATAATCTGCATCTGAACACAACTTTGCAGGGTAATGTAAAAACTCAAGTTTTACAACTTTATATTTGACTTGTTGTTACAATAATGTGGTTTATGCAGATTATTTTGTTTAGTAATTCATGACTTATTATTTCCCTGTGTTAATACAAAACACAAAGGCCCATTGTACTGGGACGGGGACTGTAATTTGTCTCTGAGTTTGCCAGACGTTACTGGCAATTTAACTGGAACCATGTCCTAAATCAGATAGAACCAAGTTCCTTTGTGACTTCAGAAAGTTTGGTGTGACGAAGACTTTGAACAACTTCTCAGGTCTACTGTTAAATAAGATGGAGGATTTGTGACACAGAGGGCCTATTTCTCTTCTAATAGTCCAGGGAGTCTTTACAAAAACTGTCAATACATTGACATCCCATTGTATGTACTCAGGATATCAATCCTGAGTACAGGAAAAAAGGAGGATATCAATCTCAGGATATCAATCTAAAACCAATGGCAAAATCAACACACAAACACAACCATCTTTAATGGTCTCTTAAACCTCTCAACGATTAAGGTGAACAGAAGAGAGCTTGAGCATGAGACGATCTTAGATAAATATACCTCTTTGTTGGCTTTAACGTTGAAAAAAATGTAGCAGAGAAAATTAAGCTCTGGTCAGAAGAAGATATAAAGTGCTTGGATGTGAACCGGTCAATCTGTTTTTGCTAAAGCAAGTAAAGATTAACTTATTTGCAGGCTTTTTACATAGCTTTACCAAGGATCCCTAGAAGTGCATTGGAGTTGCATTACTAACCTGTGAGGAAGAAGCCCCTGATTAACCATAAAATTGATCATTTACGTTTTATAATTTATTTAGAAGCATGATAAGATCCTTTATATACACACACAGCAATGCAGAAAGTGAGTGCAATCTTCTCTCTCGTTATGGTTAAGCATGAAGTTTCTCCTTCTGCTTGTTCTGTTCGAGCTGAGCCATGATCAGCACAACCCCCAGCTCAAGCAGGGAAGGACGGCCATCGTTCACCTGTCTGAGTGGCGGTGGGCCGACATTGCTGCAGAGTGTGAGCCCAATGGTTTCGGTGGCGTCCTGGTGTGCATGGTTGAACTCTTGTCGTTGAATATACGGCTTAATTTTTTAACAGTGAAATATTTAACCGTTTTGCATGAATTATTTATTATAGTAATATTTTAATACATCTTAGTATCTGTTTCTGTTTGATGAAGTGACCTTTCAACTATGTAACCTTTTCTCCCTTAAGAACAAATCATTAAATACATTAAATACATTTTAAAAAATCTTTAAGCTCTAAGTGTCTTAAAAAGTTAAGATTGGAAAACAAATTTCTAGTAAATGATGCATATCTATTTTATTGAAATAGATAAAGTGTGCTTTTTATAGGGAAGGGTTCCCTGATGTCCAAAGAAAGAATATTTAAAATGTCTTTTAAATTAGTTTGTAGTCTCTTGCTCCCTCCAGTGGTTAAACTATTTATAAAATGCATTTTGCTACTCTGGGTTAGGCAGCTTTCTAAGAGTTGAGGACTGCCCAGGTCCTGTCACTATTACTTGAAATTGTGGGAATATTAAAGATGTGAAGTTTTCAAACAAAAGAAGAACTTTATTCTGAGTACCGTTTTTCAACTTTCTTGTTATAAAGATATTTAATGATCTTTATATACATGTACCATGATCTGCCTGAGCTTTTCTTAAGAGCCTCTCATGTGTACTGCCCTAAACTTTTCTTTCAATGAGTTGTGTTCTAGCTGTACAGTTAGTGTTTAAATGCGACCAGTACTGATATTTGTCCATTATGCTCCGTAGATTTCCCCTCCAAATCAACATCTGATCCTAGATGTAATCCTAAACACTGGTTTGCCCGGTGGGACCTACTGTGACGTCAATTCGGACCAGAAGCAAAGAAGTGGGTCCACCGGAGAGCAGATCCAAGTTGGAAGCGATGGCCACTTCTAACATCAGCAATACAGAGGGAGATCCTTTTATTGCTGATTCCAAGCTGTAAAACTCAAACAGCTTGGAACGCCAACTCCAAATAAAGTTACATAAAATCTAAATTGTGGATTGGGTTTTTTGCCATTGTTCTTCCATCTTTTTATAGTTGTTTATTTATTATTGCCATCCAGGCTAATTCCAGACTCTAACTTGTAATTATGCTAAATAAAGACATGAAAACAGTTTTTGTTTGTGGGGTTTTCAATTTGCCTTGAAAACTCCACGAGGTAAATTTAACAAATTGTAATTAATAGAATTTACAAATGTAACAAGACACACATTAATAATGCATAATAAGTTGAACTTTGTAGTGGTTGCTATAGTTTGTAGCACAGTTGTAACATATTGTTGAATTTGTGCTAACATTACAATAAATGCATGTGTGAGTGGTCCGATGCAGCTGAATTGTTTTTGAGGGTATTTCCTTTCTAGTTTTGGAACTTTGAACTTCTGTTTCTCATGAAGCTACGTTGATTGGATCATATGGGTATAAAAGCTCTGTTAGATGTAATTGTAGATGAACAACTGTCACCTTCATCCTTCATAGTTGACATTGGTGGTTGAAAATAGAAAAGAAAATTGAAAACCACACAAGGTAAATTTTAAAAAAGCAGGAGAGAAAGAGGGAGAGAACCTTTTCTATGAACCCCTCAGGAAGTACTCTCAGAAAATGTCCTGTTTATTGCTCCCCCAAAACTGGGAATTTTGCCAATAGCACAGTGTATGTAAATATTTGATATCAGTTGTTTACAAAGTGAATTTGATAGTAATAACTACATGAAAAAAGTGTGAACATTTCCTGTTTAAAATAAATGTTGTAAAACATTTCCATGAAAATTTCAAAAGACTGAAATGTTATTTCTACATGATCTATGAAACAAGTTTGCATGGCATATCCGAAACTTGGCGTCAAATCTGCCCACCAATTGTAGATTTTTTTGTTCTTCTCTAGACCTTTTGTGTCACCACACATTGTCCACACAGACACAGCTGTGTCTAAACCTTGTGTTTTACTTTACACACGCATGACCTGAAGACTCACTGGCGGCAGTGACCCAGAACGAAACTCAGAAAGGCAGTTCAGATGTTAGCTTGGCTTGCTCGCTGTGGGAGGTGGTCACAGTGGCTGGAGTGGACTCTAAGAGGAACCAGATGGGATGAAGCAAATTCTTTAATAAAAGCTTCAATACAGAAAAAGGAAAAGCATTGTCATCCTGGAATTTACAAGCCTACTTTATGCAATGAAGCTGCAATGTCAGCTTACTTATATTTGTTAAGTGTTTTGAAAAGACCTATGATTGTAAAGCTGCAATAAACTATAAATATATTGAATTGAAATAAATAAATAAGTCCCTCTCCTGAAGGCCGCCTATGATTTAATGTTTGCATTCTTTCAAGGTCAGTGTTGTGGACATTATGCAACATTTTTCTTTGCAAAGCATTTTTGGCTTCTTGTCTAATTTACACAACTCTGGCTATGTGGTACTTGTTTTCTCCGGATACAGAGCAAACAAGTCAGATTACTTCACTTGTAACTCCTGCACACGAATTTCACTGTTGGGAATGAAGAATGATTCATTTAGCAAATGTACTCATTTTAAACAGTGACCAGCGAGATAGACAGGCTGACATAGACAGATACACACAGACATGCATAGAAATACAATAATATTTCATAAATAATATTATTTAATATCTCCACTGGCTTTATAAGGATTTGCATCTGTTACCTAAAATTTGCTTGTGAGAAAGAAACAATGTTAAAAACCCTTTTGGGGCATTTCAAAACAAGGCCTTTTTTTTTACAATGCCAAGTTTCTGTTAACGAAATTCAAAACAAACATAAAAAGATGAAACAACATAAGTGCCAAGCGAGACAGAAAATTTGATAATCTAATATAACCTCAAGGACATTCACACTTACATGTAGAAAAAACATGGCAGCGAAAGGAAAAGCCAAATAGGAAAGCAACAGGTGGTGAATGTTTTCCTTCCCACACATATCTGCCATCAGCTGTCAAATACAAAGGTGTATTTCAATATTTGTATTAGTAGTATTATTCATAACACTATGAATAGCATACATAATATATGTGCAAGCCCTAACTGGCTTCTTGTTTGAAAGTCATTTCTCATCTTTCAAAGGGAAAAAAACTCTTAAATTGTGCTCATATAACTCTAAATAAATACTGATATATTTTGTTTAAACATCCTTAAAAAAAGATAGGTGCAGTACTTACATCACCAAGTTGTGAGAAAGAAGCACCTGCTTAACCACAACAGCGACAACTCTTTATCTCCGTGTTATCCAGGCATGAGCTAAACTGCTATAAATACACATAAGAAAAGGCAGAGGGTGAGTGCAGTTTCTCTCTCATTAGGGAAAAACATGAAGTTTCTCATTTTGGTCGCTCTGTTTGGCCTGAGCCTTGCTCAGCACAATCCCCAGCTCAAAAGCGGAAGGACTGCCATCGTCCATCTGTTTGAGTGGCGCTGGGCTGATATCGCTGCAGAGTGTGAGCGCTTCTTGGGTCCTAATGGCTTTGGGGGTGTTCAGGTATGTGTGCTTGATCTAATGTCTGTAAATGATGAGTTTAATAATATTTCAGGACAAAAAATAGTCATAATAAAAAAAACATTGGCAACTGCTTTTTCAGGATGGTTATGTTAAACAGTTATTGCTGGAAATCTGCTGACAAAGATTTATTTATGCCTGATCCCAATCAAAGTCATTTAAGATTAAGTATTTGCCTTTGTCTGAGTCTCATCTCAACCACTTGGATATTTTTTAAATGTATTTTTTTATAGCACAGGCTTGGATACTAAATAAATTCAACAAAGTTATTTAAATTGTCATTTACAGGCACCTTGGCAATGACAAATGCTTGATGCGCCTTAAATGTCCAACTATCTTTGCTTATGTAGCCACTGCTTTTCAAGAGAACTTTTACAAACACAACCAAGTGAAGTATGGGACCATGATTAGCTTTGAGTTCCTATAATCCATTGCTTTTTTGGATTCATGACATTGTGACTTACACAAGTTCTCTGCTAGGTTGCAATCTTGTCCCACATATAATTAGTGTACTTATACTAGTATGACATCTACTAAATTTCTGGACATACAACGCATCATGCGTTTGACCCAATATTTTGTCCATTGGAAGCAGGTGACGAAAAAATGATTTTTTTAATCTGACTCCGTCATTACAATGCTCATAAAGTGTTAATATTGCTCCAAAATATGAGAAGGGCAATATTTTTAGTCCTTTTGATTTTACGCCAGGATGTTTAGCTTCATCTCTTTCGCTTTAGCAGTTAACTTGGTGAATTTGCCATATTCAGCCATCTGTCACTACAGCTTCGAAAATGATAAATGGGCAAAATTTATGCTGAATCACACCTTATATGTTAACCACACTAGAACCACATTCACTTAATCACACACCGATAAAGTAGAAGGATGCACATCAGCATTGGAAAGTTGGGGTAAAATCCACAACATTACAATTGCAAGACTACCTTGTTCACTGAGCCAGTTACCCCAAGGAAAAAAAAACGAAGCCAACTTTGCAGAGATCAACTGGATTGTGCAGACCTGTTTGCAAAACTAGTTTTCATGTTCACTTTTTATACAAATTTATACAGATTTTACAGATTTAGATTTGAGTCCAACTATGGATTGTTAAAATGGTTTAATTTAAATCTGGACATATCTGGTTCTTACTGAATGTGATAACATGAGACAGTTTGATTTCCATATTATCCATGTGCTTCTTTATAAAACACACTGATTTATATCAGTTCGAGAATTTAGCATTGTGTTTTCAAACAAATTTCTCACTTGCACTTCAACCAATATAAATATTCTCAAGCATTTGTTAATACAGCTAGTTGTTTGACTAAACTGAAGCTGCTCAAGAGTACTCCCTTAAATGCTCTTTTTTTTGTTGTTGTTGAAAGTTTGTGTTTTAATGTAACAAGTTACAAGTGATAAGTTAATATTTGTCTTTTGTGTTTCTCAGATTTCTCCACCAAATGAACACATTATTGTGAGTAGTCCCTGGAGGCCCTGGTGGCAGAGATACCAGCCAATTGGCTATAACCTCTGCTCAAGATCTGGCAGTGAGGCTGAACTCAGGGATATGATCACCAGATGCAACAATGTTGGGGTAAAATACACTTCTCCATGGTCTGTGTGTATAGTAGCATGCTTGGCTACAGGGGCTTTGATCAAAGCCTCTGTGAAACCCTAACCCCTACTGGGCTTGTGTCTATTCACAGGTCAACATCTATGTGGATGCTGTCATCAACCACATGTGCGGATCTGGTGGTGGAGAGGGAACCCATTCTTCCTGTGGCAGCTGGTTCAGTGCCAGCAACAAGGACTTTCCAAGCGTCCCATACTCTTCTTTGGACTTCAATGACAATAAATGCAAGACTGGTAGTGGTGAAATTGAGAACTACAGCGATCCCTATCAGGTAATTAGTGCCGAAAAAAGAAGACAACAAAATAACTTTATATATATATTTATATATATATATAGCTATATTAATGATCCTCCAATCAGCGTGATTATTTCCATCTGTTTTATTGTGACTGGTTGCTTACTTGTAGGTGCGCGACTGTCGTCTGGTTGGTCTGCTGGATCTTGCCCTTGAGAAAGAATACGTCAGGGGCAAGGTGGCTGACTTCATGAACAAGCTTATTGACATGGGTGTGGCTGGATTTAGAGTGGATGCTAGCAAGCACATGTGGCCTGGTGACGTGGATACCATCTACCGTCGTCTCAACAACCTTAACACCAAATGGTTCCCAAGTGGTGCCAGGCCTTTTATCTTCCAGGAGGTAAACTAGAAAACGACACAAATTTCACATAAAAATATCCTTTCTAATAGCCAGACAGCTTTACTATTGCCCCACTGGATTTATATATGACTATCACACATAGGTAATTGATCTTGGAGGTGAGGCCATCTCCTCTAAGGAGTATTTCCATCTGGGAAGAGTGACTGAATTCAAATATGGTGCCAAACTGGGAACTGTCATAAGAAAATGGAATGGGGAGAAGCTTTCTTACACCAAGTATGTTGGCAAATTCTGTGGTATCTAAAAGTTACTGAACAACACCAGTGATTTAATTTGTATGTCACACTCACAATCCATAAATAATTTTGACATTAATGTTTAATTATTTCTATATGTATTTCACCAATGGATTCCCCAGTATAGATATGATGTGTTCATGTGTCCAGGAACTGGGGAGAAGGTTGGGGATTCATGCCTGATGGCAATGCTGTTGTCTTTGTTGACAATCACGACAACCAGAGAGGTCACGGTGCTGGTGGTGCCTCAATTGTTACCTTCTGGGACGCCAGACTCCACAAGATGGCTGTTGGCTACATGCTGGCTCATCCTTATGGACAGGCCAGAGTGATGTCGAGCTACCGCTGGAACCGTAACATTGTGAATGGAAAGGTTTGCCTTTGTTTTCTTTAGAAATTTTAAAATATGATATAACATATTTGAATCATGTTTTGAGTTGTTTGTATGTTGAGAAAAAGTGTTGATGATTACAGGATGAGAATGATTGGATTGGCCCTCCCAGTAATGGTGATGGATCCACCAAGCCTGTTCCAATCAACCCTGACCAGACCTGTGGAGATGGATGGGTGTGTGAGCATAGATGGCGTCAGATCAAGTGGGTTCAGAGAACACGTTACATTCCATAGCATGATTAGATTTCTGATGATCAAATGGATTAAATAAAAATCTGTTCTTTCAAGGAACATGGTCATTTTCCGTAATGTGGTCAATGGACAGCCTCATGCCAACTGGTGGGACAACCAGAGCAACCAGGTTGCCTTTGGACGCGGTAACCGTGGTTTCATAGTTTTTAACAATGATGACTGGTAAGCTTTTTATGAGACAAAAAATCTCATAATGTTAAGTTTTTTAGATCATTGTCTTCTTTAAAAGTGAATCAGTTTGAACATCACTTTAAATAATTTGTGCCCCATTTTTAAACTGCAGGGCCCTGGATGTAACCCTGAACACCGGTTTGCCCGGTGGAACCTACTGTGACGTCATTTCTGGCCAGAAGCAAGGAAGTGGGTGCACCGGAAAGCAGATCCAGGTTGGAAGCGATGGCCGTGCCCACTTCTACATCAGCAATACAGAGGAAGATCCTTTTATTGCTATCCATGCTGATTCCAAGCTGTAAACTGTTAACTCCAAATAAAGCTGCATAAAATCCTAAATATGGATTGTTTTTTTTTTTGCTGTTATTGCTCTTTCATCTTTTTATAGCTGTTTAAAATTATACATGACACTCATGATGCCTTGATGACACATTAAAGTGCATACCAAGCTCTTCAATGACTTTGATAGAGATCACATTTTGTATTTGTGAGAGACTCAATGGTCATATCCAGTATATCAGTCATATACATGTCAAAGATCCAATGAGATTGTAAAGCTACTTGGTGTGATTGTGACATGATGCACAGATTGCCTCCACCAGGCCCTGACAAGCGTTTAAAATAAATTATCAGGTTAACAATGCCTAAAGTGTTAATTCTCCATAGAAATCCAAATCTTGAAATCAAGTTTATATCATGCATAAGCAATGAAGATCACTGAAGGACTCATTTATGTTTGGTGACATCTACCGTTTGCCGGAGTGACTGTAGGACAATAAAGCTATTCCTTTGAAATGAGGATTGCTTAGATATGTCAGCGACTTGACTTATGACTATGTTCAGTCATCAGGCCATCAGGGGGAGTTGTATTACTGCTATACAGAACCACAGGGGCCTTCCTCTTAAAATGACTCACTGGATAGTCCAGTATTCTCTAGTCACACCACACAAAGGACTGAAAGATAAAGGCTTTAGAACTGGCACATAGGTCATATGTTGAAATCACAGTTTCTGTAAAAAAAAATTAGACTTACTGGAATGTCAACAAGAAACAATGAAAAAGATTTGTAGTGTCCCCAGTTGGCTCTGGTGTATAGTTTATGTAGAAAAACAAATGAGCAAAAACCTCATTCTTTTGAGTATTTCAGCAGACACTGTCCATAGTAAAGCAAACCTACATTTTAAATGTGTGACAAAAGTCAACTTTTTAAAACAAGTTGGTAAAATATGCAGAATTCAGAATAACAGTAAATCAGCAAATTTTTGTGATTTATTTTCTTTGATTACTGTTTTTCACAGAGGCTAAAGGTTATATTTGAATTGCAGACCTGCTTTGGGTTTCTATTTGCTTTTTAAAACTCTTGTTTGATAAATGTTACTACATTCTTTTGCTGTTGAAATAAGTGACCAAACACACATGGGGCCAGTCTAAACAGGAGTGCTCGAACTGGTAAGTGTGTCTGAATATACTACAGTTAGAAGAAGGTTAAACAAAATGTTTAATGTAAAATTTTTGTTACTTTTGTTATTTTTGTTACTGGCATATGTTTGCAGAAGATGGAATACAGTCTCTCTCTTTTTACAGAAGCATGCAGCTGTTTATTTTAATAACCCTGTTTGGGCTCAGCTTCACACAGCACAACCCCCATTTTAAGCATGGAAGGACAACAATTGTCCACCTGTTTGAGTGGCGCTGGTCTGACATTGCTGCCGAGTGTGAACGCTTCCTAGCTCCAAAAGGGTTTGGTGGTGTTCAGGTGAGTTAAGCTGATCTGTTTGCGTTTTAGAGAAGTAGTTGTTTATAATGGTCACCTTTCCTATGATGACTTCAATAAATGTTCCAATGTGTAATTCACTAGACTCTATCAGTATTAAGTATTAAGCTTATTTTGCTAATGTTGTTCCTTGATGAAAACTTTTTCTTTCTCTGCAATTTATTTTCCAGCCTATACGCCGTGTTCCAAATTATTATGCAAGTGATATAGTCGGTTCATGCACCGCAAGCCTGCAGGATCCCAAGGATCTTCCACCTTGAGGTTTCAGAGCTTCAAATAACTGTTTGCTGCTTTGTAAGGGCATTTTAACAGTTGCTCTCTTAATCCGATGAATTTGTCTAACAGAAACCTTCCTCATTTTGCCTTTATCTGTACAAACCCATCTTTGTTCTGAATCTCTTCACAGTACAATGATAATGCCTCAGTTTTCGTTAAATATCTAATGTTCTCATATCTTGTCATATGGCACTACACTATCTGATGATTTTCATTAGCAGAGAGATCCTTTCTCTTTCTCATATTGCTTGAAACCTGTGGCCTGCTTAATAATGTGGAACATCCTTCTTAAGTAGATTTCCTTTAATTGAGCTCACCAGACAAACTAGTCAACCCAGCTCTCTCAAATTAATTATAGTGATTCAAAGAGCCGTGACACACAACACCATCTATAAATTTAATAGCACAACAAAAACTGTAATCTTTCTGGACACTTAAATCCAATTTGCATAATAATTTGGAACATGGTTTATATTTTTAATATGACTTTGTGCCCTCAGTATAAAAAAATGGTCAAATATGCATAATTACTGTATTTTGGGTCTATCACTCAGATTTCTCCTCCAAATGAACACATTGTTCTGGACCAGCCATGGCGGCCATGGTGGCAAAGATACCAACCAATCAGCTACAATTTATGCTCCAGATCAGGCAGTGAGGAGGAATTTAAAGACATGATCATCAGATGCAACAATGTTGGGGTAATTTTGGAAAAGAGGCCAATTTTAAGCAGCATCTTCTTATAGATCCTAAGCCATTATGAAAACAACAAATAAGTACCAAAAGCTTTTAGTTGCATTATTTTCTACATTATCAAATTTTTACCATTTCCTGAGCTTTAGCACTTGAGAATGAAAGAATTGTAAATAGTTAAGCTCATTAGGTATCATCATAAATGTTGAAAAATATTTATACAAACTGCCACGATTTGTTGTACCTACATATTGCCAACAGATTAATATTTATGTGGACGCTGTCATCAACCACATGTGTGGAAGTGGTGGTGGAGAGGGAAACCACTCCTCGTGTGAAAGCTGGTTCAGTGCCGGCAAAAAGGACTTTCCAAGCGTCCCGTACTCTGCTTGGGACTTCAATGTGAACAAATGCAGAACGAGCAGTGGTGACATTGAAAACTATGGAGATATTTTTCAGGTGAAACATTCTTAAATCATTTTTCAATTAAAAAACTATTTAAATTATCCACTTTAAGTATTTAGTTACTTAAAGTGACTAATATCCTGTTGTGTAGGACAGGGTATTAGTCACTAACACAACTGCTTGAACATTTTACTTTAAAATACAAAACATTTATTAAGCTTTCATTAATACAATAAAGTTGACCAATTCCATATTATTTTATTAACACTAACTAGGTTATTTTAGATGGAATGATAACATAAGCACTGGCTGTCTTAGGTGCGAGACTGCCGTCTTGTCAGTCTTTTGGACCTTAATTTGGAGAAAGACTACGTCAGAGGCAAAGTGGCTGAGTACATGAACAAGCTAATTGATTTAGGTGTAGCTGGATTCCGAGTGGATGCCTGCAAGCACATGTGGCCTGGTGACCTGAAAAATGTTTACGGTCGTCTTCAGAACCTCAACACAACGTGGTTTCCCAGGGATTCCAAACCTTTCATCTTTCAGGAGGTAAAATGTATGTAATGGAATATTTTTTTCTTAAATAAGAGATATTTAAGATGTCTAATAATGTCTAATAATGTCATATAGTATATATTGTGTATTGTGTTGTGGCTAAGCAGTGTAAAGTAGTTGCCTCCTCGTGGATTTAATATTTTTTGTATATTTTGTAAAAACCCACAAAACACAAGCAGTGTAATACAAAAGGTTGCTAGAAAGAAAGATTCACCGTCACACATTTAAAAACACTCCTTAGGACATAAGGGTATCACCAACTCAGTTTATCAGATCTTCAAAGAGACAGCAGCCTGAGGTCTTGAGTGCAAACACAAGATGAAGTGAGTTCAAAGTGTGAGAAAGTGCATGCAAGTGGTTTGCATGTTAATTACTGCTGCCAGAAAAAACATACTTTTATGAAAGCTTCACTCTTCAATGTGACTGAGTAAGTTCTAGCAATACTTGTTCAAAATAAACAAATAAGACATAAAACAGGCTGCAATAAGAACCATGAGAAAATGAGGGAAAACAAGATGACATGCACAATTCAGAGAGCAGATGTACACATGAGAACTATTATAGGACGGCTAAAACATTTACCAAAATATAAAAACATGAAATTTATGATCCATCCATAAATATTACTGACACCATGAGGTTTTAACAGATGTACCGTAGAGCTTTGTATTTGTTTTAGCAAAATAAGCAAAAACATATTTCTTTAGTGAAAATCTAAATGTTTTGTTGTATTTGTGACTTGACATAGTGAGTCTGAACCATTTCTGGTGTACATGTTAATTTTTCTTTTTCCTTTGGCCCTAGGTTATTGATTTGGGAGGTGAGGCCATCTCTTACACTGAGTATGTCCATCTGGGCAGAGTGACAGAGTTCAAATATGGTGCAAAATTAGGAAAAGTCTTTAGAAAGTGGGATAAAGAGAAACTGTTTTACACAAGGTATGTTTATTTTGGTAGATATGCCAGCATTAAAAATCCTGATGAACTTTTAAACACAATTTTCTTGATTCTGAAATGGCATTGATGTACAACTCCTCCTTAAGCCAATCAGCTATGATGATGAACAAATATCATATATGCAAATGAGCAGTTTCTGCTAAGGACTAGAGCAATTATGTTCTGGCACATGCAGGAAAGAATGTCTTAAGATGAAATCCTAATTGTGTGATCAATCAAGGTAGATGTGGAAATAGGAACCTGTATTTGTACCAGTCATTTAAATAATTTGTGTATTTGTGCATGTGTTTATATGTGTTAATTTGCCACCTTCACCTGAAGGTGCAAGGTTATTAGAATTGTGCGAATGGAGGAAAGTTTGGTACACCTCACATCTAACAGCAGTAAACAGTAATAATAAATATCTCTTGAAATAGTTTATAGCAGTAATATCATGTCTAAAAATGTTTTGATATTTTTTTAAGAACATTTTTGTTTTATTATTTTTTTAAATCTTTTTTATTGTCTACAATGTTTCTATATCTTGTTTCCAGGACTTGGGGAGAAGGGTGGAGCTTCATGTCTGATGGCAATGCTGTAGTCTTTGTTGATAACCACGATAACCAGAGAGGTCATGGGGCAGGTGGCTCATCCATCATAACTTTCTGGGACTCCAGACTCTACAAAATGGCAGTCGGGTACATGCTTGCTCACCCCTATGGAGTGACCAGGGTTATGTCTAGCTACCACTGGAACAGAAACTTTGTGAATGGAAAAGTAACGTCTGCCAACCTTTATAAGTATCAAGAGTTTTCCAGAGGCTTTTATGTCTTACCTATTTTTCAAAACCAATAGGATCAGAATGATTGGATGGGCCCTCCAAGCAACACTAATGGATCCACCAAGTCTGTTTCTGTTAACCCAGATCAGACATGTGGAGACGGATGGGTGTGTGAGCACAGATGGCGTCAGATCACGTGAGTTCTTAAAGGAAGCTGCCAACCTTGCAACAAACCAAATTTGGCTTACTTTTACAGATGATACAAAGAAAGTTTTACATGGTAAATAATTATATGTATACATATGATTTTTTAAAGAAATATGGTAATTTTCCGTAACGTGGTCAGTGGACAGCATCAAACCAACTGGTGGGATAACCAGAGCAACCAGGTTGCCTTTGGACGTGGTGATCGTGGCTTCATAGTTTTTAACAATGATGATTGGTAAGGACTGAAATTCTGCTTTCCCACTCCTTCACAAAACAATATTTATATAAGAATTGGATTGAAAGTGGATCCATAAAATTATCTTTTGTTGTTGGAAAAACTACTATAACAGGAAGAGTCAGCATTACTTTGACATGAAAAAGCCTTTTCCTCAAATCATTTTAGTTTTTGGTTTCATTAGCTGTAAGACATATTCATCCAAAGGAACTGGATGAATATCTCTATTTCACTTTATTAGTGGAATATGTCACTAATAGAGGTACTAAAATAAAGGAACTTTTCATATTATTATATTCTGATTTGAGATGCATTTCCATTCTGAAATGATGAAGGAAAGACAAAGAAATGTACAAAATATTAAACTACACTACATGTTATATTATGGTTGCTCTAATGTCACCCTGTCTTTGCCTTTAGGACCCTTAATGTGACCCTTAACACTGGTATGTCAGGTGGCACATACTGTGATGTTATTTCTGGTCAGAAGAAAGGCAGCAACTGCACTGGAAAGCAGATTCTTGTTAGTGATGATGGGCTCGCCCACTTCAAGATCAGCAACTTAGACGAGGACCCCTTCGTTGCTATTCATGCTGAATCCAAGATTTGATATGTAATGTCGGTATTTAATCATTTTATGTTTACTGACCTATCTCCCACAGCAATATTCCTGAGTGGCACAAATTTATTTGCTTTATTTCTGAGTGCAAATGTTCAATAAAAAAGAGAGAACAAAAAAATATGTCCATATGTCTCACTCCAACCTCAAAACCAATGACATTCAAGCACATGCAAGGTCCTATAAAATCTGTTAGGTATTATGAAAGCCACATACGGAGTTACAAAGTCATCTTTCTATCACCTGAAGAACATTTCCAGGATAGAGGAGTAATGTTTCAGCAAGATGCATAGAAACTCATCTAATCGTATTGGTTACTGCAACAGTGTCTTCACAGGTCTGACTAAACAATCTATTGGACAATAGATTTTGTCCAATAGATTTTGTCCAGTAGGATTTAGTAAAACCAAGAACATATAGCACATCACCCCAATTCTTAAATTCTCACCAGGCCCCTGCAGCTCAGAGAATGGACTTGAAAATATTGTATTTATAAATGTATAAATCACTGAACAGCTTATCACCATTATTTATTAAAGATCTGCTGTTGTTGTATCAAACTTCCAGACCACATAAGTCTTCTAAATCTAGTCTGCCCTGCATCCACAGAACGAAACATGGAGAAGCAGCATTCAGCTTCTATGCACCGCAAATGTAAAACAAACTTCTGGAAAGCTGCAAAACAGCCAAGACACGCAGTTCCTTTAAACCTAGCCTAAAAACCTTTGTCTTCTCTGACTTTGTATTTTTGTGTTTTTATTATTTGAATAGTCATGTTGCTGAAATGTGCTATACAGATAAACTTTATTATTATCTCTTGATTTGGTTTCTCCCCCAAAATAATCTTTTTCACAAGCTAACATTCTAAAAACCTAAAACATTTATATTCAAAGAATGCATGTTTTGAAACATGAATTCTAGCAAATTCATTGTGCTGAGTTTAAGCTTGTTTTAATTGACGTGTTTATAAGGTGCTTTCTACTGTGAGTTTGTTCTAACTTTCTAAAAAAAACAGCAACAGGTCCAATGTAAGTAAAGAAACTGTGCTTTTTGCAAAAACAATGCATCTTCAAATTTAGTCATAAAGCTAACATGTTATTACAATTATTACATTTAATAATTCTTATTAAATGTAATAATGTAATAAAATGTAATGTAATAATGTAATAAAAGCTAATATGTAATTGTATAGTGACTGCTACCACTTCAACCAATGACGATTAGTTGAACCAGTATGTCCAACTTTTCAGTCTACTGCCACATTCATTTGCACCAAAGCTTTTCTCAGTGTTGCAATAAATATTACATATTGATGTTTTTGTAACTCTCAGTCCAGATAAACATTTGTATGAATAAAAAGATTATGGTTGTGTCCTGCACCTGTGAAGTGCACAATTCAGAGACTGAGATCTAGACTAAAGTCAGGGAGCAAAAACAATCTTTAATACATCTGCAGACGGAGAGCAAAAACACAGTGCATTAGGCGAGAATCATTCTGCTCTAACAAATTCAGAGTTGCATAGTTACTTTATTCACCTAACAGAGGCGGAGACTCAATCTAAGACCAAACAAAAGAAACAAAGGAAAACAGATGGAACAGTTCAACCTTGTATGCTCATTCACTATCATATCTACGGGACGCGAAAACTAAACATTCTATCTTCGTGCAGGGGAGGCTACGGGAAAAACAGCAAGTTCCCAGACAACCGGTCTGGGGAAGTTCAGCAACCCTGGGAAAACGTACTTCAGTAGACACATCTTATTTCATTAGTTTATACACCCTCTGCGACTGCACAAAAAACCTTTTAACTGTTATACAAAAAACATAACATTTATATGATGCCTAAAGGAACATTATTTAATTCAAATAAAACATTTTGCCTTTAAAGAAAAACTCCTTCACACACCTCAATCTTAGAACACAAGAGACACGTTGGAGTCCCCGGGGTGTCTCTGACGGTATCATATGGGGGGGCAACAGTCCCTTGGTGTGGTTCGATTTGTGTGGGTTCAGTCTTCTTTTCTGCATTTGGTTGCAGATTTCCACCCTGCATGAGCACAGTAGCTATTTTTGTTTTCCGAGAAGTGCAAACTGATAAAATTGCACCTGCTAAATCCCCATGCTTGTACTTGTCAGCTTTTCATTGGTTCAACAAGATAGGAAAATATATAAATGCTTGTAGTTTGGTAAAATGTGTGTGTCCAGTTGTCTCAACAATGAAACTGATCATTTTGACAGCATTGTTAGGGCTGTGCCTCGCCCAGCACAACCCCCACTTCAAGGATGGAAGGACAACCATCGTCCACTTGTTTGAGTGGCGTTGGGTCGACATTGCTGACGAGTGTGAGCGCTTCTTGGGTCCGAAGGGATTTGGTGGTGTTCAGGTATGTATTGATGAACATGGGTGTTTGGCATGATTTAGCTCTTAGCAATATATTCCATTTCCATGTCAACAGTGTTAGATTGTTTCTTTGAAGTTATTTTCAGTGGTAGTTCCTTTACTTGAAGTAGAAAGTTGTCATTATCACTGTGTACTTTATAGAACTAAAATAGTCCTTGGGAAAAAGCAGTAAAATACTATGTTAATGAATATTAATAGAATTTCACAAAAACAGTTAAGTTTGGTGTAGTTTTCTTGCATTGGTTGGGCCTGCTGCCTTTATCAATCCACATTGACTCCAACTTGTCATTCCTCTCTAGCTAAACCGATAGCAGAGTAAAGAACTGGATTTTTGAAGATATGTTATTTAGCTTTCCAGGTCTTATCATTAAAAAATAAATGGCCGTCTGATCATCCCAATCAGCAGACGAGGTGGACGATTGCATTTTAGGACTGACCAACTCACAAATGCAAGAATTGTATTTTTTACAAGCTCATAGTGGTGCTGTTGGTAGAACTGTTGCCTTGCGGCAAGATGATCCTGGCCTGGAGTCTTTCTGTAAACATTTTACATGTTCTCCCTATGAAAACAGGGTTTTCTCCAGGTACTCTGGCTTCCCTTCAACGTTCAAGAACAGGATTGTTAGGCCAATTGTGTCTCTAAATTGCCCTTAGGTGTGAGTGTGTGTGTTGATGGGTTTAGGTCTGTGTTCCCTTGAGGATCTATCAAGGGTGCATCCTGCCTCTCACTAAATCTCTGCTGGAGGTGGGCTTTCCTGCTTAGACTAGCACAAATAAACAATGAGTGGATGCAGATAATGATGTGATATCTTAATAATCGAGGTTAGAAAACTATTTCAGAACTAAATATAACCTGTTTCAAAATAAAAAATTATTTTTTAATGAATTAAGTTCTGCATGGACATGATACACTATACAGTTTTCGAAGACAGTGGCAAAAGGGGCAGTCAGATAGACTGGTCAAGTTTTAACTAATGCAGTTTTATCTCACTGGATCAGATCTCTCCACCAGCAGAACACATTGTCCTCGACAATCCCTGGAGACCTTGGTACCAGAGATACCAGCAAACTAGCTACAAACTTTGCTCCAGATCTGGAACTGAAGAACAACTGAGAGACATGATCACCAGATGCAACAATGTTGGGGTAAAGAACTGTGATTTAGTGAAAAGCCAACAAAGCTACTGAATGTTACAGCAATGTGTAAATCTACAGACCTACACATCCAACTAATATCTACCAAATACTTATCAAAAATGTTGAATGACTTTTTATATTAAAGTATAAGTAGAACCACATTTAAGAATTCAACTGATTCATGTGTTCAATATCTAAAACACTAGTAATATATCGTGAAAACAGGTCAACATCTATGTGGATACCATCATCAACCACATGGCTGCAACTGGAGGAGGAGAGGGAAGCCACTCTTCATGTGGAAGTTGGTTCAGCACCATCACAAGGGACTTCCCCAGTGTTCCCTACTCTGCCTGGGATTTCAATGGTCACAAATGCAAGACTGGCAGTGGTGAAATTGAGAACTACGGAGATGCATATCAGGTAGTTAATGTCAATAATCAGGACTGTCACATTGGTGAAAATGTCTACAAATTTCTGTTAAACC
This sequence comes from Poeciliopsis retropinna, assembly GCA_010277075.1. Lineage (NCBI taxonomy): Eukaryota > Metazoa > Chordata > Actinopteri > Cyprinodontiformes > Poeciliidae > Poeciliopsis > Poeciliopsis retropinna. Next base: position 7,001,463 of record VMRM01000021.1, read on the forward strand.
TCAGCACTGTTTTATTATAAAATTTCAGAATATTCATTATAAATGTACATGATGCTGACTTTTCCAGGTACGTGACTGTAATCTGGTCGGACTTCTGGACCTGGCACTGGAGAAAGAGTACGTTAGGGGCAAGGTGTCAGAGTACATGAACAAACTTGCTGACATGGGTGTGGCTGGATTCAGAATGGACGCCTGCAAGCACATGTGGCCCGGAGACCTGGAGAACATTTTTGGACGTCTTCACAACCTCAACACTAAATGGTTTCCTGCAAACAGTAGGCCCTTCATCTATCAGGAGGTAACATTTAGTATAGTTTTTTTTTTCTCTCTGTATTACAATTTTATAACCACAAAGATGGTTCTTTGTGGTATGCATATTGCATACCACAAAGAATCATCTTGTGCACTGCAATAGGCACAAGCTAAATATTTTGTACACCATGATTTCCGGCTCTTTGTATCTGTAATATATTTGGTAAAAATGTGTTGCTTAATGCAGAATAAAATCTTAAGAGGTTGCAACTTTTTCAATAAAACATTTTTCTCAAAATGTTTTATTGAAACATTCATAGCAGCTGCAATGAGTCCTCATTATTTGAGGTTTATATGTACTATGAAATCAAAGGAGGAACACATTTGTATTTATTTATTGCGACTCGTTGTTTTTACACTGTTCAACAATATGACATGTTTTCCTAATATAGTGCAGCCCTAGTTTGTGGACCAACTCTTTTTGATTCAACAAACAGCTCCCAGCAATCCCCAGTTAGTCTCACTTACATACATAAACCGATGCAAAGCAGATCTGCATGTGCCCCTTGATACATTTTTTTGAATAGATCCTGCTAAAGGATCTATTCAAATCCTTTGCAGATGCCTTACCAGGTATCTGCACAGCCCTGGTAAGGCAGTAGAAGGCAGCAGGAGAGAAGATGGGAGAAATAATATAGAATGAAAAAGCAGGAAAATTGTTTCCATGGCAAATATCTTTGTTGTTAAGAGCTTAATGTGTTTATTGATATACTAATCTAAGCTTGTATTGCTTTGGTCCAGGTTATTGATTTGGGAGGTGAAGCCATCTCATATAAAGAGTACACTCATCTGGGAAGAGTGACAGAATTCAAATATGGAGCCAAACTGGGATATGTCTTCAGAAAATGGAATGGAGAAAAGCTGAGCTACACCAAGTATGTATAAACAGTAGTTGTTTTCGATGTAAAAATAATTATTAATAAGATTAGAATTCTATTTAGAGCTCCTTATTTTCATTACTTAACTCAAAACCTTTTTTTCCATTTTTTTGTCGAGGAACTGGGGAGAAGGCTGGGGCTTCATGTATAGTGGCGAAGCTGTTGTATTTGTTGATAACCATGACAACCAGAGAGGTGACGGTGCTGGTGGCCCATCCATTCTTACCTTCTGGGATTCCAGACTGTATAAGATGGCTACTGGCTTTATGCTTGCCCACCCTTACGGACAGGCCAGAGTCATGTCTAGTTACACCTGGGACCGCAAGATCGTCAATGGACACGTACATGCTGAAATACTAACCAACATTCTGTGTTGTAGTTCATCTTTGGATCAACTTTTAATCTCCTTTATTGTGATTGTAGGATCAAAATTACTGGCAAGGTCCTCCTAACTTTGGTGACGGAACTACCAAGCCTGTAATCATCAATCAGGACCAGACTTGTGGAAATGGATGGATTTGTGAGCACAGATGGCGTCAGATCACGTGAGATCTTAAAGAAATTTTCTGCTCAAAATATATCCAATGTATTTGTAACATAATATTAGTAAAACCAACATTTATGTTTGTTACTTTTCACATTTCTTATTAAGGAACATGGTACAGTTCCGTAATGTGGTCAATGGACAACTACTCTCTAACTGGTGGGACAACCAGAGCAATCAGGTTGCCTTTGGACGCGGTAACCGTGGTTTCATAGTTTTTAACAATGATGACTGGTAAGCTCTTAAGATAACTTTTAGTAAATTAGTTCAGTCGGGCAATCACATCAATAAAATGTGTAAGACAGGATATAGCTGTACATGTTTTGTTGCTGCCGTTTTACACACTAAAGATGAAATTCAGATTTTGTTTCAATCAAAAATAATTTGCTGTTCACCTTCAGGAGCCTGGACTCGACCCTGTACACTGGTTTGCCAGCTGGCACCTACTGTGATGTCATTTCTGGCCAGAAAGAGGGAAGCAGCTGCACTGGAAAGCAGATCTATGTTGGTGTGGATAGCCGTGCCCACTTTAAGATCAGCAACACAGAAGACGATCCTTTTATTGCCATTCATGTTGACTCTAAATTGTAAACACACTATATAAATTCAAATAAGGTATTATCTTGGAGGAGTGTTTTAATATCCTTTTTACCATTTTAAAAACATGTCGTGTCCTTTTAAATCAAAAAATTTAAGAAATATTTTGTATTTCAACAGTCTCACACTAAAAAAGTGAGACTGTTTAACTTATTGACTTGATGAATTCAAGAGGACAGTATTATCAGATATGGTTTTTGTTTAAACTGGAAAATATATAAACATATTAAAAATGAGTTTAAAGTATTTTGATACATGTATCAACATTTTAGTTGACGTTATGTCTTAAAATACAAAACATGAAATTCTTTTATTTAAATTAACATTTTCTTTTCTCTTTAGAATGTTAATGCATTTAATTTCTTTGCATGTTACTACTGATGCTGTTTTTTCATTGTGTAACAAAAACAGGGTTATCTTTGAAGACATTAATCAACTAATCAACAAAACTTTCGAGACCGCTGAACGTTTTCCATTGAGTTGTAAGGTTTAGTTTTGGTCATTCTAATTTCTTCCACTGTTAGTTCTGCAGTCCAGTCAGTCTGATGTCATGATAATATCAGAGCAGGATTATTAGCCAGATGAAATGATGTAGATAGTTAACAGTCCTACCTCACTGTTGAATTCTTCTGATGAAGGTGAACAGTGGTTGACTCAGTCCGTAAAATGAATGGATGATCTGACTCTGGAAAATGGTTTACTGGACTCTCAAGACATCTACCTTATATAAAAAGGAACAACTTTTATCCAATATCCCCAATTTCTACTTATCTATGTACAGGCATTACGTATAACAATACACATTAAATCCAATTTCGTTTCAATCGTAGCATAAATTAACTGCATTCCTCATGCTGTAGTACACAGCTCGACATTTGTCAATCTTCATTTTTGGTTTTAATCCTAAAAATAAAATAAAAAAATACACTTTTTAAAATGAAAATTTACTATCTAAACCCAATTAATGCTTTTGGATTGCAAGGTTTCTGGAGGCAGGTACATCCTGAACAGGTCGCCTTTCATAACTACCATATTAGTGATTTTTGTTTTTAAACTGGAGAAAAAAAATCTGTCAAATAAATGTAATTGTTAGTGTATCCAACCTCTGAAGAGAGAATATCGCATTCAAAATGAATTACGCTTTTTTATAAGTCATTATTTTTTCCAATTTGAATGTTATCAACATAACTGGCATAATTTGCCTTTTAAAGTATGGAACTTTTCTAAGACTGGCAGATGGTATCTGGCTCATGGAAGTTTAAGACAAATGGGAGCTGCTCCAAGCTACATTCCTGAGGAAACGGGGCCTCCTTGTGGCATGAATTTGTATTGAATCTACAAGCTTCTCTCCTGATTCAACACGATCACAGCACACATTTTAAAAGGCAAGAACAGAATTTACAACAACATAACAATTAGACAAAAATTGAAACAAAAAATTTATTTATTTATTTATTTATTTTTTAAACCCAAACTGCTTTTAAGAAAGGAGCTATATAGTTTTGCCCAAACATCTGGTCCTAATTTTCCACATAGCATCTGAAAAATTAGAGCTGCTTTTCTGTTTCAACTTAAGTGTTTGAGTCAGGCTTTGACTCCAGAGATGAAAACCAAAACCCAAACCATGACTGCCATGAGTCAGAAGAGATGACAACAAATTTCACTATTTGCACAACATTAACTTTTATGGCTCTATTTGTAGTGGTGTTTGAATTATTCTGTCTCATTGGTTTCAGTGGATACAATATTCACGACTTTTGTAATGAGTACATTTTTGGATCATTTAAACCAGATTACTTTATTTATTTATTTTACAATTTGTCCTGAAATGCTTGCAGATCTTAAGATATGGTTTCCCATACCTCAACACAAACAAAAATGGCTTATTGTGGCCAAAGGAGGAAATGGATTATGGAAAATATGCAAATAAGAAAGAAAAACAAACAAAGTATGTTATCTCACTACTTAGCTTGGCCTGTGTTAGGTGGTCCATGTTAAATATGTGCTCAAAAGGAAGCTAACTCACACCTGCAATTATTTTTTCAATTGGTTATCAGCAATCAAGAAGAATGTGACTAAAAACATCTAAATTTAAAATGACCACCAAATGCACTTTACATTTGTAAACTAAAAGGCCAGGGAGAAGGAACAGCCTGACCTCACCTGTGCTTGGGCTAATACACACCTGCGCCTAGAAACATTTAAGAGCACTACTATAATGCATAATTTTAAATTTAAAGGACAACAAATTGTGATATAGTTACATCCTTTTGTGATTTTTAAAAATTCTGTGCACAACATCCTGTTCCTAAACACGTTCTCAATCTATAGCATATAATTATCAGTAAAAATAGTCAAACACAAATTTAATAAGCTCCTAGTGATTTAAAAACATAGATTTTGCCAGATCAATGTTGATGTAAATATCTTTATATTTGATTATGAATACCAGCACTTTTATCTTACTTGTCAACTCCACTGCTATGGAGAAAGAACAGAGTTAATTTCTTGTTATCCTCCAATCTTTTAAAAATTAAGAACCTGTTTGAATGTGAAACTTGATGTTACCACATGAGTTTTTTTTTTTATTCTCAAATCGCTCTAATAGACAAAGTTAGTTCACATATAAAACTGGAAGTTGCTTATAGAGCTCTTGCAAAGCATCATGGGATTGGACAAGAACAGTAACCAGAATGTTTGCTTTAACCCAAATATCACTTCAATAATCCAATTATGTTTTTTTATTTATTTTATTTTTATAAAAGCCACCCTTTACACATCATGTTAGACTGCCAGTTTAACCTATTTGTGGTTAAAAACCTAACCCAGTTTGCTGGGTCATTCCTGGAAGTGTGTAATAATATTGTAATCCCTCCCTTCTCAGCTGTCAAGGGTCAGCGAGTGTCCTGAATGAAGAATGTGATTTCTGCAGATGTCCTTCCTGCATTGTGTATTTCCACTCCACTGGGATAACAGCTCGCCATCACGTTGCAGCCACTTCAGTTTCACCTCAGTGCCGTGCTGGCACCCCTCATCCCTCCATCCTCACAATTCCTCACTTTCTGCTGCCTGTCTTCCTGTCCCATCAGCCTCTGTCTCTTTCCCTCTCTCTCCCTGTTTCTCCGTCTCCACCTTCCCGGCCCAACCGCTGAGCTTCTGTCAGCAGATCTGGACCAGTGACACTGGAGCGCCAGCCACCAGAGGTGAGACTGTAAAGGTGATACCTGCCAGAACATTCAGCTCATCCCAGTTGTCATGACAACGGAGCACATGCGCTAAGAAAAATGAGGAACTCTTGACAGCCTAATAGAAAGAGAAAGGGCTGTGGGGGGAAAGAGGAAAAAAACATGTAATGTTGAACATAAACGGTTTAAGCACGGATAAAATGTAGTTTGTAATTTGAGCCCTTCCAATATATTTAGTTCCTCTAGTTTAAAAAATGCATAGAGAAATCATTGAAAACATACGTTGTGCCTTATTACATTAGACCTGAAAGTATCTTAGACATTGTGGCGTTTTAAATAAATGAGGGAGAACAGTAGGTCAGACAATGAGTGCATAAGAAATGGCTGAAGGAGACTTTTGCACTAGACAAACCTCAACACGTTGCAGATGCTAAATTATTGACCTCTCCTTCATCTTTCGGTCCAGCAACTGTGCGGACCTGTACCCTCAGATTAGCTACAGAGATGTCAGCATCGCAGACCAGCTTCTTTGCTCCTGTCATCCTCACTGATGCTTTCTGACATGGCTGTCAACGGTGTCCCCATCCTGTTTTATATTTCATATGGTGCAGCAGACCTGTCTTGAATAAAGTAGTCATCAACCTAAAGATAAATGCATGCTTAAAGTTTACTGTACTGAGTTTTTTCTTAAAGGGGAAAATAAGATGCAGAGAAAATGTTTCTTAACCCTGAAAAGACTGTTTAGTAAAATACATAATCAACATAACATATGCATAATCATATGTTATTGTGCACATGATAGATTTACAAAAAAAATGTAATACTTTTTTCTTTGTTAAGAACTGAATTAAAGGGAAAATATGACATATGAGAGCTTAACTTTATGGTATTTGTGCACAGTCCTACATTTTCAACATGCAGCTGTCATAGACAAAGCATCGAGCATCATGACCTGTACTGTATGGCTTGTGTGATATCAGAGAGAGATCTGATTTTTCTTCACTAGGGGGCAGTGTTAAAGCAAAAAATGTGAAGTCAAACTTCTCCTAAAACAAAATAAAAAGTCCCTGCAAATTTTGAAAAGCCTGAAATCTATAATGCGAGAATATTAGTCATAGTTGATGATTTGAAGATTGAAGTTTCATCTTGTGTGTTGTCAGTGACAAGAGACATGTGTAAAACTTTTCTATTATTGTCTTTTGAGTATATGAGTGAAGTACAAGTAGTATTACAAATTCATTTATACAAAGCATCATATACATAAATTAAAAACATCATCTTCTTAATGTATACAATTACAATCCAGTCATGTAGACAGATTGAATGAAATGCAGTCAAATTTGGTCCTTTATTGTAATACAAGAAAAATTGGTCTAGCAGTTCTGTGAAAAGGTGTGTGTGTGTGTGTGTGTGTGTGTGTGTAAGTGGGCAACCACCCAGTGTGGCATCTTGTGGGGGCGGCATGAAACATACAGTCAGAGTCCAATGGAATGATTTCGAAAAAATATTCATATGTTGGAATGGTCCAGTCAAAGTCCATTCCACAGTTTGAAGATTTAGATTCATACACTCTCCAACCATTATAATAGAGTTTGAAGTATTTTCTGAAGTAGAACGTTTTTATTCTCTAAATGTAAAAGGTTGATACACGACTCAAAACAATAACAGAAATCCAATAATCTAGGCACTATATTATCTGAAAATTATGCATTGTTTTTCTTCCACTTCAAAAGTAAGCTATTTTGAGCTGATCAAAAACATAAAATTCTGAAAAAGTTTTGAAAAGTAAAAAAAAGGATTTTGAAAAGTAATGTAAATTCCAGTATTTAATTTGCCATCATTGTTTAACTAAAATACAAATATTTGATCTAAAAAACATGTGTTAATGCTCATCTACTTTAGGGGTTTTCCATCAGATAGAAATCTATTCATTTTAAGCAGTGTATCACAGTTACTCTTTCCCAACCAGTCAGCTGCCTGTGAAAAGAGCACTTTTAATACCTCCCACCAACAGATACGGGAGCATACTGAGCAATGTGAAGGTTGGCCTTTTGTGTCCCTGTGCATTCTTCGGCTTTATACTTTATGATATTATTGTCAAGCTAAGTCATCTTTTAAAGCTGGACCCCCACAAGGTTGCCAATATTTAAACTAGGGAGTTATTCTGCGTGTGTGTGTGTGTGGGTGTGGGTGTGTGTGTGTGTGTGTGCATAATCCAAACCCCAGGCACAGTAAATGCAGAGTGTGTGACAAGTCCTACTTAGCCCTCAGTCTCTGACCAATGCTTTAATATGAATCTGAAATACCACTATGCCAAACAGGCGCCGAGCACAACTTTGAAATAATTGAGACAAACTCATTCAGTCGCGGCTCATTTAATATAATGAGCAAAGTGAGCTGTTTAATTTGCATACTGATAAGATGCCTCCATAGCATTGCATACCCTCTGCTTACAGATATTCACTGTGGATATATCATGTAATCAGAGCATGGATTTGCTGTACAAACAAATTCAGAGCAAACCAAGGCTTTCATTAGGCCATTGGCAGGTTCTAATCACCTCTAAAATCCATCTGGCTGCAGGTCAACAGCTTCCCGACTTGTTGTTGTGCTAAAAATGGATGATTTTCAGGGTTTTAGCCCAATTAAACAGGAAGAAATATCAAAACATTTTTGCTTTCAGTTGGCAATCAGTTCCAAACATAGATCATGCCTATTTCCGCATCATATATATTTTATGTGCTGGCTTTGGGATCTTATGTAATACCGCCTCTCAGCTCTAACCTTTGTATTTTCTTTATTGATCGTCGTTATTGCTGTGGAAGTCTCCTGCTGCTTGTGTTTGCGCCCTTTCTTCTTTTTCTCATTCCATCAATTTCCAGTCTCACATGTGCCCTGCACATTGTTTGCACAAGCAGATATCAAAGCGTTAAGGGTAGCACCAATGACTGGTCTAAATCACCTTTCCTTGCCTGTAACTCTGGGTTTTGCAGGATGTATTGGTCAGGCGCGAGGCACATCGCTTGGCGTCAGAGCGCTCAGACCTCTAAAGGAAGAGTTGCTTAAAGGGAGCAGATGGTGACATGAATAGTGCAGCAGGTCCCGTCCACCCTCGCCCATTGACTTGCGTGCAGCACATTACTTCAACAAACGCTCCTCATAATTGATGTGCTGGCATAGCCCCTTCATGACTGGATTCTGCAGAGTGGCAGAATCATTAGGACATTACTGCTGACATTACTGACATACTCACTGCTCTGTAGTGCTGTTTCTGGGACTTCCTCAAAAGTTGTAGAGACTTTAAAGGAGCTATTTATAACATCAGTTTAAAACTTTTCTTTTTCAGTTGTATTCAAGCTTGTCACTCACAAAAGTGGTGTTTCATTTAAATGACCAAAATCAAGTTGAAAGCTGCTGATGTTAGAAAAGGGATGTTAGTACTCTTCAACATCAATGGATAACGCTGTGACCACCAAAGATGATATGAAAACATGACAATATTGAAAGCAAAGTCTAAGGGCTCCAGCATGAGTTCATAATGTGAGTATTTATATTTACATTTATTTTATCCAGTCAGGAGAAATGTCAGAGCTGGAGTTTAAAAAAGGAACATTTTGAGGCATTAAAAACTGCTCTGTGCCAGCCCGGTAATTTAGACCAGTGGAAAAAATTACCACAAAATGTTGGTATCGTTACTTCAATATACACAAGCATTCACTAAGGGCAATTATTTATTCAAGTTTATATATTGAATAATATATTTATGGCTATAAAATATATTTGCCTTTTAAAATTTCTTGAGATAGATTAACATCTCTCTGTGTGAAACAAGGTTTTGACACATTTTATTGTTTGCTTTTTACAACATGAGCACTTATTTTTTCAAGAGATATTTGGAAAGATACGCAAGTCCCTGTCGGTCAACCAGGCATTGCAGAAGGGGGAAATCCAGCGAAGCGCCTTAATTATACATACCAGCCCTGAGCAACTTAAAACATTAAAATTATATGGCTTGATCTAAGACAGAAACGTCATAACCTGTTTTCAGAACGAGGCTGCTCAGTGTGTCACCAATTTACTCCCATTTTAATTTTCAATAACAAATCTAAAAGGTTTGTGGGGGGGAAAAAAGCACAGTAAAAGCTTCTTATCTAATGCTATTCTTTTAGCATCAGTATTTGGCAGTCTGCTAAATTAAGTTTACAACAACCGTCTTAAGCATATATTCACCATTGGCAGAGACACACAGCACATACTTTCACAGAGAGAAAGTACTTAATGATGTGACAAAGCATGAGCCATCTGTCATAAATAAAGCCAAGAAAATGCAAATCACTGTTGTGAATATGTAAATCATCTGTATTATTTTTTTAAAGGGATGCAATATTGACAGTTTTTATGGTGCGACTGCAAAATATTATTAAATGTGTATTTTATTGGGATGTAAAAACAGCAAATGTCTTCTTGAGCTACTCACATCTGACCTTAGTTTTATTTACCCTGAGGTTGACATTTAGTCTTTATAGAAAGCGCTTTAGACACATTTGAAAACAGAAAGCCACGAGGCGTTCATGACCTAAACTCGGACTTCGGCTCAGAAATTTTAGCTCACAGTAGTGACAGTATTTCTATTAGTCACTGCTGCAGAGTTGCTCAGAAATGAATGTTGTTAATATTGGGATTTTAAAGAAGTATGTGACATTTTGTTTTCTCAGGTGAAAGTATCACAAATCTTCAAATAATTTTAAGAACTAGAACTGATGTACACATTTGAATTTTTTTCCTTATTTTTTCTAATCCACACAGATTCCGATACATTTATGCACAAAATGACACTTATTTGGTCAAATGAAAGAATTGTGCCGTCAACAGCCTCAGTTCTGGATGAATGTTCAAGTACTCTTCTCTGTGAACTGAAAGGCTGTGGTTTCAATAAAGTCTGGGTTTCTTCAGCGAAGCCCAGACTTCCCTCTCCCCTGGCACTTGGATCGGCTCCTCCCAGAGAATCCCAAAGTGCTCCATGGAAACAGTCCCTTCCTCTGACTCTCTTACAGGTGGGATGTGCCTGTAACAGCTCCCTGGAGTTTATCTAGGAAGCATCCCAACCAGATGCTCAATCCATCGAGCATCCTCAACTGGATCCTCTCGATGGGGAGGAGCAGTGGCTCTACTCCTTAATGATTCTCTCCCTATCTTGAAGAGACAACCCACATAAAGATGAAACTCGACCTTTATGTAAAACGTCTGTTGCTCAAAATAATCTTTGTTTCTTAATTTTATCCAAGACAAAGTAGGCAAGTAAAACTGTAAAAAAAAAACATATGTATGTCCTATACTACATCGACAGACTTCTAGTAGCATTCTTGTGGACTGATGTCAGAATGGCTTTAAAAGCTCAGCTCTACAGTTTGTTGTTTTTTTTTGTTTTTTTTTGTGGCTCCATCAGAACTTAGTTACACAGAGCCGCTGTCCAGCACTTTTGCTGGAGGGGGTAGTGGGATATTTTGGGAAACAGTACTCTGCATTCATGCTGAGTTATAGTCACAGGCAGAAATTTCATTTCAGTGCAGGGTAGAGAACAATAAACAGGGAAAAAAAATTATCAAGCGAAAATGTCTAGAGGGACACTGCTTCAATAGGATTAACATCATCTGTGGCGCCCCTGACCCCCTGTGCTGTCATTTTAAGTTTTTCTTTGTGCCTCTGATCCTTCCACCTCTCCTCGAAATAAACACACACTACACAACAACGGAGACACAGCTTTAGTAAATATAAAGTCTTTGTTATCTACAGCCCTGATGAAGATTAACAAATTTACCAGAATCTCTCATCCTAATTCTGACTTGTCTCCTTGTTCAGGGTACAATGTTTTGCTGTACTGAGACTGTCTTTGCAGTCTCAATAAAGCAAATGTCACAGTTATAATTCAGACAATTTTTTAAAAATTCTGTTATTACATTAGAGTTGAACTTGCCAGACAAAGCAGATTTTAAATGCTTTTTGGTTTTGTACAAGGCTACAAAACATGGAACATGGTTTCAATCTGCCTTTTCCAGTATCAGCTGGGCATGAAAGACAGTCCAAGTCCATCCAAAGAAGCTGAAAGCATTATTAGAAACTGGAACTATGATGTGAAATTTGAACTATTGCATTCAATACCAAATATTGCATCAAAGCAGTCTTTTGTAATTGCGAAATTACATTTATTTAAATTGCAGTCTAGTTGTCATTCAAAATATTATGCAGCTGGAAAAACACTTAAAACCTGTTTTTCTCAGTACCACCAAAGGCAGAAAAAAGCACCAGCAGTATTTAAACTATAGGTTACAAATCATATATTTAGTTATTAAATTATGTAAAAGATAGAGGAGATGTGTAAACACACAGAAAAGGAAGAGACCAGTACTTTTTTCAAGAAGTTTGACTCATCTACCATCTTTTTGTCTCCACCCCACTGAACTGGGGAATTCCAAAATCTCAGTACTTTCATGAATTTAATCACAAGATTTTTACTCTGGCAGCATAAAAATGGAACAGAAAGAACCTTTCCTCAATCCACTCAGTTTCCAGCTTGGTTTGATCAACTTCTAGCGATTTTGTCTTAATAAAAAGAGATGTAGCAGCAGTAGTCTTTGTGCTCCTAATTCCCCCACTCACCCCTATTATGGTCAAAGTGAGCTGCAGATAGCTCACCTCACAAATAAACACTTTGATACTCTGACACACCCTGAAGGGATCTTTTCTGCAGTCGTTGTACTTGAAGAGAATATGAAGAAGGACAGAACAGCTACTTGTTGCCCAGAACCACTTATTTCCCATTTGTGTAACAATATTTGAAAAATACTGTTAATTAGTTTTATTTATTTATTACCTTCTTAAACTCTTATTTTTTCTGCCTCTTATATTTTGCACTTTTATTTTCTTTGGCTTTTCTCCCATAGTTTTCAAATATTCAGCAAATGCTGTTTACAAAGAATGTCCTTTTAGCAGCCATGAATGTTAAATTAGCATGCAACATTACTACCGGTAAAATTGAACAACATATTAGTTGGTTCTAATAGATTGTCACTCACAATGCAGGAGAATGCAAGACAATGAGTCTGGAGACAAGCAACCTCAAGGGGAGTTGTCACACTTCCGATAGATATTCATGAGTTTTTTTGGACTTAAATCTGCATGGAGGAAGACAACGACAGGCAACTGGTCTTTTCAAGGTGAAGCGCAAGGAAGATTTTATTTATACTCAACTCCCGTGTTCTCTCCCACCCACTACCCCACCTCTCCTCCACACCCTCTCTGCCTTCTTTGTCTTGTCTCCCTGGGGAGCCATGGCGGCTGTGACCCAGAAAGCTGACTTGCCCAGACTGAGGAGAGCTGGAGCAACAGGGGGAAGCTGGCCACCTTTGTGGTCACCCAGACAGAGCAGCTCATAGACAGAAGCTGTGCTTTTTATTCACAGCAAATACACACATTTTCCCTGAGCGCTTGTTGACCTTCATGGACAGCAGAACAATTTGGTGGTCAAAGAAAAAAAAAAAGTTGACTTTGTAAAAACAGAAATTGACATTGAATCATTAGTTTATTAACTCAAAAGGTTATTATTTAAGTTTTTCCCCCCCTTTTTTACTGCTATCAATTCAAAAAAAAAGGGGGGGGGGGTCAGGATAAGTGGCAGGTCTTTTTCCCTGTCTCCTTCTATTCTACCAAGGATTGATTAGTTGAGGGCGAGACTGACATGTCAACGACATCTACCCAGCACAGCGAGATCCGTTTGGTCAATGCACCCTGACAGCTCGCTGACAACCCCAATTTCCTGATGAGCTGCCCCTGCTGGCTGTTTTAAGAGTAAAACGTAAGGAATCCTCTACACCTTTCCCATCCTCCTGCCTAATTTCTTTGCATCACATGTCACCTGATTACACGGCTGTTCACTTTTTCATGTCAGCAGATGGAGAGAGGTTTAATGACTGAGGCGCTGAAAGTGCTTTGGTGGTCCCCTCTTGTGTATGTAATAATCAAAGAGAAATGGAATAGGGTGATTGTTTATGTATACGTAGATGCTTCTGCAGCAGGCAACACAATCTCTGTATGTTCACATGCATGCTGGCTGTATCAATTCTCATTTGGAAGACAAGTTGCAGACTTTATAGATTATAATGGATGGCTCTATAAAAGTGTAGTGTGACTTACTGAAGTAGCCATAAGTCTTGAACATTTTTGAAACGTTACAAAAATAAACCAACAATTTTTTGGAGGTTTGATGTGCAGGACGAACACAAACACCATACATTCTTTTCCTAACCCCCCTAGAAAAAATATTACAAACAATGTATTATCTATACTATTACTTTCTATGTTATTACTTTCTTATTGTCGTATAAAGAGTTGAAATGGAATGAATACTTTTATAAGTCACAGTTTGATAAAAACCTTTTCTGCCATTTGTCCTGTGAGTCTTCACTGTAAAATACAGGCACATAAATAATGGAGATAAGAGTTCTTCTACTAATATAATTTGCATAAAAATATATCAATAATTTTGCAAAAAGAGTTTGCTTATTTTATGCATTTCTTTGAGATCGCCTTGACAAACAGCCACTAAAGGTCAGCTCAGCTGTAATTTTCAGTAAACTAAGAAAACATTTTTCAAGCATGTTTGTGGAGTTTATTTTACAGCTGAATTTTAAAAAAAAAGACACAAATGTAATTTAATAATGTAACCAAGCAGCCTTTTTTCCCACCCTGAGCATTGGGTCAGATGAAAATTACCACAATCTGAACACAAAAACACTTCTGGGCCTTCCTTGTTTTAATGGGAATGAATTCACTTCGTGCCGTATAATGAGAGTCAGTATGGGGTCCATATGGTTACACCAGGGCTGGGTATGAGCGGAGATGGGAAGACAGGAAGGGGGTAATGCACATTTTAATGAGATGTGAGTCTCTGCGGCGCACCTGTGCTCCAATGATCTGTGAGGACTGCTCACTCGAGCCTGGAGTCACAAGAGAGCAGAACCGCAAAGAAAAAAATCCTAAAAGTGCCTAATTCTTAATATTGAGTCAAAAACAAATTAAACAAATGCCAGGAGTTATAAACACCTCCATCTTATTGTTAGCACTATTAACTGTCGTTTAACCTTGATGGATTTTTTAGATTAACATAAAAACCTCTAATGTTGTGCAGATGGCCGCCTTAAATCTTCCAGTTATAAAAAGTGTCTCAGTTTTTATGAATGCATTTTATAGTAATTATTTTTCTTTTCTAATTTAAAAATTAATAACAGTGTCTACAACAAGTCATGATTTGTTCACTATAAATAGAAATTATTGTGTTGAACTTAAATCTGTTTTTATCATTGAAAAATTGCAAATGTGCAAGCTTTTGCCAAGCGTGTACCTAAAAGGATATATAAAAAAATTCTCACATCAAAATATTGCATCAATCAAAATATAAATGTTGATTTTACATTTTTATTAAAGAAATGTGAACTTTATGAAAACTGCATATCCAAATGTATTCAATATGACAACATATGACTCTAATCCTACCATTAAAAGGAAAATGTAGGAACACATTAAATACACTTTAGTTTAATTAACACTAAATAATGCTATAATGCTGGAAGTGCAAATTAATTTCACTGACAAATTCTATATTTGATATATTGAGAATCAGTTTGCTTGATTAAACATGTAATATAAGTTCCTCCTTCAAAACTTTCCTAATTATTAGAAAACCTATTTATATACATTATTCCACAACAGCATTAACCCCAGTGATTAAAACAAATGTCTCTAATACTGTTGGCTCGTCCTCTTTCTGCATTTCTGCAGTTAACAATGGCCAACACAGACCGCTAGTCTTCTATGTTTCTTGTGTTTTCTTTATCATTTAGCTTTTTGTTCATTGTTGTACAGTTGAATACGGGCCCAAGTGGATTGTGACTCACACAGCGTGTGACTCAACCTGTGTTATCACTCTCTGCAGCGACTAGATGAACGTTTGCCAAATGGCTGACACTGAGCCATTCATATGGACTATGTGCTTGCATGTTGGCAGAGTTGCATTTGGGTTACCTATGTCATGTGAGAATGATGGGATTTTTTTAAAAACACATTCAGAATATAGGGTCCCCTACAGTAGATTAGGAGAGTCTGTAATTGGTTCTGTAAATACTAATGAAGTCCTCTTTGTCAGATGAAAGGGAATAATTCATGTCATCAGTGCAGACAAACATGGATATGTGCGCCACAGCGTTGCATCTGTAATTGGTTTGACCTTGATGATTTGAAGGATAAAATATCAAGTTTCTTGATGTTGTGGTATTCAGTTCTTTCACTGCATGGCACCATTTATGCTGCTTTCAGTGGTATTGATGGCGGCATGCCAAAATGGGTTAATTATAGTAGTTTGACTTTGAAACTGTCACTCAAGGTTTAACTAGAGTAAAGGCTAAAAAAAAGGCAAATTTCCTGTAAAAACCCATCAAAATCACCAGCAACCTAAAGCAGCGTATATATTCCAGTGCCTTTTTATGCATTTACTTAATTGGTGCATCTCTGTTTTGTAGTGCATCTTTATTTAGCAGAGTTGTGTTTTGATGAACGTGGCACCATAAGGTTTGGTATTCTGCAGTCTGCTCTTTCCCAGAGAGCAGATTTTTATAAGGCTTTGAGAGGAGGCTTTAGTTCAGAGATGTGAGGGAAGAATATGGCTGAATGGGGAGCTGCTGCATGACAATCATGTTAGATGGAGGAATAGTAGGTTTGTATTGGGCAGCCACAAGAACGTGCAATGCATAGTAAAACAGACAAAGAAGAAAGAAGAATGAAAGCAATGCTTAAATCTTGACTCAGAGATTTTTTTGTCAACACAAATGTTGAAATTGGACTTAATTTTGTAGATTTATACAGAACTACAAGTGCATTTATGTCATCGCCTCAGGTTGGATGTGTATGTCATCACCTCAGATGTTCCTCTTGTATTTAAGCAAACATACTTCAGATGTAAATGTTCATCAACAGAGCTGTCTTTTTTACAGATCTCTTCAAATGGCCTCGTGGAGGCATTGGTTTAGTCATAGCAAGCTCTCATCTAAACTTATTTCAAAACGTAGGGGTCTGCTACCTTGCTAGACTGTTATCGTCTGTCATCAGACGTCCAACATGCTCATGTAAAGGTTTCTCCCAGGGTCTGAGCAAAAACAGTTCGCAAAAGAAATTGACTGCTAAGCTTTCATTCCTCTTTGATAGACTTGCAACATACTTTCAATACACAGTAATTTTTTTGACAGAGTCATGAGAGTCAGCTTTAAAGTTCTTGGTAGTCAGTGGAGCGCACACGCACACGCACCACACGCACACACACACACACACACACACACACACACACACACACACGCACACCCACACACACACGCACACAAAACACTGACCAGAAAGATATAGCTACCTATAAAGTTTAGATGTGTCAAACATTCAGCATAAAGGGTGCAGACTTTGCATTTTGTCTTTTTGTTTGTTTTGACTGTGGACTATGTCCTCTAACATGTGCATCTTATGCAACACACCACCAAAGTTCAGATGGGTGTAAGCTGGTTTTGAGTCAAATATGTTGGGATAAAGTGATTTATTTTCTTCATTTTGTTTTTGAAAATAATTTGATCAGCTCTTAAGTTTGATAACTACACAATGGACTTGTTTCACTTAAGACATTATTCGCCAGTTCCTCACTCCATGTTCACAAGATCTTTTCTTTTTGTCCTTCGCTTGATACACACATTTTGCAAAGACAGATTCATCCCTGGCACACAGAACCCATTTCCCTCCTGAATGGTATGACAGCTGGACATTGCTATGCTGTTTATATTTGCATCAAATGTTTGGAACAGATGAACAGAGTACTTTCAGGCATCTGAAAATCACACCCAATGATGAAACAGACATGTGGAGGAGCACATTTAACGCAGTTTTGTTGACTTTTCTATGAGGTCACAAGGAATCAGCATATCTGAGTTGTTGTATTATGGGCGCATAGTAAATAAATGGAATGTTATAAATCAAATGCTTAAAGAGTCATGAGCTCGTCACATGGGCTTTCCTAAATTGCCTAAAAGCATAACAATCTTAAGGTATGTAAATGTAAAATCTTGCATTATTCTAATATTTAGAAGACAATTTCGGTTATCAAAAAAAAACTTTCTAATTTACTCATTTTCTGAATAAATCAGAATGAAAAAAGGTAATGCCTTCTTATGATGTGCATTTAAATACAAAGCTTTAACCGATGGTAGCAAAATGGATTTCAATGATAATTTTACTATTCCTAATGAATGACAGCATTTTTTCAAGATCAATTAAATTTTGTATGACTCAGTAAAATGAGTAAAATATTTTCATCACATATGCAGATCCATTTAATACATTTTGTAAAGCCGTTTCATCTGCCATCATTGTAAAACTTGCTTTATGAATGAAAGCCTCTGATGGCGTTTTCCACACATTCTTTAACATAGCTGTTGAAATGCATAATGGAGACTCAATATGTAAGATTTTACACTCTGAACATAAACTGCCATAATCTGTGTGCAAAAACCCTCATGAGGAGGAGATTATACGTCTCAGCCAGAAAAGCCATTATGAAACCTATTTGATACAAAAGCAAACATCAATAATTGGGGAATTAAGGGTTTTAATTGTGGACTTTAACATGGTAATTGCTAATGACAAGAGCACAGAGCCACAGCGGCAAATGCTTGACAATGAGAATTTTGTATTGGCAGTGTAATTTAATGCCACTCCCAGCTGAATCTGTGCTGGTACTCTGGGAGCCTCATGCTGCTGATTTTTAAAAGCATCTCTATCACACAAATGTTTAGCATATTCAACTACCAAGGATCAATAAGTTTTCCAGGAACAGCATCTCTCCCACCCTGTAATTAATTCACTGATGTTGACCTCTGACTTGAGTTTTAGTGCTACCAACATCACCTGCCTGCTGATGGGACAGAGGTGGACGAAAAGCCTGCGGCCTATTTTAATACAAGTCATCAAAGCCCACAGTAAAAGATCAAATGTGGCAGCCACATGCAGGACATCCTACCATGACCTTAAAGTGAGACAGTAAATGTTGTGTATGTTGTGGGTTGTGACAAAGGTCAGGGTGTCATTAATCTGTCGCCAACAAGTCAACATTTCCTCTGACGTTTTGTCATGTGACTACTGAGGCATTCAGAAGGATTTTGTTGTTATTGGATTTGAACACTTTTTCCTCTATATTTTTTATATTTTATCTGGATTACAGTTTCCAGAAAACACATAAATATACACAGGCATAATATAAAACACCATTCTGAGCAAGGCAAATCTACCTGCAATATAAGACATCTATCTTTATCCATCCATCGATTTCTATTTTTTTATTAGTATGAAGCAGCAACTAAGTACTAAACCCAATGTCACTCACAAATAAAAAATACTCAGTCCCATCAGAAAATCATATAGTCAGATTCTCAACAGTTTAATCAACATTATAATAAATAAATAAATTAATTAATTAAATAATTAATTAATTTCCCCCACAGGTTTGGATACTGTGCTGCTGAGTGTTTTTCTCCAGCCAATTCAAAGACTTTTTGCATTTGTCCTAATGTGCAATTACCATAACATTAAGGAAGTTGTTTTCATGTGGGAGCAGCTAATTAAGCTTTTAAAAGCCTGTTAATAGCTGGAGAAGGATCCCAAAACTAAAAGTCCGTACAAATAAAAACATTATTGATGTACAGCGAGAGCAAAACAGAAAGCCATAAGGAAGAATTTAAAAGATTTTCTTAAGTCAATTGTCATGGGAAGGCGTGATTAGAGGCAAATAAAGTGGACAAGATTAGAGCAAAAACAGACACAGTTATAATATTGAGGAGTGCAATATTGCCTGGGTCACTCAAAGTGACTATTGGACCATTTTGCAGGTTCCTGAATAAATGGAAACAAATGTTCCTTTACAAGAAACCAGGTAGTTTTTCTAAAGTATAAAATGTGTTTGACCATAATGACCATCGCCACATTTAGAGGGGAAAATGGGAACGCTGGAAGTTTGAAACGCCATCCAAACTGTGAAATGAAAGTGTGGAAGACTGATTTTATGGGAGTATTTTACAGCCAAAGGGATTGGTGAAACTCACAAAGTGGATGAGGAAAAATATTATGTGGAAGTATAAAAGCAACATCTAATGTCATCAGCCATGAATTAAAAAAAAAAAAGGGCACAAATGGGTTTTCCAAATGGACCAAAACCCTAAACATACCACCCAACTTGTTACAGAAAAGAAAAGTTAAGACTGAGTGGCCATCATAAAGTCATAATTCCCAGTTTCATTCAATATTTTTGGACAGAGCTTAAAGGGTGTGTCCACAATGTGACCAATAAAAAGAAGAATGGACCAATGTTCAAAAAAATATTGAGAGAAGCTTTTAAAGTACACCCAAAATCCCAGACCCAAGTCATACTTTTGGAAGGAAAAATTGAAAAAATTTTCAACAAAGGAGTGTAAACTTCTGAATTCAAAGATCATTTTTAAATCATCATAATTATTCTGGCATTAGACAAACAGAAATAAATTGGATAAACCTGACATTAAATTGGAGAAAGTTTGATTGTCTTTTTACCCAGATATTTAAAGAAGGTGTTTGTAAATATCTGCACCCAACTTTGAATTTTACATCTGTAATGCTCTGTACTACTGTTGGACCTTTACCTCAATCTGTACCTTTTGCTCTGGTCTTACTTGATATTCCAAAGCAAGAGGCCTTCTAATCCAATACTCTAGGGCTGGTGTCCAGCAACTTTTAGATGTGTCTCTGCCTCAACACACCTAAATCAAATAAGCAGGTCATTAGCAGAACTCTGGAAAACTTCACTGCATCCTGAGGAGGTAAATCAGTCATTTGATTCCAGTGTGTTGGAGCAGGGACAAATCTAAAAGTGGCAGGACTCCAGCCCTGGAGGACTGGATTTGAAGACCCCTGCCATAAAGTTCACCTTTTCCTCACTCATAAGATTCCTTTTTATTCTTTTTATCTGGTGATACACCAATACGTGTTGTAGTTTGAATAGTGATGTAGATTGGCTTCTTGCACAATCTTTTTATTTTCAAATAATTCACTGTATGACTCTCTAAATTCAATAAGGCTTAAAAATTGAAGCAGAAACTAACATCTGTGCTAATCCTACAAGAGGTGAAAAGCAAATCTGAAAAACACTTTTGATGCAATGCAGATGTAGGAATTTCTGTTTTGGTTTTGAATCAAAACAGATTTATATGCATCCAACCTTTTCTCTGCAAGCCAGTGGACAGAGGGCAGACAGTTTCCCCAGGTATCAGATGCACCTCCCTGTTTTAGGCTTTATTGTAATCTGCTACACAAAAAGATAAAGTCACACAGAGTGGAATATTCAGGTGTTATAAACCACATATTTGTTTTAGCCCTAGAATTTTACTAAGAATTTGTGAATAACATTAGAATTTTATTATTTTTAGAAGCTGCACAGGCTAAAAGACCTCAGTACTAATTTGGCAACTTAAAACTCAACAGGTTAATGAACTAACAGTCCTGCTTACTTGCACCACCGAAAGATGCTGGTGTGAAAGTGCCCGTTTTCCCCGAAAACTCTGCTATCCAGGACAAGTGGATGAGATTTGTGAAAGAGTGGAATTCACACTCAATTACAAAAAAAACCCCAAAAACATATGCATAGGCAGTGTGTGTTATGCAAAACTGCCCATATGACTAGGGCAAAGAGTGTCCCAGTCTTATGGAGGATCTTGGTTCCAAAGGAATCAACACACCTTAGTTTCTAATAGTCAGCCAGGTGAACAATGCAACCATAGGTAGTGTGTGTAGACATGACTGCCTATAAGAGCATGTGTTGTTTTAATAATATTAGTAAATATACTGATTATGTGAGTATAAGTGAGACTTTTGGCTGCTTCCACTCACTGGAACTACTAAAGGGCTCACCAATAAAATATTTTGGTAACGCAATACCTTGAAGAAAACAGCAATTCTGAGCTAGTAAGGTGAACATATACAAAAAAGAAAAGTTGTTCAAAATGTAATATGTGGTGTTTCAAACCTATTAGTTATGGAGGTGATCTTCTTAAATAAGTGGCCCCCAATCACAAGATTTTAAAATACAGTGAACTTGGTTGAAATATGAAATAACAAAATCGCACCTAAATAGAAAAAACTGTCATCATTTATTCTTGCTACATCGTTCTAACAATGCTGGCATTTTGTAAAATGTTACATTTTAACAGCAGAGTGGATGCGGCTGCTCCAAAAATAGATTTTACTTAGTTCACACAGGAGATCTTTCTCACTCGCCAGCTCCAGTCCTCAATGATCTAGGGATGAGCCTGTGCTGGTTATTTGAAGCCACTGGAAATGATGGATGGAGTAATACCTGTCTTCCTCCTCCTCCTCTCCTGACTTCAGCTTTATGGAGGTCTTTAGATTTACTTATGTGCTACGGCCCTCGTTATGTCCCTTTACGTGCTAAGTACCACCTTAGAAAAGCCCTGTAGATGCACTTTGTACCAAATAAAGAAATAGAAAACATGGCTGTCTCTTTTTAACTGGGCCGTCACTGAACCCATAGCCCATTAAATTCTATGGCACCTTCTCAATGCATAGTAAAACTTAAGTATAGTTTGAAAACGTTAGGGGTTTTTGAAAAAGTAAATTTCTCCACACCATGAAAAAAACATAAAAACAGTCTGGGAATAAAAACCATAATGTTTTAATGCAAATAAATTACTTTGACCTTATGCCTTTATTAGAAAACAGTATTTTGCAAGTAGATATAAATTGTTTTTCCTTATCGAACTCTGCAAACTGAACCACTGCCGGGTGAACTGAACCTTTGCTTCGGTTTGAACATCTGTGTTTGATGATCGTCAATATTGTGCCAGTTGTCCTTGTTTTCTGCTGCCAGCATAAACAGGCAATGGGGGTACAAACCGAGGTGGCTTTTAATTTCCATTTTGTTTGAGTTTATCCTTTTAGCTTGTCAATACAAAAACAAAGTTCTCACTGACTGGCATCTGTAGAAGGCTGGACCAAACGCTCAGCTGACGCTTCTGTTTTAGTTCTTTCTGGGCTATGATTAGTGTGTTGAGATGACAAAGAATACCTTTTGCATGTGTTTCTATACACAGGTGCAACATATTCAAAGACATATTTATTTCAATAAGTTAAGTAGGTGATACAAATCAAGATTTATTGCACAAAAAGTAAAATTTATTAAAAATTAACTGCAAAATATACTGTCCTTCAGAGCTTTTCTCCTGCAACTTTAAGATGCATTCCTACTCCTGCACACCTGAAACAAATAACTAGTGCCTTGCCTCAGCATGTCATTAAATTTTGCCAAGGCCAGATAATGAGTAAATCATTTGATCCAGGACTATTGGAGAATGGACGCATCTGACAGTCGCAGAGACAGCAATTCTTAAGGGCTGGAGTTAGAGACCCCTGACCAAGAGTGATCCAGCTTCTTGACAATACTGATGAGTGCTGGTCATTTCATCAAATTGTTATTTGGTACTTTTGCAGTTTCTGTCATTTTGTACCTGACTGTTTCAGGCATAAAAAGGGGGACAATTTTCAAAAGGTCACTTCATACCAGTTCTACTTAAATGTGTACCTGCGTTTCAGACATTTTGTACCAGCTTTGACAAATGCTAATTTCACCTACAGCTGAAATATCCCAACCTCTCAAAGGAGGAAGCCTATTAAAAGAAATAATCTAACTAGTCTTGCTGTGAGAGATCTCAATATAAATATTCTTCCATTGTCTCCATTGAAGAGTGTTCTGGAAAAATACTTTTTTCCACATCAATAAATAAGGACCCATCAAGTTCAAAGACTATTAGTTCTTTTGACGTTTTAATGAACTTTCCTGTTGGAACTTTATTTTTCCCATTTACATGACTTCAATTATGCATTAATGTGCTAGCAATTTTTATTTTGTGCATTTCTGGTAACTCATTTTGTTCATTTCATTAACTGATTTTGTATTTACATTATATTGCTTTCACACCAATTTTTCAAGAACTTCTGGGAAATAATCATTTATGGTAAAATAGCGTGATTCACAAAATATCTTAATACTTAATCAAATGCTGCAGGCCAGAGTCTATTTAGCCTTTGGTACAGCACACCGATATTATGTATCGGTGTTTGCCGTCTTGAATGCCCATTGGTCAGTTTGAATATGGAGGTGTGGAAATATTTATTATGATTTTGCTGTCGGACCTATTCTGCACTGGTTTGCAAGATATTTACGCAATCCAAATACCTCACACTGATGTATGAAACTATTTCAGAAGTTGATCAAAGTCAACAGAAACGTCATGGGGAATTGGCTAACTGAAAGGTTTTCTGCAAACGCTGCAGAAAAACATGATTTGTTTTTTTTTCTTTTTGGCTGAGCTCAATGTAGCCTATTTTATTATGGTAGTAATACTGCAATCTAGTCCAATTAGCGTGCTTAGTTACTGACTCTGTGTTGCCAATTCAGCAACAAAAGTAGTTAAGGTGTTCCTAAAGATACCAGAAGTGGATTTCCAGGACTGGGCAACCAGTGAGCGGTTGGAACGTAGGAAAAGCCCATGGCAGCATCCACTGATCATTGAGAGGATTAAGTGTGATTGTTGTTTTTTTCCACAAGTATTCATCAACAGTAGAAAGACTTTTAGTTTTTCTGCTAAAAACTAGGTTTTTGGCAGAGCATTAACAGATTTTCTACTATAGATTTTCTTTTACATGGAGGAAAATCTGAAGGGTCTGAGAAGTTTAAATATAGTGAGAGACTCATTAAATTAGTAATAGTAATGTTACTGGTCATATGGTCAGAGGTTTTTTTTCTAATATGTTTCTGTGGAAGAAATAATGAATTAAAGTTGGACTAATGAAACACAATCTCAAGATCAAACAATTTTTGTTGTGAAATACTTGGCTATTCAAATATTACGTAATTGGTATGTATTAATTCTAAATTTTTCAAGCAAAAACATTTTAAATATAAGTGCAAATTCAAATGTTTGTTCTGTATGAATACGGTTTCAGAAGGATGAATGCACAGACAAATCCAATAAGAGGAAAAAATAGCAAGACTTTTATTATTAGGAAGTTTCAGAAAAGTTTGTCAATGTGACATTTCGCTTCAGAGAATACAGAAACACCATGATGTCACCTGGCCCGCTATACTTCAGATGTACTGGCTCCTGTGACTCAGACGGGGAGTTGCTTCAAGGGACGCCCTAGGGCTACGGGGCCTCAAAGAACTGGAAAATACACCCTTGACCGTCTTAAGAGCACTTTTCACTTCACAGTAAAAAGGCATTCTAACAAAGAGCCATTACTGAGCCAGCTCTGCTGAAACCACAATAATGTCAACTAGAATTTAGCATTTTTTTCAGAAAGGTTACTAAAGCTTTCTATATTGAGATTTGACTTTATGCAAAAGACATGCAGGCTAATCAACAGAGAGTTTTGATTTGGTTAAAAAAAAAAAAAGAAAAAAAAAAGGTTATTAGAACCATACAGCAGTGACATAGTTTTTAGGTAAGTGCAGTCACAGATTTTTTAAAAATTAAATCAATTTTCTCTATAGCATCTACCTCTTCACATTCAGGAATCTAATCTACAGCAAGCACTGATGAGAGCTTTCACCAAAAGAAGAAGCAATCTAAATCTCTTCTTTGGCATTCTTGTTCCCTCAAATGAATAAAATTCATTTTCAAGGAGGAAGTAAAACCATCTTTTCCTGAAAATGTTCCACTAAATACACACATCTATATCCAAGAACTTGCATCTGCTTTCAAAAATAATCTTAAGCAAAAATCCTGATTGGAAAATTTCAACCTTAAAGTTTCCATTTGCCAAAGGACAATGTCAAATGAAACATTGTCCATCTGTTCTGTGTCCGTCCGCACTTCTCCCTCTGCCTCTCCTTCCCTCCCTTGGTGGGGAGGCCGAGGCGACCTGTGCATTACAAGCAGAGGGCTGATGATTACATTGTTGGACTGAGAGCGATGCTCATGGTGTTGTAATCCCAGCAGTAATCAATATCTCTGGCCGCTTTACCATCCCATCACTTCTCCAGAATGTAAAATATCCCAGAGCTACGCTTAGCCAAAACTTTAATTATTCTTTCAAAGTCATATGTGGATAGCAACTACTACAAATACATTACAATTAGTTTTTTCAAATATAAATTACCCATGTGTACTTTCTATATTTGTAGAAAGAAAAACAGAAAGAAATTTCTGATAAATCTCAATAAAATTAAAGCCTCTCTTTCCCCAGCGCTCTGATTGTGCCAGAGTTACACACTCTGTGCACAAAGGTACACAAGTGTCATTCATATTGTAAGTTGAATGTCACAGTTAAAGCCAAATAAAGCTTTAATTAAAAGAAATACCCAGATAAATGCCATCTGAATTGGACTAAAGTGGCAAAGGGCAAATTGAAATGCTTTTTTTTTTTTTTTTTTTTTTTGGGGGGGGGGGGGGGTCTCAAGTGGAGAGTTATGAGCTTTCTAGCAATGTCTTTGGATCTTGCAAATTTAATAATATTGATCCCCTGTAAATAAAAAAAATTATAAAATTCTATTCATTTGCAAACTATTTTATCCCAAAGGGGAAAATAAGTATTGAACTCACATTGTCAAAGTATCAAAGAGCCATAGTGGATGGTGATGCTCTGGGCAGAATGGATCTCCACTAGTGGTCAGTCTTACAACAAATCTAAAGAAGCCTCTGACTAGAGGCTACTGCAATATGACATTACAGTGACATCCCAACAATTCAATTTCCAGGCAGCAGAGATGATATTCCACAGTAACATGCCCTAGATGACACTTTCAGTTGTTTGCAGGCTCTGCTATTTCCCCTCGTTTGCTTTTACCACTTCTCTTTGAATCTCTGTCTGGCAGTTTTGTCGGAAAGCCAGGCAGTACCCAGCATAAATCGATGGAAGAGATGTTTAGAACTTTCTCTTCTCTCTCTGTTCATTGGTCCTTCTCTGCATTCATGAAGCCTCTTTCTAAACTCCTCTGGGATTATAGGCTGAAGTTCAGGTATTAGGGATTGTAGTTCAGGCATTATTTGAGCTGTTGAGATACTAATCAGCTGCTCCCAGTTGTAAAAACAAGACATTGTTACCACGGTTAAGCAACATAGCAACTGTCCAAAAGTAAAAAAGCAAGAGTAAAAGTCCTTACAGTGACACAGCATTCAAAACCAGAGAGAATATTTGCCCAAACTTGCAAAAGTTCAAACAAACAAAAAAAAAGCATAATGAAAAGTCTGCAAAAAGAATAAAGCAGAACTAATATCAGAGCTGCTCCAACATGCTGCCACCATGAGCAGCACAGTTCTAGAAACAAAATATTGAATAATCAAAGCTTTATGATTTGTGTACTTAGTGAATGCAAAACAAAGTCTATGCTTCCTCTGAAAGTACTCACAAAGGACCGATCAAGAATGTTATGTAAAAATTAAAGTGGAAGTAGATGATAATTCTAGTGCACCAAAGGACAAGAAAAGCAGGAACCTGACAGCTGACAATCATATAAACTTCCCATTTTAAAAATAAATTTGTCCTTAAACATATTTCTATTAAAACAGACACATGCCAAGTCTTATCTAATCTGCATATTCTCCAATATTCGATTTATGCAAGTTGCTTAGCTGTTGAGATTATGTGAAAGGAGAAACTAGTTTCAGGCTCTTCTCACATTAGATCAGTAAATCTAATTAGAGAATAATCCTTTTACCTGACAGGCTTTTTTCTTCTGACTTGCAATATTTTGGATTTATGGTACAACAACACAAATACATTTCTTAAACAATTGACAACAGTTAAAAATGCACGACTACATTTCAAATATACACATTCCACATTTGGAAATGACAAATATTACAGCCCTTTTTTATGAAATTAAACCATGACAAATAATTTTAAACATGTCAAGTGTAAATAAAATAATTTTTTAATTTTTATAGCACATTTCAGCAGCAAGGCGTTTCAAAGTGCTTTACATCATAAATACAAAAACACAAAGTTATGCAACGTAGAATCATCAATCAAAACATGACATTAAGCAATCATTAAATTTGTAATTAAGTTTAAAATACAATTCTAAACAGATGGGTTCTTAGTTGAGGTTTAAAGGAAGTTAGTGTTTCAGCTGTTTTACAGTTTTCTAGAAGTTTGTGGCAGATTTGTGGTGCGTAGAAGCTGAATGCTACTTCTCCTTGTTTGGTTCTGGTTCTGGGGATGCAGACCAGACCAGAACCAGAAGACCTGAGGGGTCTGGAAGATGGATACAACAACAGCAGATCTTAAATGTATTGTGGTGCTAAGCGGTTCAGTGATTTGTAAACTAACAACAGTATTTTAAAGTCTATTCTTTGAGCTACAGGGAGCCAGTGGAGGGACTTTAAAACTGGTGTTATGGTTTCTATCTTAATGGTTTTAGTGAGAACGAGAGCAGCAGCGTTCTGGAGCAAAACAGCTGACAGCTGTTTGATGGATTTGTCGGACAGATCTGTGAAGACGCTGTTGCAGTAATCAATGTGACTAAAAATAAAAGGCACAACAGTGCATATCTTTAACCAAATACCTTGGAGAGGCACCTTCAGCCTTTCCTCTGAAGGTCACACCTACTATCAATTAAATCTGTCTTTTTTTCTATTTTCATCTTTTAGCCAAAGGCATAGTTTATGAACAAGAGTGAACAAAGAATCATAAACATCTCATCAAACATTGAAGAGTAATAACAGTCCCACACTATCGGTACAATTATGTGAAACATAGATACATCCTGTGTTATCTGTAGGGGGTGTCAATGAGTCTGGATGACTTTTTTCAACCCAAAATTCAGAAAAGGATGAAGGAGCAAGACACTAAAATAGGATGACTGCACACTACATATTTAATCACTGCTCATCATAAAGAGGCAAGCTTGTGAGAGGTCAGCAGTCCAGCACTGCAGCAGCTCTTCCTCTGCCAGGTTTCAGAGTCACCACAAAATATGACGTTCAAATTTACACTAGAATGTTTTGCTTTCTGCTGTTATCTTTGAATTTGAAAAATAAATCATCAGTATTTACTACATTTTGAATATTACTTGATCACGTAACATGAAACATTCATTTCTGCATGTTTAGTGTAGTTGTATTTTATGGTTTGGTACATATTTCTGTGAAAAATCTCAATACAAGTCCTAAAGTTGGAAAGAAAGCTTTCAGTACTGTGACTAAACCAAATTCCATTCTTCTCAGCTTTTATTTATGTTGATGCAGCTATTGATCACGCTGAAGAGAAAATTATGTCTCTAGGCTGCAGTGCTCGTAGGTGGGCCAGGACATTAATCAGGAAATCAATTATGCTGTCGATTGGCCGGGCTGTGTTTGGGAAAGGATTGTGATCTGAAGATTCAGTTGAACTTGGAAAAATAAAGTATTTGCTTCGCATTTCTACTACACCATTAGAGTTTATACAGAGTTCCAAAGGCTCTATCTTTGTATTTAAAAGTTCTGTGTAGACTAGTGGAATTATGTGTCAGAGATATTTTCATTCCGGCACTGAGGCTGAGAGAACCGAGATCTCTTGTGATGCTCAGGAATGACTACACATGCAAATGCTAATGCTGCCTGGGCTGCCATGCCTGCAAATTGACAGCACTTCTTTTTTTTTCCCCCTCACATTACAACTACCACTAGCCTCAATGTATTTTATTGAGATTATATGCTAGACCAACACCTGGTAGTATATAACTTTGAATTGAGAAGGAAAGTGATACATGGTTTTAATCTGATACCTCTAAATAGAAATATATATTTTAACCAATTACCTTCAGAAGTCACACCATTTGTGACTTCAGAAGTCACACCATTTGTGTGTAATCTAATCACAGTACAAATGAAGCTCTTCTGTACAGTTCTCACAGGTTTGTTAGACAACTTTAGTGAACAAGCAGCACTGTGAACAGCAAGGGCCAATGCAGACAGTTCAGGGAAAGGTTTGTCAGAGATTAAAGCAGGTAGCTCATAATGCAATACCCCAGCTTTGATTATCTCATGGAGTAATGTTCAAACCTTCATCCACAGATGGACAAAGCATGGCATAAACAGAATCTCTTTATAATACCACCCTTTCCTTTAAAATATAAACTAATCAGTTCAAGATATGGCTGGATCTCATTAGCATTTTTTACAAAGTAAGCTAAATATAAATATAACTAAAGTGGGAATATTATGTAAAATCAACTATTTTGAGCTTACTATCACATTATAATACTATTAGCTCATCAAAAATATACCTGGAGTGGTGTTTTGATTTTTTCATGCATGGCTGAGGAAACTTTCAATATCTTGTGGCAGCAATTTATGGTTGCCCAAATTCCTCAGAGCTGCAGTCTCCAAGCCGAGCTTCTGCCTCAAAGCATTCCTCCCGTCCAACGGCTCCTTCGGCTCCCCAGACTAGCGGCAGCAGCAATTTGGAAACACCTGGTGAAATTGCATGTCTGCTGAACTTATACAAACTATTTCTCAGAGCAAAGTTCCTATGCACGTTGTTAAAGGTTTAATGGAAAAACATTGTTGTGATGATCCTGAAGGCAGAGTGTTGGAAAGACACTTTATGCTATGAAATGGGCGTTCTGATCCTGGAAAATGCATGTTACTGTCCCTTTAAGATTAGGCTCTAAATGTTTCTGTGAGTTTTATGCAGGTAGTCAAATTTCCTCAGACAGGAAATGTTGGTACCTATAAAACTGCCATTAGGTGTGAATATGAACATCTTTTTCACCATTGTTATGTATAATCTGTGTCACCTTGTTTATCCTCGCAGAGGTTATTAGCTGAACAGGTAATATGGAACAATGTAATCACTACCTCCTCCTTACAACAACAGCCAGAATACCTTTCTGAACCATTTTTTCTGTTACTTTCATCTTCATTATTTAAGTGAGCCATTTTTAACAAATGGAATAATACAGTGTGGTGGAGCTAACTCTACATTAACTCCAGGTTTAGCACTGCATTGCTGCTTCCACAGGGACTGAAACTAATTAGCAGCCTTTTTTTTAATTAAAAGCCCTTGATTAACTGATCATCAGTACATGTGGCCACTGTTGTAAAAGTTTAAGCAGTTTGGAGCATTACTACATGTCAATGTTGCGATGCTCAGGTAAATTATTAAAAACCCAAGAGCAGATTCTCGGACTCTTTGGGGATAGGGTTGGCAGAATTAATGTTAATTAATGAAATCCATGACAACACAATTCTGCTCGGAGAAGCAGAATTTAGTGCCGATTCACTTTTTATTTATCAGAGGTGTGTAAATTACCAACAACTCTGACACCTTGCTTCTTGTATCTAAAACACAGCCAACGAGGATTAGACTGTCCTTCTGTATCATTACCTGGTTTTACCTGGCTGGTTTTAAAAAATAAATCAGCCATACCTGATTTATTTAGAATTTTTAAACTTCTAAAATTGCGAAAATGTTATTTTGGTTTATATTCATAGACAGTATTGTACACTCACTCTTCCTGAGTCACTAGCAGTGAGGACAGCTTCTCCGAGTATCATTACCTGGTTTTCTATTCAGGAGTGAACGAAAGATGTAACCTGTACTTATTTATTTTGCTACTTAATGCAGAAAAGTGCTCCAACCTTCCCCCTCCATGGCAGGAGTTAGATTCACTATTGTATGTCTGCCAGTGTGGGTGCATGCCCAGCCGTTACACAGCCACTAACACACACAGAGAGTTGATGATGCATGCCTCACTCCACACTTTAAACTTGACTATTATGCCCTCTTCCTCACTTCAAAACATAAACTGAAGTTCATTTAAATGTATACATCAAAGAAGATTTTTTTATTTATTTATTTTTTGCATTCAGATTTTGTTGTTACGGGACAGAAGTCTCAAGGTGGGTTTTGCAGCTATGACAGCAGAGATAAGCAGATGAATGAAGCAGGAGTTTAAGACATTTTATCACTTTTCTCTCAGACCACTGTACAGGTAAGTAGCCCAATAATAGCAAAAACATCATTAATTTAAGTGTGTGACGATTTTGGTTCTCCTTAAATAGAAAGAAGACTCACAATGCCCATAGAGCTTTAAAAAGGGCAGCAATTAGTTTTAATGAATGCCTCTTCACTCAAAATGTTTGCCTCATTTTGCTTTCCAGCAACAAAAGAATGGTGCTATGTGAATGAGAGCAACTTCATGGGAATTTGATCAAAATTAAATACAGTTTATGTAACCAAGGAGAACAGCAGTGAATTAAACGTAGAAAAGGGAAAACTTAAAATGTCAGAATGCAAATGCTACGTGATGGCATAATTGATAAGCTAATTGATGAACAACGCCATGGCCTTTATACAGCTAAAACCACAGAACTGTAAAAAATGTTAGTTTCTCAATGTTAGACACTGAATTAGACTAAATATGTTGTGTCTTAGGTCAGTATTACACCATTTTTATTTCACAAACGCCAACATAACGTTTGTGAAACATTTGTGTATCTCCGGCTTCCTCCCACAGTCCAAAAACGTGACTGTTAGATTAAGTGGTCTCTCTAAATTTTCCCTAGGTGTGAGTGTGTGTGTAACGACGAAGAAAAATATTAAGATAAGATTTAGCTAATTTTTTTAGATGCTAGACCTTATGTATGCTCCAATTACTATATCTTTATATAAAATTTCAAAGCCTAGATTATGTCATGGCTTTTTATGCTTCTGATAGGTCAATTTATTGTCTGGGTTAAACAAAGTACCGCATGTGAATGTACTCTAAGGGCATTGTAAAACACATCCCTTCTGGTATGAGCTCATTGAAATGATTTGAAACAAATCAGCCATGATATATCGGGAAATTAATTTTAAATCTCACCATTCCAGAATGTAAATATTACAGTGAGAAATATGCAAAAATCAATCTCAGAAGAAAGGCTAAAGAGCTAATGAAGATAAGAAAAACAGTTTGCAAATGCACACAGCAACAATGATCTTAGAAGGGAGGGAGGAGAGTAGAGTGCAAATCGACTTTTTGAGCTTAATATGTCGTTACTTTATCTTATACCTGGAGTGCTGTTTTGGCTCATTCAGAAAGGTTACATAGCTATAAAGAAAATATGCTGATGCATAATGGTTAAATACATTGTCAAACTAGTTTGTTTAAATATAAATAAAAGTAGATTGAGGTACATAGTATGAAAATATTTCAGTTAAATCAGCTTTTTTTTTCTTTAACTTTCATCAAACAAACAATAGGCATGTCAAGTATTTGTAATATGCAATGTAATGCAATAATAAGCCGGGTATCTGCTCATCTTCTTATTTTCGGCGGCTATTTGCTCAAACCTGCTCATGCCATTAGTCAGTATTTTCCCCAGTTGGGATGTGAGGTCCTCTATATCAAACATTAACACAGCACCACATCAACATGCAGACCACATGTGGCTGGAATAATGATCAAGATAACAACAATGCCACCATTCTTGCAGTGAAGTTCTTTTTTATCCCCCCAGCGGATCATCACAACACTCATTGATGTAGTATGAATTACTGACATGTCTGATTTCTACCAGTCAGCTTTCTGTCTCTTTCTTTGCCTTATTTTTTTCTCTGCTACCAAAACTAATAAGCACACAATTGCCAACTACAGTTCCTCTCTCCTCGGCTGTCACCGATTTGATTCCTTTATTTTACATTTTTAAAGTGCATCGCAAGTATTAACACCCTATGGCTAGTTTTACATTTTCACATGTAACAAACAAACTTATGTAATTTATTTGGATTTTATGTGATACATCAAAAATAGCACAAAATTATAAAGAAGAAAGAAAACATTTTCAATTTGTTTTAAAAATACAAATCTCAAATGTGTGGAAAGCATTAAGTACCTCTGATTCAATACTTAATAGAACCACCTTTGGCTGCACATCTTTTGAGGGAATACCTTCACTGACTTTGTGTATGTTGAGGCTTTTCCAGTAGCTCCATCCACCCAATAGCTTTACAGAAGCATTCCCACAGCATAATGCTGCTATCTCCATGCTATGGCATCCTTTGGTTTATGGGCAGTGTTCATATTCTGTCAAAGACGGTGTTAACGCCAGGAAGAAAAAAAAAAGAAAAAGACATTTTCATATGACCACATAATTGCTGTTCTTTCTTGCACTTCTACAGTTCTTTTAGAGATACAATGGATCTATGACCTTGCCTTCATGTGTCAGCTTAGGCCGAGGGCTTTGTCTTAATAGATTTGCAGTTGCACCATTTTGTCCTATTTTCAGATGAATAAATGAACAGGATTTGCTCACTATTGTTCCCTAACAAACCTCACAGGTCTACACAGAACAGCTGGATACACTGAGAATAAATTACACACAAACTGTCTCTATTTTCCATTTGTTTATATTGAATTTATTTAGAATAAAGGGGCCGAACACATATGAAGCAATAAAATCCATGCATCATTTTCATTCTGCTTTTGCAATTATTCATGGCTTGTATTGGCCACACAAAGTCCCAGTAGGACACCTTGAGTTATAAGATTGTTTTTCTACTGTGAAAAAGCTTTGGGGGTACAAGAACTTTTACAATGCAGTGTTAAAAAAAAGAAAGAAAGAAAGGAAAAAAAACTGGATACAATTTGGCAACAACTGTTTAGCCCATGCGCCAATGATTTCAGAATGTTACATCCACCCAGAGTAATTTCACAAAGTTTCCCATCCTTACAGAGTCAGTCTTTTGATTTTTTTTTTCTTGGACGCACAAGTTTCCCCACAGTTGCACAACACATCACTTTTTAGCTGAAAACGTCCTTGTCGGGGTGGAGTATGCACAATGAGGAAAACCTGCAGAATCGAGTTTGATTGCACCAAATCTGTCAGGCAGGATATCATTATCTCCGGGAAGTTTCCCACGGCGAGCAGCTGGGAAATTGTCAAAAACCATCCTGTTGTCGATGCAAATGAACCCCTTTGAACTGCAATTTATGTATGTAGGTGTTTATAGCTGTCAATCACCAATAAAAATTTTTGACTTTAGCAAACAGCACAGCAAATTTCATTTTTAGTCACCTTCTGTTTTTTCCATGCTGCAGTGTTGTAAAAAGATTTAACCATATTGATTTTTTAACCTGGTTAAATAATATAGAAAACTGAGTTAAGCATATGGCTCTAAATGGAGAACAACTTAAAATTTCAGAACAAACCTGTTTGCCATGTCTTAAACCAACGTAAGATCTGGTGTGGCTAAAATAAGTTATTAAAAGTTGAATAGGTTATTAATTTTGTTGCAAAATAAAACTAACAAAAAAAATACTGATTTATTAACAATCACTTTTAGAACTATTATAAAATTATCTTTTATGGTTTCTTGCTAAAGAAACTAAAGAGTTGTAGGTAAATTATAAATTACACAGTGAAGATCATTTAACAAGATTGATGCTGGTGTTTATTTTCTTTCCCTAGACCTTCTTGACAAGTTATTAAATAAAAACTGTTCATGAGTAACTATTTGGAAGACAGGAAAATTGTTGGCTTAGGAAATGCTTTCTCACTACATTGGATATAGACTAGTGTAGTAAAATATGCTATTCAAGCAGTTCTAATATTTTTCTCTTTAGTTTGCTTTGAGTCACAGCACAAGCAAAAGGCTAGAGATAACATATCCTTGCTAAAATGTGGCACAGCTGACTCCATCTTTTCTCAGTACGTTTCCCCATGAGTATACACATGGGGTCTCCTCTTGCACACAGACCTTAAATATCATCTCATGAATGATGGCATATCTCTCATATAATCATTTTAATCGTGTATTCGTGTAGTGAAAAATTCAGCTCCTGACAAATTCACAAAGGTTCCCTGTTGGTTAGTTGACTTTTGTGTGGGAGACAGATGTGACAAAGGCTCCCTCATGTGTTAGTCGTGACATATTTGGAATGCATGCTATGTTTGGAATGGTGAACACCAATTTTAAAAAAAAGAAGAAAAAAAGACTAAAGCCTGATTTAACCGATGGGTCAGGAGCTCAGATGATGAGCTTTGTGGTCTGTAGCAAATTAAGCTATCCTTACACAATTAAAGAAAAGACAGAGAGAAAAAACAAACAGTGTAATTTGACATAATAAATGACTGCAGATACTTTTTTCTGTTTATCTAGAAAAACAGCGATAGAATTCCTTTTGCCTTCATAAGGAAGCCATAAAATGGACAGTTCTTGTTTCTAGATCTAGCAAGAGATCTAGACCAACAAAGGCCAGTGCCTGCATAGAACTGGTAGATTGGATCATATCTTTCAACTGCAAGATCATAAGTCTGCAACCCACAGCTGTGGAGCTGAAAGTGGCTTTGTGGCTGTATTAATTTATTAAACAAATAAATATTGCCCTGCATTTTGTTTCATTATTTTGTTCTGTGCTGGGTACACTGCACAGAACAAAATAATGAAACAAAATGCAGGGCAATTTTGCCCTGCATATCATGGGGTACCAGTGTTTATCTCATAAACACTGGTACCCCATGATAAATTTGGTCAAGAACCGCCACTGCCAACGACACAACACAAAAATACCAGCTCACCTTAAATAACTGTCTTGCTTTTTGCATGTTTCTTGGACCTTCACTGATTTGGAATTCCATCCAGCTGCAATAGAACATCCTGTTCACAGCTAGCAACAGTCCTGTGAGTTGTGTCACCCTGCTCCTCACCCTGCTAGCGCTCCTTTTTGTCCTCATAATGGCTACTTCCACAATACAAACATCCAAAGAAACAAACATCTCTCTTAACTTAGCACAGAGGTTTTGTGGCTAACACTAGAGAGGAGGTAACAGGTCAACTTGTGCTTCACTGTATCATTTACTACACTTGACTGACATCACCAAACAACCATATTTCCTGAAAATCAATCAAATTCCAGGAAATGCCTTTAGATGTGGGAGGGGCAAAATGCTGTGCAGCTCATTAAGGTAATACATTTCCTCTGTCAGTGGAAAAAAGTGCACCTTCACAACACCTGGGGGCGTCAACCCCTCACTCAGTGTTCCTGCATTAAATGCAATGCAACATTCATTCAGGGCACAACTTAGAGATGGTAATATCCCCTTCCTAATGCTGCGCTGGGCAACTGCCCATATTGACCATATGAAACACTGCTGCAGTACAATTAGAAAGAGAGTGCACAAGCTTAACTTTTATGGGAGCAAACCTTTCTAAGAAGAACAGTTTAAAATTGCCAGAGAAAATGCAAAGTCCAGAATTTCTGGAATGATGTCCTTTGGACACGTGTCTAAAACTGAGTAGGCATGTGAATGACTTTTAGAAAAATAACTTTGAGGGATTGATCTTTTCCACAGTTGTCTCAGTCAAGATGAGCTTTTAAATCTTTCCTGAGTATTGAGTAATCCAGTTCAGGGTGAAGCAGTCTAATTGTAAATCTGGAACAATAGATTAGACCTTAAAAACAGTAAATAAGTAATTTTTTCTATGATACAGAGGAATCTGACAATCTTCTTTTTTTTTTTATTCTAACATTGTGAACAGCACACAGATGTGGCCCCTCTAAAACAGAAATATTGGTTTGTTTTACACCAACCCTGGCTGTAATATGTAAGTCTTTTGAACACTTTAGTCCAGGTGTTTGTTGATGTTAATTTGCATCGTCAAATAATAACCTTGTTGTCATTGACTTGCTGTACATCTATAATATGTACGAGATCACAAAAATCGCTACAAAAAAAAAGAAAATCACTGCATCAAGTGAATAAACTAAGAGAATGGTTAACAGTAGATAACATATTGTCTAGCCTCTTAGATGCTAAGGAAAAATCGGAGGAACGGTAGAGGTTCTAATGTTCAAATAGACTTCATTGTAATGTTGCTTACATTTAATGAATGACATCTTGCACTATTCTAAAATGTTTTTCAGGCACTATTTTGTTTTCATCTTTCACTTTTTGTAAAGGTATGAAAGGCATATGTGAAGTTGGATCAACTATCTCAGAGAATGTGTTTTTTGTTTGCTCACAAAGGCACTGGGGTAATTACCAGACAACCTGTCTGTTCTTGTCAGAGTCAATTTCTTTACATTCCCATCCTACCTGCCATTGATGGATTACGGCGTATATCTGATTTTTCTGATGGAATCATGCCTTCTGGTAAGAAAGCTGTAGAAAAGTTCCTGAAAGAATAAACAAGGCATAGATAAAGTAAACACATATATGCTTTAAAATAGCTTTAATACATTTGAGACATTTTCCAAAGCATATGTTCATAAATGAGTTATTTGCAGTTGTTCATACAACTACCTCTGAATTTTACATATGCGTTCATTTCTATTATTACATACAATTCATTACATATGAAAGAGTTTTGGCTGCAGGCGCACTGAGAAGAAATGTGTGAAAGCAGTGTTTTCAAGGTAGTTAGGCAGACTGAGCATGCATTCAGACAGATGTTCTCTAAAAGAGAAGTGTTAGCACAAGACAAGTAACACTGATAATTCAACACTTAACAGCTAAAGTCAAATCACTCTTTGGTCTAAAACTAATACTGCTTCAACCACTAGTCACAAAGCTAGAGAAAAAAAACCTATCACTGTTCAGTGTAAGTATGATTTTAGCTCAGTACTTTTGTCTTTTCCTCATTCCCTATAAACTGA
Source organism: Poeciliopsis retropinna (assembly GCA_010277075.1). Lineage (NCBI taxonomy): Eukaryota > Metazoa > Chordata > Actinopteri > Cyprinodontiformes > Poeciliidae > Poeciliopsis > Poeciliopsis retropinna. The sequence continues at coordinate 7,039,728 of VMRM01000021.1, forward strand.
TTTAATATAATTAACCTGCTGATATTTTCAGAAGAGGTCAGCTGAAAGGGATAATTTATTTAACTATTTGTCCAGTTTTATTTTTTTACTGTAACCACTTGTCTGAACAAGCAGTTTTTCTCAATTTGAATTTAACCCTTGCTGCTTGATCCACAATCTTTTTGGCTGCAAGATATTTTTCTTTCCCATTTTTTTTAAAATCATGAATTGTTTATGAATTAGGAAGCATCAGTCTTTAAAAATATTAGTTTTTGGTGATTGCAGTGCACAGTGACTCAGTGCCTCATCTGCCATCAAGACAAGTAAAAAGCCAACAGGTTTTTCCAATTTTCTCCAAAAGAGAAAATTCTTTTGCCCACTTGTCATGCAAACATTTTTTTTTTGTATGATTTCAACATTTATGGTAAAATGTATGCATTGTCTGTTCAAATACATGAAAGAAGTGCAGGGTGAGCCAGTGTTATGCTGCACCCCACTGCTGGTGGCATTGTGTCCTACACACTGATTGAAGTACACAGTAAGCATGTGCGTATTGATTCTTCATAATTTAGAGATAATATGTACTTTACTGGTCCCAAAACTGAAAAATTAGCAGCGTGACTGAGGTAGTTTTCACACACCACAAAATCTCAAAAGTTTGACTTTTACTGGCTGGGAAAAGGTTTGTTTTGAGTATGTGGACGTTATAGTGTACTGTTGGGTAAATTAAGATGTAAATTTTATTTATGCACATTTGGACTGTCCACAGAGATAATACGCACTGTTTAAGAAAATATCAATTTATGGATTCCAATGTTACCACTATGCAAATTAACTTTAATAGCGATTTGCCACCAGACAAGACTATACAGTATGTCGTAGCAGGGTGTTCCCTCTGTTATTATGGGGGATAATGGCTACCATAAATTTGTTTCTACACCCCTAATGTGTAACATCATTCAAATATCCTATTACAATTCAATGGATGGACTGGAAAGAGATCAGCATCTAAAAAAATGCACTGCACCTGCCTTGGAATACTAAGCAGATTGTAGTTATGCACAGGGGAAAGCACATGTCTGTGAATAGAGAGCTATGGATTTGCCCAGACTGTCTGTGGCATTTTAATCCAGTGGGAAGATTAAAACAGTTACCCACCTTTATAAAGAAACTGACACATACTATACTACAAATGCTCTTCATTCAGGCCTTGGTATTTAAATATATGTCAGAGTTCTAGTACTGCTAAATGACAACTAATTGATAAAAAAAGAACTACAATACACAGGTACAACTAAAAAAAAGGAATATCATGTAGAACTGTATTGCTTGTTGCCACCTACTTCAAAAAGTAAAAGTAAAATGTAGCTAACTTGAACACAAAGTATTTCAAGCCTTTTGCGGGTATTTTGGTTGAATTATCTGATAAGAAAGAGACACCATGATTTCTGATATTTAACTTTTACCACATTTTTCCATTTATCTGTTATACTAAACTTTAGGTTTTCACTTTTTACATGCCATAATCCTCCAAATTAAGGCTCTATTTTTTACTTTGTCATAAATTACATGAGTTTCATTTTTTGAAATGAGAGTGAGAGACATTACTGAAGTTTTCCAAGATTTTATAATTTGTTTAGACATACCAGAACAGCAAACTTTTTTCACATTTGATCATCTTATAACCACTCATTTCAGAATGTTCTAATTGAATTTTTTGCGACAAAGCGCTGTAAAATAGAGCTTCATTTGTTTCCTCTGACACAATACTTTTAAAATTACTGTGCTGCAAGTCTTTGGGGATACATCAATACAACTTGCATAAATATATCTTTATCTTGGCCTATGTGTTGTATGTTTCTATTTGTTCTTGACTTATTCTATGTTTGATATTGTTTCAATGAAACAAATGCTGACTATGCTAATAAATGAGTGAAATTGTAAAGACAGACATTAAAATTGCCTATAAACTAACAGAATACATAACTTAAAACCATTATAATCATCCTTGTTTATGACCTTCGAGTGGTTTAGAAGATGCACAGAAAGATGTTCAGGAAATTGGTCACTTTAATACCACCTGCTCCATCTTTCAGAACATTGGGCTCTATGTCCATAGGGTCAAGACAAGATCGATAGTTTTCACTCAGTGGCTCTACTGACCATCTCTGTCACTTTTTTCATCCAACTGCCATTTGGCTCATAATTCAGAAATTGTCAATTTTTGTGAATAGGAAGAAGCAAAACTCCACTCTTGGAGTGTATTAGTCATCATCCACATCACCTTTTGTTACTTTGCATTTGTCATGCAGATGTCTTTTGAATATTGTTTAGGACAGATGGTTGGAAAAAAAAATCACATCAACCCACCCACATTATTACCTCTGTCTGCTTTGATAACCCGTGTCTCATTGTGTGCCAATATAAATGATTTTTGGCCTTCAAATGTTGTCAAAATTCACATTGATTCACGAGGCAACATTTTGATTACAACCCCATTACTTGTTTCTACGTTTGTCAGTTGATTCTTTATTTTTCTTTATCATTTCAAATTTAAATTTGTGCTCGGTGTAGAGGAAAATCTGAAATGAACCAAATAACACCACTCCATGCTATGACAACACCACTAAGTTCTAAGTAAAAAAAAAGAAAAAAGACAAAGCACGGACAAATACAAGCAATGTGGATGCTCAAAACTCTCAATCTTAGGTATTTGGAAGTATGTTGCCAGGATTGGTATTTTTAATAGTATCTTAATAGCCATATACTTGATAGGTGTAAAAAGAACTTCTTCAGTGTTGAGTTAGGTTGCGTAAGTTCATTTTTCAGAGTTTAAAATGTACATTCCCCTTTGAAATGGAAAGACAGTCTTATTTTGTCAACTCCTGTCAGAAAGGACATTATGTGATAAATCTTCCCTCTGAGATCGCTCCAGGCGGCCAGGATTGTTCATTTTTATAATCCTGCCTTATTCAAATGCTGACTGCCTGTCGAATGTTTCTGTTTTATTAAATCCTTTAGACTCAGGATCCTATTGGCATGCTTCAGTGCCTAGGTGAGACTAGATCACACACATGATCCATTTTTTAAAAACATTTATAAAGATTATGTCATTGAAAGTATTGAGTTCAGGAATCCATTTCAAACAGAAAAAAAGTCATTCATTAATTTGAAAAGGAAATATCAAAGCTAGTTATCTACATAACGAACAATTATAGAATTAGGGGCAGAAACTTTGCTATGCTTATGATTATTTCATGAAATATTCAAACTGAATTAGCTTGAAGTTATTACTTTATTTAATCAGAAAAAGAGCAATGTAAATTCTTGGAAATTTTACAGGCATCTCTTCTTTATTCAAAATAATAAGAAACCAGTGTAATAGAAATTTTTGGTTATGTATTTGTTCAATCTTATGCAGTTTCACTGCTTCGTCTTATCTTGTCATCCTTCACTCAATAAAAATAAATAAATAAATAAATAAAAGACCAGGAAAAGTTTCCAAGAGGATTACAAGCAGACATTGTAAAACAAGCCAGGACAAGGAAATCACTTGCACTAATCCTGCTTTCTGATTTCCGCCCCACAAAATGTGCCTTTCATCAGCAATAATTGAACACTGAAAGACTGCTATTGTGCTGGAACCATTTCCTAATGTCCTTATACTTCTGACTTTCAAAGTATCTCGTCTCTCTGTCCTAAGAAATGTTCCATCCCCTCTCTGATCATGTTCTAGTGTTCGTTTCGTGGCATAACCAACACATTACTCTGTATTTCACATCTGAATGCCCCTTTTAGATTCAGTAGAGAACAACTGGAAGTTAATATTTGGCTAAAGGAGAGGCATGACTGATTCTATAAAACTGTTGCATTTTTTACATTTCTGACAATAAATAAAGAATCTACTGCAAACTTGTGATCAGACATAGATTTTGTGTTTCTAATTACCATACTAAGTTGGTTCTTAAAATAAACATTTATTGTCTCTTGCAGAATTTGTTTTCCCCTTCAGTCATTTTCCAAGCACTTAAGACTTGAACTTCTCTTGTTTCTTGGATAATATTTGTCTCAGACAAATGTGTATTCAAACCTTCGGGCCAGAACGTCCATCTATGTATCTATAGATAGTACATTTATTCCATTTTGGTACACCAAAGTTTGCCAAGTTGTTGATTAAGCTGCAACAACTGAAAGTAATGTTTCAGCCCAGTGACTTCAAATTGGCTTACTGTGTGTCATTGTTGTGCACCATCATTTTAGACAAAGGTTGCAGCACGATTTGAATGTTTTACTCATAATAAACACTAAATTGCACCACTGTTTATGTTTTGTGCTTTATCTATACAAAATGGTTTAATGAGTAGCTCATAGATAAAAAAAAAAAAAAAAAAAGGAATTATATATAATTAAAAAAAAAGAAATCATTATAATAAAGACAGTGTAAGCCTAAGAAATGCAGTTCTTGGGTCATTATGTTGTTATTTCCTCCTGTCTATCAATGAGTCACATCCCTCATAGACAAACTGGAATCTAAATATGTTAGTCTTTCAGGAAATAATGATAATTTAAGAATATACAGACAGTAAATCTATAAATAAAGTCACTTTATTGTTAAAAACATCAATGTAAGACTGATTTAAAAAAAAGGCACAATGACAAGATTAATTCCATTAGAGGGAAATTACTTACGAACAAAATGCATTTTAACAATAAGCTTTATGTTATTTTATCTTGTCCTGCAAAAGACTTTGCTGTTTTAATCACTGATGTAGCTGTAACTGCAGTTGGTTAGAAATCTCACTAAAGATATAACTTTTTTCAACTAATAAAACTACCATAATGTGTGATGAATTTCCACAGCCTTTTAATCTAAGCAAACTATTAGTCTGTGGTAGTGCTTCACAAAAGGACACATAGACTGAGAACACCAGCACTTCTTTTTCCAGTTAGAAATTAATTTTCTTTCACTGAACTGGAGAAACTTGCATGAAATATTATAAGATTCCATGCAAGAATCTTGTAAGTTCTGTAGTTATCTCATTAATCTTAATTTTAAGAATAATTCCTATAATATACAGAGTAGCAACATACAGAGGAATATATTATTCGTCTTACAACCATACCATGTGCTGTTGGTTTCATTATAAAGCTACATGGAGGTTTGTACACACATACCTAATTTGGAATAGTTGTAGTATATTTAGTAATAGACCATCTTTTGTTTATTTCAGTGAGCACATTCACAGTTGTCTTACAAGTACAGTCCACTGTAAAGATTTTATAGCTCTTTTTCTGGGTATAATTCATTTAAGATGCAGTTCACCGGTTACTTAGTGTGACCTAGAGTTTCTGTGGAAAGATCATTTTCAAAGTTGAAGATGATCAAAAACAAACAAAGATGCCGTAGAGAAAACCATTCAGATCTAGTAAAGTGTCGTCACCCAAATCTTCAAATACATGGCACCAGGGAGGATGCTCCTTTAAAGCAGGAGAAAGAGAATGATAAGGCTCACTCAAGTCTTTGAGCAAAAGTCAAGTCTCCAGCCTTTCAACCAGTTTATTTTTTCATGTTTGTTTGGATATAAATCTGTTGAAATAGTTATTGATTTTATAGACACTAATGATGCATTGACATGTTATGTTTGTGCCAATTTGATTGTTAGAGAAGCCAACCTGTGTTGAACATTAAACATCTGCAGAATGTGAAACAGGAGGATGGGAATACAAGGGCAAATGAAACTCAGGTTTTACATAAACTGACGGAGGGTGATTACTGCTACAAGGAACAGCCAAAACTATTATGTCGAGGTAATTATGTTGTATTGTGTAGGTTGAGAAAGAACTCAAGTGTAGTAAAGGCTCTAAAAGGAAAACTAAAACTGATGTCATGTAATCTGGTCAAAAGGCTTTAACAATGCAGTTTCTTCATGATTATTATACATTTTGATATACAATATAAATGTCATATAGATATTTAAATGTAGCATACAATAAGTGTATTTTTACACTACAGTTTAAAATATATTTTACATAGTTGTTAAACTTTTTGGCAAGCATGGCCTCATCCTGTCAGTGCAGGAATTGACAGGCAGGCTTTTGCTGTGTGTGTCAAAGGAAGTGGTCTGGTACAGACTAGAGGGACTCTCAAACTGAACACTGAACAGGGGAAGAAAGGGAGAGGGCAAAGTAAGAGAGACTGACAGACAGAAAAAGAAGAAACCGTGAGAAAGGGAAAGAGGGTGTGGGTGTATGTGTGTTTGTGATGTGGAGGGGTTTGAAAAAGCCCCAGGCGAAACCACGTGTGAGATGGCAGAGTCTTAGAACTCCCTGCTGCTGGGGAAACAAGACAACAAAACCAAATGTATAAACTTTTAACATCCTGTCCTTCCCTGTAAATGCATGAGCAATACCTAAAGCCCACTTTGACATTTCACTAACTCAGCTTTAGATTCTTTTCAATCTGAAATTGTGTCTCATATGTTGGATTGTGCTACAGGGTAAAATGTAAAATCAATCTGCTAAGTTATTCTCAAATCGTAGCAAAAACTTTAATTATTAGTGACAACACTTATGTTTATTTAGAAGCTAAACATTTCAGAATGTCCCATATTTGAGTCATATAAGAGGTGAGTCACATGGGAGCATCTTTCAACATGGCATATTTAGATATTTCTTTCTTTACTAATTGTTTAGTTACAGCTTTGGTCAAACGTTAACATGCACTCATCATGGGAGTAAATTTTACTTTATTTTTGGCAATTGATCATTCATTTATAACATTTAGGTACAATCATTTTAAGAAGCTTTAAATAGCATTTGAGTGCACAAGTCAGAACTGGATTTTTCCCCCCCCCACCCTACACCGGTTCAAAATTATGAACGTAAATTGGAAAGAACTCAGAACCACCACGGATTACACTCCTAGTGAACTGGAAACTTCAACAACATTTGATTTACAGTTCAAACTAAAAGCAGTTTTACCTCATCACTGATTGAGACAGTGATGACCAAGAAAAATCTGCCTAGTCCAAAAAAACACGTGTTAGCACAACTTCAATTTGTAGCCGTCAACCAGGCAAAGCCAGCTACCTCCAGGAAAAAGATGTATGGTCAGACAAGACTAAGACTGAAGTGTTGCTGAAACGGAACCGGTCAAGCATTGTGGTGGCAGCAAAATGATGAAGGTACTTATTGCCAGTGGAACTGCTGAGTTGCACAGAGCAGATGGAATGATGAAATATGATTATTACCAACAACATTTTTAAATTTGCCTCAAATTTTCAGTGCAAAAGCATAAAAATAAAAGAAAACATGTTTCAGCAAAGTTTTAGACTATGGGTTTTCACATGTATGCAAGGACCTTTTTATTGTATAAGCTGACAGACAATAAGGTTAAAAGACTGAGAAGTAGACCTAGAGTCTTTACTCTAGGTCTCAAGAGCTTAGCATTAAACATTCAGAATGTATGACTGAAACGCAGGATGTACAAATGTGAGTGTGACTGTATTTCATATTTCATGTACACAAGAGTAAAGTGAAACAAATCTTTTACACATAATCTCAGTAGGACGTGTATCAAAGTGCTTCTGAGACTCAAAAATCACTTTTTAAGCAAAAGACATCTCATAACAGAGATTGTCCTATTTTTGGACCAATATGAAAATTATTTATTGAGAAGTAAGTGGATCAAAGCATTGAGTCAGTCAGCTATGGGTGGGAATATTTAAAGAGGAATTAGCATATTTTCTTCTTAAAACAGCATATGCTTCTTATGCGGACGCCGGCTGTTTGAGGGCCATTGAAGAAATAAGTGTGATGGTGGTTGTAATTGCAACTTCAGAATGAAGTCACCAAGGAAAAACATAAGAAAAACATAGAGCTAAACAAATTGTCCATCTGACTTTGCTTTTCTCATCAAGGACATCTGCTCCATCCTTACGTTTTCGTCTTTGTGGCCTTGGCTGGTGCGGTAAAACAAAAATGTTGACACCTTGTTTCAGCAAATGAGAAATGACAAATGCATAAATCATTCAGGCTCTGCAGCACGGAGATTTCGGTTTGACATAGTCCCAGGCTGTTTGATGCTCCACTGATGAAAACTTTCAGGGAACCTGACAGAAGGCCCACGTCACAGCTGATGTGCTAAAACGGTCAGTCTAGTTTTACTCAATCTTCCAATCGGCACTTTTATAAAACCTATGAAGGATGCCTGATGTGTATCAGACCAAGCTGCTCGGGTTGTTTAGTCATTTTAGTCAGCCTTACTGGAGAAGTCACTAAAATAGTCAATACAATTTAAAAAAATGGATAAATGTGCCTCACTACAAATTAATTATTAAATCAATTCTAGCACATTAAAGCCTCTTTGAGACTTTTGCTGCAAATATTGTGCTTGACCTCAGAGGCAATGTGATGGCTTCTTTGTCTGAGCTTAGTATTCCTCTGAGAACTGAAACAATACTGGAACAATATGTGAGATTTCCAGGGAGAGTTTGTCTTATTGAATGAAGATATACAATGGTTCTCCAACATCGACCAACGCTGGCCTAATATTTGCTCTTTGCTGAGGACCAACAGTTTTTCTTCTCTCTGAAAAACACTGGGCTAAATGTGAATTATATTTCCTGTTGTTGTTTGCTTGCAAATCTGATCCATTTACTGGGCATTCCTGGATTTGGATTTCTTCAGATGTCTGTGTTTCTGAGCATTATTCAGACATGAATCTATCTTCAAGCTCATTCAATTATCTGTTTAACCAAACACGTAATTACTTCTCTTTGTGCCAGGAGTGTTTATTAGGATTCCTTACACACAAATTAAATTGCCCCATAAACAATTTAGGAGCCATTAGAGCATCTCACAAAATGATTCCCTTAATGAGGAGGCGGGAAGGGAGTGTGGAGACGCAGTAAACAGGGGGGTTGTAGCAAACAAGCAGTATTCACTGACTCTGCAAGGGCAGTCAATTATATCTTTGTAAACTAAGTTGTTATACGATATTATAATTACTTTCTTGATAATACAAAAAAGATCTGAGCCTAAAGAGTTTATATATACCTTCACTTCATTATGCACATTTGTGCATAATGTTTACATTTTTTAATGTGTTCTGTTTGCAAAATGAACATCTTTCCATCAATGACTTGATAAATGACATTTGTGCAATAGGCGAAGATGTCTTATACTGGTACCACCAAGTACCACAGTACAACACAAGTAACCTGGCTTCATTTATAACCAGTTATTTGCATATAAATAGCATGTGCAATCCAAATATGGGTATTTAATTACCAATATGTAATGTGTCACTTTTAGGTAATAGATTCAGAAACTGATGGGTTTTTCCATACCATCTTGGCTCAGTGCTTTTGGGTTGATCTGTGTCTTAACTAGACAGAGCTTTTAATAGTTGCTGTCTCTAACTTTATCTACTCTGATTTTTATTGTCTTTGAACCTACTTCTTTCATATACATTATGTTGTGTTCCGTTTCTTAGTGGAGTTATCTTTGCCATTAACCTTGCATATTTGTTCAGTCTTTGTTTCTTTTTGGCTATGTAATGTTCCTTGGTGGGGCTTTTTTGATGTGGTGGGGCTTTTTTTGGTCCCATACAAATGAACTCTATTGAAATGTAAAATGTTGCTTTTATGCAGAATTAACACATCCAGAACCTTTTCTCTAGATGTTGAAATTTTATTTATTAAGATTGCTTTATGTATTATTGTCATTTGATGAGACAGTTGTTGTCCATATGTAAATTACTAGAACATTGAAACATATCAAGTATATCCAAACTGTGCAAAATAAAAATAAAAATCTTTTTTTTTTTTTTTTTTACCACAGAAGCTAATGATTAGCTATTCCTCTTGCCATTTTAATTGCAATTAATGATCATTACATGTTTCCTCATGTTGAAATATGTGCTTTCAAATTCCTGGCAAATAAGCAAACCTTGAGGAGTGAAACTTTGACCACGAGAAGTTTTGTCATATTCCCTATCAAGTGAGGACTTGTGTTTTGACACCTAACTTCAAAGGATCTCGATTCTATTTCATGTTGGCATTGAAGGAAAGTCAAAAGAATGCCAGATGCAAAATCCATCATCGAGGTTAAAGCTACTTCCCAAGATGATGGCGGGGTCGACAGATTCGGCCTCTTCGCTAAGTTACAAGGCCACCTGTCCTTGAAATCCTGTTCGGAGGTTTAGCTTTGTCTTTTGTAGCTAGCGTGACGAGGCCTTTTTTCTCTTTAGCAGCTCTTTCATCTGTTATTTAATACAGAGATTTCTAACATGAAAGGCATGACCACTTTGTCTTTCATCCCAGTGACATCATCCTGTTGGCTACACTTGGAAACTTGTCTTGTTAAGGTGGACTCAGGCAGATTTAGTAAAAGTCCATTGTAAATGTTCTGTGTTACAAGCAGGGGCTTCATTAAAAGATTGCATAATTAGGATTGTTTGCATTTGCATAACAAGTTCTGAAGCCGCTTTGTGAAAGCTTCTGACAGATTTTGTATCCACTTGTTACTCTATAAATGAAGCACCATTATTAAAACATCCAGTTTGTCCTTTGCCATGGGTAATGTCCACAGCTTTTGGTCCTGGCTCAGTCTTTCATGGCAAATTGATTTTAAGGGATGGTTAGGAGTAACTGGGCAATATCGACGCAAACCACCACAATACCTTTCCAAGAATAAAGGTATTATTCTTGGAATAATACCTAAAGCTTGGCATGTCAATTCCTGGCATTATAATCTCCCAATAATGACTTCTTTTTCTTTTTTTTTTTGCACAATCAAATAGTAATTGCCTATTGTTGTTGCAGTCAGGAGCTTCTTAAAGAGAAAGAGTCCAATTTCAAGGTATCAAGTTAGAAAGTAAATTTTCTTTTAAGTCATGTTTGATATATACATCATTTTTATAACAACTGAAAATAATAGTTACTTGGCTGTACTATATGTCTAGAAAATACAAAATACTTTTAGTATTTTGTAGAACTAAACTTCTTTAGTTATGCAAAATGTGACTACAATTTTATTGAAAACGGACTGTTCATCTTTCAAATTGAAAAATTTTACCTAATTGGCTCAGATGTGCACCAAATTAAACCAAATATTTGGAGCAGAACTTCTTGTACCTCTGTGTTGGTTCTAACAGAAACTCACTTTTATATCAAAGCAGGAATGTTTTACTATGCTGCGTTCCCTGGAGACTGTGGAGACATCTTCAAAAGAACACCTGCCCATATCAGTGTACTTGACCTATTTCCCCAGCTTCTTTGCTGTATCCCTCCCTCTGTTCAGCTCAGGCTACAGAGGACAGGTAATCCCATCGACATTGGCAGAGACTGATATAGTGCACCTGTGATCTGGTTATCTTGCCCCATCTCGATTGTGGATGAAACTTGTGGCAAACCAATAAAATTTTTTAAGAGTTGTAGAATTAACATACACAATTAGAGGTCAAATAATAAAGAATTAAGCAAGGTAATACCAAAAAATAGTGCTTAGGGAGATTTTGCTCCTGCTTTTAGTAGGTATGGATTTTTACAAGGTTTTAAAAAAAAAACAGCTAACTGTTTATAAGGAGGGAGAATGGGGAAAAGATATTTCAAAGGAACTGAAAGCAGATCATAACATACATGTGTTAGATATTGTTCTTTATGCAGTCTGAATATACGAGTGAAAACAGAAACATTAGAAATGCTCAGAGCAAACAGTTAGAAGCTTAAACACTAAAGAACTGATTAAGGAGGAAATTACATCAGTGGTTTGATCTAGTTGGGGTTTGGTTGTCTGCATTACCAATAAGCTATTAAAAATAAAAGCACTCCCATAGCATGATACACATGGTGTATAGCACCAGTTTTCTGCCAGCAATTTTGGTTTAATCTGAACACAAGACTTGTTTTCACACATTTGTTGTGCCTTCTATTGCTTGGGGTTACATTTTAAATTCTATTTTCTGAACAATGAAACAATGGTTCCTTTGTTATCATGGCTATTGTTTTAGTTCTCCCTCCCATTCTTCCATAATGGCCAATAGTTTTCTTGTCTGGGTATGACACCTGGTTTGTGAAGCTTTGCAGCTCCTCCAGAGTCACCACAAGCCTCTTGGTTGCTTCTGTAATCAGTGATGTCTGACATCGGACCACTTTTTTCAGTAACAAGTCATCTAACAAAAAAAAAACAAAAAAACTCAACGCTCAAACAGAATTGGGTCCTGTAACATTACAATGACCAAAAATACACCAGTGAGTCCACCAAGGACTGGTTGAGAATGAATGGAAAGTCCTGGGCTGAGTTAAACTAGAGATCTTGTTCTGATGGAGTTGCTGTGGGCTTACTTGAAAGAACCTGCACACACCACACAGGTGAAAGGGAGTAGTGTGACAATGTTTTCTGTGGTCGATGTCATAGCAGATGGCTATGCGAAGCATTTCACCTCAGTTACTATAAATATTAAATTGGTAACCTATGTTTTTTACATCACTGTGATTTTTCTTCCTTTCCACAATTTTGTGACGATATATCCTGCTATTCTTCAGAATTAATGGGATAAAGGAGAACCCCAAAACATATGCTCACATTATTTTGTCATCTATTTATGTTTCTATTGTTACCTATTTACAATATAAGATCATATTTAAAATGCATTCGTAATTCTTTACTTCACCTACTTCAGAGAAGGCTCTCTGAAGTACACCCAAGAAAACAGTCTTTAGGTGCAAAAAATAACAGGATACTGTTTTCATCTTTAAAAGGGATTTGAAAAAACGTTTGTGTGGTTAGAATCACCCACAGTGTTCAGCCACCATCTGAAAACCATTTCCAGACAAACCAGCACAAAGTCTGGTGGCTTAGAGATGTTGCATTAAAGAAAAACAAAGAAGAGTAAAGAAAATCTAAAAGTACATGGAGCATGGCCAAGACAGCTAAACATAAACAACCTTAAATATTGATGTGGAATGGAATTTCCTTGAGAAATAAATCAAAGGCCTCTCCTGGTGCAGCAGTACCAGTATTAGCTGCAGCAAAGAGCAGCAAGACTTTGTACTTTTATTGTTCTGCAGCCAGAGGCCCAGCAGCGAAAGAGGGAATCCACTTGCCATCACTGCTGGAAGCTGGATCACTGGCTGCTTAACTCATATTTTCTAGCTCAATTTATAACACAATGCGCTCTTTGTTTTATCACAGCAGTGAAACTCAATTCTTGCTTGAGTTGTTCGCTCATTTAAGGAATTGATTTTGCTGTCATCAGCCTCTCTTTCTGAATGCTCTGTCTATCCATTGCAGTCTTTCAACCTCTATGACCTCTCTGTGGGGCTCTTGATGGCAATTGAATGGTAATTTTGAGGCCCAGCAGGTATTTAGGCTTTCAGCAGCTCAGTATATTGTGCATCTAGTACATGGAGCTAAAAATTCAGCTACTCAAGCTTCCCTAATTCATTTAGCAAAGCCTGGGGAGATTGTTAGCTCTATCTGAAAAATCCATCTGCTGGCAGAGAGATCTGGGAGTAGAGCAATCAAACTGCAGAAGAGTTTATTATGTTATTGCTACTTCTTAAAAGGAAATAATGCATACATTTCAAAGTCTAAGGAAGGAATAACACCAATGTTTCGTAATGTCAAAACAATCAAATGCATTCTGCTCACTTTTAAATGCTGTTATTGGTGAATATCACTAGTGGTCTCTCCATTGTTTACTTCTTCTTGCTAGACTCAAGCTGCTTGCCTCTTTCTTCTGGGTTTGTAGAGAAGTTACTCATCTTTCTTCCTCAGGAAACCAGGGCAACCACCTTCTGACAACTCCCTTGACTCCACTGGCTTATGGATTTAGACAGGAAACACATATGTACACACAGTGGCTCACACCAACACATGGTGAAAGACAACCGAGAAAAGGAGCAACACATTCACACACATCATATCAGGTAAGAGACACAAACATGAGTAGACACTGGCACCACCATGAAGATGAAGTCACTGATAAATGAACCACAATGCAATTCTAGGTTAGAAGTCTGGTATTAATCATACAATCCATTTAGCATAAAAAATGAGCCTATGTTGACATGATGAAAGTCATTTTGATCCAAGGCCTGCTTTTACTAGATGTAAGTTTTCATCTGCAATTACAGTGTTTCCTATAGGTTTTATACAAGTTCCTCAAATTCTAGGTCTAGTCAAACAACTGTTGACTCCAGTTAGGTGGATTTGGGCTTAGAAATATGAGAAAGATATGACCATGATGGGTGCTTTGTTTAAAATGTTTTGTTTGAATGCCAAACATCCAATGTTTAATCATATTTGATATTGAGATGTGCTTAGTTAGGATGACTCAAACAATCTTTCCACTTTATCAACATGGTTCCAAACATTTAATGTCAGAAACATTAAATGTTTGGAGTGGCCCAGCTAGAGTTCCAACTTGAAGCTGACAGAGAATCAAAAATCAGGGTATTCCTGTGGAGGCATTCCGAGCTTAAACATCTTATTAAAATATCCATGAAAACTTGAAGCCCAGAGTATAAAAAGCCAAAAGACTGTAAATTTAAGACAGCTCTCACAGTCCTATAAGAAACCTTCATCAAGAAGCTACTAGCCAACTGGTGCAGAGAGGACTCATCAACCTGTAGAGATGCAACTGTGACAAATGTTTTTGTTTCCAGTGTACACTATGTTAGGCTAATCTAATTTTGTTCCAAACTGTGAGCTTTAAGAAAGTGTCACAGCGATGTGGGACCACTTGAGATTTTGCGCATTTTCTGTTCTTGGCTATTATGATTATTTTCTTTGCACTCCTACAGAAGCCCAACTGTTTCTATCACAATGGATAGGCTAAAACCAAGCCCAATCTCTGCGTTTTCTCTTTATGTGGGTGAGAAAACTGAATCATAACATGACAAAGACAGAAATCCCTACATTCTACTTTTTTATGATGAGGATCACTCTACAGAAAGGCAAAAAATTGCCCCTTCTTCTTGATTTATACATACTGCTTAATTGATTTTGGTAGTATTTGGACATTAATAGAATATTGCAGCTCAATATTGCTACATAGTTTGTCACTCAAAACATGTGCAAACGTTCAAAATTCTACAAAACATAACTTATACCCTACTTGGTGACATATAACTCCTAACTTTTACTTTCCTGGGCATTATTAAAAATTAATTAAAGCTTGTCTGCTCAGATGTATTGGTACTGCTTAAAAGGAAACTGTCATTGGAAACTTTTTTATGCATTCACATTTTCACACCGTAAAGTCTTTGTGGAGACAGAGGTAGCGGGGCCTCTCCCTGATGGATGCGCTGTGGCACGGGTTGTCTTCAGCTGAGATGAAGACTGCAAAGGGTTTTGACAGTGTTCACTCCAAATATCCTGCTTCGCATGGAGCTAATAAGAATAGACGCCTCTCCCGGCACAGCTAGGCGAGCTCCACATCAGAGTGTGTCACCACTGTCAAAAAGTGGGGACTGCAGTTAGATGCTCACTTTGCAACGTGGCAATGGCCTGTAACATCTTGTTAAACTCCTGAGTTTGTCAGTTTCTCTCTTCTCTCAGGGCCAACATTAAACAGCATGCTAAGTCATGATGAGCCAAAATATAAGTTATATAATTTCATTGGTTGGAAAACCTGAAACGCAACCACAAATAACCCAAACGTTTGAACTGAAACGGCTAAACCCATTGTATTGTACCATATTGCATTGCGCTAGTACATTGCGAAAAAGCGACTGGATTGACAAAAGGCTGCATTCCTTGATTGGTGCATGTTTTATGCCACTTCAAACTTCAAACGACATCTCAACCACCACAGAGGACCAGTGCACATGCTACATGCAATCTGCGATAAAAGAGCTGCACAGTATAGAAAAGAGTACATATTGATTTAATCTTGAGCAACTGCAGGAATAGTTGTCAAATTTTGAAGTAGAATGGCCGTGATTTCATAGCCCTCAAGCAGCACATCTTTCGGAAAGAACAGGCACACAATGAAAAAATGAGAAACTGTGCAGCTTTGGTCAACATTTTGTTGGAGTTACAGTTTTAGTTTGCCGTGATGTGGATTTTGTTCCGTGTTTGGAATTTTCTTTTCTTTCTTTCTATCTTGAGACTGTACTATCTAAGCCAAATGGTTGCACGATTAAAGAAATACAATTCAAACAATTTCTCGAATGATTTGAGTACCTGGATTATTAAAATTCCTTGAGGAAAATTTACCTGCCTCGAAGCTTTGTTAATTTATGTTTTATTATTTAGCACACTGTGTTCCCACCAGAACATTATTACGCGTAGCTCTGATTTCCGCTTCTGAGCTGTTGACGAATGCAAATGTTAGCGGCATAACGTCCAATTTTCAAGTGGGGATTTTATTGATTGATGATAATGCCTGAATTTTCAGCTTTTTGGGAGACCAATAAGCATCCTTAAAATGACTGGTGCGATGCCTGGAGTACAGCAGCCTTTCTCTTCCGGAAGCTGCTGGTTCAAAGCAAACAATAGATTACTCTATTACTAAAATATTCGCTTACAACAGCCCTACTCCCAATATAAATAAATTTGTACAAATAGAAAAATTACAAGCTAACCATTATGTTGGGGTCAGCAATGAATGTTTTCAAAACAAAATGAAATATCTGGGTTTATTTGAGTCTGTCAAAAACACAATTTAGAAGTTCTCCATTGTCGAGTGTCACTGCAAACAACATCATCAGACGAATGACCACACTTCTTGCATGCTCCCTTTTGCTTGTTTTTTTTTTTTTTGTTTTTTTTTTACTGTGCATAACCCTCAAAAAGAGTTCCCTAAAAGTTCCCAGCTACAAAGAGATCGACAGACAAAAAGGTTTTGGAATACAAAGAGTACAAACAATATAATATATTGATTTTAATTTTGTATGAATTTTGGCTGACTAATTATTACTTATAAACTCACGCTATGAAGCACGCTGCCTGTGATCCTGGCAGGTCTTTTCTTTGTTCCCATTTATATTTGAACTTGACCCTAAACAAAATTCACATTTAGCCGTAGCAACCTTTTTTCTTGTCATTCAGGTCTCTCTTCTTTAAACACCAAGAGAAAGTTACTTACAAAGTACAACTGCTCTCCAGCTGAGCCCTCTGGTGTTAATAGGCTCCAAACTTTCACTTACCAGCAATAAATGGTGTAAATTAAATGTTAAAGAGAGACAGAGAAAGTCATTTTGGTGATAAGACCTTGTAATAATCTCATTAAAAAGAAAGAGATGGGCTCAGGGACAAGACAATTATCCCCTTGTCTTCCCCACATTAAAGGTATTTATTACTTGAGCTTTGCGGGACTCAACTCATCAGCATCTTCATTCATGTTGTGACCCGATGCTCAGTTGCCATCGAGGGTGGCCGAGGAGGGCTCCTATCAACACGCAGGTAAAGTGAAAACTTGAACTGACTGAGCTTTCCCCCAGTGACTCAGCAACATGGCTAATGGCCTCGGCTCAGGGCCTTCCCCTCCGCCACCTGTCAATACAATTCTCTTCCGCTTTTCCCACTTGCCACTTTCCATCTGGAGCCAATTCATGAACTGCAATGGTGTGTACCTTTCCCATGAGGTCTCCTCCTGTCTCTGTATAACGCCTAAACATAGTCCTCCAACCAAGATACCCCGAGTTTGACTCCCTACTCACTCTGCAGGACATTAAGTCATTCTTATGGTGTGTATGGTACAGTAATCCTATGAGTAACAGTGTTTGGGATAAATCAGTTATCTATTGGTCAAAACAGCAAGTAGTTCTACATATCAGTTCTGCCCTCTGTTTTAACTGATTTTTATTAAAAACTACAAATATGGAGTATTTGTAGTCCTAATCAGCTGCTCGGCCCTGCTGTGTTCCGTTGCTATGGTAATGGATCCTCTGCCAACTGCCATGTGTGTGAGACAGAAAGGTGGAGAAAGAATTCTATCTTTGTGAGACACCCAGTCAGTTTGAATGAAAAAAGCAGTCCGAACAACTCCTTCCCGTTCGGGAACCGTGACACGTATCGGAAAACCGTTTGAAGCGTATGAGAGGGCTATCTTTCGTCTCCGATAGTACCGCGATTCATATCTGTACATCACGCACAGTAATAACAGCGACGAGATAAAAATGGTTGTGCGCTGAGGTTTGACATTTTTGAGAAATACATGGAAGTCAATGTGGCTGAGCGTGTGGAAATCCTGTCGCATGACTTCGCTCTAAAGCACCTTGACAGAAAACCGTAAGCCCTAGGAAAATTTTGAAAACATTTTACCGGAGCAGACACTCGTATCGATGTCTTGACCGAGTTTGATACCTATAGGGCGATATTTGTGGGCGTGACGGCGATTTCAAAATGTATTTGGTGGTCAAAATCGCTCTGCTTCCCACACTCTAATGAGACGTCAGTTACACTCTAGTTTCGTCAGTTTCTAACTGACAAAAATTTTTGATTGTTTTTCGCTTTTTACGTCGCCATCGTAACTCCGAATCCCACCAAAAGTAATAGCTCCAATTACAGTAAAATAATTACTATAATTAAATTAAATTAAAATTTAATTTGCGTTTTCTTATCTTTATAGCAAGTGCCATCGCCCAGTCCACCAAGCAACTCAAAGCAAGAGTGACAGAATATTGTGAGGGATTTTGGCAATTTTCTATACATACTACCCACACAGATTTACAAGTTTTACCTCATACAAGTTGTACTTCATGTAAGATAAATAATAAGGAATCCCCATAATATAAAATTTCACTGGTATTAATAAAGAGGAGAACTGATTGACAGGAATAAAATCTGTAAATATCCTTTGAAGGAGTTTAGTTTTATGCTTTTTCTTCAACTGCCAATGCACGCATTTAGCAGCAGCAGTCAAATGTTTGACAGCTGCATCTAAATCACTAAATCCTCTCTGTTCTGTGCTCTAAATTCTTCTCTGAAATACTCTTCAGGTGATTTTCTGAGCATGGCTGACTATGGCTGAGCCCTAGTATGTTTACCAACTGTAGTTTTGTTTTTAAAGCAATCTGAAATGTAGCTTCAGTTTTTCTTCAGAGTTTAAGTCAAACAGCACATTATGCTAAATTAATCCAATGGGTAAAATTAGTTATACACCAAAAAAAGGTTTGTTTACTATATTAATTGAGGTATAGTTATTCAAGTTATTAACTGCATATTTAGTAATAGCTAAGTTTAGTTAAAGAATGTTTCATAGCTAAAAAAAATTCAGAACAGATCACAAAGTTTTCAACAAGGTTAGAAATGAAAGTTGTATAAACATAAACCAACCTTTTTTCTTCATCTGCTTTAAGTCAGTCAGAATTACTGAAATTATTATTATTTGCTAAATCAATTACAGATAATTGTAAACTGTAAACTGAGAGTAAACTTAAAACATCTTTAAATTTAACTTAAACAATTTTGGAAAAATCGGGTAAAGATGTCAGCTTTTTAAGCTTAAAGCAAGGTATTTAAGTTAAATAAAGGTTCACCTATAAATGGATTTTTACTGATTCATTTCAACCACAGTGTGGAAAAACAACACGTTACAAGATAAATTAGGCAAGATATAAATTAGGATCTCTTACACATTAACATAGAAGCCTAAGAATGGATACCCAAAATATTTGATTCTAGTCTCATTATTTGGGCATTTAGTTGAAATTGATCATTTTTGTCACCTTGAAATTGAAGAATGAGGGAAAAAAGCAGTTTTTTAATAAAGTTTATGTAAATACATATGTTTAACTGTTTTCATAATGTGACAAATGTGTTCCTGTAACATGTGGAGTAGGGACAAAGAATTTTTTTTCCTCTCCACTTCCCAAAGATGAGATTTAGTTTGTTCAATATTATACCTGTTTGTTCAAAAGGAATTTTAAAAATAGCAAGAAATACTTTTCTAGTCAGTGTTTTCATCGTTTCCTCTTTATTCTTAGACAGCTTGAACTTATGACTTCACCGTTTTTTCCCTCAACAACTCTAGTTCAACAAGATTTCAGAATGAGATGTCACAAAGAATTCTCTATGTTGCTGTAAGGGATGGTAATGAAAACATGAGCTTTCCAGTGCAAAACATTTTTTGATGTGTGTACCGGTATGTAGTATTTGGACACAACATGAAAATAGAAAGCCTGGACACTGTTTCTGTGCTTAGTCCAAATTATAAACCCGAAATGAAGCTGGCTTTTCAACTCTTAATAGAGTTTCGCTCATCTTATTTAAGAGTAGCCAAGTTGTGATTCACCAGGAAAAAAAAAAACAACTTTGTAAGCTGCCAGAAGTCAAGTGCTGAACAGCAGGAGGCTGTCAGACTGCTGGGCTGAGGGGGTTATGGTTTCCACACTCCCAGTCAAAGTGCATATTCATTCACGCTGTTCTGCTCTGCTTCAGCACTGAACTGTTCAACTGTGTCTCAGGGGTGAGCGTCAGACAGGCATAATTTCAGGGCCACGCACTGTTACCCCCATTGCTATTCTGAGGCATATTTACCTGTTTAGTTAAAGGAAGAAAGCAGGTCTTAAGTGTTGGATCAATGCAGCAACGAGGAGTTTATATTTTGAAGTAAAAAAATTTGTAGTTTACTAGCTGAACTTTTTGCCACAAAATTAATAAGAGAAAGATGTTTATGGATCAACTATGTAATTCCTTAGGGTTCTCATGACAAACTGTTATTATTGAATGGTGTATTGAGGCAAAGAATCAGTTCTTCATGGGTTAATTTAAATCACTTTGTCATTGAGTCAAGCTTTTTGTGCCGTGGTAATTGTTTATGAGAATAACTCATTATGAAAGCTCTTAAAGTCCTGCGCAGATGGAGTTGTACAATATTTACTGGACACCATGGTAGGCTGGTAAACCAGACAACTAATGACAACGTACCTTATAACGACAGAAATAGGTTCATAGTAACATATCATTGTGAGAACAATATCCAGGGTTTAAACAAATTTCTTTTATATGTTCATGAATTATATTTACTCTGAAAATCATAACATAGTCCCCATATAAGTGACTGAACACATAAGATCTAAGTGAGGCTTAGTGAGTAAAATGTGTTTACTTAGTTTAGCTTATTTTCTATCAGGTGGTAGTTTTTTATCTTGTACAGAAACCTACATCCTTTTCATCAGTGGATGTCCCCACACTGACCAACAAGTAGATCTAGTCTTCCTCACTTTTTTTTTTTTTTACTTATGAGAATGTGGCAGAAGCTTTCATGAGGATTACACAAGGTTTGACTCAGAGCACTGCACAAGAGGCCCTGGTGTCTACCTCTCACATTTGCAGGCCTCCTGTTAGCCCACAGGTCTTCATATCACCTGCTCTGAAGCAGCAAATTCCACCCACCAGTTATCCTAGTTGCCAAATAGTAGGTGGTGGAAAGCAAAACCGGCACATGAAGTGAAACAACAGCTCAAACCCAGAGCAGTCTCACAGAGACAATAGGAGCATTAAAGTTTATAGATAAAGACAAGTATAGTGTGGTTTGCAGTGATTTGTAAAATTACATTCAGAACAGTCAGGGACATTAATTTAACATGTATGACCATGACATTTTGTTTTAATTGTCCAAAACACAGAAATGTGACTTCATCAAAAACTTAATACACTGTGATGTACATTCACTGGCTCCCTCTTTTGTCTTAAGGGCATAAATTCAACATGGTTTTGGAAACATTTCTCTGAGATCAAGCTCTGATATGTCGTTGATGTACGTAATGTATTTGGATTATGCTGCTGTAAGTAGTCATCAGAGAACAGGTACATTGTGGTCATAAATTAAGTACTGTCAGTAATATAGTCAGGTAAGCTATTTTGCTTTGGTGGGAAGAGGATCAAAATTTACAGCTCCTCTTCATTACAGCACCAGCACCAACGACAACTTTATCAATTGATAAAAAAATGGGATGGGTCTAAGTATTTGATTAATGCTGCCTTTCTATTGTTTCAAACCAATCGGCCTTTTCTCCCATGACTTGAGGAACAAAACTATTCCAGTTTACTCATTCTGATGAACTTCAGCAATTTAGATGCCAAAATAAAATGAGTTACAAACATGTGATGTACGTTTTCGACCTTGATTGTGCCCTACATTACCCTACATTTCGTTGCTTGTACTTGTGACAGTGCAATGACAATAAAGTTAATTCTATTCTATTCTAACAATCATTTGAACTGATTTACTTAATGAAGTGGATGGTGAGTGCAGTCAGTTTGCGCCCTCATTTGAATACAAGCAGTAATTTAGGCTTCGTTAAAAAGGTAATTAATTTATAAGACTCTGAAGAAAGTTTTTTAATACAAAGAAAAGGGTAACTGAATTACTCATCAAAAGAAAAAAAATTTTAGAAAACCATAAGAAATTTACAACTGAGCTTCTCAACAGTTTCAAAGACATTCTTGTGAAACTATTACATTTTGCTCTGGAACACATCATGTGGGACCAGGTTGCAGGGAAGACTTGCAGCCAAAGGGCCTATTGTGAATTAAGAGAAAGATGAAAAACACCACATATGAAAGAAAAACTCCTCTAAAAGCGTTCTGAGCACCCCTAACACACAAGGAGGGAATGGCTTATTAATATAACCCACAGGCAAGTCACTTGTCAGAGCTGGGTTCCCTTCTTTCTGTGTAACAACTCCATTTGTGATGCTATATCCAATTACAGAAGGCAGAGAGCCTTGTTGGGGGCAATGAGTTCCTGTCACCCCTGACCCTGCAGTCAATTTGTCCGAGGCTACATCTTAATTTGCAGCATCTTACAACAAGCGTTGGGACCAGTGGGTATCCAAATTTGTATCCACAAAGTTTGTTAAGTTGTGCCTTATCATTTTGTCACATTATAACAACAAATATCAAAGTATTTTATTGTGATTTTCTGTAACGTAATTTTTAAACGTTAAAAAAATTATAAACTTCTCTATTTTGTTATAAATAAAAATCTCACAAGATTGTTTTGGATTTGTAATATTTACTCTGGTGTCCCTTGATAAAATCTAGTGCAATTAGCTTCATAAACATCTGTCTTTGTGTAATTGAATCTCATTGTAACTATAAGGAAAGATGACAGAGTAGATGGATAGAGCTAAATACCTGTATTTAGCTCTATCCATCTACTCTATCCATCTACAGAGTAGATTTCAAGGGGTATTAATACTTTTGCAGTGTAGGACTGGGCTTTTAGTGTGAAATAACAGAGGACATTCCTAATATCCTTTTAAAACTGGCAGCAGTTCAGCACCGTACCTTCCAGCCTCTTTGAGGTAGGTGGAATATTACAAGGCTCTTTTTTTAATGTTCTCTCCAAATCCTGTGGGGAAATTACCCAAGCCTAGTCACCAGCATTTGTGAGAGATGGAAAGCCTTTCCAAAGGGATTATGATGCCCTACACTTGCTCTTGCTCTGATTTCTTTTAAAGCCCAGGTATCAGTTATCCGTCAGACGAACTCAGGTCTGTCTTGACAGGGGTGCACATGTCTCAGCTCACCCCTCGTCACAGAGCGGATGAAATTCTCTGTTATGACCCTTCTGACTCTGCTATTCACAGCTGTGAGGCAAAAGGATGACATAAGGGTGGCATTTGAAATGCACCTTTACAGTGCCCCGTTGGACCTTGTTACCACTACAAACCGACCTGAGAGAAGGCTTTATGGCCTATCACTATTGTGTCACATTTACAATTGGTCCTCAAAATGGGATTAACTTTCAAGCACACATCTGATGTAGACCTATTTGGGGGGTAAATTCTTTGGACTCTCTAGCTAAAGGAGATATTGTTGACTTTTCTTTCATAAAGATACAATACACCTTAGGAAACATCCTGTTTGAGTCCCCATGGGGTGTGAATTCAAACCGCTGTCAATAATGCTTGTTCCTCTTCTGTGCAAGTGTATTTTTGGGTTATCACACCTCTCAGTCACACAAACTTACATACATTTTTTGCTTTACGTGTTTGCTTAAAAAGGGGGATTCAAAATCCCCCTTTTTAAACAATTTTTAAAAGAACAACAAGAACAAGAACAATTTTTAAAATTGTTCTTGTAACAATATTTATTCCTTCATCAAATCATACCTGGAGTTTTGCCTTGATTCTTTCATCCATGATTGAGAAATCATTGAATCTCCTGTGACAACACTTGCGCTCACAATGCAGCACCTATAGCTCTATAAAGCGCCTCCTTGGAGCTGCTGTCTCTGCTGCACCTCCACCACACAGCTTCCAAGCTTGTCTTGAAAAATGTAAAAAACAGAAAATGCAAGTAACTGAATGGGAAGAGTTGCAAGTCATCTGGACAACAGCTATATAAATCCTAAATCCAAGTGAGTTCACTTGAGGTTGCCCTCAAGTGAACTCAAATTAGTTTCTTTATTTGAAAAACTGAAAAAGAAAATTCACCAAATGAAAATATGAAACACTTTGACAACACAAAGTTGTTGCAAAATAATAGAAGCATGTTGTTAAGTATTATTTATACTGAACCTTTTTTCTTTACATAGTAAAATGCAAAAACAGAAAACATTTGAAAGAAAAACATCAAAAACTCTCATCTTGAAAAAAGGAATACCAGTAGCTGGACAATATTAAAAGTAAAAAACACAATTTAATCAACAACAATCGAACAAATCTTACACAACTCACTTAAAACTGTTTTTGTTTGTTTCAAAAGGGAGTTCACCAACATGCTATACTTTCCCCGTTTCTGCGGGGTCTTGCCAAGACAGCAGGCTGTAGCAGAACATTTCTATGTTAAAAATATTCCTTTTGGACTAATACACAAGAAATATACTTAAAAATAACATTGTAACAGTATCCTTATATACTGAGGAACACCTGATAACTTAATATCTAAAATTATCTAAAGTTATTATGGCTTTTATTAAAAAGAATTTATACGTATGTTCTTTGACACTCAAATGGGAAAGTAATTTTGTTGTAGATTCTGCCATTTAATGTAGCATGTTTAGAATTATGCAGTGATTCTTCCAAATATCTCCAAATTAAGTCTTTTGACTTGGAAATTGAGGGTGTGAGATAGTAGCGGGGCAGGGTAATCTTTGGAGAGTGGGTTGTAATTTTGTAAAGCGAGTCATCAAAGATAGTCATTTAATCCCAGATCTGTCCCAGACAGGAGCAGAGAACTCTTTTGATCAGGAAATGAGGCCAGCAGTGGGCCTCCAGAAAAACACCAAATCCTTTTTGGGGATTGGAGTCAATTCACAGAATTAAAAAAAAAAAAAAAAAAAAATCAACAAAGTATCTGCCAAATGAAAAGTCTACTTCTTCTAATTAAATGAAATGTCTCGATATTAGGTGATTGCTGTCATAGACAGTGTCTTACAAAAGTATGTATGTCCTTTAAACATTTTCACATTTTGTCACAATGTAACCACATTAATGGACTTTATTAAGATTTTATGTGATAGAGAAACACAATCCATGCATTATTTGGTAGGCCATAACGTTCAGAGAAAATGAACATTACACTTACAAAAATCTGAATGTGCTTCATTATTCAGAATATCTAAATCAGTACTTTATGAAAACACCACTTCCTGTGGTCTCAGCTGCAAGCTGGTTTGTGTTCTATCTCTTTCCACATGGCTATAATAAATTAGTTTTTTTGCAGTTTGAGCTCAGTTAAATACTGTAAATTAAAATTTGTTAATTAGATTAGTTATGGATTAGTTAATTATATTAAATCTTGACACAATTTTGACTGGACGATTCTGACACATAAAACTTCTTTGATCTAAACTATTGGACTGTTACTCTGGATTCTTCAACCACTTAGAAGTTGCACTTCCATTGTGTTGGTTTTTTCATAGAATCCCTGTAAAATAGAATGACATTGTGGTTCTAATGTGACAAGATACAAAAGCCCTGATTATTATAGCATTGGACAGAATTTGAAGGACATTTTTATCTCTAGCTTTCAAAGTTAACTTTGTATTTATCCTCCGACTTACAGTCCTTGTCAGTATACACACAACTGATATTTATGTTCTGATATTGTAATAATTATTTTTATGTGATTGTCTGTGTTTTACACATAGAAATATTCCATCCAATGGCTGCTGTCTATTATTAAGTAGAATGAGACAGAGAGAGAAAAAGAGAGAAAACTGCAGGTGGTTGGCGTTTAATATTTAAGGAGTTGGTGGATTTCAGCACCTGCCTGGCATACTGAAGACAAACTCAGTTTTCCTCTGCAGACCTGGCCTGTGGACCCTGTGGCCTCTGCAGCACCCTCCATCCCACACCAGCCTCGATGCAGGCTCCCATACACCCACTGCAAAGCCTGGTTTGCACCCAAACACTTCAGCTTCATGCCTTATTCATCTTCCATAACATGAACATCATAAGTGGCTTTGCTGCCACTCCTTGGACTCTGAGATTAATGTAAATCTGGACAAACAAAGACGATTCAGTGGTGGGTGATAATGGACAGGTACTATTTGCATTGTAATACAAATTTATTAGATCTGTCTGTATGCGGGAACAGCCTCGCTTCTTCAGCGGTGATGGGATGTTTTGTCTCTTTGGAAAATGATGCTTCCTCCAAGATGAGGGGTGGAGATAGATGTGTCTTTCTTCATCAAGGGAAATGTTTTGTCATGAGCCCCGCTCACTTCTTCCCTTTTTCTGACAAATCAGCTGCGGCGCTTTTAAAACCAACATTCGGAGGGGGAAGATATTCCGCCAAGCTCCCTTAGGACTCCAAATTCTTAAGCCTCTTATTTTTGTCCTCTCCGAGGCTCTCAGCAGGGGATGGATGCAATGTTTTATGTTCAAAATGAAAAGAGCTGTCGCGAAGCATTCCTAATAGCGCTGGGACTGTGTTTGATTGCTTCACTCTGATACGAGGGGCTGTTCTTGTATCTGTTTGGTGCCTATCACTTGCATCATAAATAATGCAGTCTCCACCCTGCTCACCCAAGAAACACCTAAACGAAGGGAGCCTGCACAGCAGATTTTCAGAATAAGAAAGGTTACCTCAAGGACCAGAATTGGGTGAAAGACAGAAGTCTTTGTCTAATGGAGGTGTTAACAAATATGTGTCTAGTTGTTGGTATTGTGTGTGTAAGTGTGTTGGTCTCAAGCTGCTTGTCTGCATATGCCACAGTAGTGGGTGGAATAAATAAAGGTGCAATGAATATAAGGGGTAGTACAGATGGAAAACACAGAACCGTATAGGTAGATACACAAGCTTGTAAAATACAGTAGCTCCCATCTCCAAAAATATCATGTCTTTGGGTGGGGGAAAGAGGAGACTGGCAGAGAAAGAAATGTGCAATGACATCTATCTCTCACATAAAAGTGCTCTCACACTGTGCTCCAGAAAACCTGTGGCTGCGACATTCCATCAATCGAAAATCTGCCTTCCCTCAACTTTTAATCACCCACTTTCTGATGAAATACTTTCACTGGAGGCAAGTTGCGGCTGTTAATATTGGAAGAAAAGACAAACCGACTTCTCTCCAGAGTGCTACTATGCCACCTACTATATGGGCAATAATATATGTGGTTTGCAGGTAAAATAAATAAAGTGTTTGAATCATTCAAAAAATAATTATTGAAAGAATCCTACAAATAATCATTCAACAGCTATACAAGTTAATGATGTTAGGAACTTGCTTGCTGGGATTGAAAAAGTTAAGGGGGCATTTAGAAAGATGCATTTTAGCATGAAAATCAATTACAGTTCACTTATAAAATAAATAAAAGATGTAATAAGCCCCTTCTTCCGTTAGACTGACGCCCACAACAAAGGGATGCAAACTGAGGCAAACCTTCACTTTCAACAAGTGCTGTAGTCTCAAGGTTGTTTGACACCTTTATGGCAGCCTTTTTTATACTTTAGCCTTGTACACCGTTTAGGAGGTATTGCCTGCTTCTAATGGGATCCGTAGCCAAACTCCAGCTTCTGGTAGTTTTCTTGAGAAATGTTAGAAATAGCCCAAAACCTTTGTTTCATTAATAGTCTCAAATCTGTATGCTGCAGCTGACTTTTTCAAATCCCATAGCAGATTTTCAATTAGGTGCTAGACACACAAATATGAGGCCTCTATTGTATCTTCCGTGACTTTTTCGTAAACCCAGTCTTGGTGGAATTCAAGCAATGCTTATTGTCCGTTTTGAAAGTCCAATAACTCCCAAATCACAGACAGCAGGACATTTTCTGCCAGGATTTGTTGATACTTGATTGAATTCAACTTTTCCAACACATGCCGCTGTTTTCCATCGGCAGGAAAAACAAAGCAGCACCACCGCAGAAGCCACTGTCGTATTTCACTGTTGGTACAGTTGTTGATTTAACTGTTTAGATTGTTCTATCTAAGCTGTGCATTTTGTCTATTGAAAGCACCTGAGCAATTTTTAATTTTGCCAATAAACTTAATTAGCATAATTTTAGCTGCAACTGGAGTTGTGTGGTAGACAGATTTTTGTACCTGAACTGCGGATCTCTGCACCACCTCTAGTCTTGTTCATTGCCTGTATGGCCTGTCTCGCAGTTTTTCATTTATCAAAGAAAAATAAAAAATTCCATGGAAGCAGTTAAATCTCTAATTTAACTGCTTCCAGTTAAATTGTCTCCAATTTAACTGCTTCCAGTTAAATTGTCTCCAATTTAACTGGAAGCAGTTAAATTGCTTCAACTGGAATTTATTTAGTTGTATCAGTTTGAAGGGTTCTGTACACATCATACGTAACACTATCAATTATGTCAGTTTTGCATTATTTTCTGTCTATCAGTTAAATCCCTAATGAAACACAATAAAGTTGGTGGTTTTAGTACAGTAAAAGGTTGAAGAGTGTTGAACACTTTTGCACTGGCAAAATCCTTGCAGTGAGAGGCATGTTATTGTTTGAGCTTGCTGGGGGTTTTCAAATATGAGATTGTGGATTCAGTACAAGCAATAAGCGTCCCTGTGGTTCTTAACCTCCCAGCGCATTAACCTGATTAAATTAAATTAGACACGGTTCAGTGAGTCCTAAGTCAACCCTTTATAAGCATAAATCAAGTCAGTGATTTTTATTTTTATGCTAATGCCAAACTATCAAGTCAATGCACTTCAAAACACCTTAACAATAGAAGGTGGACTTTTCATCATCAAATAATACCTTCAATCAGAACTAGATTAGGTAGAGGTCAGGGACAACCTTGTTGGCTGCCAATGGTCCACTTAGGAAATAATGAACCGCTCACAACAAGACAGACACAAATGGCATGATGAATGAGAAGTACAGGCAGCAGAGACTTAATTGATAGTCAGATGACGAGTAAGACGGGACACAAGAAAACACCAATCAATTAATACCACTCGCAACACTGCACCCACACAGCTCTGCCAGTAAAACAGAGTGATGCTTGTTGTCCTGGAGAAAGAAAAAATAATGACTGACTGCTTTGGATTTAATTAGTGACAGTGGCAAGATTTGGTCTGTCCTAAGCTGTGTTAACATGTGCCCAGTTCTGGCTGGCTGCACATTTGTCTCCATTTCCTCCACAAGTCATATTTAGCTGTACTGTTCACTATAAAATAATCCAATTTATAGATAATTGATTCTGGGATGCAGTCCATCTCAACTCGCCTTCTGGGAAGTGTGCTACTGGTCACACAACTGAAAAGCTCCAAGACAAACATTTCCAGCCAAGAAAAGATTAGATTGGCCTGAAAAAGGCTGGTGATCTTCCTTCCCAATTTGTGTTAAAGGCAGCAGACAACACAATCTTCAGGTCATCCTGTCAAAGGTGTCGACACAGGTTTTTCAGTAGTACATGCACAGGTGGTTAGTAACTTGTTACATTTGATCAGTTTTGTTAACCTGAGTAAGATTTTGAAGAAAATGCACTTATGGGATAAGATTTACTGCATAGCATGTTTTGCTTGAGAAATATTATCACTACTCTTACTTGAGTAAAAATATCCACCATTATTGACTTCCTTGAATGAGGAACAAATGCATTTTAACCAAAACTAAAACAGACAAAGCTAGGGATGCTCCGATCAGGTTTTTTGCTGCTGATTCCGATACCGATCACCCATGAAGCAGATCTCTGCCGATCACTGATCTTTGCCGATCGCCTGGATTGACTGTTTATTTCTCACATTAGTTATAAATGATATTATGTGATCTGGCAAAATTTTAAAAAGCAGACGCGGCAATCCGTATGTGAAATATTTCTACCAGTAGCGCATGGCGGCGGTAGAACAGCGAGAGCAGAACCAGCGTCTTAAAGTCGAAGTCTTTAATTATTTTTCGGGTTATTTGTTTAGCTTTCTGACCGTCATGCTATTCCGGGGGGGTGTTTGTAGAAGTGCACTGCTTTACCTGCTATCTTGCTGCTCAGGATATCATTTTTTCCTTGAGTTGAGGCTCGAAGTAGCCAAACGCCATCAAGTGCTTGCTTTTTTCGTTGTGTTGATGCTCTGTCGTGCTTCACCCCCGAGGTACTTTTCCGCCGCAACACACAAACATCCTCTAAAAAAATCTGAACTTAAACCCTATGCACATACAGTACAATGTGAGGTTTAATATTTCAAATTTTCGCCAATCTGTAAAATATTTAAATAATGTTCAATTACATGGTTGCATAAATGTGCACACTCTTAATGAGTACTTTATAGAAAAACATTTTAATTTAAATTCAGCACTTGGTCATCATTGGTAGGGGTCCAGTGGAATCCCAAATATCGATGTGGTAATATTCAACAACTTTATATGTCTTATCCACGGGACTCTTTCACTAAGCCAACCCTTTGTGGATATGGATGCATGCCTGGACTCATTGTGATGTTGGAAAATTAAATCCATCTTCCCCATCGACTTTCCATCAGATATCTTAAGGTTTTCTGGGAAAAAAGGCCCTCCTTTTTTGAACTGTTGGCGATTTCACCTGCTTTGATAAAACCATCAGATCTATATATATAAAAGAAACCCTAAAGCATGTCACTTCCACCCTTATGTGTCATTGTGGGTATCAGATCTTTCTATGATCTGTTCTGTGATCTTTCAGAATTGTGGTCCAAAATTTCACATTTAGTTTCATGAGATAACACAGTCTTCCACAAGATTTGGGGAGATTTTTTCCTAAGTATTTTTCTAGATCTGCTCTTTAGCCTAAGCATATGAAGAACATAAACAACCAGTCTATTCAGTTTCTAGTTTGTCAATTCACTCATTTTGAATTGTTTTTGTAAGCAACTCCAAATGTATTTTTATTATTAAAGTCAGACCCATGGAGACTCATTGCAGAAGAGAAACTCTATCGGCGTGTCAGTCCAGAATAAATATTGGAAGGAAAACCTCAAGTTCCCTTTGCTTCACTTGAAAAGTCAAAACCTTGTTCAGACACTGCAAAAAGAACCTCCGGGAATATGAAGTATAAGGGTCTTTCTGGCATGCCATTCCCAATAAATGTCAACAGGGTCACATGGGTCTGTTGAGATGTAAATCTAAACCTAAAACTATCAACGCAAAAAAAAAAAAAAAAAAAAAAAAAAAATTCAAGGACTCTTAGTTTGACGAATGTTCTTTCACACATCCAAAGCTTTGATTTTTCTCTTCCGTTCAGCTTTAGTCTGTGAAACTTCCGTCACTTTGATTCAATCATTATGAATAAAGATCTTTTCAAGGTCATTTATTATAAAATTTTAAATAAGCCCATGGAAATAAAAAGATGTTCAAAGTGAACGCATTTAGATACTCAATTTCATCATCTAATTTCTACTCTAGTTAGAGGGCAGGAAACACTTTGAATGTGTCGGCTGACCCATCACTCAGATGGGATCAGATACGGTCTCATTACGATCGGTCTTTAAAGGCAGCATTGTCTCCTTTTACATAATAAAGAGGCTTGTTGATGAACTGATTCGTTGTTACAGGTAAAAAAAAAAGTCTTGTGCCATTCATCATGTTGTAAAATGTAGCACAGCTCCCACAGAGCTTGGTATGTTGCCCGCTGCTCCAAAGGGAGAGATTCTGAGCTCCTGCTGCTAATGTGTCCTGGTTTTGGGACAGATCTTTTCTGGCAAAGAAGGGCAGCTTTCCATCTACTCTGAGCTGATCCTTACTATTGTCAAACATTTCTAGTTGTCAGAGAAAGTACTGACATCTGTGATGTTAAAACTTTCCTAATGTTTCTTTTCCTGATAGAAAAGCAATGCACAAAAATATCAAAAATGTGGTTTCAAGTTTTTTAAATTCAACATAATTGAAAACTGAAAAAGTTGAAAGCTCAAATTGAATCAAAATATATTTTTAAAAAAATAATTGTATGTTTTCAGCATAATTAAAACATATTGAATGTGGAATAATATGTAAAAAAAATAATAATAATAATTTTACTTCTCAAAAGTATTTTATTGATAGCCAATGTATTTTAATCTAAATCTAATATCACTGAATCAAACAGGAATAAAATAATTTAAATTGAATTTGACAAAAATTCTGATTTTGACAGTTTAATCTTAGGACAGATGCATTGTTTATTTATTTACACAATAAACCATCTTGAAGAAATGTTAGAGGTGAGAACATGTTAGTCATCTGACACTTAAAGAAGAAACAATCATGCTAAAACAGTGATGTATTATCAGGGTACCTGGACTTACTTTTAGAACGATGTATCTGGAATCATCTAAGCCAGCAAGTTGTTTACAACTTTCAGTATTGCAAACGAACAATACTCAAACTTGAACAAACATGTCAAAAAGTGCACAAGTACACTGAAAAACAGAATTAATACAGAACTCTGTGGCGCCACATTACCCAATTCCTGAAGAGCTATTCCCATCTCCTTCCTTGCCCTGATCACTTCCTTGTATAAATCAACTTGCAGTGACTTTCTTACTCCCCAGAAATCACAAAATATTCCTTGTACACAGAGACATTTTTTGCACTCAAATTCACTTGTGCTGGTTGCCTTTCTGGCTGATGAGCTGCCACTTTGTTGCCTACACCCTACATCTATTATAGCTACAATTTTCTGTTTGGTTAAATTGGGGTTTATGGTAGATACACAAAGTAGTGCAAAATTATTAGTTGTATAAACAATAATACATTGTCTTCAAAAGATTTCACAAATAAAATTCTGAAAGGAAAGGTATATCTTTGAAATATGCATCTCTTATGGGTATAAGAAGCAAGCCTAAATTAAACTATTCTGCTAAAAATTCACCTAGAATATAAATAAAGTATATGGAGAACCTGCGGATATCCACAGCTACTTTAGGAAAATATAGGACAAGGTAAAACAATAGAAGTTGCAACAATAGAATTTATTTGAGAAATATTTATTTCAGTTGTAAAAGCAATACAGAAATAATACTGTAGGTTGTTTGGTTTTTATACATTTTAATAAAATATTGCAACACGGACATCGCCATATTGTTTAAACTGCATTGCATTTTGGGTAAATGGTGTACGCTTGGTCTGATTGCGCTTGTCAAGTCAAAACAGAAATGAATAACATCGGTAGGCTTTTCGGTTTTGACAGGGGTGCTTTGAAATTGATGGAACATAGAAATCACATGGGGTAAAAAAATAATAATAATAATAAATAATAAATACAAAAGGAAGAGGACCAAACAAATGAAGAGGATAAAGTTGGCCTTAGAAGCCGGTGTTTTGTTTTGCTGCCAACTTCAGCTCCATAAATGAAACAATGAAGGACACTTACCTCTGGTTGGACTGTGTGATCTGGTAAGTTGTTCTGTAGCTCTGTGTCCGGTCTTTGGTCCATTGTCGGTCGTGCTTCCACAATCGGTACCCGTGGCAGTAGCAATAGCTCCGTTATCATTTAAGAGTTCCCAGCATTGAGTATCTCTGATGTTTCTCCCAGCGTCTTCCCTCGTTAGCCGGCAGCGGAGTTTGGGCTCTTTTTGGATAAAAACTATTTGCACACTATTCGGTTTTATCTTGCTGGGTGTGAAGGTGCGGTGAGAGGTTGGCTAAGGAGTTAGCAGCGGTGGTTAGCCACTCTAACCCGAATGATGTAGAACGTACGGGTAAAGTATCCCACATTTTTACTTTATTTCAAGTTGACAATGCGAAACCAGATCTCCATGGCACTGAACTAACATTGTCTTCTCATAAATGAGAAATGAACAGAAGTTGCGCCGCTCTGTAACTCATCGTCGCCTTTCTTTTTCGCTTCCCAAAAAACAACATGGGGTGAATTCTTACTCGGTGGATAACAAGAAAAAGAGAGAATAGACGCCCCCCAGTGGTGCTACCTACTGAATTATAGGTACTAGTCAGTAAAATGACTGTTCAAGGGGCAATGACTACCTGCCAGATCCTTCATCAGTTTTTGTGTTTAGTCTGCAGATTTCAGTACAGAACAGACCCAACTGCATCCTCAACCCAGCATGCACTGCGCAGATGAAGAAATGGTGACCTCCATGGGTGAAAAATATAGTGACAGATATAATTTTTTTAAAGTAATTATGAGTTTTTATGTATCACACACAGCAGTTTTCATTTAATAGGAAAATTAGAACATAATTAGGCCAACATGTTCAACTAATCATGGATCACTTTAAAGATTGGAGACTTTTGTACACTACTGTGTGTCAATTATTTTTTAATTATAGCCACTAGCACCTGATATCTTTATGGAAATCAACAACAGCTTAAAAATACTTGGGGTTGCCTTTCATAGGGACTTGCAAAGTGAAGTCATCTAATATTTATGTCCCATCTAATTGCAAGCCATGATTACAACCTTGGCCTTAAGAAAAGCTTTTGAATAAATTGAATTAATTTGGCAGCCACGAGATGTGCCTGCATGCTGATTCACGGTGCTCCACCTTTTGGTTGAAATTAAGTACACTAATGATACATTTAGACCAAATAAATTACTCATGAAAAAAATAAATCCAAATATACATGGTATCTAAATCAGTGTCATTTCAAGCCTCCATCTGTGTATGGAGATGGAAACTCAAAACACTCATTCTTAACTCTGCAGGTACCAAATCTTTCTTCATCTTCTCTTCATGTCTGTCTTCGCTTCCTTTTTCTTGACTGCTCACACATCCAAGAAAGGCACTGCATGATCCCACCCCCGCCACCGTTCGTTGGTCTTCCAACATGCAGCTGGGGTCACGGATGATTAAAGCTGTGGCAGGTGGACTCCACTTTGAAACCATCAATAGACCCCTGGGAGTGGAATGAAACAGCAAACCCTCCATCTCTGTCAGCCCCGGGCTCTCTGTGGCGCAGAGGGAAAGGACATGCAGAGGGTGAGAGGGCAGACTCCACCTCTGGATCCTTGTCATCCACTGTTGTGTTCAGCTGAAAACAGTGGATGAGTTATGGAGTGGAGGAGTTATGAAGGGATTCCTGGTGGGATTTCAGGCAAATTTTTTCTGTCTACAATCCCAGTCAGAAGTTTGCATGTCGTTATCATTAACAGTTTATGCCATGCTAATTTTGACCACTTAAAGACACATTTGAACTTTTTTTTTTCCTGGGTGGGATGATCATACATCAAGCAACTTCAGTCATTTTAATGAACAAGCATCTTATGGACTAATATGAATTTATTTTATCTGTAATTTTTAAGCAAAAATTTGACTTCTCTTTTTAGCAGAAATGATAAGAGGTCGTTTTAAGCTGGACCTGGCTTCTAGGCCTTGGCATCAAATTTCAAATTGGCAACAAGTTCAATGTTGAACTTGTGGAATGTTTGATGATAGAGTAAGGAATTTTCTTAAAATTAAACTAAATAGGTCTTAGGGTCTCACGGTAACTATTCAAATCCAGAAACACTGTACCAACTATTAGGCATGGTGAGTGTGGTATAATGCTTATAGAGGTTTGCATTCCAAAATGTGGGTGGAATAGAAAAAACTGGAAGACAGTTGAAAGTTCAACAGGTTACTGAAATGGATAAAGATGACTAATATTAAGCCCAAACTTATATGCCATGTCAGTGATGGTTGTATGGAAACTTGTCAATCTATTTATCGATCTATCAGTTTATCCCTGTGATTCAGGAGCTGATCTAATAATGTAGAAAAATCCACCAATCATCTTCTGAAGAGATCAGAAGATGTCATCGTGGTTTTAACTAGTCCATGTGTGAGGCCCATACATCCATGTCTTTATCCAAACACTCCTGTCATTTCAGTGGATCTTAAGGCCTTCATAGACCAAAGATTCTGGATTTACCCAGGGCACTCCTCCCAGAGACACATGATAATCGGAGTAAGAGACAACCTCCACTGGCTTCTTTTGATGAAGAAGAACAGCAGCTCAGAACTGAGTTCCACCTGAGTGACAGAGGTTAAAAAGCAGGTAAGGTTTTAAAAGTAAAAAAGAAAATCAGTAAAGACTGCCGGTCAAGTGTGTCAGATTCATTTAAAAAAGAATATGTTTTAGTGCAGCACAACAGTAATAAAAAGCAAATATAAAAAATATGTAAAACAATGAAGCCTGAGGCTAAATATCACAGGAAGCAGTGAAGTAATTTATAAAAACACAGAGCAGTACAGTAATAAGATTAAAAATAAAGTAAATATAAATAAGACAGAAAAGAAAAATACAAAAACAGCTAACAAGTTTGTTGAAATTCCACTGAATTAATAAAAACTTTTTAAAAATACACTCAAACTCTAACGACAACGCCTGTGGGCTACATGGAGCTGTCCATGGTGCTGAAAAACCTTAAAAAACGCTTTGTTTTGTTTTCTAAGAGAAAGCTTGGTGGATTCTGTTTTTAAGCATTCTGCAGCACCTGATTAAGAAGACCTGAGGCATAAAAGTACCTACAAAGAAAAAGGTCTAATAAAACGAAAAAGAGTTGCTTATTCTGCTAAGAACCCGTGTAGTTTGGAAATGTGTGCAGCAGCAGCAGGACCAAAGAGTGGGATACGGATCTTGCTCACTGACTGTGATGACCTTCAGCTGGGCGCGGCTGCTCTTATCGTGTGGTAATCTGCAGCAGTTTGGCATTACGGCACAATTAAAATGCGTATTCAAAGCGAGCTGTCAGCATGGCTGCTCGCCGCGCTGTTCGGCACCCTGTAGTGGGAGAGGGTGACATCTGTGACTCCGCGCCAAGGGAGCCCGGCAGGCGCGCCTACTTGTTCTTTCAGCGCCGCTTCCAAAAAAACCCACCGATTAATTACTCCACAGATTCAGGACAGTATTTTTTCTCTCTCTCTCTCTTGCTCTTGATCGGGTTTTGTTCAGCTTGAATATCTATACACTCGCATGCAAGGTAAGACCTTTTCTTGTTGCTGTTTGTCCTGGAATGCATTGAGTCTTAAGGCGTTATACACGAAACAAGGAGCGTTTGAGATCTGACAGGGTTATCAGCGCGAATGCAAAAGATCAGACTCCAGCCCAAATTAGACTAAGGAATATTCACTGATTTCTAAACACACTCTCCGATCGTTTTTGAAACTTGCACGTCTAAATGTCTGGGTTAGGACACGCGTTTTCTTTTGGATAGCTTTACTCTGTTTCTAATTTTATGTTTGGAAAATAACCCAAACTCACTTTCAGTTTACTCATAGATCTTACCCGGATTGCACGCAGTTTAACACCGTGAAACTGTTGTGGGCTGATCACTGCTCAGGTTCATATAGTACTAGAACGCATTCGCTGTCTGAGTTCCTATTGGACTTCGCTGCTTAAGTATGAACATTAGTGCTGATCACACATGCATCTGTGCGTTTTCCTCTAAGTCCTATGTACTCCACAGACTTAATTCATAAAAAAAGAAACGAAATAATCGCCATAAATAAACAAGTATTAATCAATATAAAAATGTTTTAACAATAATTTTAAAAAATAACTAAATAACGTTTGTAAGTTTGAAAAAAGCAAACATAAAACAAAGTTTAGTATCAAATGTAAGCAGTACTCCGCGCACATTTTGCTCTGAAATGTGAACTAATCACAACAGTCTTTTGAAGAAATAAAAGGAGTTTAGCCTCAACTGCCTGTCGCTATTATCTTTAGGACCCGGCGGAGCGTTCACGGGAAACTGGACATTGTGGCTCCATTT
This sequence comes from Poeciliopsis retropinna, assembly GCA_010277075.1. Taxonomy (NCBI): domain Eukaryota; kingdom Metazoa; phylum Chordata; class Actinopteri; order Cyprinodontiformes; family Poeciliidae; genus Poeciliopsis; species Poeciliopsis retropinna. The sequence goes on from VMRM01000021.1 coordinate 7,077,738, forward strand.
CAGAGATTTGCTTATCTCTCTCCTCTCTCGTCTGTTCGCAAGTCGCCTGGGCTGAGAAATCTGGCAACCTGTCCCCCAAGAGTCGCTCTGCTTCGGGATGTACTTCCATCAATCTGGGGACTGAGAAATGATTCCCATCAGCTGATGTAGCTGCTTGAGGGAGCGGGCTCATTTTTTTCTGTGCGCCATTCCAATTAACACAGCGCCAGTAAGCAGCAACGCTGCGTAAAGTCTTGAGTGGACCACAGTCGATGTTCGGAAAAGTCTTGAGAGAGCGAGGACTTTTCGATATAATGATCGGATGAAAATAGGCTTAGTTAGTGACACCAAAAAGTTGAAGGAAAGTTGGAGCAAACAGAAACGTCGCGGGTGTCCGGGTGGATTCACGCGTTATGCGTCAACGTTACTTCTTTTCTTTTGCCACGAGATCATTTTGCCACTGTTAGAGCAAAGAAAAAAAAAGACACAATAGAAAAGGGCTTTCAGCTCTGAATGATAATCCAGTAAGCAAATGCTGTAAATAACTTGTTGAACAATCAGCTCGTCCCGGGAGCGCAATTAAATGTGAGTATTGTTTTTGGCCGCCGTTGCATGTTGTGGCTTTTACAGTGTCGCTTTGTGGAGATGATCGAGTTTTAAATGGGAGTTATAGTGAGCTTTTTTAAAAGGCTTAAAGGTTATACGGGAATTGAAAATAAAACTGAATGAGCGTTATAAAGAACAAAAGTTTAATAAAAGCCAGATATTTATACGACATATTAAATAGTATTGATCGAGCCTTTAAGACTCATGACATTCCTAACCTAATTTGGTAATAGTAATAGCCATCAACTCATCAGTTATTTAATTAAAGAAATATTGCTTCAAAACCTGTTGCCCAAATGTGTAATTGTGTTTTTCGCCTCTGCGGAAAATCCGACTCGGAACATCAAAAAAGCTGATTGGTGCGAGAATCAATCAAGCAGTTGATAAATCCATATCAATTTGAGTAAATGGATAATCAATAAAACGCACTTTATATTTTCTTACATACACACACTCACTGTTTTAAAGATATACTGTATGTGTGAAGGATTTTTATTATAGTGTTTGTTTTTGTCAACCAGTGACGTCACCTGCGAGCCGCCACAAAGGGTAACAATGGTCACCCCTAAAACTTGCCAGTTTGGTTAAACCAGTTTTGGCACATAGGAAAGGATAAGACAATTCATTTTTCAATGTAAAATGTATTTGCTTGTTTACTGCTTGCTAATCGTAAATGGTCATCAGAGTTTTATACATTTTTAAAAAGGAGCAATTAATTAATGTCAACATGAAATATTCCTATAAAATAGAAGGCAGTGTTCAATTTAACATGTATTTATTGCTTAGTTATCAACACAGATCTTTTCAAAGCCAATTTTGAATACTAATATCAACTTTTTGGAACAAAAAATACAAGCTTCAATGCAACAATTTTTATTTATTTATTTATTTATTATGCATAGTTTGTGTGCATTACTGTGGATAGTCAATCACTAACCCCTCTTTTCAGCCCCAGAACCTTGAGGGGTAAAACAAAGGCAAAAACACAGCTTTAGGGGTTTTACTAATACGCGGTGTGCTTCTTTGCATGTTAGATGACCAGCAGAAGAACTTTGAATTATAAATGGCAGAATATTTCAAATATAAGCTGCCTGCCTGTGGCTGCAGGACTATCACACTGTCCCCACATCACTCATGTCCCCTCGGTGAAATTGTGGCTCTTCTGCAGAAAAGTGCTGGGGGGAAAAAAACCCTCCCTGCAAATAACAAGTGAGCTAATGTGGCTGGTGTTGTTGGTGAAGTTAAAGGTGGAGCAGTAATAGTGTTTTTATGTGCAGGTGGTTCGAGTGCACGGATTGCATTTGGGACACACACAGAGAAAAACAGTTAAGTGACTAAAACAGAAAAGGATGAGATCTTGAATGGAGATCTTAGAGAGAAGTGAGATTCTGAAGAAGGAAAGGAAAAAAAAAACATGTTCCCACACAGACGTGTTTCTGCTTGCCAATGGATCCCACTGTGACTCATATTGAGGGGTTGGCTTTTGGCTCTGAGGATGTTGGGAGAATTTATCCATTTATTGTTGCTTTCATCAGCCAGAGCAAAGCAAAGCACAACATCAGTCTGCCTAAATTGGCAGCAGATCAGAAGTGATTGCTTGGAAGTCAATGCAATCAATAAACACAATGAGAAGGAATTGTGTGTGTGTGTTTGTCCGTGCATGTGTGCGCGTGTAAAAGCAAAAATCCTCACCAGGTGGAAAATTGTTGAAAGATAAACAACAGAATAAGTACCAGGCTGTTTCATCAAGATGCTTATTTTGTTTGTTTGCTTTTTAAAACTTTTGTGGATGCTTCCAGTTAGGGATGTGACCCCTATATAGAAGTCACATTGAGATCAGAAAGTCACAACCGTTGACAGGGGGCAAAAGCCGTACTTAAGCAGGATGACTATGAAATGAATGAAACCCATCCATAATGATTTTTAAGAGTGTAGCAGGGGGAGTTTGTAACCATTACAAGCCATGGGGCACGACAGGCCGTCTGCTGACTTTTAAAACACTCTGCTATGCTTGAGCTACCCAGGGGACGGGATGCAAGCAGACACAAGGGGGTGTTTCAGGGATTTAAGAAAAAGTGAAGTGAAAGAGATGGAGAGAGGGCTGGGAGAGAGATAGAGGTGAGGTGGCTCTTCCTCTCCCTGCATATGGAGAGGTGCTTAAATATTTATGACTTTTAATATAGAATCTGACCTCGTATTTTTTTTGCGGTGAAATTATGGCATTCCCGAGTTGCTCGCCGCATTTTGAGCAGTGTCACCAAGGCAGATATATGAGAAAAAGGGAAAACATGAGTCGAAGACGATATTTGGTAATATCAAACTCTGAACAGAGGCTATAATAGGTTGTGCTGTCTTTACACTATACCTGCAGAAATGTGTGCCTAGGATCTTTTATATTTCAAAGATAAATTTGAAATATTTAGTATTTTAGAGGATTTTTTTTCACAAGCCTGCATTACTTCATAGTAGTTTTGGGAAGATGTCATATTCAATGTGGGAAAGATTAACTCTTAACTTCTTATGGCGAATCCAACAGCTGCATCTTTTTAATCATAAATGATAAGAAGATAAGTGACCATCCATACACACAGCTGATACCTAATTTGACATGGAGCATTGTGAACGTCAGCATTAGGATTATGAAGCAGCCTCATAAAGTGTGAAGAGATATTTGTGTGTTGAAAATGAGAGAGACCAATCCTGTGGTGCATCTCCGATGATCAGAGACTGACATTTATATTCATTGAAAATAATGCACAAGGAAAGGAGAGGAACTTTCATGGGGAGTTTTATTCATCACTCAGAGTTCTAGCTGTGTTATCAAATTTCTAGCAGACCTCTTGTTGGGTGTCCTCTTGCTTGACAGGAGCAATATTAAAAGAAAATTTCTTTCTGCTTTTTTTGGCTGATTTCCTCCATTTTAGAATGGAGGCTGCTATCCCTAAATCCTGTAGGCATCAACATGTCTCGCCAGCTGTCACTAGTTCATAAGTCAAATAAACATACTTTATTAAGCTTCATGTTTGAGATGGTTTTGGGTCTTGTTACTTCCTGTGTTCTTTAGTTCCTTTTCTTTGATTAGACAGACCATGTTTCTTTTTTACTTTGGTTCAATCCTCTCTGAACTTTGGTTCTTGTGTCTAGTTTATCTAGTTTAATTCTGCTTCTCAGGTCTTCTTATTCTTTGTGCTAGATTCATTTCCTAGACTTAGAGCCTTATGTACTCTCGCTTGCCCCCTGTACCACTTGCTTGCTCTCTCTCCCCTCACACCTGCAATCAGTTAGCCAATCAGCCCAGGTTCATTGTTCCATGGTTCCTCTCCCATTACTTAAACACTTCTGCTCCTCACTCTCCTTCCCGGCTCTTCCTGTTATACCTTGTTATCCCTGTAGTTTCTATGCCACTCTTTATTTCCTGGATTCCTGTAGTTTTTATTCTACTCTTGCTTTGTTGTTGTAAGTTTTTGTTCTTCAATTTTTAAATGAAATCCTTCAATGTGGTCCATGCTCCCAATTAATGCTCTGCACATTTTTAAGTTATGCTCAGTATAAAGACAGTTCTGTTAAGACTTGAAAATGTGACAGGCAGTGCTCTGGTCAAAGGCAACCAAAATTAAACCTTCTGGCCAAAGTGTTTATATATGGAGTGACAAACTAAGACTCCACATGATCCTAAGCACACCATGCCAATAAATCGGGCTGGCATTATTATGCTATTTTATTATTTTATTATTTTATTATTTTATTATTTTATCTATTTTATTATTTTATTCTGCGAGGACAAGAAAGCTAATCAGAGTCTATTGGAAGATAGATGCAGCTAAAAACACAGCAAAGCTGTGTTTTTAGCTCAAGTCTTTCACAGCATTTTAGATGCTGTGAAAGACTTGAGACCAGGGCAGAAGTTTGTCTTCTCACAGGACGGAAACCATAAACATAATCTAAAGCTATAATGGAATGATGTGGGCCAAAACTCTTTCACTTTTTTAAAATGTCCCAGTCAGTCTAGACATATATCCAATTGAGAATCTCTGGTAATAAATGAAAACGAATGCTCACAGACGATCTCCTTTCAAAAGGACGGAAAATGAGCCGTTTTGCAAATACGAGCCGAAGTTTCACTCTGTGTAAATCTGATATCTTGATCTACCCTACTAAAAAATATGCATGATTGTAATGCAGCAAAATGTAGAAGTACCAGGATGTCAATTTGTTTGCAAGGTACTTTAGTTGTGTCTTTACATTTAACCAAAAGACTCAGTAAATGGGAGGCTTTGTTTACAAATGACAGAAAGCTTTATTTGAGCAAATTAAATCTCCTTACCTCAGAGTTAGTGGATCTACTATCAACGGTTTAAATCTAGGAAAAATAATCCAGTGAGGATTTACTTTACTCAGGTACAGATGAGGTGTTTTTTGTAATTTACAACCTACATTTTATTATACTTTTTACAATGATGATGATCTATCTTCAGTAAGAAAGAGAAGTAACTGATCCAATTTGTGCCTTAAAAGACATTAACCTTGTAGTCATGGTAACATTGTTGTCTTTGATGAAGATGTTGAATTATAATTTTTATTATTATTATTATTTATTTTTTTTTTTTTTTTCTGACTCATTTGTTGGCACCCCTGGAAAGATATGCAATTGGCCTTAAAATGAAATGATTTTCTATTAGTTTTTCCAACCCTACCTTTAATCAGATTACATATATTCAGTCGGCTAAGATAACTGATGAATTATTGTCTTAACAAAATCTCTGGTGGCATGGTTATTGATACTGCTGCTATTATTATTTTTTACCATCTCCTTGTGCAAACCACTCTTAGTCTTTTATTAAGGTTGGAGCACAGTGGGATTCATTATTTTTCTAAGCACAATGTCACTATATCATCCGCAGTTTTGGGTTCTCACCGATGGTTCGTTCTTCCAGAATACCTCACAAGTTTCATTTGGGATTTAGATCTGACAGACTCATAGTCAAACACATTCCCAACTACAGTGGGCAGAAGGTCATAAGCTACTTTTCCACATCTTCATTCTTTGTTTCATGCTAACCAAGCTGGAGTCTTTGTTGCCAAAATGCTTAATCTTGGTCTCATCTGACCAAATACCAAAAGATAGAGCAGAATTATTATTTTTTCTGGGATGCTTTCTATATAACTAGATTGAATGCAGATAGTATCCATTTGTTGCTATGGCTATGTTGCTATGTGTATACCCTTGATAGAGAGTTTCATAGCATCTTATTGTCCTTTCATGGCATGATGACAGGAACATCAGGTCTTCAGGCAGCATTGCTTAACATGTTAATTTTTGTTCTAACGTTAGATATGGACAAGACTAGCTTTTTAAATAGATGTCTGGTGTGCCAACAGTTAAATGAAAATAAAATTAGAATCTAAATTTCTCTGTATAAAAATAAGATACTAAAATTATAAATGTTTTCTGCACGAAATATATAGAACTTATTTTCATCACAGCAAAACGACCCTGAGGATAACTCCACTAATCCAAATCTCCTATTTCAGAGGCAGTTATTCTTCTTGATACACTCTTTATGTTAAGATTACAAAGGTCTCTGAAGACTGCTGCGAGTCACCTTTGCCTGATGAGTTACATCATCTGACTGATGACTTGTGAAAGCTGTGAGAAACATATAATACCGCAAATAAACCATTTCTGTCTCACTGTTTTACCTTAATGCATCCCAATGGCATCTAAAGGGGCTTAGACAGATGTTGCTCTGCACAAAGGGTGTTGAAGGAGTCAGACAAAGCAATAACTTAAACTCAGGGACTTGACACATGGAAATAAGGCTTTTTGTATGAAAATCTTATGGAGATTATGCTTTTCGGAGCAAGTTTGATTTAAATTGTATGCAGTGGTTTCGACATGGTTATTACTGAGCATTACATACAGACAGAAGAACCTTGTATTGTGTTTAACTACCCTATAGGCAATGAGGGTTTTATGTTTGTCGTATTTTAGTGTGCTAACATTTTCCAACTGTCTTTTTTTTCTTCTTCTGTCTTTTAGGATGCTGTCAGTGGCAAACACCAAAATTGATGGGCGATCAAGATCAGAATCTGCTGACATATGAGAAGTGTTGCTCCTCTTTAAACATCACATCTGACCGATTGTTGACCTTTTCATCAGTGATCAGCACAGCTGAGAAAGCTCACTTGTTGACACATCTCATCAGCCAGTCAGATGTGCTGCCAATCAAAGCCAGAATAACGACGTGGACGCTAATAGTTGCCTGAATCTGCTCACACACAAGTTCAAGATGCTTCCACTGTTCCGAAATGCTTCATCGCACCATTCAGACCCTCAAGTGATTTAGAACCTTCCCTGTGGTACAGCAAAGAGGCAGTTGCAGCTTTAAAGACAAAAAACTTAGAAGAGGAATTCTAAAAAAGCCACAAAGAAAAAGATCAGCAATGTTTTGGCCTATATTACTCACCCTGCAGGCTGTGTGCACCAGTGTGACACATGCTATGCAACATTACCCTGCAGCCTGGGGACACTATGACGTGTGCAAGTCCCAGATCTATACAGAGGAGGGCCTGGCATGGGACTACATGGCCTGTCAGCCAGAAGCCACTGACATGACAAAGTACCTGCGAGTGGCCCTCGACCCCCCAAACATCACGTGTGGAGATCCGCCTGAGACGTACTGCGCTTTGGTGAGTCGTAACCTCGCTTGTCCCCTGATGGAGACAAATGAGGCTGTAGGCAGGATCACACAGCATATTGGGTCAGGGATAGGGAGCGGAGCCTATGAGGCAATATGGTGCCGTAGAGGCAGAGATTAATGTGTATAGACCCGGTGAGCAATAGGAAACAAGTTCTAAGTGCAGCCGTAGCGCACACATGCACATGTGTCCGCATGCGTAAAACACAGATTAAAGATGAGTTCAGATAAATTGGCAAATATTGACAAACGTAAGTGATCCCAGTTTAGAGGAAGTCTTTTATATAACTTCAAGCACAGTAAGCAAACATAAGCATAAATACATAAGTTGAAACTGTAAACTCACAATGTATTCACATATGTTAATAGAAAATTATACAATGTATGTTTATATTAAATACTTGATTTTTATTTATTTATTTTCAAACTTTACTTAGGATTTAGATTGTTTCTATTTCCAATCAGTTTTATTACATTCTGGCTGAATTTACACAGTTGGATTTTATTACCTGCAACACATAATTTTACGAAACTAGAGGAAGCGCTGTAGGAACATAAAAGAAACTCCTGCAAAAGTTTTTGGTGTTCTTTTTTTTTTTTAACTTAGTGGTTACTCAACCTCTAATGGATTGCTTTTTGACACTGAGTAGGTGACCTATATCCTGGTCTTTTCCCAAACTTAAGAGGTTCTCCAACATATTACACAATTTAGAGCGTACTGTTTTTGAATTTCCAGATTCATTTTCAGGATAATGCAGGTGGTTTCGTTACTTCCAATGACAGATCAGACTCTTTTTAGATGCTTAGAAGTCCTTTTCCAATGGTTGTTTTCCAGACCATACAGGGAACATCAGGGAATGGAATTATAAGACACACATTAACACCAAACAAAACTGTGCACACACACACACACATACACCCCATCTTTCTAACTTCACAAGGACTCAACATTGGCCTCTATTCATTTTTCAGTCATTCCTACCTTGACCCTTCACATAACCTAAACTCAATTCCCAATTCAGTTCTAAATCCAACCCCTAATCCAAAAATAGAGCTTCTCTTTAAGGAGCCTGGGCTTTCTGCCCCATAATGGGTCCTCACAATGCAGTATTTGTTGGAAAATGGGTCTGACAAAGTGAGAATTGCTAAAACACACACACAACAGTAGGAAAAGGGTAATTGTACTTGTGTGTGTGCTTGATCACTCAGTGCTCTGTTTCGGCCCTTACAAGCCATTATCAACAGTTCATCCCCGGGTTGAGTTTGTTTGGAAACACACTTAAAGTAAGCTTAAAGAGCCCATAGGCTTTAGTGACTCATTAAAAGCTGTGTGCCTGCCCACCGAGAGCTGCAGCAAGTAAACATTTACCAATTAGGATGGTCTTCCTTAAAAGTGAAACTTTTTTTTTTTTTTTTTTTTCACTGCACCAGATGGCATTGAGACATTTAATGCCCCTGTAGGATGAAAAAGGAGTAAGTCTGGTGTATTCATTTGTGATATTCTTACAGCTTGTGTCAAAACAAGCTGTGTAACCTTCATCATCCCTTTAAATTTATCTGAATGTGTAACATTAACACAACACAAGGAGCAGAACAGAGCTGAATACCGTTGCCAAGTTTATGAAGACCTTTTCCTCCTAATTTTACTCATCCAGCTGGATGCTTTTAGAACAATTTTCTTTCACCCTTTTCTTTTTTTTTTTCCAAAATTTTTGGTGACATTGTTTCATTTATTTTTGTTTCGGTATTGTTGTGCATGTGCAGTAAACTAATTAGTCAGATAGTTTAATAACAAAAAACAGTGCATAATTGTGAAGATGAAAGAAAAAAGTACAAAGTTTTTGCATTTTTAGCACATACAGTCCAGAATAATGTGACATGCATTTGAATTTACACCCCTTTTCTCTGATACCTCTAAGTAAAATAATATGCATGCAACATCATGCTCTGGGGATGCTTTTCTTGAGGAAGGAGAGGGAAGTTAGTCTTGAGAGAATAGGATACCAAACTGAACTAAGTACAGGGCTGCTTTAAAAAAAAAAAAAAAACTGTCGAACACAGCAGAAAACTTTAGAGGTTCACCAGTAGAACCTCTAATATAGCTTGAGATACAAAGTAATTGTTTAAACATTATTTAAATGTCAGAGTAGATTAGCCAAAGTCCAGACAAATGAGAATCAATGGCAAAATTGAAAATTGCTATTCACATACATTACCCAAGAAGAATAGGTGGAAGTTTTATTTTCTGTGTGTACTTCTATTTGACTTGAGAAAAATGTGCTAAAATAATGTAGTGAATTTTCTACTCTTAGTGGTGCTGGGTTTTCATTGCAAATTATTCTGCTGCTGCTGCAATTTTTTGTTCTTATTTGATGTTTTTTGTTCTATTCCACGTCATATGATCATGACACATAAATGAACATATGCTTAGAGCCTTACAGCCATATTTTCAGTGGAAGACGGACATACAAAGTATGGGGTCAAGGAGGATGAGCAGAGGCACCACTTGGAGTTTAACACACACAAAAAAATCCCACCTAAATACATTAAAGTTTTTGGTTGTAATGTGACAAAATGCCAAAATGTGCAAGGGGTGTGAATACTTTTGCGAGGTATTACATTGTCAAATGGTTAAAACAGTTATTCTAATCAATATAAGTGTATTAAGGTAAAATTTCTTTAGCTATTGCATCACTTAGTAAAAAAACAAGAAGGTAATTACATGATATTGCATCAGCTGTTTGTGCAATACATTGTGAAAATATTCAGCAAGAATTCAGATTTTTGTTTTTTTATTGCTTGTGTCAAAAATACTATTTGAGAAGGGCTCTGTGTGTGCTTTCCTTATTATTCTGGGTTGGCTGAGGGGTAATAGTTGGTAATTTCTTCAATATTTCTGACTCTTCAGGTTTGCAGACCATTTTATAATATGTAAATATCTAAAATAAAATAACTTTTGGATGGAAAAAGAAAGAAATGCATTTTCATAGAATGGCAAAAATAAGCGATAGGTCAAGATTAAAAATATACCTCACTAATGCATCAGAGAAGGTCAGAATCTTCAACATAATTTTCTTAGAGGTTGTTTAGTCACAAAAAACATAATTTTAGATGTTTTTACATTTTTAAGTAGTTAAGTAGTGCATTATAAAATAATAGCATGCATAACTAAAATACATTGTGTTCAGAAATATTTTCTAGATGACTAAAATGTTTCTCGAATGCAGTGTTATTTCAACTAGCCTAAATGTAAGCATTATGGACTGGCTTAAATGGATGTTGTGTGTTTAATCTGTTTGCATACTTTACTGGCACACAGTCAGACAGGCACCAGTGACCTTATCCACTGGTGCCCTCTCAGGGATGAGGGAGCACCAATGGAAAGTGATCAATGTTAGACATGAGAGAAGCAAAGTGATTTTATTTTGAATTCAACATAAGGCCGATGATTTTTGTTGCTTTTTATTTCATTAGCACCTATAAAAGAAGGAATTTGGGACTCGTGTTGTTCAGAGCAGGAACAGAACCCATAAGATTGCAACTCATTTATGGAAGGAGAAGAGTTGGCTGAAAGAGCATAGACTATGATTATTAGCCACATGAACATGTTTCCTCATAACACTATGGATACTGAGTGAACGGAGATGCACTTTTTGCAAGGCACAGAGTTTACAGTGTAATGTTCTAAAAACTACATAAAACATTATCCATACATTAAGGATACTTTGTGTACTAACTGAAGATGAGCAGGGTCGAAGAGCATTAATCTCCATTCGAAAACCTCTCTGATTTGTTTATTTGCTCCTTTTTTACAGATGGAGGCCTTCACAGCCACAGTTCACAATTCTTGTTCCCCTCAACTGCATAAACCCCTTCGTAAAGTACTTGTAATAACAATATAATTTTGATCTGCACTGCTGCACATCTGATCTATACAGTCCATAGCTGAAAAATACAATTTAAGTTGAAACCCAAAAAACTTTTTAGATACCAAAAAGTAACTGGGTGTTCTAAGCACTTTCAACTTTTCTGTTAAATGTAATTCATCATTTTAATCATCATCATTTTGTCGCAAGTAATTAAAATAGATATTTAAATGGTCATTAATAACAAAAGTGATAACTGCTTTGCATATGGGCAAAGCAGTTATCAGATTGGTTCCTTCCTGCATTATAGTTGTGAAACTAGACTGACTGAATGAATGACTGAATGAATGAGAGCTGAAAGTCAAGCATCATCCTCCCATGTGTTTCCCATAACTCACTGCCACATTGACTCACATCACTGAGGGAGTCGTGTAAACATTGCTAAGGCTGTATAAGTAATCATGCTTATGGCAGCTACTCTGGATGAAACCAAATAAATTCCAATAATTCTTTCAAACTTTACACACTTATTTGAGAATAGATGAGAAGAGAAGTAGCTGCCAGTTCACTCCAGCATCTCCTGCTGTATTTGTAGATGTAAAGGCGAAATGATAAAAGCTAAGCTCCGTGGAGACGACACATTACTGGCCGTCTGTGCAGACGACTCATCTCTGACAATACCACTAGTCATTGTGAACTTTCAGTCTTTGTCTTACATGTAAACAACAACTAATGTTAGTATCTTCTAAGTAGACTTTAGAGGCACAGATAGATTATAAACCATAGAAAATGATTAGAAGCTTTGCTGACAGAAATACTAAATTTGCATAATGTATATTATGTGCGAGCTCTGCCAGTTACATTTTGTTATGGAAACAAATTGCTGTTTCATATGTTTCTTTCCAAAGCAATGTGATGCAAATAGGTGTTTCCATTGAAGTTTTGTGAAAAACCAATTTCAATACAGCTGAAATACCACTTCGTTGTAGCGCAAAAAAACTTTTTATTGAAAAATGTTTTGTTTTTTTTAAGTTGCTGTGTTTCCATTATGCTCATTTATTTTCATAATTTCAATTTGTGCCATTTTCAGGTCAGTGGAAGTCCAGCTAGTGTTGTTGAGGAAGGTTAAGGAAGGCAGAGAGGGGTGTGTTTTCCGGCGGTCAACCATTATTGACAAGCTCCAGTTGGTTCTGACTGCACCAGTGCACCAGATTTTAGTTTTGAAGATTTGTGTACCTCCAAAGAGCACACTGCAAATTGTTACAGTGGTTTCATTTTCCTTTTAGATTGATTTTTATCACACTTGTCTCAGAAAATTTCAATCATGTTCTCAGTTTTTGAAGACGTCAACCATTTTAAATTTCTTTGAAGACCCCAGTTGCGAAGACTGCATCTCCCTTGAACTTCTATTCAGTTGTGCGGCAGTTGAAACCCAAAAACGTTTTAGATACCAAACACTTGCAACAATGACAAATTCTTGTCGGAGAGAATCAGAGCAGGACTTAAAAGAAAGAAATACACAGGAATTGGCTTTTCAGCTCAAACCAGAACTGCACTATTATTGCTTCTTTATTGCGTAAGAAGATAATTTTCAGGAGATGGGTTGACTAATTTGCTCAGATGATAAAAAATGGAAGGATTGGTCACATTCGTCAAGCTCTCTTGTTTAGAAACCATAGTTCTGTTGAAAATTGCTCCCCAGCTCATTCATTTCCCCTTTTATATGTATTTATATATATATATATGTATTTTTATAAAACTAATTTAAGTTTTAGAGTTTGCAGTGCCTTGCAAAATTATTAATATCCTTTGGTTACTTCATAACCAAAAAGTTCAATTTGTTTTATATTTTACCTTTTACCTTTTTGATATAGTTGCCGTCTTACAAATCTTAAAATTGTAGCCCAAAGGTAGTAAATAAAACCATGTATACCTATTTGAAGAATAGTAAAGGGCATAATGAAAACTAAGGAACACACCAAGTAGGACAGGAATAAAGTTAAACTTTTTCTAGGTAAAATATTAAGATTGATAGGTTGTTAAAATATTATTACTGGTGCTCTCTACAAATTTCAATTTTTTTTCAGGAGAATAGCAAATGGAAAGCACTAAGAACTTCTGTTTGCAGTTTAAGAAAAGCCATGTAGAAAACACAGCAGTCATGCTGAAGAAGGCTTAGATTGAACTAAAATTAAACTTTGTGCTTTATGTGCAAATTTTCATGTTAGAAGGAAAATAAAACCCACAACAACAGAATCACCCTGAAGTCACTATCCCCACCCTGAAACATGTTGGTGACGGCTTCATGCTCTGGGTTGACAATGAAGAAGGTCAGATTAAACGGAAGGATATGTTAGTCTTGGCTCAGTCAAAGCCCAGACCTAACTCTAATTGGAAGCTGATGTTCACGTCAATGGACTTGCGATTGTATTTGGTAAACCTTTCATTATTTTACATTCACCTAACAGTTATGCACTAATTTGGTCAACAACAACAAAAAAACAAATAAATGTAATGTGTATATATATTAGGTTGTAACGCGATAAAATGTGAAAAGTTTAACAGGTATAAATATTTTTCCGGGGCACTGTAATCTTTCACAGATTTTACCTCAAGCCAGTTTGAGCATCTATATGATGACCTGTGTGTTTACCTCATGCTGCTGAAATGTCAAACAGGTCAGAGGTTAAATGCGGGACTGTCATTGCCCCTCTTTGATCCCTGCACCCTTTCTCCTCGCTGGGAGATTCACTCATCCATGTATTTGTTTGGAGACAGGGAACAGTTGGAGCGTTTAACTTGCCGTCACCTTTGTGCCCTTGACTCTGTTGTGAACCGGCCCTGCCCAGCACATCATCACCGCACCACTGCGTACCAAGACACCGAGATGACATGCAACATGTCCCCTGGCTCCAGGACGGGGGGGGGAGGAAATCATCATTTATTCTTTCACTTGCTGCCACCTTCTTTGTCTCTTGGCTTTTTAATTTCCCACTTTCTTGTTTTCTGTCAGCTGATGATGCATAATATCCAAGTCTTGTTTGAACACGTCGGGGTTCGCTGCTCTATATAGGGTGAGCAGTTGACAGATAGAGATATGCCGACATTTCTTTTCTGGGATCTGTGACAGGTTAATTCTTGGACGGTTGTAAATACAAAGAAAGATGAATTATGCATGGCGTTATGAAAGAAAGTGATAGGATTTGGGCTTCGACATGAAGACCTTTAAAAGAAAGATTAACATTTAAATGCATGTTTCCTCACCGAGAATCTATTTCACATTACCACATTATTAGTATGTGCTTTATCGATTTATTTTTAAGGTAAATTTTACGAAATGCTTCTTTGTTCGATTTACAAGTTTCTCACTGTAAAATGTTGACTTAATTCTTCTGCTTCAGGTCTCTGCTGGTAAAGTTACCTTTAGTTACAAAACATATTGTTTTCTAAGTCTTGTGTGTTCAATTAGGAACACAAATATACAGGTTCTAAAGACCTAAATCTACTTGGAAATCTATTTGGGGGGGATACGGTTCTGCATTTATAGCCATTGTCTCGGCAATACTTCCAACCCTTTTCTCTGGTTTAAATTCCATCTGTATCTGTAAAGTCCATTTAGAAAGTTGTTGGAAAGCCTAAATAAAGATATGTAGACCTGGAGTTCATAATGTCTCTTTTTATCTGCACAGATAGATTAACTGTCCATTGGGCATGCTTCTGAGACATTTTTATGAGGGAATAAAATTGGAGTTATTTTGCAAAATATATATCAGAGAACACACAATACATTACAATAATAAAATAGAAAACTAGTCATCGAGTATAAAGCGCGTTAACGTTTCATGTTTACTGTAAAATCCTACGTTTGAAAAGGTCAAAAATCTGGACTGATTTGGAATATATTTTTAATATTTCTGCTCTACTCATGCACTAAGTCAAAGGAGCAAGACTTGACAGAGAGAAATAGTAAC